>JAYRBT010000001.1:37317280-37341475 GCA_036023395.1 Myiotriccus ornatus | reverse complement strand
GGAACTCCCTAGAAGATATAATCTAAACAATTTTCTTAGAAGTCTTTCAAGGTAATAAGTGTTGTATTAAAATAATAAAGCTTTTTGTTACATACAGGTGGACTTTGTTTTATTAGGTGGGGACCTTTTTCATGACAACAAACCTTCCAGAAAAACAGTACACTCTTGTTTGGAGTCACTAAGAAAATACTGCATGGGTGATCGTCCTGTTCAGTTTGAAATTTTGAGTGATCAGGCAGTTAATTTTCATTACAGCAAGTAAGTATGTTCCTATAAATTATCAGGTAAGGCTGAGTTTGCATATTGGGTGAACGTGTTGAGATTTTTAATTTATATCTTCTGTGACTGGAACTGTGAAGTTTTAAGCCTGTCTGCGTGGGACAGTCTACAGGATAACTTCACTTACCTAAGTCTGTAAAGGAATGTGTACAGTATTTTGAGAAATTTTTGAATGTGCTGGGACACTTGATACCTTTATGTAATCTACAGTTTCTATCTTGCAAGTACATTACAAGTAAAGCAATTTAGATGAATTGCTGTGGTAAAATCAGCAGAGTTCTTTGTGTGAAAGCAAAGGTTATGCAGCTTAGTCTGCTGCTACCACACAATGTGTTGTACAAATCTTTCCTAGACTTGTTCTAAAAGAATAGCTCCTTTTTGCCCTGTTCCCAGTTGGAAGTGCCATTCCAGTCCATGAATAAGAATCTTCTTGTGCTGTGCAGCTTAAGCTTATTCATAGCCACTTTGTACTCATTTGTGCTGCTGCCATGATCTGTTTGTGATGGTGTTAGTTTGAAGAGAATATTGATCATACGAAAATTTGCAGATATAGTTTAACTTCCTTTCCTCTTCTTGTTCAGATTTCCATGGGTGAATTATCAGGATGAAAATCTCAACATTTCTATTCCAGTTTTTAGTATTCATGGCAATCATGATGATCCCACAGGGGTAATTATTATCATAATTGTACTATACTGTTGCATTACAAAGATATTATAGAAATAGAGACTTGTATAGAAGTAGAGTTCTTGGAGATCTAGTTTTAGTCAGTTGCTCCAATGTTTGTGTAAATATTTTGTATATCTTTAGGAATGTTAATAAATAACAATAAGTAAAGGGTGTGACATTAAAAAAGCAATGGAAAGAAGTTAAGAGATTCATATGAACTACATTTAATTTCTTAATTTATGTAGGTTTCTGTTACTGAGAACAGGATCACTTTTCATGCCAAAATGTTACAGTCTCTCAGAAGGTTTCTAAGACATTCTACCTATAGAAACGGAAAGCTTTTTTTCTTAAAGGAGGAGAACTTTGATATTTTGACTTGGGCGTATACAATTGATATGCATCTTGCATTTTCAGGGAAGATAATCTAATAGTGGTGAAATGCTAGCTTGAAAATAAGCTACTAGAAGTAAGCAGGAAATGGACATTTAGAAAGCAGTAAAGTGTGCGTGTTGAACTAATAATTTTGCATTTTATATCAAATAGCAGTGTATCATGGAGATTAGTGTTTTAGCAGAAGTTTAAGTTTGGACTTATTATAAGGTAGTTAGCTTAACCAGATAATTTTTGTAGTAGTTTAGAGACTGTCTATTTGGGGTGGTTTCTTATCTTTTTGTTTTTCTGAATGACTTAATGTTTGATTTCACATTGTTCAAATTAAGTAAGACATGTAAGGAGAAGGGATTTGCTTCTGTACCCATGAATGCTTAAAAAAAAAAAGCTAGTACATGTGGTGGGGTGTATCAACTGCAGAAGTTACTTAGGAAAGATATTCTCTCTCCCTTTTGAGACTTTCACGTAGACATTAAAGACTAAATGTTTTGTTCAAAATTTATATATTTGCTTCGTAATATTTTTTGCAGGCAGATGCACTGTGTGCATTGGATATTTTAAGCTGTGCAGGATTGCTGAATCACTTTGGGCGTTCAACTTCTGTGGAGAAAATAGATATTAGTCCCATTTTACTGCGTAAGGGTAGAACAAAAATTGCTCTGTATGGCTTGGGTGAGTATTCGTCTGCCAGACTGTGACTAGACTGTTCACGTCTTACTGAAGCTCAATAGGTCTAAATAAAGTTGTAACAAACTTATAAGGCTACAACAGACGTGAAGGTCTAAGTAATTCTAAATTAAAGCATATCAATTCTGTGGCAGTGTCGGTTTTCTCCTCCTGCAGTGTTGTCACTGGCTGACAGGTTTTTTTTTTGCTTTTTTTTCGTTTAGAATAAATCCTTCAATAATTTGATTTTTGTACTTTTATTGGTCTTAAATGAACCCCACGTAAGTTAGCCATAAATAGCACCCATGTATCTAGTCAGAGCAATCACACTCTTAAATGCTCTCTGTTGTGTACTAAGCTTACTTCACCCTGTTTAGGTAAAACTTAAACACTGTATGTATATGTGCCATTTTGGTTATATTCAAAACCATAAACTGTCTGAGCAGAAACCTAATGTCTTACGTGCCTGTCTGAAGTGGTTCACAAGTAATATCTGTCACAAGTCACCTCAGTTTCTTTAAAGAAACTTAGGAAGAGTTTCATACTTCAGAGGTGTTAAGTGCTAGGTTTTCAACTTCAGCTTTGTCCCTTTCTATTTTCTCCACCAGATTCCCCTCTACTCTTACTTCTTACTTAGAATGGTTATTTTTGATTGCTTTCTGCTAGAGAAGCTAAGTATTAATATCTTAATTTTCCCCCTTATTTTATGTCTAGGCATGAGTGCTTAAACACTTATGTCTAAACAACTTTTATAGCTCTAAGTTAAGTCCCAGTTGGCCATGATTTCATGTGTTTAATGAGATACTTTATAAGGGTTAGTAGTGGAGGTTCTAATACCACAATATAAGTTTTCAATACCCAAAATGGTTACTGGGAAATGCAACAACTTTCTAAAATACGGATGTTGCTGCATGAAAATGTTCATGAGATGTTTCTTTGAGATTGTGCCAGGATTATACATACCTTCTTGATTTTTTTCTGATTTAGAGAGCATTTGTTGTTAAACAAAATAAGTAAACTCTGTATGGGATTTTACTGAAATGCATCATGAACCCTGGCTGTGGGTGGTTTGAGGTTTTTTACTTGTTAAAAACATCAGGGAAATAATCAGCGACAGGCAGTTCAAAAGTTCCGCAGACTTTGTCCTGCTCTGTGGGAAAGCACAGACATTGTAGAATTCATGGTTTATTTATTGTTTTGTATAGCATTTTTAAGTATGTTTAAGAACTCCATCTCTACTAAGTATCTGTTTTTAAATTCCATATTACAAAAAAATGTGCTTCTTAGTCTGTCAACAAGGAACAAAACACTCCTTTCTGTTATTTTTAATTCTGCCCATAGTCAGTTGTTCGGCACAGAAAATTAGCAAGAAGTCTTAAAGCAGATGTACTTTGTGAAACTACTTTTAGCAGTGGTTTTAAGGCAGATTTCATGTTAAAATGGCTTATTTTCAGAGGTCTATCTAGTAAAATAGCCATTTTATATTTTGATCTGTTCATAATCATGCCTCAGACTTCCAAGGTTGTGAAAATCATAGAATCGTAGAATACACAAATGGTTTGGGTTGGAAGGGACATTAAAGATCATCTAGGTCCAACCCCCTGCCATGGGCAGGGACACCTTCTGCTTGACCAGTTTGATCAAAGCCCCATCCAACCTGACCTTGAACACTTCCAGGCATGAGGCATCCACAGCTTGTCTAGACAACCTGTTTCAGTACCTCACCACCATTACAGTAAAGAACTTCTTCCTAAATTCTAACCTAGATCTATCCTCTTACACTTTAAAGCCATTCCCCCTTGTCCTATCACTGCTTTCCCTGGTAAAAAGCCTCTCTGCAACTCTCTTGTAAATCTGCTTTAGGTACTGAAAGGCTGCTATATTTTGTTCTTCGTGCTGTTTTTAATAGAGTTGCTAATAAAAATGCAAAAAATACAGAGTTGGTATACAGCACAAAAATGATTTAATTTTTTTTTTGGTTTGTCCACTCCAGGAGCTATTCCAGATGAGAGATTGTATCGTATGTTTGTCAATAAACAAGTAACCATGCTGAGACCAAAGGAAGATGAAGATAGTTGGTTCAACTTGTTTGTGATTCATCAAAATAGGTAACAGTATTGAATGAATTATGGTGGCTTTTAAACTTATTGTGTTACTTCATAAAACTGTCTTGCAATCATCTGAGAAAGCCAGATGCGTTAGTTGGTGCTTCTTGTGAGTAGCTGGTTTCTTAAGATTTTCCCAAAAGAAAACTTTCTTTTGCAGCTCTTTTTGCAGAAGAATTGTAAAGGAAAAGGCTTGAAATAAATGAATTAGTAATGTTGGGAAATCTCCTCCCAAACTTTTATAGTTAGGGGCAGTGGGGGTTTGTAGTGTAATATGCATATAATTAAGTCTTGTCTGCTTCTTAGAGCTGGAAGAACATTAAACTTCATATTGTATTTTCTATACTTGTTTGAACTATAATTCAACAATCTATCTTACCTTGCACTGCTATGCTTTACAGATGTTCTGTCTGCCTACACACTTCTCCCAGCAGGGGTAGTAGGAGCAGGCAGAGTTCTTTTCCAGATCCTTCTAATTTTTCCTGAGCAAGAGGGCAATCCTCATGTTCAAGTAGTGGTGAGGCAGACATAAACAAATATAGTTCAGATAACCCTGTGTCCTGATCGCTGTCCAGTAGGCTGAAGGAACTCACTTCATTCTTCCTTCATGTCCTCTGCCTTCTGGAAAGGGATTGGGGGTGGCATGTGTCCCATGTCTGTTTATTTCAGTGGGTTTTACCGTACAATTTAAAAACAAAAATAAGAACCAAACAGAAACAATGGCCATGAGGTGCTATAAAAGCATTCATATAGAAAAAAAAAAAAGTCTTGCAAGCCATGTAAGAAGAAAAGAGAGATCCAACTAAAAGAAGTGGAGCAGAAGACAGTGAGCTGTGTAAAAAAAAAACAGTGAGCTGTATAAGTTGCCTTTTTGTTTAACCAAACATTAAACAATTGTGTAAGGAATAAATGTGAAGAGGACCTGACATGTATGTCAGATATTATTGCTGGAGTTTCTGTATTGCTTTAAATCACACTGATGTTCTTCTCCTCTTTCAGTGCTCCTTGCCCACCCATTATTTTTTTCTTATCTTGAACAGGAGCAAACATGGAGCTACCAACTACATTCCAGAGCAGTTTTTAGATGACTTTATTAATCTTGTGGTGTGGGGTCATGAACATGAGTGCAAAATAGCTCCATTCCAAAATGAACAACAACGTTTTTATGTTTCTCAGCCAGGAAGTTCAGTGGTGACATCTCTGTCCCCTGGAGAAGCTGTGAAGAAGTGCGTGAGCTTTTCTTTTTGTTCTTGTTTATTGCTTGTCTTACGTCTCTCAGATGTTGTGCTGAGAACAGAAAAACACTTGTATTAAGTATGAAAGGACTTGTATTATGGTGTGGATTAGCTTCAGAGTGTGATATAATAAAGTAGATGGAATCAGTGCCTAGTAGAATTTTTGCTTTGCTTACTATTTAACATTTGAAGCAAATGGAAATTATCTAAGAGGAGTTACTCCCTGATAAACTGGAATACAATGAAATGAGAACATGTAGTTATGTATGAAACAAGCACAACCTAAATATAATAAAACTGAAGTTTGACAGGTCCAACTCTGAAATATAGATCCAAGAACTTCCTATAGGTTTTAAAATTTTGCCACTGAAAAGTAAACATGAATTTAAAACAAATCTTTATACCATAGTTTTCTTAAGTTTATCTTTTAGTAAGCTTCCTTTCTCCTTCTAGACACATTGGTTTGCTGCATGTTAAAGGGAAAAGTATGAAAATGCAGAAGATTGCTCTAGAGACAGTGCGAACTTTCCACATAGAGGATATTGTTCTAGCTGATCATCCAGATCTTTTTAATCCTGACAATCCTAATGTTACTCAGGCAATACAAGCATTCTGCATGGAAAAGGTAACTTGTAATGCTACTAGTTTATAGATAACAGTGTACAGACAGGGGATGGGATCTGTGATTGATTTTGAGACTGGAAGATGAGAAGTATTTTGTCTTGCCCTATATTATTTGAGATGGACTTAGGCAGTGTTTCCATAGGAAGCTAATTACATGCCGTTCACTCTGCAGCCTTGGCTTCCAGATTCCTTGACTGGGATGACCTATTAAAGTAGGCTGGAACTGCTTTATGGGTTTCCATATCATCTTTGTACAAAAACTTGCCCCCTAAGAGTGGGGCAGGGTTGGATGTGTGCTTTGGAACCTGCATAAATGCATCGACCTAAACCCTGAAAGCTCGGCTGCGCAGTGTGAAGTGACAGAAGTAACTAAGTAGGTTTATTAATTGCTCTTGGTTCTTAGGTTTGTATAAGTCTCTTCCTGCTTTTCCCTGGAACTAGAAATTTATCCAAGCATAGTGGCTATAAAGTAAAGTAATATGAGGGATCAGTGGTATAGATACTGCTGGACTGCTACTACTGTATCTGAAGGATGACCCCTCCATTGTGATGTTTTTCTCAGTCATTCTTAGAGCTTTTGGCTGGATACTGGTACATATGTGTTCAGGAATGAGAGCAGATCCTATAATTGTTTGTTTCTATAGCTCCCCTTGCAACTGGATGTATTTTAAGTTAAATTTGAAACGTTCAGGCATCTGTAAGAGAAAGAGGAACTGAACTTCTGATTCTCCTTCACAGGTTGAATTGATGCTGGACAACGCAGAAAGAGAACGCTTGGGAAATCCACGCCAGCCAGAGAAGCCTCTCATAAGATTACGAGTAAGAAGTTGTTTTGTTTGGGTTGCTTTGTTTTGAAAGGTCTCTGCGATAAGTTTCAAAGCAAAGTCACACTTTTTGTGTAAGCACGTAATATATTAAGTCTTTCTTAAGTCATATTATCCTGCATGTGTTCCTAACCTAATTTACGGAAACTTCCCTGAAGGCTAGTTAATGAAACAAATTAGAATCAAGTTTTGAATATGAGCCGTTCATTTTAAGTTAATATTTTTTACTTTAATTTTTTTCTTTGAAGGGTAACAAAATCAGCTTGATTTGCATGGCTTCTCCATTTCTGTTTGTTTCATATTTAAATTTTTTCTTTCCTATCTTAGGTTGATTATGCGGGTGGCTTTGAACCATTCAGTGTCCATCGTTTTAGCCAGAAGTACATGCATAGGGTGGCTAACCCAAAAGACATCATACACTTCTTCAGACATCGTGAACAAAAAGAGAAAAACGGTAATTATGAAGAAAGGAATAATTGGCTTGCCTTGGTTTCCCTTCTTTAATTTGTTGTCCAACACTTGCAAAAGCTTGGTGTCTATTTTCTAATGTGTTATAGGAGGAGTAAAAATGCATTGTCTCATTTAAGTGTATATATTGCACAAGTACTTCTGTTCTATTTCTGGGTTTGTCTAAAATTCTGATATTTAGCACAGCATTTGCTGGCAGTTATTCATAAACAGTTCCTTTTTATTTTGGCCTCAAACCTTAATGAGTTGCTTATAGTAATACATATAGCCCCATACCAAACTGAGTTACTCTGATTCTGTGATAATTACCATGAAAGGTATTAATCAGCTTACTCCTGAGACTTACTAGAATGAGAAGGTTCATTTGGGTCACTCTGCAGGAAAACAGATGAGTGTAGTGCTTTTTCTCTTTGTCTTTTAATTTTATTTCTTCAGGAGTTCATTTGTTTATCCCTAAAATAGTAATGGAGGGATGAGGTTGAGAGATGTTTTTATATTTTTTAAAAAAGGTCCAGATGCATGAAAGCATTTTGTTTGCCCTGATTAATCATGTGTGTGAGGTGCTCTTGGCTTGTCTGTTCCAGGTATGTCTCTATTCAAGCATTTGTGCAAAACAAATAATAGCTGTTACTATTGCAGCATTTCTCACTGTGCCTAGAATTTTTTATAAATGGTTAACAGATGTTGCCCAAATACTGGATTTGTAATGGTCGCTAATGAAGATGCAGCTTGTGCAAGAACATAATGTGCTAAAGCACTGTTAATAGTTCACATTAGTGCATTGTAGGTACTCCAATTCCAGTGACAGTTTTTATAAGCACTGTCAGTTCTGTAAAGTTCAAAATACCATTTACTGAATAAAAACTACTTTTTGTTAGTTTTTTGAAAATCATACCATATTATCTTGGTTTACTTTGATTTGGGTTTTTTTTTTTCATAGTTGTGTAATCTCAACCTTTTTGCAATACATGATAGGTTCAGTAATTCAGAAGTTGTTAATGTTTCTTTTGGCATAGCTGCTTATATATAACCAGGCTAACAAAACACTGTTCTGTGCCTTCATGTGGCAGTTGTCTTAAAGCAGTCTGTAGCCACTTTATATTACTTTGTGTGGTATGTGCTAATCTCAGGTGATTATCTCTTTCATTCTTCTGCCATTTCTAACTTGCTGCCAGAGAATGGGGGGCAGCTTTAATGAGCTATGGGCATTTTCTACTGAAAATCAGTCAGCGTGCTTTGGAGCAAAATTTCTTCTCTAATAAATTAGTTTCTTATGAAAAACCTTTGTGCTTTGATGGCTTCTTTGATTTTCTTCAGTTTGTGATCTTCTAGAGTTCAGTTATATTAACCTTCAGGATATAGTGTTCAATGTATAATTCCAGACATGTGGTAGTTAGAAGAACTCTATGTCTCCTAGAGGTGAAGTTGTCTGTACAGTTCTTGCATCCATTATGTTTAACTGTGTTTCCAGACAACAGATTCTACACTTAGAAGAAAAAGCTTTACATAAGAAAAGGACCCACAGTTCTTAAGAGGCCTGCATTAACCTTTTTTCCTATTCCTATCAGGGGGATGATAATAATTAAGAGCTGTAAATGTGGATGATGGTGCCACTGGGCTTTTCTGTTCTAGACATTGATCTTAACTTTGGAAAATGGGTTAGCAGACCTGCTGAGGGGACAACACTGAGGGTAGAAGACCTAGTAAAGCAGTATTTCCAGACAGCGGAGAAGGTATTTTTCTACCTTTTATGATTTTTTTTTAATATAGCAGAATATTTTTACCTTTTTTTTCCTTGACTTTCTTAGTGGAAGTAGTGCACCCTGAAAACACTCTGACATTGACTGAGGAGTGAATTTATTTCCCATATAACTGTGTGTGAATTACCACATGAAGTATGTGTCTTAGATTAACAAGTAATTGTTGTGTATGGGTTGTATAGGTATGTGAACACACGCTGGTTTGAGAACATTATGATAATTCTTCACAGGAACCTGCAGTGTCTACCCTGTACTAAGTAATGTGTAATGTACTTAGGTAAGGAGGAAAATGTGAGGCAGCATGCTCTGAGGGAGAAGCCACCTTAATTTACTACAGGACCAATGTGAGACTTTAGCATTTATTATTACCAGCTGACTTGGAGTAGCTTGTTACTTTGCCGTATATTTGTGTCCTCAGATGTAGTGCAATTTCACATTATATTTAAAGCAGAGCAGGGAGAAGAAAGAGAGACCCCCCAATAGTTTGCTTTCTTCCCACTCTGACTTTAAATCTGATATATTTCCCTTTCCCAACACCCTGGCAGAAACATCTCAGAGGTAAAAAAATAGTGAATCAGGTGCTCAAATGCTTGATCAAGATGATCAAGCATAACTTGCAGAAGCTACTTCAGAACCTGCCTTATAGAAGATCTTTGGAGCAAGGATTCTTGAGGTAAAGATCCCCCGAATTGTTTCATCAGGCCTAACTTGGACACATGCTAGCTGTCAGGACAGCATTAATCATATTCTTTTGACATCCTTATCTTATTTTTTTATAAATGTCTTATTTTATAATAGTTGTAAAGTTTATTCCCCTGGGCAGCATTGTTTCATAGAAGTTTTTATTTTAGATATGACTAGCAATGTAGTTTCTGTACTGTTTGTGAAGCTTTTTTCTTGGAGGAGTCTGGAAAATACTATGTTAAATAAGCGTGACATGCTAGTAGGAAGAGAGTTGTAACTATATTAGGACATGTTTGCTTATTGCTGTGGTTTTCTCTGAAATATTCAATGCATGTTACTGTTTTTGCAACCAATTTAATGTAATATTTATCTGAAACAGGAGGAATATTACTTGCTTTCTTTAATAGCAGATGCTTCTTAACAAAATATTTTTCCCAATTCTAAAGAAAGTACAGCTTTCACTTCTGACTGAAAGAGGAATGGGAGAAGCAGTGCAGGAGTTTGTGGACAAAGAGGAAAAAGATGCCATAGAAGAATTGGTGAAATTTCAACTAGAAAAAACACAGAAGTTTCTTAGGGAGCGTCGCACTGATGCAGAGGAAGAAAAAATAGATGAGGAGGTAATATTCTGTTAATGTTAATTTCTCAAGAGAGGTCAAGACAGTAGAAAAATCAGATTTGCCTGTCTGTGGAGCCTCTGTTCATTTTCTGCAGTTAGTAAATATGGTGATGAAGCTTCACATACGTGGTTTTAAAGCTTGTATTGAAAATGGGGTTTAGGTTGCACATGCATGCATAGAAAAGATCTGTCGCTCTAATACACATAGAACTATATATTTATCACTACTGTGAGAAAGGTGGTAGATATAATCTTGTATTAGCTTTTTCATTTTGGCTTCAGGAAGAGTACAAGAACAGGGCAAACATAAAGGAAACTTGCCCTTCAGGTGCTCTACTGGCTTGTAACTGCTTGCAGCTCAGGGTATCCCCAAGACAAGCCTGGTGTATGTGTGTCGAGTAACCCTTATTAGATGTTTCTGTCAACTTGTTGAGCTTCCACGTGAGCCCATGTATTCAGCTGTAATATTCAAGAATTGTATGAGAAGTTGTTTTGCAGCTTATCTTTTCGCTGTGTAAAGAAAAATTTGGTGGGGGAAGAAAGGTTGCATCTACCTGTTTTCATGCTGATTGCTTTAATTCATGAGAGGTTGAAAGAGACCATAAAAAATCAGTGCTTGCAGGTTTTCTGTGCCCCTTTTTGGTTTTTTGTTGTTGTTGTTTGTCTTTAGAACTAATATTTTTTCCCTCTCACCTCATATATTTTTCCATACTTGTCAAGTTGAGCTTCCATAGTTGTACACATATTGCAACATTCATCTCTTCTGAATATAAATGTTTTCTATCCTGCTTCTTAATGTCTACCCCTTTTTTCCTGTTACTCATTTTTCAGTGTCCCTTATTGTCAACATTATGCATCCGCTCCTTCTCTTGAATGTAGTATCTCCTACTTTTCATCATGTCCCAAACCTTTTTCTCCCCAGTGATATAGCTTCAACTATTAATAGAATGTGAGATTCTTAAACTATAGTATGGCATAAAAGGGCTCTAATCAAACTGTTCAATTATTCTTGAACTCTTCATTTCTCACATGAGCTCAACTTAATAATTCAGTGATCAAAGCTTCTCACTTACTGTGTTTTGATTATTGTATGACATGAACTGTTATTTTGATGGGAACTCTTTCTTTATTCAGGTGCGAAAATTTAGGGAGAGTAGAAAAAAGAATACTGAAGAAGAGGATAAGGAAGTCCATGAGGTAATTCCTTTGAATTTTGAACATAGGCTGAAAAATGGCATGGTGACTTCTGTATATAAAGGAAGTCACGTAGCAATCCTTCAGCAATACTTTAAGATTGTCCTTGCCAGAAAGTGCCCGTCTGCCTTATAAGCTTAGTAACTTCTTTTAAAATCTTCATTGGTATAATACGTGCTTGAGCTATTGCTCAGTTTGGCTTTTGAGATCTCTTTTCTTGTACAAATTTGTGAACCTGAATGTTCACTTATTCTTGCTTTTAACTGAGGTTAGACCAGGCAGGTGACCTTCAAAAATGTGTCAGCTTGAGCTACTTGTGATCTGACTACCAGTGGACATGTGGATGGACTGTATTGAGTGATGTTACTGGAACAAATTGGTAGTAGGATTGGTAAGCCTTTAGGTGCTGCATCCTTATCAGCAATCTTAAATCTTAGAGTCTTAGATCTCCCATAGACTTGTATCTAGATTGCTTATGTTTTTCCAAAGAGAATTGCCAACTACTGATAGCACTGGTGCTCCTTTGTCTTTATAAGCTATGTAGCACTGGAATGAAATTTTGAGAAAAACGACACCTGGGGTGAGATTCACTTTTCCTGATCTGGGGTATATTCACAGGAACTAGTTGTCTTAAGCACCCGCTGGCAAGTCAGTGGAGCCCAGAGGCTGCTTTTCTGAGCAGGTGTACGTAGTTGATGCAGGATGACCTGAACTGCTCACCAAACTCTGCCGATGATGTATCATATTTACTAGTTCCATTCTGTTATCAGAGCTTAGCTAACTAGTCTATATGTACACATCTAATTAAATAGACTAAATACTGTCCCCGCTTTTTCACAGACATCCTTTGCTTCCATAACGCTGTGGATTTGGTCCTGAACCTCAGTGGTTTAGAACTATATTTCACAACTAGGGTGCATTTCATCATTTTAGATTCTTTTTCTTGTAATACTTACTGTTCTGTGTCAGGCAATGACCAGGGCTAGAGCCCACAGATCTGAGGATACAGTTCTTGTTGCGGCCTCCAGTGATGAAGATTCCATGGATATGGAGATGGTAGGCCTTGGTGATCCAAGTGAAGGCCTTTCTGCAACACTGAGCCGAGGAAGGGGTCGGGCAAGAGGTAGGGCAAGAGGTGCAAAAGGACAAAACTCAACAGTAAGAGGTTCATCTCGAAGGGGAAGAGGTAAGAAAAACTTCACACTGTGTACTGCAGTTACTGACTTTTTTTTCTTTAAAAGGTGACTATCTTCTGATGCTTCCATCAAGTGGAAATTTACTGCTTAAGGACTCTTACTGGAAAAAAAATTCTTCTCGAATACTTGTGGTATCCTATTATATACAGTTGACTGCCTTACAAAGCTTAAGTTGTGACTTTTTCACACTGTACTTAGAAGAAAAATACCTTATTTCCCAGCTGTGGAAACATAGTAGCCTCTTAAAAAAATGCATTATTGGGAATGTCTCTACGATGAAGTGCATTGATAAACCTTTGTTACCGCTAATGGTAATGCATTTGATCAGTATAGGGAAGAGGTACAGCTTGTCTCTGTTATAATGTAATGTACCAGAGACTTCAATATTTCTAGTGACTGAAAAAAATGGGAACTCACTTTTTCTAAGCAAAGTGAGTTAATTAGCTCCTTGGCTATATGCCTGTGCACTTTACAGGGATAGTGGTTCTTCCTTTATAGATGTACTTCCATTTTAAATATATATATATATATGTAAATGAAATAGAAAAGATGGAGTCTTGCAGCAGTATACTCCTTTGAGTTACCTCACTAACACAGCCAAAGGTCTCAGAGCAGGATGAGTTGAAAGCTGTCGTCTTGGGCCTGATTTGGTTGGTGCTTTTAAACTAGTTCTGTGAGCCTGTGCTCCAACACTGTTGCGATCCCATCAGAGCAGGGCTCTGTGTGTTAGAGGCTGTATCTGTGGAGCTTTGAACACTTGACCCAGAGCAGTTCTTCTGCATATAAGGAGGACCTTTGATTCCAGGAAGAAAGTGAGGAGTAATGTAGATTTTTTTATGTGACTTCCCACTCAGTAGTGATAGACTAAAGGGGAAAAAAACCCCAACTGAACAGATTTGCATTTTGCTTGTTATCTCTACAGGAAGCACTAGCCAAGAGTCAGCTTCTAGCAGCAGAGCCTACAAGCCTGTATCTGTGCCTGCCAAGCATACGTCCATCATTGATGGTAGGCTTTTGATCTGTCCATTACTCTAGTCTGCTCGCTCAAATTGTAAGACAGGTGTTTGTTTAATGATGAAGTGCCTTAATTGCTTTTATTTCTATTAGTCCAATTCAGCTGTGAGAGATTCTTTAAGCTCTAATGAAATAGAACTTAAAGCTTAACCGTGATGAGAGAAAGCAAAAAGAAATGGAAAATAGAATATCACTATTTTAAACTTGGCTGATGTTTACAAGGTAGTAAGCTTTGATGCAAATCCACGTAGTCTTACATTGTAGTGAGTTTTAGAAATGCCAGTTTTTACCAGGGAAGAAAAATTTATCTGCAATATAAGCCACCTGCATATGTGAGAGTAGCTCTTGCTTGCTCTGGAGAACAGGCTCTGAAGAACAGCAAAGGTAATCTGAGTATTAAAGAAAAAGATACTGCTCACGAATCTATACATGAATCCCACACAAAATGCCCAAAGGTAGAGCGAGTTTTAAATTAATCAGAAAATTGCCCCCATTTTAAATTTGTCAGCAAATGACCTAAAATACTGCAGAGAAGTAAAGTTTAGCAGATGTGTTGATGTCTAAACTGCTAGACATACAGGAATATCAATTATAGTAATATTTTTCTCTTCTGAACCAAAGTTCCTGATGGTTTTTCAGCCAGACTGGGAAGCGCCTGCAGCTGCACAGAGGGTTATATCCCTGGGTTATCAGACTCCAGCAAAGGCTTAATTTATATTTTGGTTTTGCTTGTTTGTTTTACAGGGTATTTTGCAGAGACAATGCATGCTAAGCAGGTCTTAAATAAAAAGAACGATGTAATGTTGTTTGCACTTAATTGTGTGAGCATTTTAAAAATACTCCATATGTTTTATTCTAGCCTTTAGGGCTCTGAAACCAAACTCCTCCTTGAATTCATCTCAGGCTTACTCTGAGGTAAGCATCTTCTTGTATGAGTGAAGTTGTGCTGCTTTTGCCATTGATTTGAAAAATAAATGCATGGTCATAACATTAGCCTAAATGAGCAGATGTTCCCAAGCTATCAGTTCCAGCAGTAGGTTTCTGCACGTTAATTCAGAGACCTTTTATATCACCTGTATGATGTTTGTCTGAGAAAAAACTTGTTGTATTTCTGGCCGTAGTCTAAGATACATAGTGTATATACATGAGTGTTTTGGGGGTTCTGCAAGATCAAAGATCTGAAGAGCAAACTTGTGCTGTATTTGCAAATTTGTCCAGTTCTGGCCTGGAGCCCTGTCAAGTGTATATTATTGTAACTAAGTAGGAGTATAGTTGGAAAAAAACCCAAAGGTTCTTTGCTATAATACTGAAGCATTATTCACTCTATCTCTAAAAATACGTTCTGTGCAAAAGCTTTATAATTTTTTTTTTTCAGGATATTATGGATGTTGACTCTGATCCAGAAGACGCTTCTTTTGTTCCTTCTTCCAAAGTAAATCAAAGGTCAGTAGGTTTGCCTCATGAATACTACCCTGAGTGCCTTATTTCTGACTGGCAATCAGCAAAGTGCAGGGATTTGATCCACTACCTGAGAAAACAGATTTTTAAGAAAGTCATAAGAAATACTACTTCGAGAATCTATATAAATTTTTACTTGTTAAAGTGAGTTATCTTTCTGTAACAGAAGAATTAGTCTACTGATTCAGGTAACCTAGATCGGAACTTTAGAATTAATATGTTAGTTTGAGAATTTTTATTGTTCTACTTATTTCTGTTTATTCTTAGTCCGTGTATTGGTGGTCCAGCTCTAAGTTGAAGGGAAAGTTATTGAAATTTCTGGTAATTGAGAACATGTTGATGCTGCTGGTTTTTCTTTTCTCCTTGTATGTTTCAAGGTTGTCAACTACATCTTCACTTAGTAAAAGAGGTTCACAAAGCCAAACATCTAGAGGAGTTGATTTTGAGTCAGATGAGGTATGGTATGTAGTAGTATTTTTTTAGTTTTATTTCATGGAAGTTTCTAGAGCTTACTGTTTTACAGCTATTTGAATAAAGCATTTTAGAGTAAAATTGAATTTACTGTGTTTTTTTACTAACAGGTCTAGATTGTTGCAACCAACTTTCATTAGACTATATTCATAATTCTCAAAAATAACAGTCTTTTTTCCCTTCAGTTCTTAATCAGTGAATTGTCATTGCTGAAATGTGTACCAGGAATTGCCTGGGAGATAAAGTAATCATAATCTCCTTTAATGCTTGGCTGAATTATTTTTTATGTATTTTATTCTTGTAAGAAGCAAGATTTTCCTTTTTTGCATCTAAAATGGCTACTTTCTAGGGCACTTTATTGTTTATTGTTGCAAATTATGTTAACACACTTTTTGAAAAAAATTAAAACACTATCTTTTCAAGTCTAAGATGTCTGTTTTTGTGGTATATCTTTGAACTGGTAGGAAATGGTTTCTTCAATAATTTAACAAGTAGGACTTTACACATAGCTTTTCACTGAATAGAATACACATTATACTGTCAAGCACTGTGCAGTTAGTTTTCACAGACTGTCATGCGTGGTCAGAATTTATCCCTTAACAATGTCAGAGGTTGACCACTTCAAAGAAAATGTTACATTATTGTCCTTTCTCCCTACTGTGCTATTTCTTCTTGTACCTGAAATACAAAATTACATGTTTGCCTGAACTTGCAAAAAGAAACAGTATTTTTGATTCATGCAAGTCTCAGTAAATTATTATGTGTGATGTGTATATGGACATAATTTGATGGAGGTATGTGCTGCTCATAGTGATAACAGCTGAAATATAGATTGTTCCTCATTCCAGAGTAGCTGTTCTGATCGTACTGACAAAAACTTGGGTTTTATTCTCTGCACATTTGTGACCTGGACATTGAAATCAATAGATAATCTCTTTCATATCAAAACCAACAAAACCAGGTCTGCCAGGAAATATAAAATATTGTGACCAGGCTTTCTAGTTTAATCTAAAGGTGACTTTGCTTTTTATGACTTGGAATGCATGCTAGTCCTAGTAATGCATATCTGTTTGCCAATTGCAGGATGATGCATTCATGAGCCCTGCAATATCAAGGAGAACTAAGTGACTTCTGGTTCACTATGCAAGAGAGACTGTGGAAGTTGGTGAAGAAAATGGAAAGCAGTTTGCAAGGCATTCTCTATATGATATTCCTCTGTAAAATGATGGCTTACCTTCAATTTTCACTTCTATGAAATGGTTTGGGATTTTTTTTTTCCAGCAGCACCAAATTTGGTATAATTTCTGTGTTACATTGCTTGATGCATTAGACTAGGGAGTCTAATATTCTAAAGTACTGCCTGAGACTGCAAGTTCTTTCTAAAACATGAAACCCTGTTTTCTTTCTGGGATGATAATAAAATTAACAGTTATATCTTTTATAAAAAACTCCATCTCTTTGGTTTGAATTTTGCAGATAAGTAAATTTACAGTTGTTTGAAAGTATGAATATGGACACAGACTGAGTCAGCGCAGTGGAACTTCTACTTATTTGCAATTTGCTACAGATACAGTTGAGAACTCTGAAAAGTCGTAGTTGGACACAAAAATACAGTTTTCAGTATTGAAACTGGAAAACATCCTAATGCTTTCAGCTCTGCTAGGAGAACTAAACCCAGTATTGCACTGTTATTAGTCATAGTATGTGGGAATGAATTCTTCCCTGTAATTCAGGAAGTACCAAGGAGGACTGTATTCTAATGGTACACACTCATCCTAGCAAAGGTTTTAGTAAAGTATAGATGATTAATAGGAGTTGTATCAAAGGTTCTTTTGCCCTTTTTGATGAATTTTTTTTTAATTACCTAAGTTCATGATCCATCCATATAGCTTAATTTCAGACATTACTATTAACCTTAGAAATCGCATCATTTCACAGATACCTTTTACAAAAAGCAGATACAACATACCAAATCCTGACATTCCTGTGCAGCTGCTTCCTTTGCTGTCAGTGCGTGCTGGGGATTGTGGAGCAAGGGTGAAGTTGGCAGGAGCAGGTACCGAAGCTGCCAAATCTACGACAGCCTGTTCTCTAGTAACAACCAGCCATAGGTGAGCTGTTTAGACAGCTCATACTGGGGAATGTCTAAATACAAACTAAATCAGAAAGATGTGAAGCAGAGAAGGGCACACCAGCAACATGGCAGAGTCCTGACCCAGGGAGCTTCCACTGGGCTTCTTCCATGACCCTTTGTGGATATTTTAAGGTAGCTTGCACGGTGTGCGGTTGGACCACCTCCTTTGGACCACAAGGTGCTGAGTCCAGCTTGGGGAAGGGTGGGCTTGAGCTGAGTGGGAGGAGACTCCCATTCTCCTGCCAGCAGCATGTCTGAGGAGGTGAGAAGACCTCCTGCTCTCCTGGATGCACCTGGTCTTCAGAGGTAATGACAGCTCTGGTAACAGATGCAAGGGTACCCTGCTAGAAATGAAGAATTAGGTCAAGTAAGGTAAATGGATAAAAGTAAACATTTTTGCTGGAATATGGGTTATAGTACATGGGAACAGGATCTGATAGATGTGGAACAATAAGAGCTGGAGTTTGAGTATCAGAAGACAGAATGCTCTTGTGCACTGACCAGCAGCAATTAAAAGGAGGGGCACTTGGGAGCTGCTGGAGCAGCCCAGCAAGAAGTGGGACATATGTCACCAACCCCTCTTTTCTCATCCGAAATCCATACTAGAACACTGCCCTGTCCCACTCTCTTCCATTTTCTTGGGCCTTTGTGTGAGACTGGGATTTCCTGACCATTTCTGATCGGGACACACATTTCTTTCTTCTGTCTGAATAACTAGAGGTCACTGCCACCTTGTCAGCTCCAGCAGTTTTTCACTGGAAAGCTTCCTCTGAGACAGGCAAACTGCCAAAAGAGCTCAAATTGGACAGGTCTATGTAAGAAACAGGCCCTGGCAGCAGTTTGCAGAGGAGCACTGTGGGCTGGCCATTCCACCTGCCGTTCCTGTTGCGTACAACTCCTGTGATGAAAAAGCAGCTTGAGCTGTTCACTGGGAGAGTCACAAACATCTTCTGGAAGTCTTATTTTTACCAGAGAGTGACCAGCTTATGATACAAGCTTTTCAGATAATGGTCTTCTAATTAATGATTAAATAAAGTCTTTTACGTACAAAAGTTCCTCTGGCTGAAGTTGGTTAACACCACCCAAGCAGATCTGTCCCCAGCAGCGGGGCAGCACCCTACATATGCGCTTGGAAGGTGGCACATCTTTCTGTGCTGTGTAGGATTTGTGGCTCTTGGTCTACTGGTACTGATTTTCTATTTCCTACTATGTTTTGGGAGGAAGTCAGAGGGAACACATATGCTGCCATCTCATCAGTGCTTGTGTCCAGTGTACAGCTGCCTGTTGCTTTGGATACTGAATTCCCTGGGCTGGGACATCCCATTCCTGTCCTCCGTCCCATGTAATCACTTCTTTGTAACTAAGTAGTTACAAACCCTAGAAAGCAGTTTCACATCAAACTTTTATTCCCTTGGCCAAGAGGAAATACCAGCCAAGGGAAAACTTCAGTATTTCTCTGTCTCTCTGAGGGGAAAAGGTCTTTGGAAAAATACAGTAAGCCAGCTTGTTATTCATAGTTCATCTCTTACCCCCCCATTCTATGCTTTTCTATTCTGTGTAAGCGTCATGCTGTGAAATAGGCTGAAAACTTCCTGCCAGACCTTGAAACCGGCTCAGATTTGACCTGTCCTGGAAGAGAGCAGGGCTGGCACACACGCATCTGGTGCATAAACAGCACAGAATTTGCATGAGCTGGGCCGCTGGTAAAGAAGGATTCCGGCAGCTGAAGAGATTGATTTTGCCTTTCCCACAGATGTACTTACCCTGGAGTAGCGCCCGGGGGAGTGCAACTGCATGGAAAAGCAGCACGTCAGAGCAGAAATAATGTCATGCAGCCCAATGACTGCAGAGGATCGCGGCTCGGAGCTCGCCCGGGGGTATAAAGTGGCTGAAGGAGCAAAAGTAGCTGCGACCTGAGCAGGAGAGAAGCAGGCTGCGGGAGACAGGAGTATCCACCTGCTCCAGCTGCTCGTGTGCCGTGTTTGCATCCTCCGAGAGCGCCCGGGCTAACGAGGGGAGAACGGCTCTCCTGGCGCACGGCGTGAGCTCTGCCCTCTCGCAAATAAGCTGTTTCCGAAGCTGTTTCCGAATTGGAGGAGCAGAGCGACGTTTCAGAGATGTTGTCCCATGTCGTCTGGCTCACCCTTCCCGACTTGGTTAACGCCTTTGTGATCCCGGGGAAGTTGCCCCTCAATGGGAGCCTGGAGAAGACTTTCGTAATCCCGAGCATCTCTAGTTTCTTTTCCTGGGATAATGACAGCCTGGCAGACTGGCAGAGCTTTGTGGGCAGGAGCCGGTACGGAGCAGAGTCACAGAGCATCACGGTGAAAGCCCTGCTCATTGTGGCATACTCGTTCATCATTGTCTTCTCCCTCTTCGGCAACATCCTGGTCTGTCACGTTGTCATCAAGACGAAGCGGATGCACTCTGCCACCAGCTTGTTCGTTGTGAACCTGGCTGTAGCTGATATGATGATCACCCTCCTCAACACACCTTTTACATTGGTAAGACTGGGGCAGAGATGCCATAAAGGCACTTCGGTGGCCTTTTCTTCTTTATATTGCAGTAAAGCAGGGAGTGGATGTTCTGCAAGATAACTGTCCACTCCAAAGTACAGTATTGGAGTTGCCTTTGGAAAACTCCACATTATTTTTTTCCTGTTATCTAGTTGAAGATCTGAAATTAAAATTAAAAGTGGCCCTGATAGTACTTGAACAATAGTAACCTTGCAGTGATTACTTAGTACTTTGTACCTTCTCTTCTCTGAAGTATTTCCAAGATAATACTATGATTCTCTTGGAAAAAAAGATAAATGCTCACCATCATTTTACAAGCTGTGTTGAAAAGCTGTAGTTTGCATTGAAGTGAGATAGGATGTACAGGTCAGCCCTCCTCTGTAAGGAGGGCTTAAAAAACTTAAAATGTATTGACTCAGTAGTTAGGCTGCAGAAGGATACACTGTGAATAAAACAGAACAAACATCTTTGTTATCACGCTGCTGTATTGTCCTGGAGGATTTTGCCGAGCCACTGAGCAGCACTAACCTGCCTCTTCAGAGTTCAGAGGGCAGAAAATTATACAACTATACAAAGAACCTGCTATCTTAAAAGTATCTTTTACAGAGCACAAGAATCTATGTGATGGGGGTGTATCTATAAGCAGTTGTGGGAGTGCACGAAACTAATGGTCTTCTGGTTTCAGGCTCGTTTTGTGAACAGTACTTGGATATTCGGGAAGGGGATGTGCCATGTCAGTAGGTTTGCGCAGTACTGTTCCCTCCATGTCTCTACCTTGACCCTCACAGCCATTGCTGTGGACAGGCACCAGGTGAGAGGTCTCTGAAGCCGAGATGGAAAGCTTGGGAGGGCATAAGTAAACTGAGAAAGGATGATCCCATATCCTTTCCTTCTCAGCTCCCAGGGTAGGGGGCAGTCCTTGCTATTAGATGGAGAGAATAATTTCAAGCCTGCAGCAAGGTGGGAGGTGTCCATTGCCTTGC
Organism: Myiotriccus ornatus; assembly: GCA_036023395.1. NCBI lineage: Eukaryota > Metazoa > Chordata > Aves > Passeriformes > Tyrannidae > Myiotriccus > Myiotriccus ornatus. The sequence continues at coordinate 37,320,186 of JAYRBT010000001.1, read as the reverse complement.
GATCGCTTCCAGCTAGGTAAAGGGAGCTTTTATGTGGCAGATAATCCAGTAGCTCTCAAACAAGGAGAAAGTCAAAGATCCTGATAGGAATTCACATGGACAGCTCTCCTCTGGGGTGGTGTGTCCAGCACTGTGGTTGTAGGGATATCCCAGTCAGCTTTCTCAGCTCCATCTCCTGCTGCTCTGGGATGTCTCAGCCCTTGTTATTCTGAATACTGCAGAGCTGACTGTAGCACACTGCTGTTTGTCACAAGCAGAGCTGTGGCTTGCTGTTGATAATGGGCTCAAAACTGGGGACAGTTGGGCATTATCAGTTTGAAGTCACCAAACAACCACACAAAACAGTTGACAGTTGACATTTTCTGCTAGAAAGATTGTTTCCAGAAAATGCACTGACTGTCAGAAGCATTCCTGGGGAGGTCTGGTTAAGTCACAAGCCTTTGGTTCTTTGGGTCACTGACACTGGAGAGTCTGGGACTTTTTTTCTCCGCTTTTTCTTTTTTTTTTTTTTTTTACTATAAAATAAACTGGAAATGAACGTGTGTCAAGACTGGGTACTGCTGGTACCCAGTTTTTCTCATCTAGGTGCAGATACTGAAATTTGAGAGTTGGACTGGGATCTCACTTGACCCACATTCGCAGAGGAAAACTTCAAGTTTTTATGTACAGCTTATAGTCAATGGGAGCTGTGTGAAGACTGTACTGCTTGCATGATGAATTTCCACATTAAGCAATAGATTAAAGGCTGGAAGATTGTATTAAAAAAATAAATAATTCTTTCCTGAAATGTAATAAACCTGAATTTTGGTTTATTTTGCACAGGTTATAATGCACCCTCTAAAACCTCGCATATCTACTGGAAAAGGTGTTATCTACATCTGTGTAATCTGGATCATGGCAGCTTGTTTTTCCTTACCACATGCTATCTACCAAAAGCTCTTTACCTTTGAATACAGGTAAGGATGTGCTTTGCTTTCCTCCGCAATCTCCTTGGAGGCCAAATTCTCAGAGGTCTTGCTTTGAGATCTTCTATTGAAAGCCTTTGAGCATATGTCAAGGTCAGCCAAATATGGATCTAGTGTATAATTTTCATCTTCTTGCTATGTCTGATATCCTATCCTTTCCATTTTTAATTATTTTATCTTTATTCTGTCACACTAATCACATGAAACAGGCCAAAAGTTAAAGAGTCTGGCCTGGACCCATTACCTCTATGCATTGGCATTTTACACCATATATCAATCTGGGCAGACCAGACATGGGGGAAAAAAAACCAAACAAAAAATCAAAACCAAAACCAAAACAAACAAACAAAACACACACACACACAGAGACACACACACACACACACAAAAAAACCCAAAAAAAACCCCAAAAAAAAACCCCAACAAACTAAAAGCCAACAGGTTTTAATCTACTCTTTAGCCCAGGAAAGTAGAAAAATCTGTCTCAGCTGCTTGTTCCATAAAATGGTGTCAAGAGCCTTAATATCTGCAAAGTGCTTTAATGAGGGAAAGGTCCCTAATATGCGCAGAGACTGTGTTCCTGTTTGCCAAAGGACAGAAAATAAAAACCTGCTTATGTGCATCTGGAAATTTTGTAATTGGTGACATTCATAACATTATTGTAAGGTCATGAATGCCCATGAGAAATTACCAGCACACTGGTCACTGCCTGCTCCATGGCTCAGATCCTTGGACAGCAGAGCTCTGCTTAGCTCTGAAAGATATCGCAGATAAACAGATAGACAAAGGATTTGCTTTCAGGCTTTATGGCAGGAGCCCTCTCCCACCTGCCTCCTTGTTTCTGATGCACTTCTCCCGTCGTGCCCAGCCATATGTCTCTCATCCCCTGTCCCATATCTCCATTTGCAGTGAGGAGGTTACCCGGTGCCTGTGTCTGCCAGATTTCCCTGAGCCTGCTGACCTCTTTTGGAAGTACCTTGACCTAACCACCTTCATTTTGCTCTACGTCCTGCCCCTTCTGATCATCTCTGCTGCCTACATGACAGTGGCAAAGAAACTCTGGCTGCGCAATGTCATCGGCGATGTCACCACTGAACAGTACTTCGTCCTCCGCAAAAAGAATAAGAAGACCATCAAGATGCTGATGCTCGTTGTCATCCTCTTTGCAGTTTGCTGGTTTCCCTTGAATTGCTATGTTGTCCTCCTCTCCAGCCAGACCATCCACACCAACAATGCCCTGTACTTTGTCTTCCACTGGTTTGCAATGAGCAGCACCTGCTACAACCCCTTCATCTACTGCTGGCTCAATGACAGCTTCCGATCAGAACTGAAGGCTTTGCTCAGCATGTGCAGAAAACCTCCCAGGCCCACAGAACAGAGGCTTCCCTCCACGGTCCCATCCTACCGACTGGCTTGGCCAGAAAATGGCAACTTCAAGAGATTGCAGGTCTCCCATATCCTTCCATCATCCTCTAACTTCCAGTCAGGAAAGACAGACATCTCTGCAGTGGAGCCCATAGTAGCTGTGAGCTAAACAGTGGCTCTGGGAAATCTGTAAGGACTGCACATAGATTTGGCAAGAGCTAAAATGGTCTGAAGATGTGGAGCCCTGTCCTAATTAGGGCCTGTGCAACCACGTGTGATAAAGCCAAGAAGGAGGTTCAGGTTCTGCAGGAGGCAGTGTGAAAGAGCTGCATGTTTGATGCAGGCTGATGACAAAGGTGTGGAGCCCCTAAATGGGAGAAAGCAAATTCTTCCCAGGAAGGAACTCTCTTTGTCAAGGACTGGCTTGCAGTATGGGACTGTCTACATGTATGTCACTGCTATCTGCATGACTAAGCCTTTTTACTATTAGGATTGTGTGTGTGTTTTGCTGGTACTTAAACACTAAAGCAACAATCTAATCACGTCAGGCCTCTCTTTCCCATTTCTAAGTCTCTT
>JAYRBT010000001.1:37302835-37315565 GCA_036023395.1 Myiotriccus ornatus | reverse complement strand
CTATTCTATTCTATTCTATTCTATTCTATTCTATTCTATTCTATTCTATTCTATTCTATTCTATTCTATTCATTTCCCAAATGTGCACAGCCCATGAACAATGCTCTCCATTCCAGTGATAGCAGATCCCAGCTCTTTACTAGCAAGTAAATCTTTGGGAGTGCTGAGTACCTCAGTAAGATGTTCTTTCTGAAGCCGAAGGAAACATCTTAAGATCCATCATTTTTGAATGCAGTTATCATCCTTCAAACTGCTACACATGCAAGAACCTTGCTGTAACTCCAGTAGGCAAAATCCTCAGATGCCCACTCAAATGGTCCAGGTGAGTCTGAGCGGGGCTCCTGCAGTTACAGCTCTGGATCCTGCACCGCTGCACCTTGGTGGCAAACCATTCTCCTCCAGGCTCTGCTCAGTCCTGAATCTGAGCATAGAGAGGGGGCAAGAAGTGTTGAAGCTATTTGATTTAATTAAAAAGAACAGGAGGTATGACCTGGGTAAAAAGAAAAGAAGAGGCAGATTGGACAGTGAGCCTTAACAGCCTGTCCAGAAATGAACTGGTGGCTGGTGGCCAGCAGAGGTACAAGGTTCAGAGAGAACTGGACAGAGCCAGGCAAGAGAGGTACTTGGTTAAAGCACTAGAAATGGTGTCCTTGAGAACTGTACATCATACGCTGTGCTGCAAAGTCCTTAATGTGGTACAGGGCAATTTCTGCTAATTAGCTACCTTTCATTTTCTTTGCATCTGATTTGGAATTCTGGAGAAATATTTTGCATTCACCGGCGCTGCTGAAGTCAGTGGGGCGTTGTGGTCTGTGCACACAAAGTGCAGTATGATGCAAACTATTCCAAAAGTATCACATCCTGGGCAATATAACCTGGGCATCCAGGTTTCATGAGTATTTTTTCATTCTACCCCACCTCTCTTGCAGACCAGAAGGTTCTCTTAAAATGCTAATGCAGCCATTGGTGTGTAAACTGCATTCAGATACCATCTTGGTCAATGTGAAGCGAGGATCTGAGTGATGATAAAATCAGATACATGTACAGGGCGGAGATTATCCTTTTTAATTTTTTAATTCTGCTTTTTATTTTTAATCCTGCTGCAGCTGGACTATTTGCTACCTTCTGAATTTTGGAGGTGTGCAGTGCTCTGAATCAGATAGTTTAGTAGCTATTCCAAGAAAAACAGACTTGAAAACAAGCCTGTGGGGGACATTGGTGTGAGAAGGGACGGTTTGCTCTGGAGCATGGTAAAGATCATGGTGTTGGGAGGCTTTTCTTTTCCCTCTGGGAATATGATGAATCAGAGTGAAACATGGGGCTTTATGGAAATGGAAGGTTATTTTGACTTAGCTGACTTCCAAGTCCACTCTCTCGCTCCCACCCTCGCAGCCACATACTTAGAAGAATGGACTGTCCTCCCGCTGGGGTGAGGGACAGCAATGGTACAGGTGATGTGCTGTGACCTTGTGGCCATCTTCCTGTCATCACACCACAACTCTGGCCCTGGGATCACTTTTGCCCCAGAGTTCACCAGTCTGACTGCCCTCAGACATGTCTTTGGTTATCAGTGTAGGTCATTCATTTAAACTGGCCTGGTTGTTCCCTCTGGAGTAGACTGCAAACATGGCAGAGCAGTGTCTACTGCATAACAAAGAGTTTCACAAGGCACTGAGCTGTTCATTGCAGGACATCCACAGAGACTGAGAACAGAAGTTTTATGGGAAAATTAATTACATATGGAGAGTGCATCATCTGGCATGCTGTAGTGGGTTGACCCTGGCTGGATGACAGGCATCCACCAAAGCTGCTCTGTCACTCCCCTTCATAAGAGAAGAGGAGAGAGAAAATATAACAAAGGCTAGTAGGTTGACATAAGGACAGGGGGAGATCACTCACTAAAGATCATCATGGGCAAACCAGACCTGACCTGGGGATACTGAATTTATTACTAACAGAAATAAAGCAGGATAATAAGAAGTAAAATAAATCTTAAAAACACTTTTCTGCCACCCCTCCCTCCTTCCCAGATCTACCTCCTCCTCCCCAGCAGCGCAGGGAGGTGAGGAATATGGGTTATGGTTAGTTCATCACAGGTTGTTTCTGCCGCTGCTCAGGGAGAGGAGTCCTTGCCCCACTCCAGTGTGAGTCCATCCCTCTGGCAACAGTTCTCCATGAGCTGCTGCAGTGTGGATCACTCTTCCATGGGGTGCAGTCCTTGAGGCACAGCCTTCTCCAGAGTGGGTCTCCCACAAGTCCTACCAGGAAACCTGCTCCAGTGTGGGCTCACCTCCACGGGCCCATAGGTTCCTTCCAGGAGCCTGCTCCAGCATGGGTTTGCCAAGGGTTCACAATCCTCTTGGGCATCCACTTGCTCCAGCATGGGTCTCCTCCACAGGCTACAGGTGGATCTCTGCTCCCCCATGGACCTCCCTGGGCTGCAGGGGCACAGCTGCCTCACCACGATCCGAACCAAGGGCTGCAGGGGAATCTGTGCTCGGGTGCCTGGAGCACCCCCGCTCCCTCCTTCTGCACTGACCTTGGAGTCAGCAGGGCTGTTTCTGTCACATATTCTGACTCCACTCTTCTCTGGCCACAATTACATCTGTACAATAACGTTTTTTTCTTTCTTCTTCTTAAATATGAGGCATTAGCACCATTTCTAATTGGCACAGACTTGGCCAGCAGCAGATCCATCTTGGACACACTTGCCATTGGTTCTGACAGACATAAGGGAAGCTTCTAGCAGCTTCTCACAGAAGCCACACCTGGAGCCCCTGCTACCAAAACCTGGCCATGCAAAGCCAATACACCTGTAAATAAAGGAACTCAACTAAAGTCACATAGTCAAAGTTAATGCTGGCATCTCCCAAACCTTGAGTAACTGGGTCTGCAACTCCCATGATTTAGAGAGTGCTGTGTTTTTTTCTACTCAAAAGTGAAACTATTTGTATTGACAGTACTGTTTTCTTATTTTTCTATTTCCTTGAAAAATACCACAACAGGCCTATGAAAATTAACTTGCAAGTTTTAGAAATTAATGAATGTTAATTCTCAGTTTCTAACAACATTCCTAGTGTTTTATTAATTTTCTCTGTGTAGAATTATGCAGAGACCTTGAAAGGGAACAAAGACAATCCAGGCTCTGTTTTGCAGCTCATGCTATTCTGAATAGCACTCAGGGAAAAACAAATCCTTGAAACCTTTCTTGCCCTTCTTGATGTCAGATCAGGTTTTTAGCTTCCACTTTTCATTCACTCCCTCTTTCATAGAATCATGGAATGGTTTGGATTGGAAGGGACCTAAGAGATCATCTCCCCAGTCCAACCCCCCCTGCAGGGACATCTCCCACTAGAGCAGGTTGCTCAGAGCTTCATCCAACCTGACCTTTAACAATTCCAGGGATTGGGCATCCACAGCTTCTTGGGGCAACCTGTGCCAGTGCCTCACTACCCTCACAATCAAGAATTTCTTCCTAATATCTAATCTAAACCCACCCTCTTTCAGTTTAAAGCTATTCCCCCCTTGTCCTGTCACTACATGCCCTTGTCAAAAGTCTATCTCAGTGTTTCTCATAAGGCCTCTTTTACTGAAAGGCTGCCTACAAGATCTTCCTGGAGCCTTCTCTTTTCTGGGCTGAACAACCCCAACTATCTCAGCTGGTCTTCTTAGAAGAGGTGCTCCAGCCCTCTGATCTTCTTTGTGGCCTCCTCTGGACTTGCTCCAGCATGTCCATGTCCTTCTCATTTTGGGGACCCCAGAGCTGGATGCAGCACTCTGAGGGGAGGAGTGGGGGTGTCTCATGGGAGTGGAAGTGGATGGGCAGAATCACCCTCCATATCAGTCTCACTATCTCACCCTCAGTATCAGTCTGAAAGTCTTTACCAGTAGAGCACAGGCTACTGCTGCCATCAGACACTGTGGTGCTCAGCAGAAAAAATCTACTTCTTTATTCCACTACATGGGTTTTTTTTTTTGTGACAGAGGAATTTCTGTCGTAGCCAAAAAAATGGCAAAGACTATCTCCCTAGCTGAGATAAATGGAGGGTGTTTTCTTCATGGATGCTTTTCTTTCCCTACCTTAATTATCAGTAAGCCAAGTCAGAGGCTGTCTCATCCAAAGGGAAGTAACAAATAGCTCAAGCATTATACCTGCAGCCATCAGAGGAAATTCATAGCATACAGGCAAAACTAAAAGTGCATAGCAGAGTCAAAGCCTCTTGCTCTTATACATAAGACAAGATTCATTGAAAAATGCTGAGATCATGCAGAGCTAAGATGACAAGTTTCTCAAGACAAGCACAGAAGAAAGGAACCTCAGCTTTGGCTGGTATTGTTTCTGACTGCATGGTAGCCCACCTCTTTTCCTGTCAGTGTGGGTTGAATATCTTCTGCTCTCAGCTGACAGATTCAAAGGTGAGAAGGCAGCTGCTAAAAATGTAACAATGTCCTGTAAATTCAGGCACATTAATGCCATTTTTTCTCCAGCATTTTCAAAGAGTATCAGGCACCGTTTCCAAGCTATCTTTGTTTAATTCCACCCCTCTTATAGAAAAATAGTGGAACGCTCCAAAGATTTCAAAATCACACTCTTCTGATAAGCATAAATCTCTTCATAACTTCCTTAATGAATGTATTAACTAGCCTCTAGTAGCTGATACAAACGTGATTTTTATGTCTGGAGCTGAAAGCCCTTAACAAAAGTTGATACGATTGTCTACATTTTGGTACCACAAAAAGAGAGCAGTTACCCCCATTATTCTGAGGTCACTTGGTTTCTTCAGCCTAGAGAAAGGGAGACCTCATTGTGGTCTACAGCATCCTCATGAGGGGAACTGGAGGGACAGGCACCGATCTCCTTTCTCCAGTAACCAGTGACAGGACCTGAGGGAATGGCACGAAGCTCTGTCAGGGGAGGTTTAGGTTGGATATTAGGGAAAGGTTTTTCACCCAGAAGGTGACTGGGCACTGGAACAGGCTCCCCGGGGAAGTGGTCACAGCACCAGGTCTCTCTGAGTTTACAAAGTGTTTGGACAACACTCTCAGGCACATGGTGTGACTCTTAGGGTTGTCCTGTGCAGGGCAACGTGCTGGACTCAATGATCCCTGTGGGTGCCTTCCAATTCAGCATATTTTATGATTATTCTATTACTGAGAGTCTTTAACATTTACATATTGAATGTGAAACTTCAAGATTTTTTTAATGCATTTTGGGTAGACCACGATTGAAATAGTCTGGCTATGAACTGCATAGGAGTCATTAATGGATCACAGTGTGAGCCCCCAACACCATTGCCAGCTACAGACTCATTTGCTTATTCCAACTTGCAGCTACATTTGTTCAGTGAACCCACTGAGTAGGAAGCTTATGCTGGGCTCAGCAACACTTGGATGAAGCTGTACAGCTCTTGGATGAGAATAAATACATCTGCACAGTGCTGAGCCATGAGGCGTGCAGGGACCTAGTTGCTTCAAGAACTTCAGGGATGTCTTAGTCCTCTAAACAGACTGACCTAAAAACTGTATGTGGACATACAGAGCGAGCTTTAAAATAGCTGTTTCCCAGGAGACTAACTATTATTCACATCTGACTTATTCATAAATCTCCTGAGTGCTGGTGAGCGAGCGTAGCCAGCTCTGCTGCTGACGCAGTCTGCCAGCCTTGCATCGAAGCCATGGGGCTGTGAACAGTCTGCCCCTGCAAAGGTACCTACATGATCTAACAGCTGTCAGAGGCTTGGCTGAGCCAGGTCGTATCTCCCCACAGCCTCCGAGTCTGGTACATCAGGACTGGGTAGCTTGCTCTCTTATTTCCTGATCTTCTTTGTGCCACCAAAGGGGGATGAGGATGGGATCCTCCCCTGCTCTCCCCATCCTGCACAGCCCAGCAGAAGGGCAGCCCCTGCTCCTTCCTGGGGGTGACACAGTGGGGGGGGGGGGTGGAGAAGGTTTGGGCTGGCATTAATGACACAGAAACAGGGAGAATCTTCAGCCCATCCTTTCTTCTTCTGGGAATCATGTCCCCCCTCAGCCTCTCCTCTGGTTTGCAGGCTTGAAGGGATTTCTGTGAATCATGGTAGGGTGAAACCTCCCACCCCCCTAGCTTAGGCTCAAAGCCTTTTAATGATACTTAGAGAGGCAGGGCTGATTCCAGTCATCATTACATCTCTGACCAGGAGAAAAACTGCCTTTATCTACAAAACAAATTGGCACCTCCTGGCCAACTGCTCATAGTTTATAAACTGGGCATAGAATTTTATTGTATGGAATATGCCTTTGGCTAGTTTGGGTCAGCTATAACAGCCATGCTTCCTCCAGCTCCTTGCATACCTGCTCATCAGCAGAGCATGGGAAACTGAAAAGTCGTTGGCTTAGGGTAAGCACTGCTCAGCAACAACCAAAACATCAGTGGGTTATCAACATTATTCTCAGACTGAGTCCAAAACTACTAAGAAAAAAAAGAAACTGTATACCAGACAAAACCAGGACACCAATTAAATAACTACAGGCCTACAAATAATTTCTGGCTCTAAGATGTTAGCTAACTTATTTCCACAGTGTGTAAGGCTAGCTCCATCTAGAGCAGACCAGGTCTGTGGTAGTACAAAGTCCTTGACTCCAAGCCCCTAAGGTCACAGGGGTATGGGGATTTTAAGACGTTGTAATTACATTTTTTGTATGCTTTTTCAGTTAAAACCACCATAACGTGACAGGTTTATTAGAGGTCACCAGTTTTTAATAGTATGAAGCTAAAGACATGTATCAGATGTCCTAAAAGCATGTCATCAGTCTCTGAGAGTACAAAACCTAGTGGGGTTTGTTGGAGGGACATGTGGTAGGAACCAGGTTGTTATGGTCGCGTTCCTACTGTCTCCTGGGAGCTGCTCTAGAAGTGAACTGTTCTCAGTGCCTTGCCCAGAATTTGTCTTGAAGAAGCCCAAGACGGGGCTCAGGAACGATCTGACGCTTGAACAATGAGGACAGCAGGGACCAAACCCTCCAGATGGGTCCCTGGTATTTCTGTTTGGCTCTGCAAACACGTTCCGAGACGGCAAACAGACAAGCAGCCCAAGGCTCTGCTTCTCATCCTGCAGCTCATCTCCCAGCACAGAGACTTTGTTCTGAACTGTCCAACAGCATGTGTTTCTATCATCCCAATTTAGCACAAATAAGAGGGGAAAAAGCAAACAAAACCACAATCCTTTTGTTGCTGGTTGAGAGACTTAATTTCTGTTAGTTTAGGTTCATGAAGTTTATCAGTGTGCTAAAGCAATTCAAAATGTAGCACAGAGTGAGCCCAGGCTATTTTCATCCCCATTCAAAAGCTTTCAAAGGCACCTACCACTTTTCCTGGACTTTGCGGGGAAGCAAGAAGCTGACTCAAGAGGACTAATTCAGCAGGCCCCTGAGCTGGGTGGGAGTTCATTTGTAGGCAAAGAATTCTGTTTGCATGAAGGTGTTTGGTTAATCTCAAAGGTTATAGGAAGTTTGAGGTGACTCATCAAAAAATCTGAAGAAGCAAAAGAGAGAGTGTAAACTTTACCATCTAAAAAGGTTAAATAGTGTTATAATGGGAGTTCTGTGTCACTTGGGAGTCCTTCAGGGGAGAGTTGATAACATGAAAATGTTTTGAAGCAAATAAATATTTGAATACTTATTGATATAAAGCCATAATAGAGTTACTATTTTCATTACATTGTCACTTCAGAAATATATCTTTTAGTGTTTAATAAAAGTAATTACTTTTAATAAAAGTAATTACTTTTATCATTATACTAGTAATTTAGTATATTAAGTCAAATATTCCATTATGAGGAAGACACTCTTCCAGTGCTTCCAGCCATAAAGCCTGCAGGACAGAAATCCACAAATTATCCCTAACATACAGCTAGATTTTGATTTGTGCCACTCTTATGTAGTCTTGCCAAGTGGTGCTCAAAGAAAAGATTTCTGAAAGAGTTTACTCCAGTGACACAGCTCCGATTCTTCCCCCCTTTTGTGACTTTACTGAACTGGCCCACCAACTTGGCTAGCGGGACCCAATCTGTTATTTGTCTTTCAGCAGTATTTTATTCATCCAGCAGCTCCACTTTTTTCTGTGAATCAGGGATTATTTTGCAAACACAGGTGTGCAGGAAGCCAGCACATCAGGCTGTGTGCAGTGCTACTCCATGAGCTGTTGGATGCAACACGGACATGTTGCAAAAGGGTGATAAAAGGACAGAGCAGTCAGAGATTGGTGATCCAACTCAGAGTCACCCATGTTCGTACGACACAGCATTCCTGTATTCCCATATACACCCCTGTGCTCCTGCAGGAGCTCCCAGCTCATCGGCAAAGTGGTGGGGCTGAGCTGCCTCACTCCTGGGTTTACAGATGTCCCTTCCAGAGCAGGTGGCTGTACATGGCTTTAATGACATTCTCCCTTCAGGCAATCCAAAATTCCAACCAGTATCCAGCATAACAAAAACCAGCTTACATTGCTTAATGGGAACTCGCTTAAGAAGAATAATGAATTATGAGCTTCCCGTGGGCTGTGAACACTGTGGAGGAAGTTCAGCTAATTAGACCATAGGGCACAATATTTTTTTTTGGTTATTCATATCAGCAACATAATACTCATTACTGAAAAATAAAGTTTTACCCAAGTGGCTTCCTTCTTCCAAAGCTTAACTCAGATAGGCAGAAGCCAACATAGACAGCAGACAATGGTGGTGGTGGAAGTAGGGATTAAATCCCTCCTTCCTACCTCCATCTTCAGAAAACCACTCATGACCTGATTTCTGTCTTCCTGTTCACAAAGTGCAGCCAGGACATCCTTTGTTCATAGGCTCATTTAATGAGACTCTAGGCTTGGGCACTAAACTAGTCAATAAAGCTCCTACTAAAACAACACCCACTGCTCCCAGTAAGGGGAAAAAAAAGGACCTAAAATATACTCTTTATTCTAAAAATGGCTGACAACATCCACAAGAGGAAAAGTAGCAGGACACAGCTGCTTTTAGAGGCACACCATCTGCTAATGAAATAAACATTTTTACTGTCTCTCTGCTTTTAAATCACAGGTTGTAAATCTCACAAGGAAGCTAAGAGCCATTATAAGGCAAAGAGCGTTCAGAGGCACTAGCTGCAACTCTCCTGCATTTGGAGGACTATTAATATCCAAGTGATGGAGGGAGAGGAGTAAAAAAAGGATGGCATGGACTAAAGCTGAATCTTAACATTGCCATTTTACTTTCTGGCGTATTTACAACAGGACAGATGCATGTAGCTGTTTCTAGAAAAAGTGTAGTGACGAAGAGGCTGAAGATGGACTCTTTTCTTTAAGGCCTAGATTGGAATTAAGCCCAGCTTTTGAAAATGGCAAAACACAGCAGGCGCAGTGCCACTAAAATGTAAGTAGATTTGAGCTAGGCAGTTCAGAAACACATCTTAAAACAGGAAGATACAGCTGAAAAGCGCAATGCTGAAACTGTGGCCAATTATGAGATAGCAACTCACACAATGGATAGTCTATTTATCATATGCTGACATTTTCTCAAAAGTGTTTAAAGGTTAAATAGATTTTGAACCCACTCATGGTCTCTGACAATTTTATGAGAATACAGAATTTTAACTACTGTCCAAATGTTCGCTCAGGTTTTAGCATCAGCCCACATGTTTGTACTACATGTTTTTAGATGGTGACACATGACTGTTCCTGGAACCTTCAGTTACTTACGCTGCTGTAGTTCACAGAACTGATTTATTTAAATAACCAAGGAGAATTTATATGTATTTTATTGAGCACTTTTGGAAGACAAGAGATTCACTGCTGCAAGTCATATTTTAAAATACAAAAGGGGAATTAGTAAAAAGGTACATATCCAAATTGAAACATGAACATGCGGCTTTCAGGAGCTTTGAATTTTAAAGACTGAGAACTCTACTTACATCAAACAGTTCAAATACATCCACATCACAAAATCTTATTATTGCACTACAGCTCCCTGCCCAAAACACACAATGCACAATGTGCACTTGCATTGCCCATATAGATAGGACCATAAGCAACACATCAGCACAGCCACACAGAGTCTAGAAAAGGTCAGAGGAGTTGTAGGTTTGCTGTCAGAAGTATGGCTGTCATAAAATTCAGCAGTTTGGACCACCACTATCCAACACAAGCCCTGTTTCTTGCTGGTAATGCAAGAGACATTAGGATTGCAGCTCTGCTGCTCTCCCATGCAGAGGTAGCATAATTCTATGGCTTTAAAGATTTATTTTAAAATAAGGTTTGTCTTAGCTGAAAGCCATATAACTGAAAAGTTCTTGTAATGCTAGCCCATAGTATGGCAGCACTTTTGGATCCACTTGTTCAACAACAGCCGCTGAATTCAAGTAGGTGCACTATCTCTTTGAAAGAGTTCTGTGCAAAAATGATAGCACCAATCACTTCTGCTTCTCCCTCATCCACAGCCACATGCAGAATGCTAGCAGACAAAATCACAACAGTGGGTGACACAGAGGAACTGGAAAAGGGACATCCTATCTAGCTATAAAAGAAGTCCTACTTCTGGGCAGTTTAGAAAGACAACTTGGAAGAGGTAAAAGGCAAATCATTTCAATTACATGGACAGTACATAATCAGCAAATAACAAATCAGCATATAACATTTGTGAAACATTCACGCTGCTACTGTGGTGCTTCACTGCCCACCCACCTTACCTTGTATCTAAAATTTCAAGACAAAGGACATTTTAATACTCACTGAAGGCTGAGGTCCTAGGCCCAGGGGACAACATTAAAGCTGAATACTGCTCTCTCCAAAGAGTCCAATAACAATCCAGGAGAGTTTTCCAACCTAAAAACACTCCCCCTTGTCTGTTCCAATCCACTTCAACATCTTATCTTTAATTAAAATACAGTCACATGGTGTGTGGGGAGAACCACCTTTCATCGTATGTACATCTACCTCACCTTGGCTATCAGGTGTTTGGCTCTGCTGAGGCTTTCAGGTGCTACTGTAATACAAAGTCTGTCTTCTCAAGTGTGGCTTGGAAAACAGCAAAACTAATATTGCGTTTGATACTACAGACATGTCTAAAAAGCTTCCACACATAAAAACACTACGAAACAATTTCAACAAAGCATTACAAAAATGGAACCAACTTCACTGATCTTCTGTCCAAAACTCCAAGGCGGATTTATTAGACACTAAGACCAAAACAACTAAGAGAGAGAAATTAAACTAGTGTTTAGCTTACATACCAGTACATTTTGTAAAAAAAGGTGTTAAGACATCATTAATTTATTAACACATAGAAAATTCAAAATCCCTAATATTTACAGTACTCCCTTATTCTAAGCCTGTTTGTAGTTTCTTTTCCACCAGTGACACATACTTAATGCCAGACATGAATGCTGGTATGACTAACCAAGAGATCTCAGGCTGAACGGAGCAACCTCTATTTTTCCCATGAAGACACAGCCAATAACAGTAGCCAGCCACCACTGCTACAGATTAACCAGACTCCATAAAAAAACCTCACTCCCAACCCCCTTTTCCAGGGCAGGGAGCCCAAAGTTACCTTACTTAAACCCCAGAACTGAGATGGCCACTCCCACCAGACCAACACTTCAGGATGCAACGTGGCCATCTCTTTTTGTTACAACGCAGGGTTATGTTTGCCGTTCCTGTACAGTGTGGTGTGAGCTCTTTCCAGCTGCCAGCTTCAACTGCATTCAATGCGCGTCACTTGTCACTCACGAGAGAAATCTTTTATTCTTGTTGCTCCTTGGGTGTGGTTTGTTTGGGGTCTTTTTTAATAAATAACGAAAGTCTACAACATGCTTTTTCAGGCGCATGACTCCTGAATATATATCAAGTAGTCTGTAAACCGGTTTGGCCTCTGGGGAACTGTCAGGCGATGGAGACAGTTGCATTCAAAGAGCAGCACCTTGTGTTTAGTGCAGCAGAGGCAGAGGAGGAGCCTTCCTGCAGAATGGAGCTCCTGCCTCCTGCAGCAGGGAAGCATCAGCACGAGGAATCTATAAGTCTCTGGCGAAGTCTTTTGTCTTCTCTCGGATTCACGTTGCCACTCGCATTATGGTCTGTCAAAACTACAGAGAAAGTAAAACTTTAGAAGTGAGTGAGCTACAAAACCACTGAAGATCTTCTCGTGTACAAAGGAACCGCCTCCACGCCCATGCTGCACTGCTGGTTGCCCCATGCTGCCTTCAGCTGCCCCTGGCTGTCTGGATGTGGCACCCAGCCGCAGGATGCCCCGCACATCTCTAGCCCAGACAGCATCTACCACTGTTCTGTTACCATGACTATTAATTAAAACATGCTGATGCCACTAGGGACAGAAGAAAAGCTGATGAGCCATGGGTGAAGCCTTGATGATGGGCAGTGAAGCCTGCAGCTGCCCCAGGCAAGAGAAGGCTGCACCAGCCAGAGCTGGTCATGAAACGGCAGCTTCTTTCTGCAATGCATTTTTAGAGTTACAAGCACGAGTTTGTTGTGTTCTGGACAAAAGTAAGTCTTATGAGTGTTTTTGTGAGATGAAAATAGTTTCAAAAGTTCTGCTTTCAGCTAAAAATGAGTCAGATTTTCTATTAACTTTTTCAGCTCCTTGAGAGCTCCTTGAGCTCCTCCACCTTGGGCTCTTACATTCACCTACCAAAATCCACCCACCTATTGTTTCATAAAGAGACACATTTACAAGAAAAACTATACTCTGTCAGA
>JAYRBT010000001.1:37257268-37302735 GCA_036023395.1 Myiotriccus ornatus | reverse complement strand
AGTGTGTTTAACTATTCCCGACCAATCGTGTAAAGACATGTGTGTGTGTAAGAAAAGTATATAATGAAAACTGTAGCGCTTAATAAAGGAGACTCTGCTTTCGATCATATTGATCTGCATGCGGTTTCTCCGTGCCCTCTCCGCCGACATTCACCTACCAAAATCCACCCACCTATTGTTTCATAAAGAGACACATTTACAAGAAAAACTATACTCTGTCAGAATTACTCCCAACTGCTGTACTAGAGCTGGCTGCCAGAAATGCTTCTTCTAGTTTGAAACTAATTCTGCTTATATAAATTGACTTTGCCTGCAAAATGTCAGCCTACCAGAACTGCTTGACCTAAGTACAGAGGAACAGTTAGCACCTGAGTACTGCTGCTTCTTTTTTATTAAGCACAGGGCTTTCTCAAGAGAAAACAGATTTTTTTCCTGCCTTTGAAACAGCTCTTTAATTTGCCCCCACCATTATGCTCACCTACTCAGGTCAGCTGCCAGATGTTTTAAACCATTATCACTTCAAGGAGTGAAGGACTTGGTAAAACCTTTTGGTTTATGCCTCTCCCTGGACATTTGGCTTCTCTAATTACGCACTTGAGGATGGAACTGGAATCACAATTAAGATATGCCACACTTTTTAGAACAGAGTCCTAGACTATATCTTATATAGGAGTGATTGCTCAGAGCCTATCATGTCTGTGAACTGGTGGGATATTCAAAAAATCTTTGCACCCATTCAGAATGACTCAGACCACTTTGGCAAAAATTCCTTTACATGCAATATTCATTGCTCTGTGTAAAACAGAACATGAACCTGTTCAGTGGCCCCAGCCCACTTCCCTTCTTTTGTCATCTTGTCTTCCCCCGTCAGCAGCATTTCTGAGCATCAGACTTATTTTTACATTCACCTAAGACTTCTGCCAAAGCCTGAATGAGAAGCAGAAGCAGCATTACTACACTTTGGAGCTAATTTCTGGAAAAAAAAAAAGTCCTGAAAGCACCAGATTTCTTACTGGAGCTTCTTCAAACACAACCTACTGTAGACAAATCTAGTGCTCTTCTACTGTGCAGGGGGTTTTAAGCAGTTCAAGTTCAAACAGCTGAAGCCTCCTGGTGCTCCAGCAGACGTGTCAGCAAGGACCAACACCTTAACAGACACTTCAGGGTCTAGCCTGAAGTACAACACCACAAGCTTCCGGCACAGATGTGAGGTTATAGCAGTCATACTGCAGACAGTATAGCAAGGACTAGGTGTATCCACTGCCTTACAGAATATATTAAAATGTTTTTGGTAGGAAGACATATCGAGATTGGCTTACCTTGTAGCTCTGTTGCATCTTTTTCTAGACCTTCTGTAGATGTTTCTTCAGGCTTCTCCAACTCAGCTGTCCCTGGCTTCCCATCTATGGTATCAGTCTTAATAGTACCAAGGTTTACCAAAAGCTGCATGACATCAAACTTCTCAGAAACAGCAATGTTCTCCAGCACTTTGAGACATTTAAAGGATTTAAGTTCACTCACATTTTCCTCAAGAAAGAGGAGATAAAGGCTTAAGTCATCAAAACACTTTGACTTGAGTTTCAGAACATCAAAAGTTGGCAGGATTTCATACACTTTGAGAATACTTGAATTCCACCTCCATGGGACAAACGCTGCATACACTACCAGTGGCATCACTAGCAGATAGACTATCAGGTTAATATAGCTGAGTACCTTGAAAACACCAACAGCAATAAGCTTGCACTGAACCACTTCTGGAACAGTTGTGTCATTCTTTAGGATCCCAGTTTTGATAGTGCAGAGAAACTCATCACTCAAAGAGGAGAGACTAATGTAGTAGCCCAGGTAGAGGCATGCAATGAAAATAATTACTAGTGTGAGTAAACGGCAGGTAATATATTTAATTATTAAACATTTGGAATTCTTCTTCGTCTTCAGGTACTGCTCGACAATTGGGTATTTAAAGTAGCTTTCAGATATTTCCCACAAACTGAAAAAGAGAGAAAAAGAAAGACCAAATCATATAGAGCAGATGCTGCATTCACCTACCTCAAATATCAATAAAATCTAGTAATTTAAAATGGACACAAGATTGAAATCCCTCTCAAAATCATAGAATCATAGAACGGTTTGGGTTGGAAGAGTTCTTTAGAAATCATATACTTGCAACCAAGCCTCACCCCCCTACCATGGGCAGGGACACCTTCCATTAGACCAGGTTGCTTGAAGCCCCATCCAACCTGGCCTTGAGCACTTCCAGAGATGGGGCACCCACAACTTCTCTGGGAAACATGTGCCAGCCTCACCACTCTCACAGGGTTTTTCACAGGTTTCTCACAGAATTTTTTCTGAATATCTAATCTAAACATGCCTTCTTTCCGTTTAAAGCCATTCCACCTTATCCTGTCACTACATGCCCCTCTCCAGCATTTTTGTAGATCCCCTCTAGGTACTGGAAGGTTGCAATGTGGTCTCTCCAGACCTTTCTCTTCTTCAGGCAGAACAACCCCAGCTTTCTCAGCTTGTCTTTAGAGAAGAGGTGTTCCAGCCCTCTAATCATCTTGGTGACCCTCTCTGGACCAGCTCCAACAGGCCCACATCCTCTTTTGGGGGTAAAGCAGCGGTAGTTTTATTGAAGTAAGCAGAAGACCAACAGAATAGCAAATAAATGAAGAGTATTGATCAGAGAGGGCAGGGGTTGCTTTTGGTTTTTGTTTTTTATTGTTTTTCAATTTGATCAGAAGCTTTGCAGACCTAGATCTTAAAGGACAGGAGATGACAAGTAACTGACTCACAGTGTGCAAGAACATTAAGAACTGAGGACTGAAGCATCTCTGTTTTCTTACACTGTGGTGGGTAAAACTACTTAACACCTACTACAACTAAAGAAATCAGAATATCTCATGTCGTCAGTAATCTGAAAAGCTCATTAAATGTTTTCTTTGAAAAAAAACATTATAAGCTCCAGCTCCAAGTGCCCACAGTAATCATTTCAGGTATCTTCTTTTTTTTAAACCAAATTTAAGTATGGCACGTCACCATTCAAACCTTTGCAATAAATTTCTAAGAAAGTACAGATGTCACATCTGTTATGAACTTGAGGAAAAGAGCAAAGAAAGCCAAGCTCCAACATCTTACCTCTGTGTCAAGTTCTCATTAACAGCTGGAACCAAGTCAGCAGGATCCCTGGGGTCTCCGCTGCGAATGCTATTAGCAGCTTTGATTGCCCTGTTATAGGCTTTGTCAAGTTCTTCCATAATAAATTTCAGGTCTGAGGAAAGGTGAGGTGCTGCCGTGAAGCGCCAGAACAAACATGGTAGATACAGCAGGATAGCGACGAGCAGAAGGATGTATGGGAAGAACTGAAGGGAGAAAAAAAATCCTCATTAAGCTTTACCTGTATATAAAATAAGTCAGCCAATCATTTCCTATAAGTATTAAGTTCCCTATAAGCCTATTAAATTCCCTTACAGTTTATTTAAATTCTTCCAGTAAAACCCACTTCTGCGGGTTTTGGGATATGCAGGGAAGCAAAATCTCTTTCCAGACAGCTCCAGTGACCTTGCTGCTGCTTAGAGCTCCCCACCACAAAATGCAGACAAACAAAAAACCACAACAAACACACAAACAAACATATTCATAACTGCACTGCTCGAGCTGACATTGAGAAGCACAGCACTAACCTGGGCAACAACACATAGCAAAGCAAAGCAGCTATCAGAGAGGCTGACTGGAAGAAGAGGATAGTGTCACACCCCCTCCCAGACGTGTCATTATTGTTCATAGCAATTAGAATGCTCCAAACACCAGCAAAATCTCTCCTGCTTTCTATTCGCTGTCAGGAGGTTAATGAATAGACCCATAATAGCTCTGCATCTGCCTGTAAACACATGTCTGTTCAGAGTGCATGATGTACAATACCTGTAAAGGATGTAAGTTTGGCTGTAATATTTCAGAGTATTTATTTTCAGGTAACTCCTAAATGGAAACCAATACACAGAATCAGAATGGTCTGGTGTTAATGCAGCACTGAGAAGTCAACCTTTATGCAGTCCCCATTTCTTAGGGAAAGGGCTGAAGCAGGTATAAAATACAACAGTTTGGTCTTTCCATCTTCCTTCTACCCATCAGCAAGCAGGAGTTTTTCATCATGAGATTTTAACTCTAGTTCCCTCCAGATGCTGGAAAGATAGTATTTTCTATCTACTGTGACATTAAATTAAAGGTGTACAATCATACATAACATTACTCTTACAGAGACATGATGTAAGATGTGGTTAGACAAGCAGTTAGTTAATGAAATGTACTGCAAATTTGTCCAAACTCTAATTCATTACATTCAACTTTTGATAACAAGCACACTAAACTCAAAT
Organism: Myiotriccus ornatus; assembly: GCA_036023395.1. Lineage (NCBI taxonomy): Eukaryota > Metazoa > Chordata > Aves > Passeriformes > Tyrannidae > Myiotriccus > Myiotriccus ornatus. The sequence goes on along the minus strand of JAYRBT010000001.1, from coordinate 37,298,362 downwards.
CTAGCATCAGTTCCAAAGGAATTTTATATTAGTTGTAGTGAAGAAATGCAAAACAGATGTAATGCATCTTAAGTGTTACAGCCATGTGCACATGCACAGTCATCGAAAAAGCCAGTGGAGAATTTTAGAGGAAACTTGGACCGAAGTCATTAATCAGTGCCAGTGGAAAAGCTCCACCTACATTTGTAGGTATTTAACAAGATAAGAATCTGGATCTAATATTACATTGTTACCTTGTGTTTGCATTAATGAAGAAAGATTAAAGTTTTGTATGCATAAAATAGGTAATTTTATGTTATTGAACATTTTATTCAGGAAAGTTACTTCTAATATCATCTACCATTAAAGCAAAATCCTGCATTATTATTGATAGTAGGAATTCATGTGATGTATTAAATCATAAATAAAAACTGACTTCCCCTACCCCCAGCAGCCCATAAAAACTGTCCAGAGCTCTGCCCCCACTACCACCTCTCTTCCCTCTTTGCACACAGCAGATAACCTCAGATCATCTTCTTTTTTCCAGGTCTAGCCTTTCCAATTGAGATGTAAAGCTCTAGCACGTCGAACACGTTTTTGTAAACATCTCATCAGCTCAAGCCCAACAGTACAAGAATCTGCTCTCCTTATTTATCCCTGTGGACAATGCCACCAGGTCTCACAGGTCTGAGTCCTGGATGCCTTGGCCTACCCACAGCTTTATAGTTTCATGTCCAGGCTCTGTCACTTCTCTGAATTCTGTATTATGTAGAAATTGCTGCAAAGCCTGTTTGACTACACTTACTTCTGTGTCATACACCTCTGAGCTCCCTTCCACTGGTACCAGGTAAGGAAAGAAACAGTGAAGAAACATCTGATTTAGTAAGGAGCATCCAAAGCCCCTTACATGGGTTTATACCACTTGGCTTTACTACCCACTCAAATTACAGGCATCAGGAGCTTTATGAATTTCCTTTCTGATTGTCAAAACTGGAAATGCCACCAGTGGTATCCCATTAATCCTTGAGATCTCTTTACCCCGCGTCCTACAAGACATGTGGCAAGAGGCAAGACAGTTGACACACTGAAGTCACAGCCCCAAACCTCCATTGTCCCAATCTCCAACTCTTCCTTTATACCTTGAAAGACTGTGGGTACACTCTGCACTTGTGTAGCAAATTGGCATCAGCCTTCTTATTCTACCCTAGATGTCCTCCAGTCCTCCCATCTCCCCTATCTCTTTGGGCTGTTGCCTTAAGAAAACCAGCCTCTGCCATCTTCTCTTGCACATCCTCCTCTCCCCAACTCCTTCACCATTGCCTCCTCACCTAGAAGCATCACACCACTGGGGCAAAGGCACATTTGCCATGCATTTGCTGGGCTTCCCATCGCCAGGTTCTCATCACTCCCAAAGCTGTAGCTTATGGCAGCATGAGAAAACACTGTGCAGCTCTGTTCTGAATGGTCTCAAAATCAGAGCAGCAGCGTGACCGTTAGTCCAGCTCTTTTTGTTGGGAAACAAAAGCCTGTATTTGTCAGCTCTTCCACAGCACTTGATGCACGACTCCATCCTTCTCGGATTCTGGCTTTTTTGAAAATGAAAGATACACTTGTTCTATTTGTTAACAGTAGGCTTAGATAACTAGCAAATTGTTTTGAATCATTAACAATTAAGGCCTTGAACCAACAGGCAGAAGTGAAAATGCAAAGTCATCTGGCGTGAGTCCTAGGTTTCAGAGCAACAGACTCAGGTTATCCAGCTCATCTGACTAAATTTTACAGTCGCACATAATGACTTGCCATTTTAAGAAGAGGACTCCACAGTATTCGTGCACAGATGACCATGTGCCACCCACCTTTCTTTTATGGTTTATGGTTTTATAGTTCATTTGCTTCCAAGGGGCCAAATACACAAGGAGGAAATGCTACTTCAGTCCTGGGTAGTTGGCAGGATTGAAGTTAAATGGGAAGTGTCACCAACCTCAAATACCGTGTGGTCAAAGATATGCCAAAGAAAGACACTGGCCTAGAAGTGAAACTCAATTTTTCCTTTGCTGTGCAGTTATCAAGTTCCTTTTCAACATAAAGTTTACATCGTTGGATGTAAGATGGTATGAGACCGCTAACTGAAGAAAGGTCCTCTGAAAGCAGATTACAACAGATAAATTAGAATAGATAAAATATCCTATTGCCCAAAATGCTCCTTTCTGAACTTCATTAGTGAAAGCACACTGAGGGCTACAACACATCTTCAACCTGGATGTTCAGTCTTCCCTGCCACCCAGCTGCAAGGAGAAAAGGACAGGCAAGAGCCCATCAAGTTTGGCACTCAAAAACAGAGTAGCGGAGCTTTAACTAAGCTAATCTGAGATTCTGGAAGGTATTAGACACAGGTATTGTTTGATTAACATTCAGTATGAGGCAGACAGAACGAGTGGCTCACGCACCAGGGACTTGAACAGCAGCCCCCTGTATGTTTTCTGATAAGTATTGCTGAGCTCCTGAAAGCTAAAGCCAATGGAAGCAGGTTCTCCTGCCTTGCTTGACCCTTAATCTGACAGCACACTGGGTGGCACAGAGGGTTCCCAAGGAAGCAGAACACTAGGAAGCTAAGAGGCTGCTGCCCCTTGTTCTGTACTGCTGCAGTTTATTTTACAAGCCTTTAAGCTCTGTGTGTGTTATAGGCAGTTTAAGCAAATTTGTTGGTAACTGTTCAGCCAGAATGTAAGCATGGGTATAGAAGAAGTGTTCCAGTAATCTGTTTGCATGTGCTTATGCACATAAGATGTTGGAATCACAAAACCGTCTTTTAAAGATGCATTTGGCACCACACTCTCCTGAAGGTGAAAGATAAAATCAGACTAAAACACAAAACAGCTTGTTACGTAACATCACCAGCTTCAACCGTTCTAAAACACAGTACATAAGCAGAAATAAGTTTAAATGGCATTTAAATAACTTCTTTATAACCTCAAAGATGCTTTTATCATCCAAAGACAATATAGGTGGTGTTGGTAGACTGACGTAAAAGGCATTTTCAAGGTCCTAGTCTACAGAAAGCTTGCCAAGGTCTGCATAAAGATGGGTGGCAGAAGATGAAAACCACCCTAATGGTATTTAGAAAACTACAGTTTTCTAATTTTACTGCATCTTCAGTCCTTATTTTCTCTGGGCAAATACTATTCAAGTTGATTGCTAGCATTCTGACTTTTACCATATCTGACCGCAGTCAAAGACTAACAACAGCACAAGTACAACTTGTACAATTTGTACAAGTACAAATACAACAGCACAAAGATTTAAGATGCACAGGTCTGGATAACAAGCTTGAGAAGATTAATTTGCAGACAGTATTCAACAAAGAAGGAAGCACTGAAGTGTCTTCCCTCACTTGACATTACAGTATTTCTCATTACAATATATGAACATGGAGAAGTGTCTGCCTCTTCAGTTTCAAATTTCTGTCACTGGGAAGAGCCTAAGCAAAGGCTTCCCCAAACAGGCCAGTGACAGCAATTACATGTTTGCAGAAGCAAAGGTATTAAACTCCCTCTGGACAGAACCCTATTCCTGTTTGCAGCAATGGGAGATGTTTCATTTGTGTTCAGAAGAAACAGCTGTAAATGACACATCATTCTGATTGAGATCCCATCCTGTCTTCAAACCTTCTAGTGAATCTCAAACCACACCATATCCCACCTGTCAAGCATTTTCTGTTTTGATATATCTTAAAAACTCTATTTCTCCTGTTTCAATTAGCTTAAGCAGTGGAGGCTGTGATGGCTTCATCCAGCTTATTCTGGACTTTGGGTGACAGATGGCAACTTGGTGACCCAGACCTCTTGCTGGTATACAGACTGACTATAAGTCAATTATCAAGCTCTATACCAGCAGCCCAGGGCCTGCTGAGCTTTCCTGCATGGCTGCAGGCTGCATGCCAGGTTCTGCCCTTGAGTACGGATACTCTCAAGGTTACTCCTCAAGGTTGGGAGATTCCTTGCTGTAACACATGGTCAGTAAGTGATCAGTAATATGCTAAACCTTGAAATCTTAGCTAAGTGATATAAAGGATTGACTGAGCACACACAACCCTTTAGAGATAAACTGTTGGTGAAGTCTGGGACTAAGTTTGAATCTAGCCACTGTCTGAACTCCCCTCTGAGGAGGAATTTAGAACACAAGGGAGTCCTTTCTGAACCTCATGACTCAACAGGAGGATCCCCTACAGTTCTGTCTGATTCTATCCTCCATGCACTAAATAATGAACCATATTTTCCCACTGAATCTTGTTAAACCATTGTCTCATTTACCATTGAACTATATTAACTCACTATTTTACATCAACAGATTGTTGCTTCTCTCTTATGAGTGAAGTGCATGACTGCAACAGATTGAAGTATCTCTAACACTACACTCAAATAATTGTTCATTATGTATCTGCATTCAGAGTTCCTTACTCTGACAGCCCTTAATCCCTCTGGGTAGTGTTTATAGGTGAAACTTGAGGAGTCCTCAGTCAACTAAGAAGTTGTACAAATCCTGAATAACTAGAACAATCATAACATCAACAACCTCAAGGGGTTTTTTGGTGTATTCACAGACAAATAATTCAAAGAACAAGGTCCATGGTAAATCTTCTTTTACAAAAAGTACAACTTAAGTTTCACTTCATGCACACGAAGACTCCAGGCCCACTCTATGTATGCAGTGCTTTCATCAGGTCCCGCATCACTTGCCCTGCACTTTGAGAGAGATCTGAACCAGATGACTGAGCGCTCCGAGCTGTGCCATGTGTGAAGACCTCTTCTCTCTGCCGTCAGTCACATGAACTGTTTGCCTGCACAGTACAAATCGCCACCTTCTGAACAACCATCTATTCCCTTTACCTCTACTTTGCTTACCTTTATCTTCCTCCTTGTTATTAACTTATAATAGACTACAAAATAGAGTAATTAAAAAATCATGGAATCAACCAGGTTGGAAAAGACCTCGGAGATCATCAAGTCCAACCCTTGATCCAACACCACCATGGTTACTAGACCAAGGCATCAAGTGCCACATCCAGTCTCATCCTAAAAACCTCCAGGGACAGTGAATCCACCGCCTCCCTGGGCAGCCCATTCCAATGTCTAATTACTCTCTCTGTAAAAAATTTCTTCCTAATATCCAACCTAAACCTCCCCTGGCAGAGCTTAAGACCATGAAGATCTATCCCTAGAAGACTCTTGATCATAGGCAGCTCCATCCTAGCAATCCAGATTTCAGGGCTATAAAGAGGTCATCATTCAGTGTTCAACTACCCCTCAACTTGCTTGGTTGCTATCATGTCCGGTGGCTATCAAGACCCAGTAAGATGATGCTCACTGTTCTCCTGCATGAGTTTTATAAATTTTTCTGTGCACTATGGATTAAAAAGGCTTCATAGTGCAGTCTCCTTCTCCACTAGACTGCCCACACACAGTGGCCAAAAGCTTGCCTCTATTCCAATTAAGGATCAACACAAGTTTTACCAAAATAAGTTGTCAGGTGCAGCACTCACCTTTGGAGACAGTAAGCAAACTATCTGCACAGGGGGAACAAATACGTATCTCCTCTACTACCTCACCACTGTCTGTCTCCATTTACCAACCACCTTTAGAAACCAGTATGTCTGTTTTGACACTTCAGATAGACCCAAGAAAACTCTTAAGGGAATTAAGCCTGAATGGACAATCCCAAAAGAAAACACAGACAACAGAAGAGTGAAGCCTGAGCACAGCAGGTTTCATCAACTACAAACCTGAAGAGGAGTCTTGTCAGAGGACTCAACCAAATAATCATTTTGACAGCTCTTTCACTGACAAAGAGGAGGAAATCTTAGCGTTAAACCAAGAATATTGGCAAGACCCACCACGGTCTCTTCTTTACATTTATCTACCTGCAGGTATTTTGTTTATTGAATTGTGCATTTGAGTACACAACTCATTTGCTTTCTCCTCAGGATTATCCAGTGTGAAGAGTTATTCCAGGATCACTGGAAATTTCAGAACTCCTGTCCTGCATGAAGAAAGTTCCTGGGCACCCTCTAGGAGCACACAGATCTCTAGACAGTCAAGGAACCCAGAAAGTTGTAGTGTGCTCCTTCACTCCAAAACAAGTTTCCAAACTGATAAATTCAACCATTGGGAGAGATCTCCCAGAGCAGAAAGGACAACCAGTAAAGGTGCCAAGCTTTGGGGATTGCCCAGAACTAAAACATACATCTTACTGTTCAAAAAACCAAAAATCCCAGCGCAAACTTGTACTCTGAAATAAGAGGAAAATGGGAAGTTTTCAGCTTTTCTGTAATTTAACCTGGATTTGAACCTTCAACCTTCTGGGCAACCAGATGCTTAGGAAAAAAGCAGAGCAGTTGCTGTGATTTGGCTCCTTCATTAAAGAACTCTCTGGTCCTACTTCCTCTCTATACCACCCTGAGCACTGCCCTGAGAGGTAAACCTTTGACAGCATTTCTGACAGAGCACAGAGAGCACACCGTAAGAAATCCATCCATTTTCATCAGGAATTGGCACCTACAACCTCATTCCCCCAAAACTGTAATATAATACCTCCTTTAAGTAATTTTTATGGAGCCTTTCCAGCATGCCAATACAGTGAGATGCTGAGTCAGAGTATTGGAAAGAACCTCAGACACTCTGCAAACAAAAGCCCTGCTGTCCAGAAACCAGAAACAGTTTTAAGTGTCATCTTCAGAAGAACTGGGCCTAATGATTTCTGCCCTTGCACTGCAGAGTCAGGTCTCCACTTACCTGAACATAGGAAGGCTCCCTTTTCTCATTAACATCACTGTGCTCCCCAAAAGGGTCTGCTCTGCCCATTTTTAAATTCATTATCTAGCAAAAATCTGCAGAGCAAGAAGCTTGCATGTACCTTGCAGTGCAAGATTTGGGACACAACCCAAGCAAGCGCTGTCTTCATGCAAAAGTGATCCCATGTCGTGCAGAACCTGCCAGCCCCGGATGCAAAGAACAACCAGACACCTTCAGATACCACACTGGGAACCAAAGTTCACTGTTAATAGCTATAACCACTCCTTCCCTATAAACATGTAAAGCATGGAAGCTGATGAACAACCACTAGAAGGATATTAACTAATACTGCCCTCCAAACAGCATCTGCAGCTCCCAACGCCTGGATCAGAAGGGTGGGTGGCTAATCATAGATCTAGGAGGTTAAGACGAGGTGCCCAGCCTCTGCTACAGCCTCTGACTGCTGTTCATACATACTTCCTGCAGGCAGTCAGCAGGATATTTACAAGGAAACATCACATACCACTAAGATGTCATGGAGGAACTGCAACAATTCCTGAGACAGCACTAGTCAGCAAAATAACATGGGTTGCATCATAAAAGTATGACTGCCTAAGCTATTTGTCATGGCTGGCAAACTAGCAGTCTTAGAGCTGTCAGCAGGTGACTGTCACATAAAACTCAACATAAATAATTTGGGTAACAAGAACTCATTCCCTCAAGAGAAAGGGGCAGCAAAGTGTTCAGGTTTGCAGGTGGAGTTTCCAGGTGTGCAAGCTACCTGCACTGTGAGATGTCCCAGCAGCTTTGATTAGCCTCTGTTGAAGGTCTGGCTGAAATGCAGTGGAGCCCTAACTGAGCAAGGAAGAGTTCAGGCTAGAAATCAACAAGTCCAGTTGTAATATTCATGATGCGCACTACTGTTGGGTCAAGGTTTTGAATAGCAATAACTGGGGAAGGCAGCAGTAAATCCTCAGTTAGTGATTTGAGTCAGCAAACGAATCAGAGACAGCGTTGAACAGTCTCTCAGATAAGATACCACCAGATGATTGGATAATAAAACTCTTATAATATTACACATTATTAATATTGTTATAACTGATAATAATCCTGCTATTCAGCATACAGCAGCAAAACCCTGAAATACAGGTGCTGCAGGTCCCACACCTGAGCTCCCTCTTAACACCAGCTTCTCCTTCACTCCCAGATGCCAGCGGTTTATTTGCTGGGGCAAGTAATAAAAGGGCTGAGGAAGGCAGTACACAAATTTGCAGAGCCCCAAAAGCATTTCTTAATTTGGCATTGGCACTGCCCGAGCAAGCCAATGCTGCCTCTTGAGCTGAGTCAGCTCCAGGCACTGGCATGGCATCGACTTGGTTTGTAACTCCTGCCAAAGCTCAGCTAACTGCTTTGACCCAGCTCAAGTACCTTAGTACCCACTGCACTTTTTACCCACAAAACAAGTCTCTTTTTGTGCATTCAGTATGATGCTGCTTTACCTGAAGCAGTGAAAGCCAGCTCACAGTTTGAAAGAGAACAGCCTGTGGACATGCAGAAGAGCACATTAAAAACAAGGGTTACACCTGTTGGTACCAGTGATTAACTTCATCTCTCCCAAAATGCCTAGCTGCCATAAGTCTCTCTCCATGCATAACTGGCCAAGCGTAACACAATAAAAATATAAAATATACCACCATGTTTTCCTAAAATAAGTTTTTGATACTAGCATCAAGGCAGTTGTTGTGTCCTGTATTCCAGTTTTAAAATAGTTCCTGGCTAAAGCCAGGTAAAGCTTTCCGCTCCAGGGCGACACAGCAACCCTAACATTACTGTTGAGTCAGATAACTGGGGACCCTTCATTTAAAAGCAGAAAATACCTTCTCCAGTACTACCATCTTTGGAAGTAAGGGAAAAAAAAGTTCTGAAAATAGAGAGTCAAGTCAAAGCCAAGGACTACAGCAGAGCAGAGGAGCAAGAAAACTGAGGCAAAGGTAGATTTCTATGTGGGAATAACTCTTCTAGGAGATGGAGATCTATACATACTTTATGCAGCCACAGGGGTATGTTTTCTAAGTTGTTCTGGGATGGTTGCTTCTGCTGCACAGCTGCCCAGCAGTAGGAGTCCACATAAGCAGCTTGTCGCCAGGAGAAAGAGCTGGGTGCAAAACAGCTTATCTGAGTACCTGTGAAAACAAAGCAAAGGTTATCACATCCTCAAAAGACTGAAAAAAAAAAAAAAAAAATTTAAGGAGAAAAGCGTACACTCCAGATTTTACAGTATCCAAAGTTATTAGGTTAAGCAGTTGGACAAAACACTGCAGATCTGCAGGGAGGAGGGTCACTGAGTTCCCACTGCATCCAAAGGGTAAAACTCCTAAGGGTTGAGACAGAACATTAGAAGCACCCATCTTTTAGGTTGATTTCCATAAGTTTTGTGAGCAATGCAGCCTGGAAGACCTGTCTCATTTGCACTTAACTGAGGCTGGCCAAAGGGGAACAAGCAGATACAAAGTGTGACCAGATGAGACTGGTGTCCTGAGGCAACAGCTGCCATCATGTACCATCATGCCCAAAAGCACAACCTACAGCTCACACATCTACTGAAACAAGACCTCAAACACCTTTCTTGCAACCTGGCAGTCCTTGCAATGATTGAAGGGCAAGTTTGGCCCAGGGTGCTGCCACTTCTTCTGCCTCTGAGACTGAAAATTATTTTGAGGACCTCAAGTCACATCTGTGAAAACAAGGATTTCCTCCTGTAACTTCTGGCAGAGAAATTGTAGCCTCAGACATCTCCAAAGGATGCCAGACCCCTCCTCACCAGTGCAGTGATGTGCTGTGCCCAAGGCCATGCATAACACTGTCATTCCCATTCATTTCCAGGACCTCTCCAGCTGCTCAGAACTTCAAATTAAGATCAGGGGATTAATTGAAAACAAGAGCAGCTATTTAGCCAGCATTGGCCTTAGGGTCAAATTCTGCTCTGACCAGCTATAGGCACCAGGTGACACTTCCTGCAGCATATCTCAGTGAGGAAGAGTGGTTACTGGCCATGGAGTATCACTGGCTCCTCAGATTAGGCCAGCAAAACAGGATGAAGGGGTTCAATTTTCCTTCTGAAGTATTGATAGTGGAAGCAACCCCCCCCCAAAACACACATTTCCAGTAGACTTCCATAAATGTTGAAATAAGACAGCTATTTCAACAAATGACTACACAAAGTGGAGATGTCTCTTTCATGAGGCAACTGTTCCAAGAGCAACTTCCAACACTTTTGCAAATATCAAAAGAGGGAAAATATTGCTACGTTTTTTCCCCCTCAATATATCCATCAAAGTTAGTGCAAATGGCATTGCTGTGTGCTTTATGGGAATAGGCATTGAATATAAGATTGTATCATTTGTCATGTCCTTTCGCTAGTTTAGCTTTCAGAGAATTAAGAACTTATTTTGGAAAAAGAGCCAACCACACTCTCTTGTACAGGCTCTTTACAATGTAGCATAGTCAAAGAGCTCTATGAATAAAAGCCTTTCCATATGAGTCACTATTATAATTCTTTCTTAAGCTGTAGTATCATGAGAACATGGTTTGATCATCATGGTTTGACCTGTCACAAGCCTCCTCTATGGAAAACAAGTTACTGTTTATGAGAGCAGAGTTCATGTGATTTAGCAGAGTTGGCACCAAACAAACACATGCTCTCTCCCAAAGCTTTGTGAGTTTTTACTTTCCAGAAGATTTCCATTAGTTGCAGAAGCTCAAGAAATTATACACTGCAGAAAAATAATTAAAAAAAAAAAAGGGAGAAAAAAGAAAATAAAAAAGCAGGCAATTAGAGTGTCTGCTCTTGACTGGATAGGGACCATTTATGCCCTGCTCTCATCATTTAACCAACCTCCAGCTGCTTGCTGTGCTCAGTGCAAAGCAACAAACAAGTGACCCATTCAAACGGAGAGGAATGGAGTGTTGCTTTGTCTGTGTATCCACAACAAGAAACACATTCCATGTGTTCATTCTTGTTGAGGGGTGGGACACCACTGAAAGTGATGAAGTATTTAAAAGGCAGGAGTGAGGAAAATGGCAAACAGCGTCCTTCTCCAAAATTAGTGATGAAAAAGGCAACCAGCTTCGTCTCCAAAATGTCATGTGCATAACTTCATACCAGAATAGCTACAGTGATGCCAGTGCTGCAGCAGAGTAGTGAACATTGCCCTTCTAATCTCTGGTGTTTCAGCATGCAGGTTGGAAACCTTTGGTAACTTCACCTGGGAGCCAAGCAGATAGAGCTCAACTGGGACACTCCAGCTGTTGAACTGGTTTTTAATCAAGTAGATGCAGTCTTATTTGTAAACACTTGTTGATGTAAATTACAACTTTGCAGTAATAGTGGTACTGTTATGACTTTAAAACAGAGAATACGTTTGGGCATAATCTACACAGATCATTAAATGTCTCTGAACATGGTCACAATTTTCCATCTTTTTTTCCTTCCTTCTCCCCTCCAAAGGAATAATAGCAATAGATCTATAGATAATTTACTTAATGGGCTATTCTGGAAGAAGTTGAAAATAAAATCTGTAGTTTTCATTAGAGGAGAAATTAGGCAAAGGGCCAAATGCCTTCCACAGACACACTACGCACAGTCATGCACACAGCTAGTTTATGAATGGCTATTAGTCCTCTGCTATCAAAAGAAAAATGTCCAGGCTTGGTGAAATGAAGCCATTCCCATCTTTTGCACCCACATATTATAGATGGGGAAAGAAAAGCAGCAGTCAAGTTCATAATAACAACATGGATATAAAATATACAGCAAGAAGGATGAGGAATAACAAATGACTGCATTTGTTAAGCAGTTGTCACAAGAGTCTTTGGCCAATTTATCATTATACTTGGCAATCCCTGGTACTAAATCAGCTTTGGAGAGGGAGCATCTGATTTATACTTTTGCAAACAAATAAGGATTAAAAAAACGTCACTTACTATGGTTATCCTAAAGAGAGACCTCCCAAAGAGCTGCAGAAACCTAAGACAGCAATAGGTGCGCAGCCACATATAATAAAATGTCACTTTTATAAGTGTGATAAGATTGCCACATGGAGCTGCTCGCTGGCAGCAAGAATTACTTTCAGGCATGCAACCAAGTGCAGAGTACAAGCCTGAGTCACTGCAGCCAGCGTGCACTGAGGACGAGCTGTCACCCCACCCAGCTGTGGCACGTCTTCGTGGGTGCTCTGCCAACAAACCTCAAGCTATTTCCTCCATGTATGTACCAGGACAACCCTTTACTTCCACACCTGGCTCCTCTGCAGCTCCTATACAGCACTGTAAAAGCCAGCATAACTACAGGTGGAGATCCTCTGCCCTGGGGTAACACCCTTGCATCTACTTTGCCTAACTTTTGCAAGTTCATTTGGAAAGTATCCTCCATCAGGTGTTGAAAAGAAAATGGCCCAGCCCCAGCTAGGTCTTCTCAGAATTAAGGTGCAAGCAGTGGACCTACTCTGACTCCTTTTGCCCAGCGGAGGTGGAAATTTTGCTATCAATGCTAAATGAGCAGGATACAAGACACTTCTGTGATTTCCCACCCTACTGACCCTGCAGGTGTTTTCCAAAAAAAGGAAAACTACGTACAAAAAATCCCTTTTAGAATCTCAAGGAAAAGTCTCAAATCTGAAGGACAGTCCCTGTTCAGTATTTGACTGCTTTGCTGGGGTTCAAGGCAGGATGAGCCAAGGGCTCAGCATCCTCTGGCTGCATCCTTCACCAAAGAGAGGGCAAAATCAGCAAGCCAAACTGGTTTCCTCTCCAGTGGCTCATCATCCCCCTGCTGACTTACACATCTAATTAACAGAGTTAACTCTCTGCAACAGAGTACTTCCAAGAATCCATGTTAATCAGATGCTGAATTATTTTTCCCGAATCATGATCAGATGGTTGTAGTTGACAGGACTAAGCCTTCAGTAAGTAATTATTTGTTTCCTAATACACTGTAAAAAAGATTTGCATAAACTTGGAGGAAAACCTAGCCATTAATTATTGCTGTAATTTTCCACAAGGCAAAATGAACTAGCAATGATACCCAAACATCTGATTTTATCTAGCAGGAACTATGCACTTTAGTAGCCACTACAGAAAAACCCAAACAAGAAAATCAAGGCACACATAAGACAATGTACAGACTGCCAGGCACCATCCAAAGTTACATCCTCCACACCAACATTAAAAAATATTTTAAAATTTGACAAAAGGTATCTCAATGCATGCCAAAGAAGAATGAAATTTATGTGTGGGAGTACACACATGCACTAAGGGCAAACCAGAAGGAATGATTTTATTAGATTTATAGACACTTCTCATAGACCAAAGTGGCAGGTTGGGTGAAACAGAATAGACACCACGTTGAAGAAGGAAGTATGGAGAGACACAAACGGGTGCACTGGAGAAAAGAACTTGCTCCCTAAGGTTTACTTTGGCAATGGAGTAGTAGCAGAACGTAAAGCTCACGTGATGCAATGTGTAAGTGGAGTGGGTCAGAGAAGCCAGCAAGTATCTTTCCCTCTCTGTAGGGCTGCCAGTTTTCTCTCTGAGGAGTCTCAAAATCACGCAGTGATAAAAGAGCTGGGGGTTTATCAAGGATTGCCTTCAGACCGATAGGTTTTTTGATTTGGGGGGAAAAAAACCTTGTGAATTAAATTCACACCAATGAGACTTCAGGAAAAGAAAAAAATTTCCCTTCATCTGAAGGAGAAACTTCTAAAGATGGTGGCAATGACTATCTAGCTTCACTGCCAACATTGGTGGTACCCCAAATCTCAGGTAACACCAGGGGCCCATGATGCTTTTTAAATTAACTCTGGCACCAAAAGCAGCTTACCGTCATTCCCATAGGAAACATAAAGCTGGGTCTGCAGGAGTTAAACAGAAAAAAATCTTACCAACAGTTGAAGATGTTCACCCAATGACAATTTAGACTTGACATTAAAGTAAAGGTTTCTACAAGTTTGTCCCGGCTCCCCAGGCAGGCCTGTGCCTGATGCTGGAACTTCTATAGTCTGTCCTGAGCACTCCTTACATGTCAAAGAGCAGCACATGCTTCTGGGGTCTGCATATCTGACGACAGAAGTTCACAGCCTGTCCGGCTGCTCCAGACTGAGGCTACTCAACACACTTGTTGACTCAGCTCTGTCATTAAGGCCCTGGTTTCAGAGCATCCTGCTGAATTAAATGCAAGGTGTGCATATATCAACTATTAGCATAGAGCCTGCTTCAGCAGCACTGGGAGGTGTTTTTCAAGCTCTCAGCCAGTAGCTGCCATAGTAATAGTCTTTGGCCTAATTAAGCTGAACCCAACCTTAACCCATGGCTCTTACGGAAGTCACAAGACAGGATTATTTCCCAAAAGCCTCCCCAACAGCTTGTGAAGGGAAGGGAAAGGGACATAGCAGCGAGGGCTAGTGAGAGGTTAGTTGGAGAGGAAAGGAGCCTAACTCAAGATTTAAGATGTTTTTTGCTGTGTATTTGTTGTGATTTATTCTCACAAATTTCTCCTTTTATACATTTTATTCTTACGACTGTTTGAGAAACATCATTAACCTGTGTTGAGAGACAGCTGGACATGCAATAAGGGTTACTGCAGATGGGCACTGCTGCCATTGTAGCACCCACAGAAGCTGTTGGGATGCAGCACCCAGAGTTCCCCATTGACACCCTCCACCCTGCATTTCCTGCAGGCCAAAGCACCTCAAATCCCACAGGCAGCCAACTGCAGGGATGGGAACTAGAAAAACAAAGTGTGGAAAAAAAATGCCCAGAAATTAGGTGGAAATTGAACAGGGCAAGAAAGGATTGTCACCACTAGGAAAGCCCAGAGTGGTCAATGGGGACATTACCCTGTGATGTGTAGAGCGTAGGGCAAGGCTACACCTTCCCACCTTTGAGAACCCTCCAGCAGGATAGGATGCACCAGAGAACATCAGTGGGAAATAAGATGCTTTTAGTGCAGCAAATCTTCATTTTGACATTTTGACAGACTCAAGCAGATGCTGTGGGTTGGTCCATGGCCAGGCACTTCTAACCCAGCATCCTGCCACAACTGATAAGCAAGAAGCACTACCCAAGCCTTCATGATGATTATAACCAAGTTTCTTAGGTGTCTTTACTCAACACATGATGGTTTATGTGCCCTGGAAAAGGTTTCCAACGTGTTTTCTTATATGACAAAACAAATAGAGATGCTAAAACATGAGGATTATTTCATCCCAGCTATGTATGAGCCATGCACAACCAATACCCAAATCGAACATGTAGTAAAGGTTGCTTTTTGTGGCAACCACAAAATTCCCTTCCTCTCCTCTCCCCAGTTCTCTCCCTTCCTCCTCTTATCCCATCCGAGCCATCACCTCCCATGCAAAGCTGCAGTGAGGGCAGGCAGCACACACTGCCCACTGCACAGCAGTGCCTGAAAGCTGTTGTGTGCAAAAGGTCAAACAACATCATTTGGTGACAGGCACAGATGAGCAATTCCCAATTTCCTTCCCATGGGAAAAGATGTAAATGTCGAGTGGACAGCTCTCACATCTGCTTTTCTTTCAGCTTCAACCCAAGACAGCCACTGATACTCTCCCCAAAACTAACTTAGAAACAGCTGCCAAAATTAAGCAACTTGTTTCCATTTCTTCTCTGCTTGTCTGACTACCCGCTTAGGGCTGCGGTATCCTGCTCCAAACAGTCCCTCGGAAATAAATATCTATGTTTTCCGCCAAATTGTTTACAGTAAGAAAGCACACATCACACTATACACAGTTCAAAAACTGAAGTCTCAATCCTGACTCAGAGCTATTCTTATCAAAAACATGGTCACGGAATGGATGATTTAGCTCCATTTAGACAGCTTCTGTTACCATAATACCTGATCATCATATTTACCCAAAACCTGACAAATTATATATGGAAATATAAGGAAATAATATCAAGCCATAACTTAAGGAATATAAGCATGTACAACACTTACAATTCTATTATTATTTCCATTTTCACATTTCCAGTATATATAAAATTAAATAAAATTGTCCAAAACAAGGTCTAGCTGCAAAGAGATAGCAGGTGCAGGATTTCAAGCAGCAGAGATTCCCATGGCTAGCAGAGAATGGCTCAATCACAGCTAAGCACTACCAGAACCAGCTTAAAATGTTCACAAATCCGCAGCCGACCATGGGTTTCTAAAATGTAGCCAAAAGTAAACTCAGCTTAGTTCTCTTCCTGCCCCTGAAGGGTGCTGAAGTGGGCTGTGGGCACTAACCCCAGAAGTTTCCTCAGTGCTCCCCAGCTGGGCATAGCAGCTGGGTTTTCCATGCCTCCAGCAGAGAAATCCTGTACAGTTCATCTGGAATCTCATTCATTTCCTGAAACTTCTATCAAAACTAAAAGTTACTTCACGGCTTCAGAAAACCTCCAAGGCCTTTGTAAACATTTTAATCCCTTTTCACAATTAAGAGCAAATGGGTGTGGGAGGAAAATTACAGGTAGCTGCTACGACACTGCAATGGAAAGGAAAGCAGAGAGGGAAGGAAAGGTGACAGGATGAGGCGCCAAGAAAATCTGAGGTCGAAAGAATACAATTATCCCAACAAAAATAGGAGTTGAGCATTCATTTTTGGAAAGGGTATTCAGTTTTTGTACCCGGAGGCAGGTGTTTCCACCAAACACCTTCATATCCACATCTGAGTTGCTCTTTTTCAGATCTAAAAACTGACCCTGACATTTTCTCTCAGTTTAGCATTCCTGAGCTTTTTCAAAGCATGATTACACCAGGAAGTGCTTGAAGCCAATTGCTGCTCTCTTATTTTATCACTGGCTGAACATCAGAACTCACAGAACCGGGCATATCCAGACCCCAAGACCCTCTTTGTTTCCCCAAAAGCCTTAATGGAAAAAGTTTTGGGATACCCCACAAGCAGCCAGCCTGCTAAGCTGTGAGGACTGTGTGGGAAATAGGCAACAGCCACAACAGCAGCATGGCTGATATACTATCACTTTCTGTATGGAAACCACGTGGTGCAGTTTCTCCCACTCCAGGGGCTGGACGTATTTCTCATACTTACTTTCATATTTATTTTTTCAACTAAAAGATCTCTGTTTTTAATCCCATGTTTTCTTCTACCAGGTTTTCGGGATTATAAGCAAAATAAAGCACAAGCAAGATGTAGCACACATTTTAATTCTTGCTTTATGAATCTACTGCAGTCAGAGATTCAATTTGAAATAGTTTAATATTGAAATAATTGAAAGATGAGAACTTACCCAAAAGAAAGGCACATTTTACTGAACTATCCCATTTACTATGAACTATCAACTGTGTGTTCACTCTTTATGTAAGGAAAATTTTTATGTAAGAAAATTAAACAACTAAAAGAAACCCTGACACACAGGCATTGTTTCAAACTGGATCCAGCACTTTTAGAGTAGAAGCAGAAAGAAGAACTAAGGGGGCCATATACAAAGTAGCATGTGGAAGTGCAAACCCTCTTTTTCATTGTTCTAAGAGGAAGAAATGTGCACATATCACTAGCAGATCTAAAACCAAAAGCAGCCTGTTAGAGTACAGAATACAGCTGTATACATCCAGTTTCTGAATGACTAGAGCAGCCAGAGGGCTCAGATCTGGTCTTAGTATTCCCAGCCTGGTTATTCTTCATTCTCTTGTGCAGCTATTGTGGGCCACAGTGCTCTGGGTCAAACCCACATCTACTGCAACAGGTGTGTAGCTAGATGTGAATACAGCAGTCTGGGGCATCTTATCTCTTTAGCAGACTGATATCTGATTAATGCTATGCACAGATTCACCACTAATTCTCAGTCCTATTCCAGTTTCCACTCTCCTGATATTCACTTGACTCAATCCTATAGATGATGTAGATCAGCTATACAACACTGAATGACAATCAACAGGTACATGCAGCAAATCAAACTATTTCGGAAAGGGTGGAAGTCCTGTGATTCACACTTGTATCAAAATAGACAGTACTGCTTATTCACCTTCGAAATTTTCATTCATATAGTGCTATTTAAATGCAGAGCAATTCTTATAGAATCATAGAACGGCTTGGGTTGGAAGGGACTTTAAAGATCATTCAGCTCCACTCCCTGCGTCAAGGGCTGCTGCACAAGTACATCTGTAACTCGGGAATGGGGGTAAAAAAAAATTTGGCATTTGGCCCTTTTCCTGTAAAGCACAGCTTCATTCACCAAATCCCACCCCAAGGTGAACTCAAAACAGTTGCAGAAGCGCAGCGGAGCAGGGCAAAGCTTTGGAGAGCTCTCCCACTGCCCGTCCTGCGGGTGACCAGCCTCACGGTACGGCCGTGCCCGCGCACTGCAAACGCAGAGGTCCGACAGGCCTTCTCCGTGCCACCTGTCCCTGACAGCTGCTGAATCACCTCGACATCTGAGTGCAAAATACCCCGAGCGCCGGGAACGGCAGCAGACGGGCAGTTCCCGGGGCACATCCCGGCTGGCCGCTCCCGCTCCAAGCTGAACTGCGCTGGGAAACAAAGGGCAGCGCGGCTCTACCGCAACCCATCGCTCCCGCGGGAGAAGATGCGGCGGCTGGGCTGGCAGGGCTGCTGCTCGGGAGGTGCTGGCGCACGGCAGCGGCCAAGGAATGTCCCAGCGAGGAGGAGGGCACCGGGAAGCCCAGCACACCTGGGTGAACCGCACGGAGGCACCGCCTGCTGCCTGGGATGCTCCCCGGGAAGGCAGCTCTCCTCCCCGCGGCTCAAAGGCGCCCTTCGCCCTGCCCCGAGCGGGAACCCCCGGCAGCGGAGCCCCTGGGAGCGCTGTCCCCCCGCCCCGAGCTCCGCTCCGCCGCCCCCCGCCCGCCGAGCCCTTTGTCCGCCGCGGGAGGGGAGAGGGGCTGCCGGGGTTACCGATGGAGACCTCCTGAGCGAAGGCAAGGGAGATGAGGAGCAGCGGCAGCCCCACGGCGATGCAGGTGACGATCTTGTCCAGCGCCAGCTCCAGCCGCAGCCCCTTGAAGCGCGTCTCCGGCGGCTCCTTCAGCAGGAAGTCGGAGAAGACGTACTCGGTGGCGATGTGCGCGATGGCCATGGCGGGCACGGCGTGGCCAGGCTCGGCTCAGCACGGCCCTGCCCGGCCCGGCACGCCGCGGCGGGGCTGGGCCGGGCTCTGCGGGGCTGGGCCGGGCTCTGCGGGGCTGGGCTCCGCCCGGCGCGGCTCGGCAGCGCCCCTGCGGCCCGGCCCGGCCCCGCCCGGCCATGGCGGGGCGGGGGGAGCTGTGGGCGGGCTGGGTCGTCCCTCATGGCGGGAACTCGGGTCGCGCAGTTCCCACCCCACCCTCGGCGCAGGGGATCTGGGCCGTGCCGGGCGCCGTGGGGTGTCCCCTGGGGTCGCAGAATAACAGAATAGTTTGGGGTTGGGAGGGACCTTAAAGGTCATCTAGTTCCAACCCCCTGCCGTGGGCAGGGACACCTCCCACTAGACCAAGTTGCCCGGAGCTCTGTCCAGCCTGGCCTTGAACACTTCAAGGATGGGACATCCATAGCTTCTCTGGGGAACCTGTGCCGGTGCCTCACCACCCCCACAGTAAGGAATTTCTTCCTAGTAGCTAATCTAAACCGAACCTCGTTCAGTTTAAAGCCATTCCCCGCTTGTTCTGTCATTGCATATCATTGTAAAAAGTTGCTCTCCCTCTCTTTTATAAGCCCCATTTAGGTACTAGAAGGCTGTAGTGAAGTCTCCCTAGAGACCTCTTCTCTGGACTGAACAATTCCAAATCTGTCAGTCTGTCTTCTAGGAGAGGTGCTCCAGCCCTTACTCAGATCATCTTTGTGGCCTCCTCTGAACATGCTCTAGCGTGTCTATGTCCTTACGTTGGGAACCCCGGAGCTGGATGCAGTACTCCACATGGGGTCTCATGAGAGCAGAGTAGAAGGGTAGTGTCACCTGCCTTGCCCTGATGGCCACACTGCTTTTGATGCAGCTCAGGATGCAGCTGACCTTCTGGGCTGTGAGTGCACACTGTTGGCTCATGTCCAGCTTTTCTTCCATGAGAACTTCCAGTTAGGAGACGCACTCAATGAGCTCTTCTCCCAGTCTGTACTTATATCCGTGATTGCCTTGACCCAGGTGCAGGGTTTGAATGGAGACTTCTTGGGTCACATTTTGAGTCCATCCGCTCAGGTCCTCTCACAGGGCACCACCAAGAACCTGGCTCCACCCATGCTATGCTCCCATCAACTGTCTGCACACACCGTGAAGGCCACTGAGCCACTTTCTCCAGGCTGATGATCCCCAGCTGTCTCAGCACACACTTCCCCACACCAGTCAGACAAATGCTCCAAGCCACTAACTTACCACCATGTGCTGTGGTGTTTTCCCCACCCAAACTGTTTGATCACCACTTCTCAGGTCACTTTTCGGAAGAGTCAGTGGGGCGCCTTCACCTTTAATAACCTTAATTTTCCCTCTTGTATTTTTTGCGGTGGTTTCTAGATGTCTGTAAACCGGGAGTATCCTCAGCCCTCTCACCCCAGGAGTCACAGAGGTGGCTGTCTGACTCATGAAGAGCTAACTCCTGTGCTGTGCCTTCATGCAGTGCTCCCCCAGCTCACTGCCTCTGCTGAAAAGGACAAACTGTTGCCTTCTCCGCTCAACTCTTCCCTTTACAAAACCACTATCCTATCTGTTTTCAATTTTCCTTTCTATTTTTTCCAAGCTATAATCCAAGGAAATCATACCTCATATGGAAACTCTTCTACAACACTGATTCCCTTTCTTGTTCATTCTGTCCTGGTCCTGTGCTGCTGTCTGGACGGGGTTGGGGATTTGACTCATGCTGCATTCAAGATGCAGGTGCCTCAGACATTTTTGTAATGGTACTAAGTGGTTCTCTGGTTTGCTGCGTTAATTCTCAGTGACTCCTAATATTGAATTGCCCTTCTGCCCTTCTAAAAGCACTGGAGATAATGTTGCCATTAAACTATTACAAATAAGATCCCATTTCTGAGATGCTTAGACAGTGTGATGCACATAAGGCTAGGATTGCTTTTTTCCACAAGTAATATTGTAAACGTATCAGTACTAAATTTTGTCTTTTTATCACTGATTTTTTTGTGCTACATCTACTTGTGATTCTCCCTCAACTTGGCCACCCTTTTTCACAACAATTACAGAAAATACTGAAAAGCAAGGGTACTTGTAGCACTTCATGAGTGATTTCAATATGAAATCTGACCACTTTTCGCTGTCTTTTAACCAGTTAATTAACCTTCATGGACTCTTCATCTCATCCCATTGTGATTTCATTTCCTTAAGAAGCTTTAACTAAAGATCTTCTCAAACATCTTATGGAAATGTAAGCAGGTTATGTTCATTCAAGTCTCTTATCTATGCACTGAGTCCTTCAAAAACCTTCCCAAGGCACAATTTTCTTTGGTTAAAAAAAAAAAAAAAAAAAAAGTTTAAATTCTTCCATGTTCAGTTTTGTTCCTTTGGCCACTTTTCTGTTTGCTTTTTGGAATTGTTTTTTTTTTTAGAATGGTTTCAGCTAGCTCTCATTGTGGGACTGATAGAGCTTCCTATTGCTCTGGAAACTTTTCAGTTCTAGGACAGTTCCCAGCTGGCACCCCAGTTCATAATCCAGATCTTTCATACTTGAGGGCCTGTACCAATATGTGGAGAACATGCCTGCTCTGATGACTTAATCTTTTGTTCATTTTGTTGCTTAACTCTGTTCCTGCTGGTGCTTCAGACCAACAGAGATGCTGTTCTTCATCACAAGTGTCAGGGCACAGCTGGCACAGGGCTGCCTGTACCAGGCAGGCCATGGTAAACTCAGTGCTTTACACTTTCTGTGATGCTTCATGATCTCTGTTGGCAGGCTGTGTCACTGGTCCAGCAGTGGTGATGTCCTGGGGCCCTTCAGAGGCTTCGCTCTGGTTTCACAGCCACCATCCAGCTGACAAGCTGAGAATTGTGCCAGGAGGTTCATACAAATAACTGGATTTTTTATTATCATTGTAATCACTTTGTCTGGCTAGTTTCTACAGTCAAAAGATATTTATAACTCTGTTTCTAAAACATCAGACACATTAGCTACCCAAGAAGGGAAGTACCAAATAATTTTCTTTCTTAACATTGCATGTTTAAGTGAAAGGCTTTAATTTTATATGTAAACAGAGAACAAATGTTCTGTGCAGACAGACAGTCTTTTTGCACAGAACAGGAGACCCCAATTTTAATGCTTACAAAACAGGAAAATGAAAGGGATTAGAGTATCTGGTTTCACCAGCTCAAATGGAAGATTTTGGGAAGGAGTTTGTAAGTGTTTGTTGCTGTGATATAAATTCTATTACGGCTCAGTCCTGCAGTTCTACCTCACATGTGCGCTCTTAAATGACTGAGGAAAAAAGAATCAAGAAATAACTGAGAAACATCCAAGAAACTTCAACATATTGTTTGACTGGACATCAGTACAGGACATCATTAAGCTACAGTAGGAGTGAAACACAGTAAAGTTTCCTGCATTTGAATATACTTCAAAATACAGAAGTGGAAAAAATAAAATTAAAAAAAAACTCCCAGCAACTTGAATTTGCATTCAAAATCAAATTTGAATAGACAGTTTCACAAAGGCGTTTGTTGTGGAGTTCTCTGCAAGACCTATAGCTGACATGAGCAGGCAAGGATGAGCACTTTCTAAATACAAATGAGCTATAAACATTCAAGTATCACGAAACATGGCGTAATTCTGCCTATCTCCCTCACAGAGCACAAAGGTCAGCCTCCTAATGGCTTTTTTACAGGTAGGGAGTGAGGTGCTTCTCGGTGCAAAGAAGAGGTACAGAATCAGGACCACAACAAGGAGCAATTACAAAGTCAACTAACTTTCTGGAGGTTGCTCAGGGCTAGATTTTTAAAGACATCAATAAAAGCTGTTAGAAACTATCAGCAGGGGCACTGCTGAACCCATCAGGTGCTAAAATATGTTGGTAGGTCCCTAAACGCCTTCAAAAATCTGTTCCAGTGCAGAGTTTCCTCATTTGACAGGTAAAAAAAAAAAAAAAAAAGGGAGAATCACTTAAATGTTGGTGAATTCGTTTAGTCAGACTTTGGGAAACTGCAGGAACTTTATTATTAAGACCTGCTCTTTCAGAAGCCAACAACTTAAAACAGTTCCTGGTTGTGGTTTTTCCTAGCGTGAGCCCCATGTTTCTGCACAGAGCACATGGATGCCCTGCCGCTTGCTCCTTACTCCCATGGAAATCCTGTGTAGCTGATGCGGATGCCAAGAGGTGTGTTGCTCTGCTCAGCTGCTGTGCTGGATCTCAGGCAAAGCTCAGCAGAACTCCAGAGAAGTGGAAATGGTGGTGGGTGATAAGTGGCTCTCAGAGCTGAGCCTTACAGCTCATGTTCACTCTTGTGAGTGGTGGCTATGCGTAGGACTATCAGCATATGCCTTGCTCCAGTTTCATTAGCAGCATGTCACCTGGCAGTATTAGGTTAATGGTTGGACTCCGTGATCTTAGAGGTATTTTCCCACCCTAATGATTTTATGATTCTATGTTGTGAAATCCAGTGAGGCCCTGTGAATGATATTAAAAGTGGGGATTTACAAGGAATCTGTCAGAAGTGCACTTTTGTCGTGCAGAGCCGTGTAATGGATCCTGTTTCCTTGGTGGGTGACGAGGCAGAAGAAGATTAATGCTGTTGACAGCAGAACAAGTCCAATAAAAAAAAAAGCTGCGAGTATCAGGCTGGTTTCTCCAGGACTCAGAGTTTTGCCAAAAAAATTGCCCCCCTTGCTGTCATCATCTGTTAAAAGAGAAGTTGTAAATAAGAAAGCTACGCAAGAACCTGAAGAATTTGAAATGACAGTTTAAAAAATCCTTACCCTTTTCAGTGGTTCTATTTGTTGCAGTAGTTGTATTGTATGCTCCAGTTGTGAATCCTCCTGATGGAATTTTCCACTCTGTGCAGGGAGAAGAAAAGCATAGTTAAGTCAAAAGCCTTAATAAATAATTTTTTCTCTTTCAAAAAAAAAGTAGTGCTGATTTTATTTAATTATTTCTACCTAGCTGATCTGAACAGAAACCATGATTAGATCAGCACAGCTGTTGCTCTGGGCAGCTCCATGGGCAACATCCCCCTTCTCTGTAGGCATCTCTATTTACTATTTACTTTAGTGATAGGACAAGGGGTAACTGTTTTAAACTGAAAGAGAGTGGGTTTAGATCTGACATAAGAAATAATTTTTTTATGATGAGGGTGATGAGGCACTGTCACAGGTTGCCCAGAGAATGTGTGGATGCGCGGTCCCTGGCAGTGTTCAAGGCCTAGTGAAAGGTGTTCCTGTTCATGGCAGAGGGGTTGGAACCAGGTGATCTTTAAGGCCTCTTCCAACCCAAACCATTCCATGATTCAGTTCTGCACTTGCTTGTTTATTTGAAATTTCACAGCCCACAGGAATATGTGGTATAAAATAAATTCACCTTCTCCAAAGGAGGAGTATTTTGGATACATTTGGCTGTGGGGGAGCCCAGCTGGTTCTCGGCTCTCTGTAAGCTGAGATATTGAAGATGGAACTTTACACCTGGCAGAGGGTTAACCACGGACAGTGAGGACTGTGGCACAGAGTGGGCTTCCTGTTAGGCATGTCTAACCTATAGTATTCGGACATGTGGCTGTGTGTCCAATCATGAGTTGTTATGTTTGTGCTAAACCGATGGTGCGTGTACATGTGTCACCTAGAACTGTATAAGAGTAGCAGCACTGTTGCAATAAAGGGCCTGGTATCCTGAAAACCCTGTCGTGATCCCGCCTCAACCCGCGAAATTTGGCCATTACATTTTTCATCCTGCTGCTACATGGTTACAGGTATGAGTGCCTGCTGGCACTGTTATAACCCCTGCAGAGGAGTGTAGACAGCACAGTGGGGACCCAGGTGGGACATGCTGGATCCTGATGTTTAGTGAAGTTACGTGATGTAGAGAGGCTCACAATGTACTTTTGGCTTCACTCACTCACATGTGGTGGAAGGAACCAGCACCACTCAAAAGGTTTGCCAACTTTTCTTAGTCAAGGGATCACCTATTTCTTGGACATGATTGAACAATCATTTTCTGGAGCATCTTTTATCTACGTTGGTCTGCCTATGTGAGTCAGCAGTTATCACAAGGAGGAACCACCATTATGCCCATCTGTAGGCCCTTCCACACACCATGTGGCAAAAAGGACTTAAAACCAGCTTTGCAGATGTTTTCTGCACCACCTGTGGATGACTAGTGGTCCACAGGCTGCCACTGTGTCAGAAGGGCACTTGTGAAGCACCAACTCTTTTTAAGTTGCAGAGTGCAGCAAAGATTACTGTCTTTGCATGTGATTGGGTGTGTTTGTCCTGTCCCCAGACAATGCTGACTGGCCATGACAGTAACGTACAGGTGCTTCCAACCAATGTGCAGGGTGCAGCGGTGACACTGAATCTCCTCCTTTCTTCTCTGCCTTCCATCCATCCAACCATGCTGCAATACCATCTCTGAGTCCTAAGAAGTTTCTGATACTGCACCTGACTTATTGATGGTATAGGTTGTCTCCATGCCAGCATGGATGTGATCAGCTACGTGGCAGTGCAGAAGCCATGTTCCAGGGTTTTCTGCTATGAGTTCAACTGTCTGGAAAGTTCCAGGGAAAAGGTCATATACATCTCCTCTGTGGTCCTTATCTGTCTGTGGCAAGGAAAAAGAGGAGAGTTGCCTCAAATACCCCCACAGGCACTGAAATATTCCAGTTAAGCTTCCAGCTCCTCAAGGCAGACAAAATGCTTCTTCTTGTACATTTCTAAGAGAGCCTCATCCAGGGAAACTGCAGTCTGTGGACACTTCTCATTTAATCCACTAAATAACAACAGGAGACTCCTCCTGATGACTACAGATAGTGGATGAGCAGAGTGCTTCTTTGAAAGACAGATTTTTTTAGGTAGTCCTGCCTGCAAGCTCTCACAGCATAAAACCATACTCTAAGCAGGTGTAGTTCTGATTTCATCCATGATCTCCCCTTGTACCCATGGGTGAACATGTATTTTAACCCACTTAATCATGTCCTCTAATAGTGCCCTGTATTCATGTTTCATAACATGAATATGGCTCAGAGTTATAGAAGCTTTGCAAGGATATCATTCATCTTCTAATACCTTTACATGCAAAACTCCCACCAACCTCAGCATCAGCCCAGGGCTCTGTGCCCAAGCTACAAAACAAGGCTGGAACCTGGTTTGGTTTGTTTTGGGTTTTTTTTCAGAAATTTCCCATCACACTATAAAGGTTTTACTTTGATTTATTTTACTAACCTTGAAGATGAAGGTCTGTGCGTGGAAGTGAACTGTATGGATATCCACTTCATTGCCCATTCCTATCAAATACCAGTTTGTCCTGTCCCCTACATTCATTGTTAGACCCAAAAGATTGTTATAAATCTTCCCATTGATTGCTGGAAGAATGAAAAAATAGGGATGATTAATAACTGGCCATCTTACGGATGATGATAACCTGCATTTGAGGCACACTTTGGACTTTTGGGGAAGAAGGAGTGGCCACGCAGAGAGGGGGACAGGCATGTGTGGTCAGGGCAAGGGCTTTCCATAGTGACCCACTGCCACTGTGGGGAAACAGTCATGCTTTTGTTTCAGTTTCCAAATAATGTAAGTATACATCAGCAAACATTATCTTGAAAAGCATCAAATCAACTTTTTACTAATTGAGATTGAACTTCTGAACAAACAGGATTTTTGCTGAGAAGCTACATGGAAAAAGAGGAAAATAGAATTGTTGCCCAAAATGGGTGCCACCTGTAGAAAGAAGTTTGCTTTGGCAGGGCTGTTCATGTCCCCATTCAGAACGTTCTGTCTGGCTCCTGGGATGGTTGCTACTACAGCCACAGTTTTAAAATATCATCCTTACGCTACTACAGAACAAGCCTGCGAGGAACATGGCTCCCAAATAGCAAGGGAAGTTTGGCAGGCCAGCCTCTTCCCAACTGTATATGACCAAACTATCTTGTTAGAAAAATATATTGGCTGGACCTCAGGAAATCTTTTTGTTTCCAGCATTGCAGTTTATGAAGTTGTCACATGTTTGAGTAACTACAGGCTAAGTCCAATGTTTTCCTAAAAATAAACCTCTGTCCTCTTGGCTGCAGCCACTGAGTCCTACATACCGTGCATGCTGTTGCCTTCTACAAAGTTCTCAGTGGAATTAAAATCATCAGGATTCTTATGAAGGTATGTTTCAATATTTGTTTTCAAATACCAGGACTGGTTTTCATCAAACACCATAAAGAGAAGAGTAAATTCACGATCAATGTCTTTCCTTAGACCTCTTTCATCTAGAGTTCCTTTTCTGCAAACTACAAGAGGCCCAATCAGACCGCTGTATGTGTCCTGAAATAAAATAAATATATGTATTACAGATTCTCAGTTCCTCCAGTCATGGAATAGATACAGACTAATTAAAGATTAAATTCCTTTTTCCTATCAGATGAGAAAAAAAAATCAATACCCTGATTAAAAATTTCTTTCTCTATATGTCTCTGTGTTAATTTACCAAAACAATGACCTCCAGGGGTCCCTTCCAACCCTAACCATTCTGTGATTTTGTGTAACGTTTTGCCTTTACCCAAAATCCCTTCAATTATTCTTTAAGAAGGAAATCACATTATCATGGTGTATCCCTTGGGATTTCAGTAGATGAAATTACCCAGGCATGTGCAACTGTTATCAAAGAGGACAAAGCATCTACCTCTGTAAAGGGCTCTTCTAGCCTGTGGTCCTCCCCAAAATGAGAAACAGAGTCTTTTCAGAAACATTATGCAAGGCAGGATGCTTTAGCCAAAGTAATGTAAGCTTTAAGGGCCATTTCTTGGTTACCTTTACAAAATTTGCCGTTGAATAATAAACCCAAGTGATACAGTTTGGATCTGTTTTACCAGGACCAGATCGTTCTGGGACATTCCACCTGTAAGTGTTTATTTCCCCTGAAACAGAGAGAACATTTTTACCATGAGCAGCTGGGTATCAGAGGCTTTGAAGAGAGTGTAACTCAGATCTGCTACTCTCCTCATCAAAAAATGATCTGCATCAAAACTATCTGTGGAAGCATGCAGCAATGGAATAGGAATATGATTCTGCTTTCCAGGAGGTCTATGAAGTTCCAGTGGTGTAAATGAAGGCATATTGCCCTGGAAAAGATCTGCAAATGATACTTAGAACAGTGGGATCTCACAGAGGGAAGCTTACAGACGTGATTCTTCATCTTCCTCCTTGGCAAAACTTGTAGCAGTTCAATGATCTTGGCTGCTGATGTTTGAGGTCAGTTGAAGATGTTGGGAGCCAAGCTTTCTTTGACATTTTCAATTGAAAAGGGCAAAAAGATGTGGCAGTTGCCACTGGGATTTTGCAGAAGGTGCTGCAGCAGTATAGCACCTGGGATTCTGAGGGGACCTAAATATGAACAACCTGCTGACTGGGAGCACTAGGGGGGCTCCTGTCCTCTACCAGATAAGCCTCTGCTCCACAGCAATTACCAGAATCTCTGTCCCTTCCCCAAAGTGATCACATCTGCTACATGCTCCCTGAGCAGAAATTCCTCTACCTCTGATTTAAAAAGAAGCAGAACAAACTGATGAGGAAATTATCTATGTGGGTGTGGATCAGTTGTCTACACTAAACACAAATATCTGTGTTCAGATGTGCCTGTGCTGTGTGTCTCTGCATTTTTTCTTTATTTTTTTTTGCTGGTACTGCAGGAAAAGGTAGGAGGCCAAGATGTGGTCAACAGGTTGCCATGTTAAGTGGTGGAGAGATGCTGAACCAGGCAACCTCAGGCCCAAAACTCTTCCAGGATGACAACAGCCAAGAGCATCTTGGGACATGTTATGAGTCAGGGTAAAACAACAAAAATGACGAAATCACAGAACTCTTGACCATGGTCTTACAGCCACAACCCAACAGCTGCCAACAGCTGTGGGCATCAAGACAAGGAGAGTTTCTAAGCCTAAATAGTTGTGAAGTGACTGAACCTAGCTTTGTGTCACTGAGCCACTCCATTGTTTTGACAGATGATGCAATAGTAGGTTTTATTGCACAGAGATAACTAAGAAAAAAAAAAAGTGTCTCTCAGCTGTCATCCTATATTGAGATGGGTCTCACTAAGTATTGTAGTGCCTTTTTACCTTACAGGACAAGCACCTTCTGTTCATTACAGCATGGGTTTACACACCTCAGCAGAGATCAGAAAGGCTTACAAGACACAGCACTACACTAATAGGACAGAAAACACTAATAAGAAAGCCCTCAGTCTCCAGAGTGTTCATGTCATGAAGACATAAGCTAGGGAAGAGTTTGTCATCCACTTGTATCTAACCTACATGTCATCACCTCTTTTTAGAGGGTGTGATGTGAGAAGGGAGGCAGGTCATGGTCCTCCATCACTTCCTTACTTTTTACTCCCCACTTCAGGATGTTTGGAGGCTGTAGATGGAAAAAATTTCCACTCTACTTAAAACTT
This sequence comes from Myiotriccus ornatus, assembly GCA_036023395.1. Classification (NCBI taxonomy): domain Eukaryota; kingdom Metazoa; phylum Chordata; class Aves; order Passeriformes; family Tyrannidae; genus Myiotriccus; species Myiotriccus ornatus. Next base: position 37,269,018 of record JAYRBT010000001.1, on the reverse strand, counting down.
CAGACATTTCAGACAGCATTGAAGACCCATCTTTGAAGTGTAAATAAAGCATAACCCCTGAAAAGACTGATACACATGAGGAAAATGGATGTTTTCTCCCTTTTTGCTGCTGGGTAAATGGAAGAATGGCCAGGGATAGGATAAAGCTGTTGGCAGCTGAGAGCCAGTTTGGATTAAGCTGCTGTGAGTATGCTCTCTGCATCTATTTACCATGCCCTCCACAGTCTGTTTGGGAACTGGCAGTGCTCTCAGGAGCACAATTTATCAGTATATAAATCTGTCTGATGACTCATTTAGAAGAATTATAGGGACTCTGGGAAGCTTGGGGTGAGCAGTCCAGCCTGGCCTAGGAAGACAGAGAGCGACAGTTTCTAGGTGATGGTGGCAGGGACTGAAGTGCGCAGGAACTATTCTTGTTTTGAGGGATTTGTTTTCTGTGTTAACCGTTTCTTCCAAACTCCTAAGGAGAAGTCTGTCCTTAGGTCTTGCTGAAGAATGCTTTTGGCTTACTCTCACAGACTCCTTTCCTCATCTAACTCATCTCAAGCCTGCTCCCATGTGGACACAGGAGACATGGCAGTAGTGTTGCCAGTATTATACCTCAGTTGTCAGCACCATCATCATGGAGCAAATAACAAAAAAAAAGGAATAATATAAATCAGCTGTATTTTTTTTCCCCCTAAGTATTAACCACAGCTATTCGTTTGTCAAAATTCAGCAAGGCAGATGTTGGTTCACATTTGGCCATGAGTTTCTGTGTGATTGTGCTGTACTGGTACAGCTGCTCACAGGAAAGAAATTTCAGCTTACAAAGAGGTTTATTACATCAGAATTTCTTTTCACTCAGTTTCACACTGAAGCTCAAAAATACTGTGAAAAAAATTGCATGGGTTTTGGAAAGCAAAGGTATGTACATTTTGGATTGACTATAATGCCTGAGTTTGAGTTTAATTTCCTACCAGAGTGTAAAACCCAACATAAAAATTGAAGTTCAAATAGTTTAATGGGAATTTTTCTATATAAAAAACCTTCAGTGCTGTGAGAACTATTTTCTACTTATTTCCTCACTAGCAACTGAGGCACATTTAGTACACTTTTTCAAAGACCTTCAATTTGTATGACAGTTACATTTTGCATTTTATGCATCAGCTCTGAATGAAAATGCCAGTTCTGTATAGCTTAATAGAGAGGCAGTGTTAATATTGCCATCTGCAGCTCTACCACCGAGTTTGAAAGGTTTTAAAACATTGTTAGAGTGTCAGTCTGGAGGCAAATGCAGCACTGGCTTACGCTTCTCTTGCCATGATGCTCCAGCTTCTGCTTTTTTTTTGGATGTTTTCCAGTAATATTATGTTCTTTTTTCTACTCCTAATAGGAACAAAGGTTCAGTCTCTGCCCAAACATGCTAATTTGATCAGGAACCTACATGTGTAACAACTCAGAATTATAGCTCAGTAAACACTGAGCATATTACGCCTAGGTCAACATATGGGTATGTGCAAGCTTGAAAAAAGAATCATCACTCATGTATTTAAATGCTTTTCTATGCAACCTTTCTAGCTCAAAGAAAAGAGACTAAAATAAAAAAATAAAAAGAGAAGTGGCTTACCAGGGAGGGTGATTGGTGTCTCAGGCTGTTCTTCACAACCCACTTCTTCTATACCATGTGCACTTATCGAATAAGGCCTGCTGGCTTTGTTCTTAAATACAATCAGTACAGAGTCACCGACCTCAGCATGGAGTAACGGCCCTAAATTCAAACAGACAATGCTTGTGATTAACGCTGCTTTTCTGATTTCAATAAACTTTCAATAGGTTGGTCTAGGAGTTGAGCCAAGCTCTTTGTCAAAACCCTTGGGCTTTTCTATTCTTTCAGCGAAGCCATCAGAATTGGTTAGTTATCTCAGCTGATGGAAAGCTCCATATATACAAATAATCTCTTTTCATTTTGGTCAATGAAGAGTAAAGTTCACTCTTGAGGCAGGTTTTTGGACAGCTTGTTTTTAAAGAAAATTCTTGTGGATGTTTTTTGTATTTTTTAAAATTTTATTTCTTAAGCCTTTTTTAACTTTTTTTTTTTTTTTTTTTTACTTTTGTACTTCAAGAAAAAAGGAAACATCAAATACATACCTAGAGAGTGTTGTCCCCTGGAAACGGCATGTAGCTGTGTCAGGTGAAGTTTAGGTTTAAATATTAGGAAAATGTTCTTCATCCAGAGGGTGGTTGGGCACTGCACAGACTCTCCAGAGATGTTGTCAAGCACCAAGCCTGACAGAGTTCAAGAAGTGTTTGGATAATGCTCTCAGGCACGTGGTGTGACTCTTGGGGCTGTCTTGTGCAGGTCCAGGACTTGGACTTCAATGATCTTCCAACTCAGAATATTCTATGATTCTATGACTACTTTATAACCAGTTGTTGCCCACTTCTCACCCCATAAAAAATGAGCTGATTGTTATTTTATGACATGTAAAAATATGTCTTGCCCAATTGCGGATGCAAATCCAGCCCCTTTATATTGTTTTAATCTGCCTACAAGAGTCTCCCCTATGTTACAAGCTCTAAAGCTAAGGAGTTGCCATTTTACCATCCTCCCTGTATTTACTCCTTAGTAAATTCCTTATTCATGTTCAAGAATGAATTCTCTCAGCAATTATATAAATTGTCTGTAAAATCACTGATAATCTGTGCTCCTTGTTTTCCATCCTAACAAAACTGGTAAAACTCTTAGGTTTTAGAAAACAATCCTCTCCCTGACCAGCCTTGGTCTGAGAGATGTGAGAGTTACTTGCCCAGGATTTCCAGGTGTTCCTCCTCTTCTGTCCTCATTTTGCGATGTGTGAAGTTGCCATTTGTGTACTCCCTGTAAACCACCTTCTTGTATTTTGTACCAATTAGATCTTCTGCTTGGCTCAGAAAAATATGCCCATAGCTGCAAAATAAAAAGGTAATAAACCCTCTAAACTTTAAACATCTAAAAGCTATTAACTACTGTGTTACTCACAAAAGATTTGATAAGAGTATACAGCCTTGAGTACTGCAAGAGATTTTAAACAGCAAATAATAAGAGTGATAATCCTCACCAAATGCAAACCTTCTTCAAACAGGTAAACCTGAGGATAAGTTGCACTCACCACAAACTTTTGGGAGTTCCTTCACTGAGCTGTCAGAGCAGAAGTGAAGTTGATAAGAGTGGGTTCAGCCACTCTCTCCAGCTGCATTCTTCTCTCCAATAAAAGATACTGTCTGTTCCTGAAAACCTGAATCCTTTTATCACAATGGCTGCTTTCACTACCTTGGCTATTAGTCAGCCACAGGAAGATGATAACCAAAGCTTGACCTTCGAAAGCAAATGCCATCATCTGAGATAAGAGGGAGCTGCTTTACTCTGGCCATTGCTGCTGTGTTCTGTGCAGGGCTGGATGCTTTCCCAGCATGACAGCAAAGTGAGAAATGTGTTTTCCCTTCTGCACCTGGTAGAGGATGCTTTTTTATGCCCTCCATGTTTACATATTCACCCACAGTTTGCTGCTGCTCCCATGGTATCCTAGAGGGCTGACTCGCCAGCAGAGGACACTTGCCATCCACTCCATCCTCTTCTGAGAGCAGCTCTGTCTCCTGGCAGCTCATCTCCAAGGTGCCCCTGGCAGGGGAGTTGCAAGGCTGGCTCACAACATACTAAATGAAACCAAAAGTGCCCCAGGGATACTGCTTACTGTACTAATGGACTGTGTTGCAACAGCAGCCTTTGACGGTACTGGAGTTAATATTTTCTTTAAACTCACTTCACCACCTGAGATTCTTCAGGCATCTTTTTTACAGACTCCTCTTCCCCTTTACAGGAAGAAGTTTCCCAGATGCTTAAGGTTTATTTTTGAAATATGTTCCTTGTTCTTTTTCACTTTCACAAAAGTGTCCTCAGGGACCAGTCTATGCAATATGATCTGGAACAGGTATTTTCTACACAAGGTTTTGATTCCTTAGGACAGTGCAGTGTAGATGTCATTTGCTTGCAGGGGTTACTATGTTCAGACCTTTTCAGGGGAGCCAGGGATTACCACGGTGCAGAGAAGTAGGCTCAACACTTCCCTCATGCATCTGCACTGCCTACAGGGGCTCACGTCTCGGACAGGTACCTGGATTTTTCCTATGGGAAAACCAAAGCACTGTAATGGGGAGACTGGGAAAAGTAAGGGAGAGTAGAGCATTGGAGGCATCACTGTAGGGTTGAGCCATGGCTGAAGCACACGCAGGGATTTAGGGACTTGGAAGCCTTCTTGAGTTCACCAGCATTACAGGACACACTGAGATGAAAACATTTGAAACTGCTGCCTATGAACTAGTCTAGTCTGAGAGGTTATGACTTTATAAATATGTTTTCTGTTATTTTGTTCTGCAAAGAGTTCCTCCTAAAAAGTACAAGGCTAGCTTTGTGAAATGATGTTTCAAATTTTCCCCTCCACTATGAGTGTGTCCCATGCCCACAAGTGTTTTTTGCTCTGAGTACCTTTCCTCGTTGCTGCTGATATTGTAAGTCTTTGGTGCTGAGCTCTTATTTGAGGCATAGTCCCACTCAACCTCCTCTGCGGCAATGTAGTAGAGTCTCATGGCTCCATACTGCTGCTGGGCTCGGGTGGTATTGTGGCAGCTGCTGACCTCGTAGAGATGTTTCATCCCACCAACAAAGTGATCAAAAGTCCTACAAACCACTTTGAATGTGCCTGGAAAAAAAAAAGGACATGAGATTTAATCAGTTCAAAAAAATAAAAAGCAGCTTGGCAAATTAGGCCCTATGTACATCTGTCCTCAAACAAACAAAACCTGTCCACAGACAAACTTAATCTGTGATACTGTATGGAAAGTCAAGCAACGGGATGTTTATATAGAGTCATACAACATTTGAGGTTGGAAAATACCTCCATGATCATTAGGCCAACCATTAGCCCAGTACTGCCAAATCCACCACTATACTAAGTCCCTAAGCACCACATCCGTAGTCTTTTAAATACCTTCAGGGATGATGACTCCACCACTTGCTTGGGCAGCAAGTTTCAGTGTTTGAGTGTTCTACTGTTTCAGTGCTTGACAACCCCTTCTGTGAAGAAATTTTTTCCTAGTATCTAATCTATACCTTCCCTGACACAACTTGAGGCTGTTTTACTCTTGTCCTATTGGTTGTTCCTTGGGAGAAGAGACCGACCCCTACCTCACTACAATCTCCTTTCCGGTAGTTGTGGAGAATGATAAAGTTCCCCCTGAGCCTCCTTTTTTTCAGACTAAACCCCCCCAGCTTTGTCAGATCCTCCTCATCAGACTTGTTCTTCAGACTCTTCCCCAGCTGTTGCCCTTCTCTGGACATGCTCCAGCACCTCAATGTCTTTCTTGGAGAGAGGGACCCAAAACCAAACACAGGATTTAAGGTGCAGCCTCACCAGTGCCGAGTACAGGGGGATGATCACTACTCTGGTCCTGCTGGCCACACTATTGCTGATACAGGCCAGGATGTCACTGGCCTTCTTGGCCACCTGGACCCACTGCTGGCTCATGTTCAGCCACTGTCAACTAGCCAGTGACCCACGTGGAGGACTTGGCAGAACATGGCCTTGTTTTGCTCCATATGAACCATTAGCCTGCTCCATCTTTTCTCAAAAATCACCATAAACTACTTCTAACAATTTGAGTTAGATTAGCTTAGACAAGAAACTCTAGAAAGCAACTGATTAGATGGCTGACAGCCTGAACAGGATTGCCAGTGAGCTTTCTCCAATGTTGCCCATGCTGCAGACATGCCCACAAGGAACACGAGAAGATGTAGGAGGAAGCATTCATTGCAAAACTCAATAAAGGCATGGAGGAACAAGGCGTGTGTTTCAGAGATACTGTTTCCTTGTCCTTGAGTACAGAGCCACTGTACCAGCCTTTGGTGCAAGAAACTTTCCACTCAGACCAGCAGTTTTTTGGTGTAATCAGGCTAATGGAGACCTCTTTGAAGTACAGACACAGACACACTGTACAATAATGACTGCTTATAACCATTTCTTGATATGTACCTATATGGTGTAAAAATAACTGAGCTAAACTGCAACTTTCTGACTCTTTGTACTCCCTCCACAAAAGGCCAAGCCACCATAGGCGCTTTTTTTTTTTTTTTTTGGTAGCTCTGGTGGTCAAAGGTTGCAGTGATAGTGGGAGCATCTTTTGGCATGTCCATGGGCAGATTTTGATATCTGTACTCTCCTTCTCTCTTTCCCATTTACTCAAGCAGAAGCTGACCACTATGTTATCCTACACAGCTCCATCTGCTAGCACTTTGTGAAGTGCTGAACTTTCACAGCTGGTCTGCATATGAGTCAGTGATGAAACCAAAATTAGAAACATAGCTCTGTCCAGACTGGATCTCGATCAATTCCTTGTGCTTCTAGGGCAAAAGTGATGAAAAAGATAAAATAACATGCAGTTAAATAAAATCACATACACTGGTGATTTTAGAGATCTGATAATTAATTCAATTTCCATTATTGCCAGTAGAAGGTTAGGTGGTAAAATTAATAATCTCTTAGAACAATTGTTTTGTGTGGGTCCTGCAATGCAGTTTCATGACAGATGGTGGAAATGTTTGGGATATACATAAGAAAATATCCTTTGTCTTGCAGACACCTGCACTAGAGGTCTCACCTGGCATGTACACAATACATACCAGCTATCAGGTTCTCTGGCCAAGGATGGCCCTTGGCATAGCCTTGCACAACTCTGATGACTCTGATGATTTAAACAGAGTTGCACTAATGTAAAGCAAAGTAATGTTGCAGTCTTGGTTATGAAACTTATTTGCTAAGTCTCCCACAAACAATTCACCCCTTCTTAATTTGAAGTATGAATCACTGGATTACCCATGAGAATTAAAAGTGTCTTTAACGTGTTTGCTTCTGAAGAAACTCCTAAACACTGACTATTATTGAAAAGTTATGGTTGAACTCCTAAAATACCTTAAATGATGCTGACTATCCACATAGCAGTGAATTTGCTCTTCTAAAAATGTCTGTTTTAAGAATTATAGAAATTCTGTGAGCATCCTCTTAGTTATCTCTCTGCCTGCTGCTCTTCCCATCACAAGGTCATTGAAGCCTCCACTCTTTGATGCACACATGCATATTTGATTTATAGCACCTTCCCAGAAAATAACCCAGACTGAATTCTCAGCTATGCCAGGTCTTCACAGTCTCCATACTTTCAGGCTCCTTGTGCAGAGCACAGCATCTCACCAACTGTTATTTTGACTGACTGGTATCTGGAAGTGCCACACCACCAAAATCGGTTCATGAACATACCCACACGATCTGGCTGCATCAGTGCTGTCCCCGATAAATGAGGAAACAAGGCCATCCCATCCCTTGTTGTCCCTCTGAGGTCAATGGTGTTTCCTTGAAAATGAACCCCGTGCATGTCATAGTGACTGCCCAGCCCGATGAGGTGCCAGGACACCTTGTCATTCTTGCACATGGTCAGGCCTGGCAGATTACCATACAAGTAGCCGTTGACAGCTGCAGGAGAAAGAAAGATCCCAGTTAGCAACAGGTCCACAGAAACTCATCACAGAGCCTGCTACCAACTTCCTGGCAAAAGACTCATCGGTCAGCAAGTCACAGCATTAAAGGGGCATTTTGTGAAGCAAATGTAGCACTGGAGGATACCAAATTAATATCTAAGTGCTATTCCTATAACCTCTGACCTTCTACCTTTTTGCTTTTAGCCTGTAAAATCTTGTAATAGCCTTTTGCAGTGATGTAGCACTCCTGAGCTTTTCAGAGTGCCTCGCAGACACCAGTTAAGTGTATAAATTAGGTACCTCCTTTCAGCCTGAAGAATGTATAACTGTGTCAACAAGGCTATGAAGAGAGCAACAAAGATTCTTGATTATAAATTCAGTTCTGATGGAGCCTTTTTATGTTATTTTGATCTTTGACTTCCACTTTTACTTCTTAAATGTATCCATTTCTTTTACAAGGCTGTTATGAGGTTAAACCCCCTAATCCTCAAATGTTTGCTGAGATCAGTGCGTGAAAGATGTATAACAGAACAAAACTTTAGTTTGAGATCCACCTCATAATGGAAGAATAAAATAGATGGGTCCAGAAAACTCTCAGGTTCCCTAACAATATATAGTCTCAGTGCTCTTCAGAAAACTAAAGCAAAGACAGGTTATGCAATCTGCTCAAGTCTGTCATGTCAGGGTTACCTTGAAGGAGATCTATGCTGAAGTCAGATACTTACATACAGAAGTGATGTTTTAAAATATTATTAGTAATTTCCCTAGCCTTCTCCTCTCCTCTCCCAGATGCGAGACTGCCCAAGTGGGAGATGGCAGAGCAGAGCAGGTGGAGCTTTACTGTCTGAATCAGTGCCAAGGTCAGTGGAAAAATTTAAAACTACTGCATATTGGCGTCTTCTGCAGTTGATGCCTGTTTCTGGCATTATGTCTTTCTATAGACCTAAGTATTGTACCTAAAAACTGCACTCTATTCCCTTTCTCCAGGTATAGTTGGTAGGTGGATGCATTCATTGCTATTATGACTGGGGTTTCAACATGTACTCCAAGGGCATCAGGAGTTGACCATAAGCTGACTGACAGCTTTCCTCCTCACTCTTCAGTGCACTGCAGTTTTCCGCCAACTCATCTTCCTAATATGATTGAAGAAAAGATATCATTAACATATATTAGGCATTTCGTACCATGCATTTTGTTGGATTCCTTGAAATCAGCATCATTTTCATCTACTTTTGAAGGGTCTCCAGTAAATGCTTCAATATTCTTGTTCAGATACCAGCTGTCATTCTCATCAAAGATTGAAAAGAGGAGGTAAAATTCCCTATCGATTCCTTTCTGTAGGCAAAAAAGAAGCCAAGACCTTCAAAAAGTATGTTCATTCAGAATGAATTTCTTTTTTTGTAACAAATTTTTTTTTCCCAAAAAAATCTGAAGCTGCCTTCTTACTAAGTCTGGGTAGAGACAGTGATTGTCGTTCTTCCATCAGGCAGAAGGATAAATAAATCATCCATTACTTGGGGTGAAAAAAGGCATTAATTGCATGAAAAAGATGGAAAAACTAGGGACAATCCAGGATATTAGGGAATGACAGTTTCATCTTCTTAACATTCCCCTTAGGTCAGCTTTTACCCTGAGGACTGACCTTTGTTTAATCTCTGCAAACTGAAGCGGGAACTGGGGAAATAGCCATATGGGAACCCCCCCAGTGCACCACCCTCCTGTTAGGGACAAGCAGATGTTCACGTTTGGCACCTGTGTCCCATCATGATTCAGTGTGTTCTTCCGACAGACAAGCAAAGGCCCCACGAGGCCAGAGTTGGTGTCCTTGACAGCATCAGTGGCTGAGTAGTACAGATAGGTCAGGCATGGCGGGTCACTCTCTGTTGGACCTCCATTTTCAGGCACCCTCCACTTGTAGGTGAAGGTTTCCCCTGGTTTAACATGGGCTCCTGGCTTCAGATAGCCTGCAGAGAGAAAATTGAGATGCAACAAGATTTCAGGGAGGTTTTGTCTTCCTGACTACAAGAAGTCAGAAAGATATAGCTGCTGATTTCTGTGGAGACGCTCCCGCTTTCAACCGCAGCTCAAGCACCATCCTAATGTCTGGGCAGTTATGCCATGGGGATGTTTCACCTGAGTCCTGTACCATGGGGACAGCCAAGCCCATTCCCTGTGGAACAAGTTTAGCTGCTTCACCCAGACACCTTCCGACGCTCCTGTGGATTATCTGGATTGAATCAGACAATACAGCAGACCTCATCCTGGTGCTTAAATGGCTTCCTCTAACGTTTGTAGCTTACCTGCCCTATCATGAGATTTATCTGTGGCACAAACTCAGACTCTGGCTCTTTATTATGCACCATCAAAGCAATTACATTAGCAAGCGGAGCTGTAGCTGTGGGTCTTTAGAAATTCTAAACAAATCTGATCCTGGTAATTGTTTCTCTTTGATTTTGAAGCAATGCACTGAATCCTCTGTCAGCATCTCCACAGAGTGGCAGATATTACTTTTTTTCAAGGTTACTCTTAAAGGATTTGGACCATTGTCTGCTACCGTGCAAAGGCTGGATGTAGCACCTCTTGTGTAGCGACCGTAAAAGAGAGAGCTTACAAAAGGGACTTGAAAGTCAGAAAAAGGGGTCAGCCCTGCAACCTTTGTAGAAAAAAAACGCAAAGTAACCTTTCTGGTCTTTGCTATGAAGAAGGTAAAATCAGAAGTTTTGTTTAACACTTAAGCATCCATTGGCTGGACTTTTTCATCACAGTCAGATGAGTCGGGTGGCAGCACACTGCACTGATCTAATACTCCTCTCTAACACTGCAAGAGAATCCTCTTAAAAACTTAGACACAAGTGAAAATAGCAGTATTATGTTTGAAGACATACTACTTACTGCAAATTGCAATCAGAGTACTGATTCAACAGTATCTTATACTACTGGATGCATTCTGCAACAGTGCTTAATAAGAAAAGCATTGATTTGGAGTCAGAAACCCTCTGAGACTGGACAAGTGTCAAACACAACATGGAAGGGTATTTTCTGAGGGCACAACTGAAAGAAACCTATGTCTTCAAACATCTAGATATCTGCAGGTAGGTTTATATACAGTATTTTCCCATGAATAGGCTGCACTCAGACAGTGCACAGCCTTTGAAAAATCATTTATCTGTGTAAACTTACAGTCCCTGTGGGACTTCTACATGTATACACTTGTAGATAGATGTAATGGAAATCAAATTTACAAAGGTTAAAAGGAGAGAAGAAGGGATGGAAAGATTATTGATGAATCTGGAGTCAGGTTCCACTCCAAAGACCAGAGGTATGCAGATCACACAGCTGCTGAATTGTAGGTTTATGTTTGATTTTGCTCCATGCCAAAGTGTGCAATGATGGAGGGCACTATTATCAAAAAGTGTTAAATGAAAACACGGTAGGAATGCAAACAGAGGGAAGCTGCACTTCCATTGGGGAACTACCTCAGACATGGGTGGTGTTAGGATCTGTGCAGATAACTTCAAGGCTGAACTTAAGCCAGTTGGGGTTTTTTGTGATCTGCCTGCTGGCAAATTTGTTGAGTTGCAAGGTAAGCAACTAGACACAACAATTTAATAAAGCCTTTTGCATTGATTTTATTATATGATGACTTTTACACATTGACCTAGTTCTCTTAGTACAGTTTTCAAAGGAGGGATTATGTCCCATGAGTTTCTTTTTGATGTATTGTGGTGGAAACAAAGCAATTTTAGGGCAACAAGGAAACTACCTTTCTTTTCAGAGCTGCGAATGCAGCAAAAACTTTTTCAGAGACCACAGCATTATCTCTAGGCTATGGATGGGATTCAGCTCACCTTAACTGAGCCATCTCAAGCTAAATCCCTAACCCAAACTGTAGACTTCTGTAGTTGATGGAGACAGAATCACGTCTCCAGAGGGTGAACTACTGCCTCCTAAAATAAATACTCAAAGTAAATGGGACTTGTCACTCTCTGAAGGATTTGTTTCTTGTCACTGACTGTAAAAAGTGCGTATCGATTAAGCACGACATTTAACATTTAACAGTTAAACTTAGGGAATAAAGTTCCTGTCTTTGCACAAAATTAGAGGCAGACTTTCTCAAATGCTCTGTTGCAGTGTTTATCTATTTATGAGATTTAATAAGGATTGTCACAGCTTCACATTCCAGGGCAATCAGATAAAAATTGGCTTT
>JAYRBT010000001.1:37200440-37245857 GCA_036023395.1 Myiotriccus ornatus | reverse complement strand
AAAGAATGTTTTAGGCTTTTTCTGAACCACACGACCCATGGAAAAGGTCAATCAAATTAATAAAATCTTGGATAAAACTCTGAGGTGTCACTGGTGTGGTGTGATGGCTTCTCTCCTACAATAAACTTGTACTTCCCCTGAAGTCAATAATGAAACTCCTCTCAGGCTTCATTAGAGCCAGGATTTCACCTTGAATGCCCTTTTGATGTTGACCCTTCCTACAATGATCATCTTTGCTGTTGCAGTTGGGTTATTTGGCCACATAGTGACTCAGCCATTAGTTTAGCATCTGTGACGACAGTTTCACCGTCATTTGTCTGGGTGGGATCTCCTCACAGGCAAATTGCTCAAAACGTGTTTGATGCTGTGGTAACAAAAAACACCCGTTAGCGTTGGTAGGTGCAAGACTTGGCCCAGATAAATGTAGAATTGGTGTTCCAAAGAAAAGGGATGAGCTGTTACATCAGGCAAATCTTACCAACATCTACCACCAGCAGAGCAAGATTTAAGCATCTGTAGTATAAACTGGTATCAAATTAATTTAAAGTGATTATCAGCTAAACTTTAATCCTGAAGGCTGAGCTACAGTAGGGAGAGAATGACTGATGCCTGTCAAGGCACAACACCTAGGTGTATTTTCCCCATGAAAGGTCATTTCCCATGTGACCATTAAAGGGAACAGGCAACATCCAAGCCCACCCTCCTACTGCAGCAATTCCCATGACCTAACCCACAAAATCTGCAGCACATCCAGCAGCACTGACAGCACCTTACACCTTGTGTGTCCAGTCCAGCATGGTTTAATGATGCCAAGTCTTTCACCAGTTATATCAGGTGGGAAGGGATGCTGAGCACCTTCCCAGCTCACCTATACCCAGTGGCCATAATTTGGATCTGTGACTTCCAAAGGCCTTTGTGCTTCAGAAAATGTAAGTTTAATTTTTGAAGGAAAATCAGAGAATGAAATTTCTTCATTTCATTCATAACACTCCAAATTATGAGAATTAGTAGACAGCTTGAGGCCTCAGTTAGACAAGACAAAGGGAAGAGGTGAACAGCCTCATTATTCTCTTTACATAAAAAGTACTGATGTACAGCAAGATACCTGTGCTACTTGTTCTGTGAAACCAGCAGACTGGCCCTAGAGCAGCACAGTAAGACAAGACATAATAAAAATTATCATCCAAGCAGAATAGTTATGCTAACACAGGGCTGGGTTTGGGCTAATCAGCTCTGAGGAGAGGCAGCCTTTTCAGCTCACACCCATGGAGGTTCTGATGCAGCACTAGGATTCCTGGCTCTGGAGGCAGCTCACTCAGCACCAGCACAGCAGGAACTGAGCAGCATAGCTGTGTTTGGTGCCAGAATCAGCTCACCTGATTTCCAGTCCCATGCCTCAGCTACTGAAGCCTCCTTTATCCTCTTTATTTCTAAAAACTGAAGGCTGAGGAAGGTATTATTGACTTTGGCCCAACAACATTGAAAATCATCTCTTAAATGTCACTGCCTGATCCAGGTAACGTAACACTTTCCATTCCAGACTTGCTAATTCAGTATTTTCATTAAGTACTGAACAATAAGTGGTTTTGATTATATCTCTGTGGGTTAGCTGGAATCAAAGGGTGCATTCCTTTATGTGTATGCACCAACTCTTTTAAAGATAATCAGTTTGTCTGCAACCTCTTTATCTTCAGTAGCCTCTCAATAAAACTGGGATAGTGCCCCATCAGATGGGTGGTATGAGAATGCATCACAAGGTGAAAAGTGCTAGGCTCAGCGACCACAGCGTTCCTGCTTGCAGAACACAGCTGGCTCAGAATGCATTCCTGTCACTACCTGGGAAATGATCTTTAAACTTTGCTTATGGAACTACATTTTTTATAACATCCATAGGAACCAATTAATTAGCTGAGAAGTAGCCCATTAGTATACTGCTTTGAATTCACATTAGAGGTTATCCTAAAGAACTGAATAGTCAAAATAGTTATTACTGGTTCAGCATTTAACCTACATGCTTATGCAGACACACTATTATTCCAGAATAAAGCATTTCATTCTGGCTCAAGTCAATACAATTTGAAAATGGAATAATGTAATAACAAGAATCACTTAATCATTCTGCATGAAGGGAGTTCACAGCAAACAGCTCCTCATCCTTGAATGTACAGTCCACATTAAAATCCTCTGTGGGTAAATCCTTTGGAATTAGCATTCTGTAATTATTACATTACAGTGATGACTGAAGACACAAGCCATCTTCCCTCCCTGTCTTGCCACTTTGTGAAAGGCATTGCATTTGTGTCACAGACTTAAAAACAAATGTGCCACTTAGATGTTCAGGGAACACAAAGTGCAGACAACCTCAGAAGTACAATTTACAGAACAGGTTCTAATCTGTCTAGTGGATTGGAGTGGATTTCCTATTTTATAATGAGAGGTCTCCTGGTTTAGTGAGTGGAGAAAGTTATCCTCTGCCATAAAGAGTAGGAAAGTGAGAAATTCAAGTATTTAACACAAACGAGGAATAACCTTGACAGAAAAGCTTGTTTTCATGGGCTGGGAACAAACTATTCTCCTGAATTCTCCCTATAAAGGTTAACACTTGCTAACTTGGATACTAACTGGGACCTTTATTTATTAAAAGTACAAGCATAAACTTGTGTTGAAAAATAAAACTCTTTATTGCCTCCTGCTTGTGGCAAAATAGTTTTCTTTATGAAATACAGCTGAGAGTGATTCAGAAATTATTGGCCACTAGAGAAAAGTCCAGCATTGTTTGGGATTTCCTGAAAAGTCAGAAAAGACATTTCCATTTCTAACTCCGGGAATGCACCATCCAGATCCCAGTGTGCTTCCAGATCTGGAAGCACCAGGACCTCCTCACTCACTCACAGCTCCCACACCAATCCCAAGCCCAGATTCAGAGGAAGGACCTCTAAACTATCTCTATCATGTCAAAGATATCAATGAAATATTACAAATATTCTCGCACATTTGAAACCTATGCTGTACAAGATAATGGTTTTAAACTAAAAGAGAGTCAATTTAGATTAGATATAAGGAAAAAGTTTTTCACAATGAGGGTGGTAAAACATGGACACACAGTGCCCACAGAGGTAATGGATGCCCCATCCCTGGAAACATTTAAGGTCAGGTTGGAAATGGCTCTGAGCAATCTGATCTAGTTGAAGATGTCTCTGATCATGGCAGGGGACTTGGACTAAATGACTTTTAAAGGTCCCTTCCACCCCAAATTATTCTTTAGCGAGGCACCAAGGATCAGTTCCACCTCCATCTAATGTCCAGGCCTGCTCTCCCGGTGTGGGAGGAGCACACAGCCAACCCCAGAAGTGCAGACATGAGGACAGACACCTGTTTTCCACTGGCCAAGGTACAGTTCATCACAGTGCTTAACTAGGCTCTCCATTTTCAGTTCCAGTGATCACCAGAAATTCTGTCTGACCATTCACTGTTGTCAAACAGATTTCCTAAATGGAGGTCCCCCCAGCTGTATACATTACAGAGATATAGGGACTTGTATCTCATTCGTAGGTACTATACATATGTCACAATGTCATATCAAGTTTCCCAAATTTTATCATCTCACAGGGAGAAAATTTAAAATCTTTTGCCAGTTAAACAGACTTTTGCATCTTATTGCAAGACCCTGTGCTTGATTATAGCAAAGTTGGGGTTTGCTTTTGGATACCCCAGAAATACCTGCCTCTTCATGAAAGACACACAGAAGATTTTAAGCCCACTGCCTGATGCTTTCTTGACTAATACGAGTTCCTTAACATCCCCTTCAAATGCACACATACTATCATCTTGCTTAATCAACCACGATGGAAGAGAAGTCAGTCAAAGTCTACTCTTGCCTTAAAGCTGAAATTCCAACTACAACAATGTCATCAGAATAAAACCAAGAAAAAAGGTCATCTTACAGCATTTCCAGTGATATTAACCGTATTAACCAATTTTTGGGGGAGTTGTTGATGCACCTTCAGCTTATCAAAGCCCCCAGTCACTTACTTGTCCTCTAAGAGGCTTTGTCCAGTGATCAGATTTTTCCCAGATGGTGCATAGTCCCAGTTCTCTTCCACAATTCCCAGGTAGTATGTTCTGGTCTTTGCTTCTACCACTGCAAGCAGCCAGAGGAACCCCAGGGTGCAGAGGCAGCCACCACGCTGCTCAGGAGACATTTGTGGTGGTGACTGCGAGGCTGGCAGCGGGCAGGCAGCAGCAGGATGCACCACAGGGAGCTCACCCCTCCCTCCCTCCCTCCCAGCTCTCAACAAGTTATAAGTAAGGAAGGGACAGAGCAAAGCTCCTCCTTTTCAGCAGGTTAGGACTGGGATAGGTAGAGAGCTCGGCTATGTAGAGCAGGGCTAGGCAGGAGCTTGCTGTCATGGCAGGACCTTTGCCAATGCTTTGGTGAGTGCATAAATTGCTCACTTACCTGCCCAAGCTAGAGCCAGTCGGTGGTTTTTAGAAGTTTGGATGCTTTTTTTGTCCTCTTTTTTCCAGAGTAGATGATACGGCATATTGAGGCAGATGGTGGTTTTGACACCCCTGTAAAAACCCTTTTAAAGAAATTTTTATTTTAACTTCTTTATCGTGTCTGGACTTTCTGATCCATTTATTAAGATTGCAAGTGATCTGAATATATTCTGTTTAGGCCAAAATGAGGCCTCTTTTTACAAACATTCCTGGAAATTAGAGCTCTTATAAAGTCTTTTCATTTGGACACCTAAGAATCCAGGCATACAAAGATCACTCTTTTATTAACCTTGGTTAATTAACATGCATGTGTAGTTGTCTAGAAAATCAGTCCCTCCCTTTATAGTTTAACTTCTTCTAAGAGGATACCTGTGTTACCATCTTGGCAAAACCCAGTGTAAACCTATACTTGATGGGATAGGATATTCTAAACCACTTAGGAAACATCCCAAAAAATATCACCTAGATAGCAAGACATTTTGCAAAATTATACTGCTCTCTTCCTAATTTTTAACTGAATAAAGGCATAAAACACTTGCAGCTCTGGAATACAGTTCTCGAGACTCATTGCAAGCTTTAACAATTGTGAAATTCCCCTTTCAGCTCCAGAACTATCTGACCTCATCCTCTTACATGGTAACTCATGGCTAGGGGTTCAAGGGGCTTCACAAATGGATTTGGTAGTCACAGGTTTAATGCTGTCAGCCAAGACATAGCTCAGTGATGTGAATGAGGTTTCATGTGGCAGTCGTGTGAGGTTCACCTCCTGGCACGCGACAGCGATGCCGACACATGCAGTCAGCTGTGCTGAACACCTCTCTCCATCACTGGTGTGCAGGTGTTTCTGCAGTCACTCAAAAAACAGGTGAGGTTCACAGCAGCCCAGTCTTCAGCCACCTGTACCATGGTAGATCTCATCTACTTTAAGAGACAAGGCACACAGACACACGGAGTATTTTGCTAAAGAAGCTTTTGGTTGTTTAAGGCAATGCTTTGCCTCTCTTTAGCTATGAGGACTGAATGCCCAGTATACATGGGCAAGGATACAGTCAGGCAATTGCAAATTGTCACCTTGACATAGCTGTGAAACCAGAGCCCCTGAGCTGAAAGTTTCTCTCTGATACATGTTGACGTTCATTTTCTCGTGTCAGTTAACTGATGAACAATGAGAAGGAGGAGAGGTAATAGGACAATATAGATGTTGTACAAGCAGAGTTCCTGATCCTCAGCACTAGCAGTCTTCCTAATAGTCTTGGAGACCTCGCTCATCTCTTCATTCTTCGGCTACAAACCACATGCTGCCCGGCCTCTTGGCTTCTCATGTCAGTCTGTATCTTCTCTTCCAAAACACTGATACTTAGAAACTGTCTTTCATCTTTTCTGCTTTGTTGTGTCACTTTGTTGTGTTACTCACAACAAAGGATAACAGTTAAAACTACTGTGATTCTAAAGGGCGTAATTAGAAAGCCAAAGAAAAGACAATGACTTCAGGACAGGCAGAGCTTTTCCAGATGGTGGCATAAACATCAAACGTGGCTCTGGGGTGGGACACACAGGCCAGCTGGTGGGCTATGAAGCTGTGAAAAGGTCAAGGTGATGCTTGAAGGTTAACAAGACCCCACTGTTGTCTTCGCACAGGGCCTGGGACCCTCCTGCAGAGAATACTTCCACTGCCCTGCCCGGAGTAGCTATCTTGAGCTTAGGGAAGCTACAAACTTCTTGTCCTGTAACTCAAGCACTTGAGTTTACGTACTCAGTGCAGGGTGCCTCTGTTATGCAAATATTCATTGTCATAAAGTAGTAAGCATTTTGCATGTGAATAGAAAACATGTTTATTTAAAGGGTAAAGTGCACTTTGAACAATATTGTGTGGAGTTCAATTGCTTAAATCAGCCACTTGCATGGCATTAGAGATATTTAAGGACTAAGGTTCAGGGAAATTTCATCCAGACATGTTTGTTGTGACCTCCTGTCTGTTTGCTTTTATGTAACTAAAGAACTTTGTTATATGTTTAACTAAATTTCTGTATATGTGGACTCCTATAACTCAAGAGTCCCAAGCTGTAGTGGACTAGAAAGGGGGAGTGTTCAATTCTGAGCTGGCACTTGACTGCATTATAGTAATTTAAATAATAATAGTGCTATGTCCTAGTTTTTCTATTGCTTCTCATCCACACAGGATTGGGTCCTGGTAGCTTTCTTCTTAGAATAACTATTTAAAATTCAAATATGAAGTTAATTTATTTGTCTATTACAATAAAATTTATTTATGTAACTGAAATAATGTGTGGGCATTACCACCCTATATCAGTAATACGTTGTAAGTCTGGTAAACGCCTTAGTTTGGCTTTGGCACTTACTAGATCTGGCAACTTGTATACCCTTTGCGTCCACACATTAACACTTAATTACCTTGTCACATCATTAAACCCAGGCACATTTACATTCCGGAGAGGTGCTGTGGGCGTGACTCAGAAAAAGATGAAAGAAAAGCTGTTTTGCCCTTGCATCAGGAAAATTTCTGGGAAGCTCCCCTCCAGCGATGAGGTAATGGGATTAAGTTTGTCACTTTGTTCAGGATCCTTTCAGGGAAGGGGTTGGGTACTGGTTCCTCTTTTTGTTCCTCTGAAGGCTAAAATTAGAGCATGGCTGGGTTTCAAAATTTTATAATGAAAAGCAATGCTCATAGGTCTGAAGGGTGAACATTTTGAGTACCAGTTTGTGAATGAGCCCTGAAACATAACCAATAGACCTTTCTTTTCAAGTACAATAGGAATGATTGCAACAATTATCTTAAGTTAGTGCACTAAAGACCAGATTTGTGCCAACTAATGCTAGTGATTTAACTACAATACTTAAGGTAACCTTGTGATTGCCATAAAATCAAAAAAGAGGGATGCTGGATGAAGGGATCTTGATCAGTTCATTGAAATCAGGCAGCTCACAAAGAAGCATTTTAGTAAGACTGCCTACTGCTGAAGCCCAGCTTGCATTCCCCATTGAGCAGAAGATGAACTGATGTTCATGTAGATTGTTTATTCTGTTCCCTCTGCTTCTTCTTGATAGCAGTAGAATTCCCAGTCATAGGTGTCCCTCCCTGGTCCCTCTGCTGTGTTGTTTTGTGTCTCCATTGCAATCCAGGTCTAGGAATTTGTCTATATCTAGCATAAGATTACCCGCAGCTGGTATTGTCACCAACCTTGGAGCTGTGCCTGTAATGGCCATCCCAAGGTGACAAAGAGGTACAGACACATTTGGGAACTCAGCTCACAAGTTTCACATCACTCTTTTAACCAAGACATCCTCTCCCTTCATCAGTTTTCCCATGCTGTCCAGTCATGAACACATACTAAATACGAAAGTCTTATAGTACATTGCTGAAAAACACTTTGTATTGCACTTTCTAGTAATTTTCTGAGTTGAAACAGTAGTGAGAGAATGTAAACCTGATGTTACCTTGGGTAGTCACACAAGGTGTATCTGAGTGACTCAAATCTTTTGAGTTCACACTGGCAGGTTGGAAATCTCATAAACCACCTGCCCTCCAAGACATGAACAACTCCTATTTACAGCTCTGGATAGGACTGGTGAGAAAGGCTTCCTTGGCATATACAGCACTTCCCATGAGCACTCCAAGTCTGAGCACTGAAGCTGTTGGAGGCAAAAGACAAAAAAGCTGCTGGAACACCAAGAATAACAAGGATCGGTGCTCAGTGAGGAGAAGGACAGCTGTAACCCATATTCCACACTGAACCTGACTCATATCTGCCCAGAAGGCTTTGTGGCAGGACAGAGACTGAACCTTTCCCTCCAGATTCCCATGTCAGAGCCTGCATGGCTCCATGGCATTGCCTCCCAGCCACTTGGGCTCAGTCCGTGTACCCAGCTCAGGGTCACAATTGGACATTCACCACAATGGTTGTCTGGAGATCCTTAGGGCAGAATAATTTTCTCTGTGCAGATGTTTTCCTTGCAGAACACCTACTTTGGCACATAATCAGTTGTGGACAAATCTTGAGTCAAGGTGTGAAACGGGGAAAAGGGCTTCTGTTACACCAGAAGCAGCACACAGATTCTTCTCAAAGTTTTGAACTGCACCCAATATCTGCCACAACGGCAACAAAGGACAATATCATAGCTGAATTTAGAGTTTAGAGAAACCAATTATACATTGGGAAAAAACCTGAAAATATTTAAATTTGAGAAATTTTGGAATGCAGTGATGAGAAGGAAGGCATTTACCAGTGTAGTGAAAGAAGCTGCAGGTTTTAAGAGATTACAATAATTTGCCAAATAGGCTGGACAAGTGAAATGTGCTCATCCTCAAAAGCCATTAAAACAAAGCTAAAAAAAAAAAAAAGACGTTTTGATCCTAATTAAGAGAAGCTTCTTGGTGTGGTAACTCATGTAATATCTGCACTGTTAAAACAAGGCTAATACCTCAACAGAACTTCAAGGTATATTATTTATGGGTTTCTATGGTGCTGCCCATTGTAGCACTTAACAAACATGAAAGAGCTTAATATTACGTCAGCACTGTGGGACAGAGCATGTTTATTAACCCTATTATACAAACAAGACACTCGGGCAGCAAGGCAGCCTGGTCTCTTGACTCCCTGTCCAGAGCTGGGAGCAAGGCAACAGCCCCTCTGCCCCATAACCTTTCCCCTGAGCACGAGGTGGTGGAGACCAGGGTCTCATTGGACTTTCACTGTGGAAATGATGCTGTGACTGGTTGCACAGTGAAACCCTTTCACACCCATCTTTGCTGCCTGCCAGAAGAAGGGCCAGTGCCAAAGTCCACTTTGGCTCTCCCTCGAGTAGCTCCTCCGCCTGCCCAGCCTCCTCCAGATGCCCCATGGGCATCATGGGATCCTCTTCCATCATGTCTCGAAACACTGACCTACTTACTAGAGGAAATGTGGCCCTTTTGTTTCCCTCCAATGAGATCATTGCCTCATTTTCTCTATGGGTAAATAGGGGAGTTGTGGTAATAAACCCCAGCACTGGAAACGTAACCAGGGCTATTTAAAGCAGGTAGCAGAAAAGAGCACTGTGAGCAGAAATGGAAGAATTTATGTGTTTGCATCTGTACAAGTAGCTTCCAAACTGTTGCAAACTCAACTCTGCCAGGCAAGATACCCCCAAGAGTGCTATTAACCTGCACACTTCCAGCAGGCTCATGACACTTGGGGTCTGCTGATTAAATGGGAGTGTGTTGTGTGTGGTGGAAGAATTAACAGGAGTTAGCTGTTGTCCAGACAACTTCTTCTGCCTTGTTTGTCTGCCTGAAAAGGAGAAAATGTGGAAAATGTCACAACCTTGTGGAAACCTGGATGATTGCCCACAGTGAAATTATGTGATTTATGGGATATGCTGCCAACACTTTTGGCGTCTTTCATCTGTGTCTACAAAGCTTTGCAATAAGGAGCACTCTTCACTGACTCTGGTACTTCCTATTTGAAGGAGCCTGTGCTACAGCCAGAGAGCCATTCCTGGAATGGAAACTTTCAGGTCTGATATTAAAAAGGAAAATAATTTCTAGGGCATTATAAATTCCGTAGTCTATGGAAAAAACTTCTCTCTTCCACCAGCCCAGTTATCAATTTGAAGAGCTTGCTATGGTCTTTCAAGACATCATTTGTCTTTGTTTTATAATTCCATGTTAATACCAAGTCTTACACAGTTGCTACTGAGAATTTCTTCTCCTGTCTGCCCAGCTCTCCTTTTCCCTGCTGAGTAGAGTCCTGGGAGCTGCAGAGGTTTAGCAGAGACATGCAGGAGACAAGATTTAAAACTCCAGAGTTGGGTCAGGAGTGTTGGCATCTCTCTTTACAAGTAAGGGCTTGTGAACACCCTGGCAGGGATGTGGCCTTGTAAGCCTACACTACGTATCCAAGACTGATGAAATTTGCCAACTCTGGTCCATATTCCTCTCCAAAGTATTATGTAGTGAAAGGCAGTATGATGCAAATATGGCTGCACCACCCCTGGCTGCAAGCTGGAGTGTTTCTGTGCTGGAGTCCACTTATATTTCTGAAATCAAGACCAACTTAGACAGAGGCACCCTGGTTTTGCCAACATGGTGTCAGCAGAGCTTCCTCCCTTCCCAGGCCAGGTTGGTAGCTCAAATGGGAAACTTCATGAACAATAGTGCCTGCAATGCTTCCTCCAGCTCATGCAGGACTTGCGCCAGATCACACAGGTCCACAGTCTGTATGTTTTAGAAGTAAAAAAGTGAACACCAAACCCCACCTTTAGTCACCACAGGAAACAGCCAGAGCCTCAGAAGTGCTGAGCAAGTTCCCCCAATGAAGGAAACATAGTTTCAGCTGACTAACTGTAAGCCCTCAGTTAGCCTTAGCTTCTCCTCCTGTGTGCTCATCCGAAAAGTGGAGATGATTATATCTGACTCCCTCTCCAGGTATTTGGAAGCTAATTTAGTTAATGCTTGTCAAGCACTTTTAGGTCTTCAGATGAAAGGAGCCGCAGATAGGCAAAGCATTGCTATTACTATTAATTATTTCTATTGTGCAAGGAGACATAAAAGCAACAAGAGTGATGATTACTCGCTTCCTTTACAAGTGTCAGGACACAGTGCAAATACACAGACAGGGATCCTCCCTGCCCTGCAGTGCTCCTAATCTTACCAGCCAGATCAACCAGACAAGGAGAGGGGAAATGAGCACAAATGCAGACAAATGCAATTCGTGTAGTAACTTACTGCACACTGGTTGGTTTTTGCAATAGCTGCTTTTTAAAAGAGTTCTGTTAGCCAAAAAAAACACAATGTCACTGTTCTGATATATTTAAAAATCCCAAGTCAGGGTCTCAAAAAAGGAAAATTTTTTTACAGAAGCTAGTAAGGTAATTCTCCTTCTCTGGCCTCTGATTTTCGAGCAAATCAAGTTTTAAAGTTTTTCTCTGCAGCCACAAGTACTGAAAATATTTAACTCCAAAACTAATTTAAAATATTTGGATATGTAAGACAAATTCCTGGTAGTAACAGGTTGCTGCCAATCAGCTGCACAGCAGGAAGGAGATGAGCGTGGGCTTGGTGACAGCTCATCCCTCTTCCCTCCCAGGCACCTAGTGAGTCTCTCACAATTAGTTTTTATTCTTTCCAAGGTGCCAGGGGCTGAGTGCACACCACAGAGGAGTCTACGGAATCTACGGAGTCTAAGGAATTTATAGAGTCTAAGGAATCTATGCAGTGATGAGATGCTCCACAGTAATTTGTTCCTTTATCTAATTCCTGACTAGAGAGGCAGACAGATAGAGATGTGAAAAAACCAAGTGGATCTGAGCCAGATGCTGAAAACTCTCACACATTGCTGTGAAGGAGCTGGTGCTGGCTCAGATGAGGGAGTGAGAAGCACAATCAAGACCAGTAGCATAGCAGGACTGGGATGCTCTGAGTTGAGATGTACCAGTCTGAGCCATCTCACCTTTCTTTCAGAGTGTGACCTGTCGCAGAGGCAGATCCTGGGTCAGGGAATACCAGGCTAGCCTGGCAATCAGGCATCCGCATCCCTCACCTCCTTCAGGGTCTATTTCAGCCCATCTGTGGAAGGAGTGGATCTGCAATGTCCTGGGTGAATCTGACTGCTGCATGATTCCAAATGGTTTTCTTGTTAGCTTTTTCCCAAATAAATCATCCAGTTAATTTAATAATAGCTAGCTAACATGCTTTGGACAATATCAGCTGCATTTTTTTGGTGAACTATTCGTGGGATGAGGATTCCTGATGGAAACTACCACCAGACATGCACTGTAATTAAACTCCTGAACTATTTTTAAAAGAATCTCAACCTCTTGCAAAAAGCAGCTCTTTCAAGGAAGAGGCAGCAATGTTTCTGGGAGATCATAGGGCAGTGCATCCTTATCTCATTAAGCATCTCAAGGATATTAAAAATAGGTTTAAAATGCTGAACCAGCTGTTCTCCATGCATCTCTTCTTCTTTCCAGGATTGCATTTCATCCTTGGGCTCTCACCAAGCTCCCTCTAATGGTCATAGACATCGTCAGTCATTGTCTCTCTGTGCCACCACATGGGCAAGACACAGGCACAAAGCCCCAGCTTCGCACAGGGTGACACGTGCCTAACAAGGACGCCCTCCAGGTTCTTGTTTTATTAATGTGTGTGGGTTCATCTCTCACCTACCTCTTTTATGATCTTGTCTCCACCCAGTGTCTTCCCTCTTAACACTTCCCCAGGTTCTCGCCTTTCTCCCCAGCCACTGGAGATGTTCCATCTCCAGAGTTAATGGACGCCTTGTCCTTAGCTCAGTTCAGGCCCACACCTAGTATAAAGAATGGATTACACCACTGAGGAATGACTAGAGCATACACTGGATAGTTTGTTCGCCTTTTTAAGTCTAGGTTTTCGAGGTCTTCCTCCTGCTGGCTCAAGCAGGACCACCTGGAGCTGGCTGCCCAGAACCATCCCCAGATGGCTTTTGAATATTTCCAAGGATGGAGATGCTGTATCTCAAGAATGGAGACAGACAGTTCACAGCTTTTCAGAAAGGACCTATAATTACGTCTCCCTAATTTTAGACACAAATAAAAAGGCCTGCAGTCCACCTCAACATCCCCTCACCTCCAGAAAGTGAGAGTGAATCTGCCTTCCAGTGGACCTAGGAGCAGGAAAGAATAAATAATTTGAAGATGGAGTTTGCTTCATTTCTGGGAAAAAATTGTGACGCGGTTGTCTGTGCAAGCAGATAATCCCTTTTAGAAACTCATGCAGTGCTAAGACATGCCCAGAGGCACTTCCCGCTTTGGGAAATACTGACTTAATTGCCTCAGACCCTTTTGCTACACATGTAGAGATTTAAAATACTACCCTGTCCCACAGTGGGCCCAACCTAACAACTTCAGGGTCAGCAAAGGGATGCATTGTGCTTTCTTCAACCAGCCAGCACCAGCTGGGAAAAAAACAGACAAACCTCAGGATCTGAACACTAGCTGTATTTCCTAAGGCTTATCCAATTTTTCCACATATGTCTGCTTCTCTGATGCAGTCAAAGTAAGTATTAAGTACTTTCACTAGCAAGCAATAATTCTGGCTACAAACCTGACATCGTGTATGTGTTCAAAACATCATAGTTACACACACAGAGCTAGTATTGATTTTTCTTTTTTTTTTCCTTCTGGCACAAAACCAAATGGAGATGGTGAATGAGAGGACAGTCCCCCTTGCAATAACAAAACACTTAATGATCACTTCCAACCTCCTGACTGTTTCCCTCCTCTTTTATTCTGATAGGAGTTGCTGCACCAGGTGCCTCAGCCTTGCACAGAAATTTTTAATCTCTTTTAAGTTACCTGGACAAGCTACAAGTCTCAGTCCGACCAAAACCACCACTCTGAACTACAAAAACCTTTCCTCCTGAAAGTGTCAAACAGCTCTAAAAAATGCAATCAGCTTTGTCTGAGAAACCTCGTGTTTCTTCACTATATTTCCAATATTTGCTCTTCGTTTCTGAAGGGTTCCTGAGTGAGCAGCTCAGGGCAAGAGAGGAAGAAGGGAGAAGGATCACTGGAAAAAATAACATTTCTCCTGTTTGCTGAAGTAAAAGGAGTATTTTCCAGTGGGTACTGCTTTTAGCTCCTAATTCATCTGCACTCTGAGCACGTACTTGGACAAATCCCAGTGTCAAAACACAGCGATGAGAAATGCCTTTCAGCCACAACCAGAAAGAAGTGTTGCATGAAACCAGCAAAATGAAAGCACAAACCTCTAATTATTTTAATATTGGATTGTGACAGTGTTGTTCTCTGTTGGGAGCACAAACAACCATTGGCCACAGGTCATGGTTCACTGCTATTTTAGAAAACATTGGGATTGGCACAGTGCTGTCCCTGGACAAACCACTCAGGTAACTAAATTAAATGAGCTTTGTGATAAATCAGATGAACATATATACACACAAGCAAGCAGTGGGTAATACTTTGGTGAATGGGCAGAGCTCACTGGGTGTTTTCTCAGGACCATTCCCCCTCACACCAGAAGGCATAGAGGGTTATCTGTGCAACCTTATGGTGCCCCGGGCTCACAGAGTCACTGATAACCGTGGGTTGTCAAGGGCTATCCCTTGACAGAGACTCTAGTGTCCCCAGAGGCAACGATGTGTGGGCTACCACGGAAAGGGGAAATCTATGCTTAGCAGGGTGTCATCTCAGGGAGCATAGAGAGTCTAAGTATGCAGGAAAGGAGGTTATGCATAAAAGGAGAGACAAGTGAAAGGATAGAAAGGAAAAAAAAAACAACAAAAAAGAGGTAAAACAGAAGAGAAAGAAAGATCCATCTCTGTGACATTTAAGCTGTTGTTGTGAAGTTCATATCCAGCAAATTCTGTGTCTTAGGATCACCAGTGCATGATGGTACCATGCAGTGAATATACTCCCAAAGAGTGAGGAGAGCCTATTTCAAACTTTGTACAAACTAACTTCCATTCCACCTCTTCAGATTCATATATACGTTTAATATAAGCACCATAACTTGCACCACTCAATTATTAAATGTTATATTTTTCTGGCTATCTCTGATCTGATCCAAGCCGAGCTTTTTTGCATTGAGCTGCTCCTCAGCTTCCCTTATGATCTTGCCATGCAATCAGCTCTTTGTTGCCTGGCTCATGAGGGTCTTGGATATTCCAGATAAAAGAAAACCTGAATAATGTTGGTAGTGCCTTTTCCATCTTGCTGTTTTTACCTTAAGAGAGCATCTGTATGCTCCTGGTTACAGGCAGGCATGTTAACCTGGGTACCTGCTGCAAGAGCAGCAGGGGCAGCTGGGGCTCTGGCCTAAGTGACCTGCAGTGCTCAAACTCATGAACATTCGCAGAGCCAGCTCTTCTTGGAAAAAGCCTCTTAAGAGCAGTTTGTTTCCTGATTCTTCCTCAGAAAAATCAACTGCCCTTTCCCTCAGCTGAAGGGAACATTAACAGCAAAGTGTCATAGGAAGGAGCAGCAAGAGATAATTTGTGTCACGGTGTCAAAGTGTAATAAATTAAATGGAGTGGAGTGTCACTGTGTACTTGGAGTAAAGTTTTTACTTCAGAGGAGTCACCTAAGATGAGAGTAGATGGGAGCAGAGCTGCCTGGTTCCTTTTTCCACAGTGTATCAACAACAAAAAGGGCATTTTTCCTTAGTGCGAAGCAGCTGCACTCCAAATGGGGCAGATCTATTGATAGAGTAAGTGGGTAGTCAGATATGCCCTTCAAAAACCTGCACAGGGATATAATTCTTCAGTTTCTAGCTCTGACATTGTACCACCCATGGAAATGGTGGGGCTGGAATGGTTTTCATTTCTAGCACAACAAGCAGCATTTTTCACATATTTACAGTTCCTCTCTCAGTACCCATGCTACTACATGTAATTGGAAAATTAATAAAGAGTTTATGGCTAAAAGGGTAGAAATAAAAGGAGGACCAGAGCTGCTCTACAGTAAGTCAATATAATCAGGAGGCATTGATCAGTGGAACAGAAAATGCTTTCATTGCCTTTAAAAGTCAATACTGCTGGGGGGAAAAATAGATGTACAAAATCGTATACACCCAGCTTAGCCACTAAACACTTCACAGACAAAATTCAGGGTTTCTAGGTGTTTTAGGGCTTGCTTTTTTTCATTTCTTTTGGATGAGTCTATCACTTCAGAAGAACAGGTAGGAATCAGGCTGTCTGGTGCTAATACATATTTTTATTATGTTCTTTTTGGCATTCCTTCTGTACCTCACAATGAGCAGTATTTAGTTCAGATCTCATCATAGACTGAATATGGATGTTACTCAATAATCAGAAAATCTAAATATATTCTTGAAGCAGTAAGAAAATCGTGTTAAATATATCTTACTGGCATTTCATTTTTTCTGTAATGGCTACAAGCACTCATTTTTGGCCAAGCCCCTGAGTGCAAAATGTTGAACAAACATAGATAAAATCACCAAACTTGCCCCCAACAGTTTAAAATCTACATAGTAGATAGAAGCTTTGGAAAGTGCAGAGAAAAGAATTAAAAAGGTCAGTAAAAAAAATGTGTAGTACTGGGGACACAGTATAGGTGAGAAACTGCAGAGGTGAGGTTTGCATATCACCCTGGAGGGCTGGGAACCAGGCAAAACCAGAATCAAAATCGAGGATGCTGAGGCTAACTGAGGGTGTTAGGTATATAAGGATGGGAAAGGTGCTGCCTTAGAGATATTACAGGGAAAGACTCTATAAAAACTCCAAGCAACGAGGATATGAGATTTAGGGAGAGGACTCATCTGAAGTGTCATTATGAAATTTCCTTATCTGCTTCTTAACTGTCTACATAAGCTGGCAGATTCCCCCAGGTGCCCCAGCTGTTAGTGCAAATTGCTGATGGTCTTCAAGTTATTGTAAATTTAATTCTTTAACCGCTTTAAATGTCATTAGGCCTTGCGCCTTTGTGCTGTCTGAAGATCGTCTGAGACTTACTTTGTTCCTTTACCTTGGGGTCAAAGTACCACCCCAAAAATCATGGTGAAAGGCTGTTCCTGCTGATGTCAGTTGAAGTTTGGGGCATGGATTCAGGGAGTTTGCTCAGTTTTCCTCCTTGTTGCCAACTGTATTGTGATGAAGGCTTTTTACCAGAGATCACTCTGAGATCAATAGAGACTTTCACTGGCTGCGAGTCAGTGATGAAGACAACTTTATTTAATATTATTTTATATTATTATTTATATTAAATATGCAATCTGGGGACTGAAGTCCCTGTGCTTTTGCAGTCACCCTGCCATAATAGTAGTTCTCATATATGCTATTCATCTGACCACAGATTCTGACATCTAGATCTGAACAAGAGGTGAGATTCTTTCACCATTAATGATTTATTGCAGCCCTTCTCCTAAAAGAGATCTCATGATTCTTTTCCTTGGAAGTGTCTGTTTCTCTCAGGATAAATACAGCTTAGGGTGACGGCTACCTCATGGACACGCAAAGTCACATGAGATTAATTCCACCTTAGAAGAATCTTCCATAGAGGATTTAGAGAATGAAGGTGAGAGATGGCAGAGCAGCGAGTGAAATTTTTTGCATCTTTTCTTTCACTCACATGTCCCTTTCATTAATGTTTTTGTGATCAAGTCATCCTTCCATCGGAATATTGAGAACAAAACAACAGGAGGGCCCTGTCAGAGAGCAGAGGTTTTCAGTGGAAGAGAGGGATCTGAGCATATTCCCAGCATGATTGGGCCAAATCTGACCTACCGAGTAACATATATGTTTACATGGTTTAGCATTTGGATGTATTTTAGTCGTTATTATTATCACATTTTCTACAGAAGAAACTCCCTTTTAACCAGGTATGAGTCTTCTCTCAGTTTATTTTTAATGTTTTTTAATATTTTATTTTGTTTTACATTTCTTGTCCCATGTCTAGTGACTCTTACCTTTTTTCTTCTGCCAAAGCAAAATTTGGTTTCCCTTCCATATTCCCACTCTCTCCTCTTTGGAATAGTGTGCTTTTTTTGTTTGCTTGCTTCCTCCTTTGTTTACATCTCTCCCTTCTCTCCTACCTTTCTGTCCTTCCTCCTATTTTTTGTCCTGGCTTGCTGTGAATTTTCTTTCCTTCCCTTCCCATCTCTACTCTCCTCATCTAGCTCTCCCAGCAGCATCCTTTGGAGCACAGCCAGTACTGAATTTTAACAGCCACAGCCTGTCATGCAGAAGACAACAACACACCAACAGCCAGACTTTGCTGGGCCACCACCTCGTGCTTCAATCGCATTTTCTGCCAAGCACCCATTGTTCCTCTGCTATCTCCTGCTTTTTCTCTTCTGCCAAACAGCACATGGTTGGAACGGTTGCAGCTGTAAAAAGGTCTCCACTGCTCCAATCTGCGTGTCCCCGGGGGCCGAGGCATTGACCACTGGAACACTGCCCTTAAAATAATCAATAACCCCGGGTGACATGCCAACCTCGCGCTGGCCAACCAGGGATAACTTGGGGTATTTCCTCATTCTCCAAAGAGAAACAGCTGTTTGTTTAATAGAGGCCGTCACCCAAAAACATCGCTGAGCCTCCCTCAGACCGCCACACTCCAGGAGAGAGGAGCTGGAAAGCCTGAAGCCAGCTGAAGGGAACTCTGGAGCCTGGAGGCCATCTTAGCCCTGTCTAGAAGGTAACCAAAAGCATTTACAGTGCTTTCCTTAGCATTAAAAAGCAAAACTTTCTAAAACCTCTAAAACTTTCTTGACCCTATTAAAAATTAGAAGCTTGCTCTAGCCACCTTGCTTAAGGAAGCTGTAGAATGCGCTTTTCTTTTGGTGAATTAATAATGTGTTTTAAGTGCTTCTGGCAATCCAGAGTGTTTTCCTAAACTGTAATAACACAGTCAGATCCTCTGATGTGCGCAGGTAGCAAAGTGGCATTGATTTTGGTGGCAGAGGCTCTCACTACACCTGGTGATTATTTAGGTAAGTTCTCCCTGCAGTTTGAAGTGGTGTTGAGATAGGTCAGAGAGGACAGGCTGCTACCCCCTGTTCTTCCAGCCAAAGCAGCGTCATGTTGCTTTGCACTGGATGAGAATTGGGCCCTCCAGCGTTGTACGAAAGGTGCAGAAGAAGATTTATAACTCAACTACAAGATTTAGCTTTTGTAGGAGGCCAGGCAATGCCTGTGCTTGTTTGCTTCTCTCTGGGCAGGGGAAGTAGGTGAGGTTCGGTAAACACATGGAAAAGCTAAAGTTGGAATGAGACGGGAAAACAGACAGGCAAAAGTCAGTGTAGAAAATAACATACATATTGGTTGTTTCAAAGACAGGTGAAGTATCCAGTGTTCTTTCCATTTCCCTTCACTCCTTCCCTACTTCATCTTTCACTTGCACATTGTTTTTTTCTGTTTAGATTTTTATCTCTTTGAGCTGGAGCTTGTTCCAGAGGCTTGCAAAATGCCCTGCCAAATTTCGAGCACTATATAAACAATAGGTAAGGATCATAAACAAAGAAGTATCTCCATTAAAAATCTTCCCATTTGGAATAGTTTAATTCCGGTTAACTTGTTTTAAACCTGGATTAAAAAGTACAACATGATTGCAAAGTGCTCAGAAGAAAAGGCAGGGAAGCACAGTTCTCTTATTGAAGTCACAGCGGCAGAGAATGATGCAAACTTTTTGCTATAGAAATTCAAACTCAGAAGTCTCTGGCAGTCACAGCTACCTCACAGCAATATATGGCACCCAATAAAGTCTTTCTGTTTTCCCTCTCAGTTGCACAGGTCTGAGGACACTGTCCCCATGCCTTACCTTACCTCTTCTCTGTCTTCATTCTGTCAGCAAAGTCTGTTTCAACCCGTCTCTGTCTTTCTCACATGTCTTCATATTACTTTTCATCTGGACCTTTTTTTGCTTGGGAACCCAACCTCGATTAAATTCTGTACTCCTAGACTGCTTAGAACCTTCTCAACACCAACTTTGGCACAAAACTTTAAGGATTAGCCAATGCCTATTACCAAATTGAGGGACATTTCACTATTTACTGCCTCAGTTATCACAATAACTATTTGCACGTAGCAAGCATAGGCATCTGTACGTGCTTGGTTACAGGTGTGTGTACGGCAATGGAGTGTGACCAGATCCTTTTCCTTCTCTTGCATTTGGTAACTTGCTCACAGGAGAGCAAAGCCCTCTTTGTCATAAACTGTCAGTTCTCTCTGAGGAAAGAAACCCACAGATAGATATTTTGTACTTTCGTGCATATTTTATACCTTTATGCATTTGGAAGCCTTGAGCTGGAGTGAAGCTATGATAAAACGTCATGAAGAACTTGTGATCCATTTGTGCCATAAAGTTCCTGGCCGTGTGAAAGTTCAATAATCTCTGCCTCAGTGGTTTGAAATTTCCAAGCTGACATGGAGAAATATCTGTGTACTGATCAGTCTTTTCTCCTTGGCTATAGATCACAACACGTGTGCAGAATGAGCTGAGATTGCAGATTTTGTTAAGAAGGATCTAATAGAAGCCTATAACAAACTTGGGGATGACAGAGGTGGTGGAGTGGTGGGAGAGGATGTAATGAGGAGCAAAAGCTCTATTTATAGCTTGGGAGATTCAGGTTGGACATGAGAAAACATTTTTCACCAAGAGGGTGCGTCAGCCTGGCAACAGGTCACCGAGAGAGGTGGTTGTGCCTCCATCCTTGTGGGTTTTCAAAGCTCAGCTACACGAAGCCATGGCTGACACAGTGACCTAGTGCTGCTGATAGTCCTGCTTTCAGCAGGAGGTTGGACTGGAGACTTGCAGAGATCTCTTTCAAGTAGTGCTTCATTTATTTTAAATTTTTAAAATAAGAACCTGAATGCTGTGAAATACTAAGCAGCTGTTTTAAATGTTATGGCAGATCTCTGAAAATGAGGCGGGATGGCTTTTTGACCTGTCCTTAGCAAACAGCCACAAGATTAAACAGGTTTATAGTTTTTCAGGTATTTTTGGGTGGATGCCAAGCAAACCCACAACCCACAGTTTTATCTACCCTTATCTGCAGAACAAGCATGTCACAGAAAACAGCAATGAACATTTCACCAGTTCTTGCTGACAGTGTATTTTTGACTGAAACAGTGGAAATGCAGATAGTAGGGACCCCAGTGAGGCTTCCCCATTTTCCAAAGCACCAAGGCAGGGTTGTACATTCCTATGGCATTCTTGGTAGCCATTTTGTGCTCCTCTAGACCTTCAGTACAAGAGATTTCAAATCAGCTTCCCAAAACAGTGGTCCCAGACAACCCAGTGCATCCATCTCCCCTTCCACTCAAGGCCTTAGCCCCACCATGAAGACTGCCAGCCAGGGTATCTGTTTGTGTGGTCATGGGTTTGTTACTTATGTTCCCAATGGATAGACAATTGTCCACTAACAATTAAAATGAAATTCTCTGTTACTTTCATAGCAACACAGGTTTAGTCCTATAATTTTAAATAAATCCAATTAAACATTTCGATTTTGAGTAATTCAATTTTAAATAAAGTCACTGAAGAGAATGGAGTCTGTAGAATAGGATTGTCTGTGTAAGTCTTATCTGGAACATTTCTTTCTTCAAAACTGATTCTTCTTTCAGTAAACTGCTGAAATTCCATGTTACCTGTGCTAGAGTAACCCAAACCTCCCTATGTCTTTCCTGAGCAGAGAGCTGCCATGTGCACTGGAAAGTGTTCGAAGTGCATTGGGATCACCCTGTTCCCATTGGCGACATGTGCCATCATCTCCAACATTCTCCTGTACTTCCCCAATGGACGAGTTCTGCAGATCAATGAGATAACCGATCTGGTCTGGTATTTCCATGGCATTCTGGGAGCTGGGATACTGGTAAGAGAGGTGTTTTTAATGTTTCTGAGGGGGTTTGTTCTGTTTTCTTTTAAATTTGAGGCCAAGAAACCTCTGTTAACAGAAAAAGTCATAGAAATGTGTTTTGCATGCACTTATGAACAGTTTAACTGGGAACTTGGGCTGAGAAAATGCATTTAGGACAAAAAAGTAGCTAAGTTATTCCTGAAATACATAAGAGTGCTCCAAGACAGAAGGAAGCGCTAAGACTGACTGCTCACTGTGAGGAGGGTTACATGGGCGTTCATCCTCCCTGAGTCAAAGCAAAGCTGAGGTCCTAAGTTTAGCTGGAGGTCATTATTGTCTGCACCATCTTGTTATTCCTCTAACTGATTTTATGCACACATAAATCTCAAAAACATTAAGGGCAAAACTGAAACATGTTTCAGTAGGTGTTAGTTCAAAACCCAGCTAACATTCTACAAATGTGGAGCTGCAAACGCCTTAAACCCTGAACGCCTCATGTTCCCGCACTCCCGCCTACATCCTTTTGGGTTTGGTCTGGTTTGAATGTGCTCTTCTATAACTAATTCTCCATTCCAGGTCTCAGGAAAGAATGCTTTTATATGAATATCCGTAGCTGGAAGGGAACATGTTGGGGAATACTTATCTTTCTAGTTCATCAGAAAACCTGCTCCCTTTGTGTTCTTCCAGTTATCTACCCAAGCGCAGTTAAAAAGCTGAGAGTACCGTACATATGACCGGTATACTGGCTGCTACGCAGCCTAGGCAGACGATAAACTGGCACAGAGCTAACTACCTGCATGCCAAAAAAAAAAAAAAGTTTAAGAAAAATTAACTTAGAAATAAAGCAAATCTCATTCGGTCGGTCTATGATGCAGCTGCCACTTAAGTGTATGGAAAACCTGCAGTGGATGTGGTTCAGACTCACATATCCCAAAGCAGAGACATGGTATAACATCATTCAATAAATTGTTCTCCACCAGCAGCTTGGCTGCGTCTTCTTCCAGCTACCGCTCGGGCCTATTACTCATGCTGAGCTTGAACATAAGCATGAGTCTGTAAAAGGAAGAAGTGGAACTACATGAGAGACCTGTGGAAAACTGGTATCACTGCAAGCCCAGGAGTCATTGGCGTTCAATGAAAGAAAAGGCAGATGTTAGACATGAGAGCATCACTGGCTCATTGAAAATGAGCCCTCTTTTAAGGCTTCCACACAGACTTGCCTGTGGCCAGGACCACATACATCAAAAATGAGAACAGCAAGCAAGAGGAGAGGAAAAATTTGCATTGACCTTCAAAACACAGCATTAGGAGTAATTATTGATCCACAAGCAATGCTGTTGGGTGTACAGGTTTTCCAGAAAACAGCATAAGAAATGCCTGAAGAGAAGGGTAAAGAAAGCATTATTATGAGCTCTGTTTTCTAGGTGCTGGAAGCATGGAAAAATGAGGATTGACTTCTGGGCCTCCTAATGAGTTAAACAAGGGGAAGAATGTCCCATGACTGGAGTCTGGTCCATATCCTGACTCTACAGTAAGGAAAGATGAGGCTGCAATACCCCATGCACCTCTCAGTTTCCTGAATTCAAACATTTAGGGTGTAAGAGAGGCTCTGTGTGTCATTGTAACATCTTTCCTCAGGGAAAGCCTACACCGGGACATGCCTGACTGAGCCATGGCTCATGCACAGCTCTTGTTTTACTGACAACAGCCAAATCTAACAAATTCTCATTCCCATGTCAAAAGGCCAGTGTTTATAATCAGGCACTGCATAAAATGAAAGCTGCCAAGCAAACCCTTCATCCTGAGCCAGGCTAATAGATGACACAAAGGTGTTTGCAGCTTAGATGTAAAACCTCGAAAGAAAGACAGCCCTGGAGGAAAGAGAGTGTTGGCTTGATGGGCAGAGGTATTAACTCTTCTTCTGAGTGCCAGAGAGTAGCACGCTGGGGCTGATGCTGTCTTGGGGACCACTTGTGATTATTTACGAGCTGACTTCTTTCCAGGAAGAGGAACACCTTTTTAACCTCAATGCTCTACTTCTTCAGGTTTCCAGCTGTGGTCCAGCCACCACTGCAGGTGCCGTAGGTTGCCTCTGAGGTGTACATAAAACGCAACTGAGAATAAATCCTTTGAAAAATATTTAGGGGCCTGCAAATCTAAGCAGGTTTGATAACACTGTCCTACACAGTCTAACAGGGAGCCCCTGGTGGTCTAGTGGTTAAGGACGCGGCTCTATCACTGCCGAGGCCCGGGTTCGATTCCTGGTCAGGGCCACTCCCCGGGCAGATGGAGCCCGTTAGCCCTGTAAGGCAATCCATCTACGTCCTGAGGACCTCACTGCCACCGTCCAAGTTTGCTTGGCCCCGGCAGATGAACCTTAGGATTAAAGGGTGGGCTCAGTTCCACGCACACTGTAACTCACCTAAAATATCCAATGTGCAGGCTGGAAGGTGTAAAGACCTTCCCCGGTTCTTCGTTCGCGAAGACTGGCCATTTTTAATGCAGTCTAACAGAGATATTCATACTACACACATCAATTCCCCTGGCTTCATTCATCATGGACATTCTGTTCTTCCTACCCTACATGAGAAAAAATCTCTCCAACATCTAGTCAAGTTATTTTTACAGTTTTTACCTTTCGTGTTTGTTTGTTTGAGGTTCTCATTATTTCATTAACTTCATGGGGATCATTTCCTACTTTCTAAAATACTCATTTTCTTGTGCTGCTCTTTGAAATAGTTTAACAAGGATTGGTGGGCAGAGACAAGGCAGCAGGAGTACGCTGGCTGCACAGCTAGAACCACAAAAGATTCCTTGCCCTATGGCTACCCAAGTAAAGGCAACTTTTCCTATCTCCAGAGTGCCTCTGTAAGGTGGCATTATATCCTGAGCCACAGATGGTTACTGACTTCATTGTATCGGTTTGACTCCATCTGATAATTACCATGAAGAAAGGTGATGTGAACTGAAGTTCCCTGTTGAGTGAAGTTCATTTTGTAGGTTTTCCAGAAGCTTGGAACAAAAAAACCAAAAACAAAACAAAAACAAAAAAACCCCAGCCAAACAAAAAACCCCAAAACCCAAACCCAAACAAAAAAAACCAAACCAACCAACCAAACAAAGTCATATCTGTTTCAGAAAGTACAAGGCTGCTTTCCCAATTATAATACAGAGCAGAATGTTCAGGAGGTTTAAAGTGACATAATTCTTAGCCCAGTTATGCATCTTTTCTGGGCAGAAATTCCGTTTTCTCAAAACTGACACATTTTTTTCCTAAAAAAACCACCAATACCCTGCTGAAAAGAAGCAGTATAGCTTCAGCAACCAGAATTAATGCACCAGCTATTTGCCAGACAGCTCTAGCTGTAATTCCACACTTATTTCTAAATAACTCTTCAGCAGCACCAACATCTAAGCAGGTGTAACTCACAGAGAAGAGACAGAATGTGGTTTGCATTTGAGGAACATGATGCCCCAGCTCTCAGAATTTAAAAACCATCCCAGCAGAAGTCTGCACACCCATTCATTTTGTGCTTTTCTCACAGGTCATTTTGCCGGCATTCATGATGTTGGGAGCAGGAGGAGCAGGATGTTGCGCTAACAGATGTGGGGTAAGTGGATATTTATGTGTTGAAATGGCACTATAGAGTTTGCACAATAGGTCCTAAATGGCGGGTCAGCAGGTGGAAATGTGCAGTGACAAACCATCACACCACCATCAACAGGCATGTCAGGGAAACGCGGAAGAGGAGCTTGATCTACAGCGTCCCTGGGCTGGGGCTGAGAGCTCAGTTAGCCAACAAGAATGTTACGATATTCCAGCTGCTGATATAAGGGACATCAGCCAGGGCTGATGTTGGAGTACTAAGGCACAAACCTGAGGGCAAAGGGGTACCACATCACATAAAGTAAAGCATGGCTTCAGCTTCCCCTGCTCAAGGCAATACCAAAGACTGAGACAGCTGCCTGTCCCTTCCACTTCCACCAGGCCCTGTTTCCTTCATACCCTTCTACGGCAAATTGTTTTCACACAGGTTCATTCCTGCTTTCCTCTGTAGGGGTAGACAGGTCCCCTATTTGCAAGTCCATGCTAAAAGCCTGAGCTGCTGCATCCGGCCCTAAGGAGCCCACACTGCTTCCCAAATCTCATGCACATGAAACATGTAAATGCAATTTAGGCTCTCTCATGTAAAGAAAGGTCAGAAAGATTTTTTCCTTTATAATTAAGAATATTATAAAGCAACATGTTATACAGACATCTCCATTATTTCTCAAGCCCTGAGCACAGACTTATGTGTGATTATTATGATAGGCAAGAATAAACTGACTTAGAAATATTTTTTCAGTCTGCATGCTTCCCAGGAGCAGTTTGGAATGAGAGATTCCATACAATAAAGAGTGTATCTTCTGTAATCTTCAATTGCTATTTAGTTTGATCCATGAGAAGACCTTTACCTCTTCAAGATGCTTTACTTAAGTTAATTCATTATTCATTATACAAAATAGCATTCTTTGTTAGGATGTAAGCAAGTACATCTCAAGGGACATGCCATTACACTGATTTTACCAAATGTCACAAGCCAGGATGCTAATGATGGCCAAGCAGGTCAGTTGCAGAGCTGGGATGTGAGCCTAAGCACCCTGAACCCAGTGCCTGAGCCAGCTGCTTCACCTGATTTTGCGTGATGTAGAAAGTGGTGGTGAAAAACAGCCATACTCTGGTGGTTCTCCCACTCTGCTGAATGTGGTGAGTCACAAGGGCAAATCCAGCTGAACTGGGCTGAGTTCACACATCATAGGTGTCCCTTCCCCATCCTTCATTCCAGCACTAAATATTACAGAGCCAAGAGTCAAACTTCCCCAGGCTGGCTGGGTTTGCTCCCCAGCCCAACAATAAAAGGTGTTAGCACAGTGTCATTCAGTAGCCCACATCCACAGACCCCACACGATTCCCCTCCACCACCCTTTCACAGTCTGAGCCATTCCTAGAAGCAGTATATGAATGCCAGATATACTGTATGCACCTTCCCATCACTGATCAGCTACCTACAAGCTGTTCTTCCTCTTCTTTGTTTGCACTTACAGAGGACTACAATAGATGTTGACAAAGTAGTTTGATTATGCGTGATTGTATGTCATAGAATCAGGAGACTTACTGAATCTTTATGATTGGAAAAGACCTCCAAGATCATTCAGACCAACCTTCAAATGAATACCACCATACTCACTAACCTTTACTACAAAGCGGTAAATATTTATATGAAGAGAGCTAGCTCACGGCCAGGTGATGAAGCTATCCAAAGCAAACTAGGGAATAGGCTCGGTGAGGACAGTATATCAATTAAAACGCTGTTTTCTGGGACTGTGGGAATCACATACCTCTGTGAGGTGGAAAGGGTGAAGGTCTACACCCTATGTTTTAAACAGAATGTGTCTTGAAGTAGAGATGAGATGGGGACATGAGCAAAGAGCAAGTGGCTATGAATGGCACTAGAAACAGTTTCCCCTGCACAGCTCCAGGGGAAGAGTGATTTCCAAGCATGCAAAACCAAGTGAGTATTGCAGGGAGATCATAAGGCCAATGATGCTTAGAAATATTTTTTTTAGTCTGCATGCTCCTTCTGCCAAGGATGCTTCTTCAAGAGAGGAAGCTCAAGGGAAATTTGCCTTGGGGATAGTGGAAGAAAAGGCAGAGACATCCACAGCAGGGTTCCTCAGATGTCCTGAACATACGGGCTGCATCTCCAAGGCAGGGGATGATGTGAAGCTCTGGAGAGCAAAGGACCTCTGGGATCAATTCAAACATGCATAATGGCAGCAACTTCCCAAAGTGCTGGAACTCCTTGTGAGGTAGGTCTGGGTAGACCTGATAAGGGATCCACCAGCTCTTGTCCACCAGTTTCCACCTACTGCCAGGGAAATAGCCCTCACTGGAGCTACTCAGCAGGAGCATCTGTAATCCAAAGGCTAGTTTGGGCACCTTTCTGCTTTGGAGATCTTAGGTATGAAATGACAATCTACACTGAATACTCAGCACTGCTTCACACAGGGAAAAAAAAAAAAAAGGCTAAAGCACTGTTACTGATCAGAATTATTATTCAATCAGAACATAACATTTTTTCCTCAGGGAAGGAACTCTATCCTACTGTATTTTGTGCAATTTCTGGTTTAATAGTTTCAGACTTCATCAAAGACTTTACACACTGCCAAAGTATCTACAACAGTAATAATAATTACTTTATTTCTCATACTTTTTATTCACCTTATTGAGTTCTTCGTTCACAATGATTATGTGCTGCATTAAGTTTTTTCATTAATACATTTTAAATTATTACTTTCAAACATGAATAAATGGCTTCTTATCCTTGCATTATGGAGTCATGACTTTGAAAAGTAACAGATTTAGAAAGCTTCCTTGTTTTGCAGCTTAGCACATGCACATCTGAAAGCATCCACTGGACCAGCATGATGAGGAAAAAAGGCCCACACAAAATACAGCTTTTTTCATTGCATCAGCACACATACTCCAGTATTTCTCTCTAAACCTTCCTTAAGAATTACCAGTAGAACAAGAATAGCCATAGCAGCTTTCCAGACAAAGAAACCTAGATAAGAAAAGATATCTGGATAATCAAACAGAATAACAACTCCAGAAAAAAAACCCCAATCAACCAAAAAAAAAAAAAAACCAACACAAAACCACTCCACACCTACAGAGAAAGAAACAAAGAAGAAAGAAATGTGCATGAAACAAGAACCAGGGCAATAAAGAGCACCACAAGCTAGGACAGGAGGAACTTGGTAACTTCACCAAAGCAACTAATGCAAATTCTCAGAGAATGAATGCTAAAAGCCTTCAGCTCACCAGGGGCAATCCAGTTGTGTGAAGGATAAAACAGGGAAAACATTAAAAGAAAATCAGCAAGAAGAGAAGTAAAACCTTTGCAAGAAGTAGAGAACAGGTCAAAACCACAGGAAACTAATTTCAACAAACTCAAGCATCCCAGCTTACACCTTGTGTTGCAACCAAGGACACAAATGAGGAAATAAAAATTTCCGTGAAAAGTAAAAATAGGGAAAATACTGAAAGTTTGAATTAGTTAATAAAACTCTTGGATTTCTACAGATTAGGAGGCAAGCCTCCAGAAAAGTGTCCACAACACTAGATATCATGGGAAAATGCCACTGTGTGTCTAGAAAATGCCAAGAGAGCCAATCTAACAGCTGCAGCAACTTCAGACCCCTTTCGGTGACAAATAAAGCTTTTGTCTATATGATCTTGTACACAGTAAGGGAAATAGCTGGGATGAGGCTAGTCATACAGTCGACAGATTTCAAACGAGAAAATCATGTGACAGAGAACAGTCATCAAAGATAGCATTGACAAGTATTACTAGTACTAACTACTATCATAAAATACAGTAACAGCAAAAGACCATTTGACTTTTCTCTCATAATTATGTTTGGGATGCCCCATACTGCTATACTGTACTAAAATGAATGGTTACCATTATTAAGATCCTTCAACCAGAATGCACAGTTAAATGAGAAAACAAGTGGGGAAAAGTGATTCAACATACGTAGGAGTTTCAAACAGAGTATCAGTCCTTCACCACAAGGCATGGTTGGTGATCTTATTATGAGAGACAGTGCATCAGCTGCAACCCAGACACTCCTTTGGTCCCAGACAATATACTGAATAACCTACATTATGCTGGCAGTGAAGCTCTGCTAAGAGATAACTCAGCCAACATG
Organism: Myiotriccus ornatus; assembly: GCA_036023395.1. Lineage (NCBI taxonomy): Eukaryota > Metazoa > Chordata > Aves > Passeriformes > Tyrannidae > Myiotriccus > Myiotriccus ornatus. The sequence continues at coordinate 37,216,291 of JAYRBT010000001.1, read as the reverse complement.
AAGATAAAGACAAAAAAGGGTATCCAGCTTTGCAACTTCTAATTCAAGGATTGCTTTAGAGGCAAAACGACACACAAAATGACTCTATTCACACAGCAGTATCATGCAAGGTTCTACAGAAGGCAGTAATGTCATCAGCTGGCAAGCTGGCAAGCCTTCACCAGCACGTTTAGACAGTGAATAGTTTTTCATTCACAAATGTCGTAAATCTCCAACATGGATGATGAGTATTTTCATTTGGCTCTGTAATGCAGAGGTCTGTGGAGCAACTGGCACTAGGAGAAGGTTTCTACCTGCCTTATGGACTGCTAGGTTTCACTGGTATTTACTGGCAATGGGGAAATGAGACCTGAGGTATTTTTGGCTGCAAACCCAAGTCATGGATGAAAGTATTTCCTCTATGCTTCCTCAGCCATGTGTCTATCCTGACTCCCAGGCAGGCTTGCTGCCTCGTCCCTGCTCCAGGTCTTCCCCTGGCTCTATCAGTCTGCTCCAGATTTTTTTTCCTTCTTGGCAGTGTTGTGAACAACCACAACAGTGATTCTTAGCAAGACTAGTGGAAAGCCTGTCCACCAGTAGCACCTCCTGGTATTCTTGTTTCTATATACAAACAGCAACCAGATACATTCCATCTACTAATAGAAAATGTCCCAAAATGGAGTAAAGGTAATATTTCTGTGGGAGTGGCTGATGTAAAACATAGGTGCATTATATACAATTAGAAGCCACCACTGGTTTGTTGTCACACACAGCAAAATTAGATTTCTCAACAAGAACAGTGGTTACCTTGTGTCATGGTGTTGCAAAATAAAGGAAAGCAGCAACAAGAAAGGCTTTTTTGCATTCCATCAGTTAGCAAAAACAGTTAATGCATCTTCTGTTACCTTCATACCCAGCTTCGTGGTTGCTTTCTAGTTTCTGTTGGTGCCAAGAAAGGTGAAGAGTTGGAAATGCCAAGGCACATGATATGGAACACATCAAGCCGGGACTGACTTCTTACTGGCTTTTGAAAGAAAACTCACCAGATTTTTCATAACTGATAGTTCAAGTATAAAACTCTGATCAAGTAAAGTTCTGGGCTTACCACCTTTTAAAAGCTAAACAAATAAAATCTGAAGTCCTTCAACATCTAGGATAGCTGTAACTGTCAGAAAAAGTCAACTATTTTTTATTCCCACAAATTTAGTAGTAGTAGTAGTAGAGGTAGTATTAGTAGCAGTAGTTTCAACATACAGTAAGAAACAAATAAAGAGAATTTTTTCCCACTCAGGGTAAGCTCTCTGTCATTTGAAAAGGGGGAGGTTTACCCAATCCTTAGTGTGGGGAGATTTTCTCAATGCTTAGTGATTTATTTGTCTGTCAGAGCCCCAGGGAAGCCAAAACCCTTATACCTGATGAGTCTGTCAGCATCCCATAAGGGGACCCTTCACTGAACAAACTCACTGGATTGGAGGGTGATTCTATTGCCCTTTCCAGGGTCCTAAGCCAACAGCATGGAGACCCCTCAGCGGTCTTACCAGTGTGTTATCTGCTACCACCAACTGCTAACACCTGTAAAGGACTCACTCTAACAGTTTATGGAATAACACTCTTTATTAATACAAATTGTGACAGGTTAATAAGGTTCGAGGGTTGCCAGTGACAGTATCTGATGGCAAAAACATGTTTAAAACAATCTGCTACACTATAAATCAAGCTCTAATCCTAGTACCAGTATTTAATGCATGTAAAGTATGATTCTTACCCAATAGACTTCCCTATAGGGAGGTAGACAGGTTTAGCCCGTTGACTCAGGGTAGCAGTTTTGGTGGAGTCTTCCTCAATTTTCTTCTTATTCTCAACTTACTTTTATACGATTTCTTTATGTTTAGGTAGAGCTTGAGTGATTTGAGTCATAAATCTTTTTATTTCTTACTGCTGTAAAATTCTCTCACTTCTCTTCTCATGCCTAATGGGGGGTGGTCGTATCTCAGCATTCAAGGAGTAGGATTTCAAGAGTTGTTGCTCAGTAGCAGAACATCTGCATCTATCTCCCTTGGTTGACAGGTGCCATAGAATCTTATGAACTTTAAACTACCACTGTGCTCCCCTCCCTGCAGAGATTTACACGGAGGGAGGCTGCAGCATCTCCATCCTGCTCCCTGCTCTGTTCCATCCCTCATAGCAGGTCCTTATTGATGTATAGGGAACTTTCATGGGGCATGTCAGCCATGTTCCATCCATTGAGTAGCAGCTGCATTTTGTCTTGTAATTCTTAGTCTCCTCTAATTTTTTAACCCTAGCCATCTTCCCACACTCTCCATGCTACTCAAACCTCTGTTCATGCAGTGTTGAAGGTCTTTTCCCTTTCAGATGCTGCTGTCAGTGATCCTGGCTGTGCTGGGATTTGCAGGAGGAGCGTATTGTGTGGTCATCTCCTCACTGGGGCTGATTGGGGGTCCTCTGTGTGACACAGGTGATGGAGAATACCTCTACCCTTTCAGGAATGACACTCTGCAGTGAGTATGGCTTACAGGCTCCTCCAGCTTTGCTTTCCCTGATCTCTCCTGCACCTTTTTATAGCAAACTTGATTTTTTCCAAAATGAATTGATGGTCCACCCTGTGTACGACTAAACTCACATTTCTCTGAATAGCATGTTTCAGCTGGTCAGCTCTTCGACCAAGGAATCATCCTTTGGCAAATTGCCTGAGTTTCTTCTGTTATGCTTGTCATGGGACCTTTGTGCAATTTGCACCATGCTTTCAAAATGCTGGTGAGCTGTGACTCCCACAGGAGTCAAAGGGAAATGTTTGATTACTGTGTTGTCATGTTAACCTGATAAATCATCAAGAATTGGCCCTGTTCTACTTATTTCTGAAAAGCAAAGCAAAAATCTTCTGTGAATCTTTAAAGCTAACCTTGGCAATCATGCTTTTTAAGCCTGGGCTAGAGATAGGCTGAGATACCATGGAGACACATCTTAAAACTATTACAGACTTTTCTTTTTGGTTCTTAACACAAAATAACTAATCAATAACTAACACAATTTAGCCATAGAAGAAAGAGGAGCTTCTTGTGTATGCAACAAAGTACAGATGTGGCTCACTTCCCTAGTTATCAATTGCACCTATGCAAAGGGAATTCGGAAGAGAATCACCAGCTTTTACCAATTAGTAGAATCTGAGACTCACTTTGTGCAATCAAGCTCAGAAAACGTACCAGAAAACACAGAAAGCTTTCTGAAGTTTTTATTTTCTAATACCTTGCCAATTATTTTTCTCTAACACAGAGACAATTACTTGTTCAACCAGACAACATGGAGTATTTGCAAAGAACCTGAAAACATCATCCTTTGGAATATTGTGCTTTTCTCTATTCTCCTGGCCATCGGTGTGATTGAAGCTATTCTTTGTTTTATTCAAGTCATCAATGGACTTACTGGCTTCATATGTGGCACATGTATGAGGAGAAGAAAGGTAGGTATGCAGTAAAAGACATCAAAGTGCTTTACATTCCTACTAATTTTATTTTCCAGGTTCTGTAATGGTACATGAGTTAAGAGATGTGCACAGCCCCTGAACAAGTTCCTCTTGGGAGCTGAGGCAGTACAGATTTTATTTGCACACACCCTTTCTCTCTCTCTATCACATTGCAGTCAGAGACAACGTGGTCCTCAGATATTTCTGAACAGCAGAGCAGTATGACATATTGACATACTCACTTGCACGGTTCCTATTCGAGAAACCTTTTTGATAAAGTGTAATGACCCTCCTCAGCATCTGTAAGTGAGAAACAAAAACTAGATGTGTTTTAAATTGGTCAACAGCAGTAAAATTTTTATTTTACAAAATGGAAGAAAACCTCTTTCAAGTTTCATTTATCACTACTGCTTCCTTTTAATTGTTTCTTTTTATTGTACAAGATATTTGCAGTAAGCCTGATATCCCTGTGGAATATTAATTAATCATCTTTCATTCATTGCCTTTCAGACAAATATTTCTGGGATGTGAATGACCTACAGGGAATGCCAGGACAAGCCCCGAGCTGCCGATTCACATACAATAAGGATAGTACACTGTACTGTATTTATGGGCAGACAACAAAGAAAAACCAAAATGTTCAGGAGTTTTCAGGGGCAAAATGAATTTTTTATAAAAGAGGTCAGGGTGGAAAAGAGCTAGATCATTTAGATCTGAGACTCCACATTTTCATCTCTCTAAATATAACTGCTAAACCTCAGGTAGCGACAAAAACATTAATCTACCTGGTCCTGACTTCTGCACTTGTGTATAAAGCACAGCAATCTTCAGATAAAAGATCAACACTTGCCCTCTTGTGTATGTGGGAAATGAAACTGTTGTTAATGTATATATTTATCAACTGCATAAAGCAGGCACTCTCTGGCTGATGTAAATAACCCCCTGTCCTCCCCAAATCCCAGTGTGGTCTCACCTGTCCCTTCCTATTAACTTGCTAACTGTGCACTCACAGATCTGAATTAGAATCAGCAGAGAATATATCAAGCAGTGTTTGAGACACTGCAGAGGCAACTGAAGAACACGGTTTTCATCCACCTTCAGCTACCCTGGAGACAAATCCCCCTGTGCCATTTGGTAGCTTGCTGTCATGTTTGACAAAGTCCAGTGCACTTCTAAATCAGTTCTTCAGGAGCATCTGAGAGATGTGGGAGCCTTTTAGGGGCATTTGGGTCAATATAGACAGCAGGGTTTGGAGTAGGAGTTTAGAAACGTCTGGTTTAACACAAGGGTGAAATCAATTTTGCCCTCATGAGACTACACAGGAATTTCACTAACTTCCACACAGGTCTGTAGGGCTGTTCTAGAACAGATCATATGGCCAAACCAATCAACTAGCTGAAGATAACCAAAGACAAAGGTAGCAATTATGTGCAGTTTAGTAAAAAATAAAAGATATAATCTGATGGCAACAAACTGCATCAGTTTTAGTGTTATAGCAACAGTAATCCCAACCAGGAACTGCATAATTCCCCGTAATCACTCAAGATCTTGAGTGATTATAGGGAACAGTCGCTCAAGCCCTTATGATTATGGGGAATAACCACACAAGCCCTTGATCTTGAGCTAAAGTCCATGACTGTGAAATTTCAGAAAACCTATTATTTCAGTGACTTCCTTGAAGGTTAATTCTTGGACATGAACCATCTTCCCTCAGTCAGCCTGTAAAACAGTCTTTACCCGTGCTGAACATATGTACACATCTATGAAGACCTCAATATATTTAGAGTACCTCGAGCCAATTTTTCAAAGAGAGGCATTTGTGTTTTCTCAGTCACAGTTGTTCATATTTCTGCATTGTGTCACGGGAGCAAGCTATTTGAACATAGTGATTGCAGACACACTGTGCTGTCTTCCAATGTAGTACACAAAATGCTTTATATAAATGTCTCCTTTATACAAAAATGGGGAAGAAGTTGCCTAGATGAGGAGCATATGTACTTTGGAGCACAGTTTTACCTCTAGAAGCAGAACATTTGACCCAAAAAACTTAAAAGCACCTTCTGTAAAAAATAAAGCACAAGACTTGTCGAAGTTTTCCATCATCACTAGGTGCATACAAGCCTGCTGGGTGGCTTAAAAAGCTTATGTTCATTGTCAGCAGTGAAGCCTGGGCAGTGCTACCACATAAAGGAGACATAAAACCAGGAAAAGAGTCAAGGAGGCAGCTAGAAATATTCACATATAGTCAGGTGGAGAGAGACTCCTTCACCAGCAGAGGGGCTCTATGAACTCTTCAGGGTCCCTGCCCTCATCCCTTAGCTTTGACTCCCTGACTCTCACCTCTCTGACAAAGCCAATTTGGGCTGTGCTAGCACCAGGAGAGGGAGAGATACCCAATGGCACACTTCCAGCACAGAAAATTAAGTGCACTGTACTGCTGCCATTTGCTTGTTCCAAGCTGTCCCTCCCTGGGGATATTTAGTGTCATGTCTGTGTGTTCCTGAGGCCACCCCCTGTCCTGCCAACTGTGTGATCGCTGGCCTCACTAACATATGTAAATATTAAATATTGTTCTTCTGAAGTTATTTTCTGGCTTGATTTGTGTGACATAAAGGACTTGCGACTTTGAAGTACCTCCAGTAGTAAGAGAAACAGAATAACACAGAAAGCAGAGTTAAACTATCTAACCGAGAAGAAGCCTTTTCTAGGGTAGGCATCAAGATATATAGCCCATGGAGAGAGGCACCCTTCCCCCAGCCCACACTGAAAGAGATGTCTAAGGCAGGTGAAAGGCATCGTCTCTCTGGGCAGGGTTCTGTTTTCCACCATGGACAGGAGTTTCTGCTGCCATTGAAGTGCAGCAAACCTCTCTGCTCAACCTCCAGACGTGACTCCAGGTGGCAAGGGTTTCTCCCATGTCCTCTGTCATACCTGACTGCCACTCACAGATGTCTAGAGAAGTAAGTATGTCAGATGGAGGTAGCAACACAAAGGTGTGGGTGACCAAAGCAAACACCTGTGTCCACGCTAAAAATTCATTTAACCAAAATACCTAAGGGGGATAAAATTAGATTAAATAATTTCAGCTCCCCAAATCACCTTTTACGTGAGTCAAAGCCTGACCTCTCAGAAGTGTCATCAGAGCCTTCTCCAGGAGTCGGCCATCACATTGCAAAAGAGGCAGCTCCCCATGACGATCGCTGCAGGGAGACCTGCAAACCCAAGCTCTTCTGGTGGGCAAGGCTTCAAAAGAAAATGTCTACATAATACTAAATACAATAAAAACTTTGACTTGAACAGAGAGTCGGCTTGACTAAAGATATCATGCTTTATAATTGGGTTTACTATCAATTTTAAGTTGTTTTTTTTTTTTTTTTCAAAATGAAGAGTTATTTGAGGGAAATCTCCTTTAAAAAACAAAGAGCAATTTTGTCCCTAAAATGTTTTATGTATTGTACACATGAAGAATGTAATAAAACTAAGGAACTCATAATACTCTTCTATATCTCTTTTCTCTCTGTTGATCTCTACCTATTAATCTGTCTTCTCTCTATCTATGATCTTTAATTAATGGTCAAAAACTTACACAGACATAATGAAAAAAGTGTTTAATTTTGATATTTATTATTTACTGTGCAGTCACAACACCCAAGCTCTTACAGAAGGATTAAAAATATGTTTTTTTCTCATCAACTTACCCCTGTCTTCTGCATTTGAAACTCATGCAGGAGATCAGCCACTGGCAAATCTGTGTTTGTTGGAAAAGTATTTGGGATTGACTTGGGATATGAATTAAACTTTAGACCAAGGACACCATTTGAAAATTTGTAAATGTTTGAAAACCAACAGCTCAGTGTTTCATCTGTCAGGATTAAGGACACAATCCAAATACCTGCGCTGAAAACCACAGGCTAGTTCATACCATCTCATTTCAAGAGGAACTGTCAGTGGCTCAGATGTGTCAGGCCTCAGAGCTTGGTTTTTGTTGGCACTCAGAGCAAAGCAAACCAGTGAGACATTGGTCCCCACAGATCTCTGATTGCCACAGCCTCTGCTCTCCTGTCCCAGTCCTGTGCCTCTCCTCCCAGGCAACCTCTTCTGTGTAAACAAACTTTAAAAAAATCCCAAAGGAAATTAAAAAAAAACCCAAACCTTTCCAGACTCTCAGACTACTTTATTTTATCTCTTACAGAGCTCCAGCCTGTTCCTTTCCAAAGGAGCGAGAGGGGACAGCCACCCTTCAGAAATGCCATTCCCTGCAGAACCTCTCTTAGCACCTCTTTCATCCTGAGTCCGAGGGCCACAGAGAACCATCTAAAGCCCATCAGCCATACTGTAGCACATTTAACCCATAAAGGCAGGGCAAAGGCTTTGTTTTAGGTACAGAGGCCACTTCTTCGTCCCTCTTTATTTCTTCCTGTCAGTTAGATTCAAAGCCAAGTAGATGTAAGTGCTCACTACAGTGCAGGTCATTTCCACTTCACTGGTACATAGCACTCCTCGCTTTCTTTCAGGCACTCCTCTATTTTTACCAACAACCCACGTCACAGTTTGTTCTGTTAAGGTCAGCTGCTGAGGAATAAGAGTAAGAGCTCAGCTGGGTATTATAGAATCACATAATGGTTTGAGTTGGAAGGGATCTTAGAGATCATCTAGTTTCAATGCCCCTACCATGGGTAGGAACACCTCCTAATAGACCAGGTTGCTCAAAACCCCATTCAATCTGGCCTTGAGCACTTCAGGGATGGGGCATCCACAACTTCTCTGGGCAACCTGTTCCAGTGCCTCACCACCTCATAGTAAAGAATTTGTAATATCTAATCTAAACCAACTTCTTTGAGTTTAAAGCCCTTACGCCTTGTCCTATCACTACAGACCCTTGTAAAAAGTCCCTTGTCATCTTTCCTGTACCCTGTTCAGGTACTGACAGGAACTTGTATGCCACAAGTAAGTTCTCAGAACCATTGGAGATACATCAGAATATCCCAGCTGCTGTTCCAGAGGGACATGCATCTCCCACAGGAACTGTGAAACATCAGCTTTCCCATGTGGACATCTCAATGGCTTTAGAGCATCTCAGGTGACACATGCTCATCTCTGTGTGAGAATTCAAATCAAGCTCTGAAACATCAGATGTTTACAGTGACATTGCTCTTAAAAGTAGCCCTGAGTACAGCAGTCTGAGACCTGCCCTCACCCTGTTGTGCCTCAAAAGTCCTAAAACAAGTCAGTCATTCACGCTCTAAAACTGCATATTTCTCCCAATGGGTTACACAGGGAGCTTGAATTGAGCGGTGCAGCAGCTGGCATCCTAAGCTGCAGCCCCTCATCATGAGAGGGAAGGTGAAGCCCACCACAAAAAACCCTTAATTCATGAGATTTCTTCTTTTTTTTCCTTAAAATAGATGCATTATCTGAGAGTCATTTAATGGCAAAAGAGTACAATAACAGTCTTCTTGGTATAAGCTTGTGCTTTTTTAATCCTTCCATGCACTATATGTCATCAAAACCACTCCAGATTCAGATGAACTACCTCACGCATCCTTTTTCTCTAAGTGTCCATCCCATCATTCAATGCTTTTACTTATGTTTTGTCCTACTACATTTGCCCTCCACCCCTCTGGTCTTTAAATTAAGTTTCCCTGCCTGACACTATTTTTTTTTTTTTGTTCCCCTCAAGAGATGAAAAAAATCAGACAGTCTTTGCAGATGTCAAAGAACAAATTCAAATCTTGCTTTGGAAATGCTGAATTTAGTTGATCCCCACATGAAGGGTGCAATGTCAGGTAAGTCCTCCCAGGAATAGCTGACTGCAGAGCAGGCTGAGACCTGGCTGAGTGCACCTTCAGCCACGTGCACCTTCAGCCCTGTCCTTTGCCTGCCTAGGAAATACACTGTAAAACATTTGCTAATAGAAGAAAAGCTTAGCATGTGTCTGTGTGCAAACAATGTTTTAAAAGTTTTTGAAACATTCATTTTGATAAAGGAAGGCAAACCAGACAAACCAATGATTCCATTGCCACTGACAGATGCAGTTTCTAGAACCTCGTACCAGGTTCGTTTAGGATGGAAGAGAGTGTTTCTAATTACCATCCAGAAAAATGTACCTTTAAAATGCACAGTGTCCAGTTTTGTACTTAGACAATTAGGTCAACGTCAAAAACCATTACTCAGTTAAAATAGCTTTTGATTATAAATATAAAGGAATATTTCTCCTGAGGCAGGATAAATAACATTGTCAGGCTTTTTCATGTCTTTTAATTTTCACTTCTTTGTAAACACTTCCAATCAGACCACTGCATAATCTTACCAAAACCCTTATTTCCCCTTGTACAGAAAGGTGTCACAGACATCATGGGGTTCCTGCACTTTTCCTCACTTCTCACAGCCATCATCGATGTGCCTGTGTGTTCCTACCATGTCCTACTCATGAGACGTGTTTAGCCTGTGCCACTGTCATTTCTATGCACAGCTACTCCTGGATGTCTGCAGGAGATGGCACATTGCAGAAGATCTCTCTAAGGTTTGGCCCTGCACTCATAGTGCATCTGTGAGAAGAAATCTGTGATGTCCCTCACTCCACAGATGAACGCAGGTATCCAGAAAAGCCATACATGTGCCTTAAATACGGCAGTTTTTACATAGAATTGGTTATGAAGAACCACGCTTGGATAGCTAATACTGGTTCACAGAACAATTAAAAATATATTGGTATGGCAAGTCTATAACTATTGTTAACTAATTTAATTCCTTAATGCACATATAAGGCTTTTTTTCAGAATTATGTCTGTTTAAAGGGAACTTCACAAAGTAGTTTAAAAAAGTCTGTATCCTTCCTATAGTTTCACTGGGGAGTACAACAGCACCTTGCTTTCTTACTGATTTCCAGGAAAGGAATGATAACATGCTTACTTTGAGTATCAGCATGCAGCTCCTTCCATTGGTCTGTGGTAAATCATTTACTGTTTCCTAGGTTTATTTACTGAGAGTGTAGTTCACTCAGCTTTAAACAGGTAAATTCTTAGCCCTATCTTCTGCATTAGCCTTGAGCCTAGAACCTAGAGAAAGATGTATTATTTTCATACAGGACAAAATATACCATTTCCCCCACTTTAAGAAAGCTATTATTAACTCTCACACCAGTGTTCCACTACTTTCATACAAAAAATATTATCATCGTGACATTATTCCTCTCTGTGATATAAATTAAGCAACAGAAAATGGCTCTAAATATACCAGGCTTAGTATCTACGAGTGTGTTTTTTACATAAACTTTAGCTGCTGGATTTTGGTCTTCCTGGAAAAGCAAAAAGGATCAGCAGAACAGGAACCCAACAGAAATGGCCACAGTTGGAGGCCAGAATATAAATATTTTAATTGAATTTAATTGGATAGATAAGTTTTCTTTTCAAATTTCTTCTTAAAGCACTTTTATTACATAGAACTGGCTGACTTTTCTTTCAAAGCAAGTTAACTTCTTTAATGTCAGGGTAGATTTTACCTAAGTGTGACTTTGAAGGGCTACAGCTTCATGAATCATTTTGGGATGGATTCTTCCAAACCTCTTCACACTGAGAAGAACCTAATGTTTATGTAGATGCTTTTAAATTAAAGAGATTCATTTAAGAGTTTAGTTAAGAATTAAAGAGTTTCATTTAAGAGTGACTGAAGAATATGACATTTTTCATTAAGGACTACTGTGGTCTTATTCTTGAACCAGTTTCTGTTATCCAGCATTACAGACCAATTTTACTCCTGGAACAGTCTAGTTCTGTGTGGAATAAATTGCCACTCCTGGTGACCACTGGACTCTCTTTTAAAGAGAAAATGTTTCCCCACTGACTGCTGCCCTCAGGTCCCCTTTACTCTCTTTGCTTTGTGGCATCATCTGAAATTTGCTTCCCTGACCTGTTTTTTTGTGAAGGCATTCCAAAATGGTATTTGCCTAAGACACTTCAGCCAGTTTTGTAGGTTTGATTTCTGACTGCAATGTCTGCTTACATATTTTTTCTCTAATGTCCATTTTCTTAGACCATCTAAGTGATGCTGATGAAGGATGGTCAATCAGTCATGGCAGAATAACAAAGGCAAATCCGTTGCTGTAGCAAAAGTCTTCCTCTGAGAAAAAAAAAAATTAAATTAAAAATTAACATATTAAAATTACCTCTAAATGTTTAAACTCAGCAGCACATCTCAGCATGGGAGAAAAAAAGAAAATAGAAGTATGATTAAATATTTGTATGAGAAAAAGGTTTACAAGCTCTCACAGTGTTCTACAAGACTAGTTGAGAATATGTACTGCAGTTCTTATATATTCATCCTCCATATTTACAGCCATGTGGGTTGGAGGAGCATATATCAATGGCAGAGCTGAAATAGTCTACTTGCCTTCAAAAGGATTATTATGGATCCACCTGTGCAATTTGCCTTGTCCCTTATTGTCGGTAAATAATTCATTTAGGACACATAAGCTTTAAAAATATATCATGAGTATATTAAGATATCTAACAGAGTATAGAGTACATTTTAAAGGTGGTTTTGATTCTTCAGTCCCATAGAACCAGAAAAAGCATTTATAATGCTGTCTTCTAAACTGAAGCATAACAAGTTAGGGTAGCTTGCAGCTAGTGTAGAGTTTTTCTTGCTGGGAGCAACTTATAGGACAAAAATCTTATCTGGCAAGTTTAGAAGTGTGTTGCTACGTGCATATTGCTTTTTTTACATGGTCTCTTACTTACAGACTATTGAGAATATTGTTATCTTTTATTTTTTCGTTGAAATTTCTGTGTGATGGAATAATACTATCATGATTTTTCCTCTAAAATATGTTCTTCTGAGTAGTGTCATCTCAGGCGTTCTACATCTGAGTTGCCATTTCTAACTCCGAGAATTATTGAACTCACACTGAGGTTCAGCTATCTTGCCAAGAACAAAGTTTCTTCAAGGCCACACTGTGTTACACCATAACTCTGTAGGGACACAGTATGATGAAAGCAAGGAGACCTGTGCGGACTTTACACATGGATTTCTAAAATAACTATGACCTTTATTCTCAAGTCAAAGAAAGGAGTCCAACTGACGTGAATATGAATCAGGCTTGGAAATATATTGCCAGCATTGCTAAATGTGAGTAATTCTTACTAATGAAATTGAGGAGTGCAGGTCTGATCCTGCAATCTTTGCTCAGGTCAGTAATGCCCGGACAAGCAGTCCTGTTGGCTTCAGGGTTAGGCACTATACGTATTCTTTGGTTTTAATGAGATGGCTGTACATCTGAAGTCTAATATTTAGATGAAGGTGGGTGGGACTCAGCTCAGTGTGCAGACTAAAACAATATAGTTCTGGGAAGAGGCAATGAAGCCACCAAAATGAAAATGTAATCAGAAAAGGAACATATATCTACATGCTGCCTCACACGGCCAAGGACAAAACTTTGTATCTTTTTCAGCCAAGTGTGAGTCTCTGATGTTTTCCACAGGATACAGTTCAGGACACTCTATCTCTCATGTTGGTAGGTCACTGGGGACAGAGAGGAGGTTATATGTGGTTGTCCTCTGACCTAAGTTCCTGTTACAGTCACACAGGTATCTTATGCCATTTGGGGTGCCCTAGGGGGTCCTACCTGGTCTCCAGAAAGATGTGTATGTGTATCCAAAGCGGATGATCGTATCTGTCAGCTGTAAGCAGATATTCTTTATAATCTGGGACCTCTCAGATGGACAAACCTCCATATTTAGTCAAGTGAATTTAGGACCTGGTGTCTGGTTGGCTGCATCATTCTCTAAGGCCCCTTATATATTTGAATTCCACATTCACTACATGGGTCTGACACACAGATACCATATTATTCTTACTTTTTTTTTTCCTGGAATATAAAACATATCATCACTTCTTATAAGTGGTTACTTCTTTGTAAATCCAATGAGATCCAAGAATTATGTGACAGAGTGCACTCACAGTAGACCGCCTTTCTCATATAATGTGGTGTGTTGGCATCAAGAGAATAACCTAACCTTATTTATTCTGTATTCTGCACATATTAAATCCACCTTAAATTACTTGACTGCTATCCTTCTCTGCAGGAACAATGAGGGTCACCTTGGGTATTGAAGGCTCTTTGGCTATCACTGTCTCAGCATGCACTGTCATACTTTTCTGGGAAGTCTCTGTTGCATACACCGATGTCATCCAGATGGCTTTCATTACCCTCAGCCTGGCAAGTCTTGTGCATTTCTTTGTTATCAGTTTCCTAACCAAGGGGAAAAATTCTGCTCTTCTTTTCAGCATGTCTCAGACCAAAAATATCTCCATCAATACTGGTCCTTGTCCTACAGTTCCTCTTTAGGAGAACAGGTCTCCCGAAATATCTTATGCTGTTTACACCTTATACATTTCAGGCAGTGCCATTGGCCTTGCTGGGTGAACATAGTAAGGTCTGCACACAAGTAAAGTCTGCAGAACCTGTCCAGGACAATTCTGAATGGAGAGAGATTTGTCTACTGAAGGCACCAATTGTCCTGAATTACAGACTAATGTTCTTGATGATGCCATGAACCAGAAACATGTAGATCTAGATTAAGGAAAGGGAATAAATGAAGACTGTAAGTTTGGGTTTAATCTTATGTACCTCTATGTTCTATATTTACCCTAATCTAAATATCTGTCCTCCAAGAACAAGGACACTGGGAAAATTATTAACTATTTCCATTTCTATCCTAGTGCATCTTTTGCCCTGGTGAACTCTGCAACAGAAAATATTTACTACACTGCAACTCATTAGTCTTACTAAGACCCTTAGATTGGGAAGATAGAAAAACTGTATCTTGGAAAGTGGCTGGGTGACTTCTTCTACTTGGTATGGAGTATCTCTTGGACAAGGGTTTGGGAGAAGGAATTGTGCAGGGACTTTCTGTCTGGAAAGCTTGTGGGTTCTTCCAGCCAGGAGCCCTGCATTGCAAAGCATTGCAAAGTTGACAGGAGCAAAATACTGTGTAAAACGCTCTCTCAGCCACCCTGCAGCACACTAGATGGAGTGGGGAGATTCAGGGCTCAGCTGTGGGATGAAAAGCAGCAGGGACACTGCATCCTTTACCCACATGGAAGAATGTGCCTCTTGAGTAAAACCATCTAGGCAGCCAGTTCCACTCCTAGCATCTAAATGAGTAGTTTCCTACCTTTTGAGATGTTAGTTTCACAGACTCAGTAGTGTGCTTTTAACATAAGTATGTAAAATTCCCTCTATGTGAAAAAAAAATAAAAAATTAAAATGGCATGACCACAGGTCATCAGCAAGCACAGTGCTATTGACTCAACCACACAACTCAATTTTTGAGCTGCCAATATAGCCAAGACTATAGAAGGTTGTTCTTCTCTCACTGAACTGGTAATAGGGACACACAGAAGCTTGAGCTTTTTTGATGAGGACAGTATCTTCAGATTTTGTCTGATTAACTTTGTGTGCTAAGAAAGTGAAAATTATGACATTCTTTTTCATTTTAGAGTATAATCTAGCTAAGTTTCTGTAGATTTATTTTAAAAAAATGGCATTCCTGAAAAAAATAACCTTCCCTTCTTCTGTGCCTGATCCACTATTCCAAGCACCTGATTCACTATTCCAAGCAACCTATTTTTCAGCTTTTTCAGTCTGCCAAACCATTAACCTGTTTTCTTTAAAATTTTGCATCTATTGCAATGAAAACAAAAGAAAAGGACATCCTCAACCATAAGAAATACCATCCTCAAGAGTTAGAGTTGGGCAACATTTGAAATGAGAATTTTATAACACTAAACATCTGAATGGATGGATGATGGTCTACAACAGCCAGCAGCCTGATGAGTACCACTGTTAACATCCGAATGTTTCAGGTGCTTGGAAGCATCCCATGGCAAACCTACTTCCAAAGGGTGGTCTCCGCTGCCTCGACAGGACAGGCAAGGCTCGTCTCCTACGTCTCAGGACTCAGGTGCTTTGCAGTGGCCATCCCCTCTGTGCTCATTGGTGCAGTCGCAGTATCAACAGGTAAAATTAATCGTTGTCTCTGAGTAATTAACATGCTTTTGTCAAAAGCGATCAAAATGGGATCCAAAGAAGTCCTGATTTACACTGCAAATTATCCAAACCTGTGGCCCTCACCTCCAGGATGGGTGATCTCTACCAGAAATATGGAGCCCTCTGAGGTTCAGTGCACAACTACCTAAAGACACTTAAACAGCCCCAAGACCTGTTTAAAGCTATTTTATTATGATGAAATTACTTTTTATGGACTTTGTGTTGAGGAAAGTTGTAAAACCCTGAATAATCCTATTTTAGAAGAAAGCCTATGCTTCCTTCTGTTAATGCCTTTTGCATGTAAGACCCAGCAATATTACTACAGATTGTTAACAAGATTCC
>JAYRBT010000001.1:37151271-37197855 GCA_036023395.1 Myiotriccus ornatus | reverse complement strand
GGCCCTGACCAGGAATCGAACCCGGGCCTCGGCGGTGACAGCGCCGCGTCTTAACCACTAGACCACCAGGGGCTCCCTATTCAAGCCTCAGGTCAGTACAAAAAGCCCCAATACCTTGTCTGCATAAATTCTCAACGGCTCGGAAGAGAAGAAACCCAGCTAAGTAGTGAGTTTGGCCTCTAGTCTAAAGTCTGATGGACTAAGAACATCCCACAGTGGGATGGGACATTAAGATGTGAGCTGAATTAAAGATTCAGGAGGATCCTGCAGCAATGGCTCATGGATGGCTGTCATTTTATACTTCCCTCAGCAGCTGTGCAGCAGCTCACCAGGGATCAGCTGCAATCCACCCACAACAGTCAGCAGGAATCCTGCTCACAATACCTTTACAAAGTGGTTGTGGGAGCTGCTGTGCATGGAAGCACCTGCACTGTTGGAGGGAAGATGTTTACTGGCATAACCAAAATACCCTACAGTAGAGCAACCCTCAAAGACAACTGAGCTGCTGAGAGTGAAAACAATATGCCATTCCATGAATTGCTTCCAGCATGTGCATGCACAAGGCGAGAAACTCCACTGGTGCCACGATGCATGGCTGCAGCAAGTTCAGTGAGGAGTCGCAAGTCACTCTGAACTATACCAAGGCAAGTGTTATGGCTCAGGAGGAGGACTGGCAGCCCCTTGTTCTAGATGTGGCTTTTGACGACTCTGCTCCCCATGTGGAACATTCATCTCCTTTAAAACATCCATCCTCAGCAAGGTGGAGATGCTGCTCCCCATTAGACAAATATCACACAAACTTACGCTGTGCCCTAGTGTTAGTGAACACCTGGAGACACTTAGCTGCCCATGAACAGCATGTTTATATGCTTTATTAAACCAAGACCAGAAATTCTTTCCTGTGTCTCTATAGACTGCCATGAAATGTTAATTATAATGTGTCTAGAAAATGGAAAAAAAAAACTGTTTTGAAAATTAAAAGCATTATCATTTACTATAGCCCTAGGTCATCACCCACTGAAATCTTCCACACCCCAGTGATTTGAGCATGTGAGGTTGTGCTTAGCTAAGGAAGACACTAAAGCTATCATTACCTTAGCACCAGAAGAACAGGGCCTATGTTAAATCACAGTTGCTGAATGCTGATTCAACCATACTACCTACTACCATAAGATTTAGGCCTGACCTAGTTTGGGGACCTGTACCTCCCCTTGTGTGGAGCAGAACAAAGCTGACATACTGAACTTGAACCAGAGCGCAGACTTGCTGCATGGCCCAGCTGAATCGTCAGACTCTCATGTCCTCGTGCCAAGGCCAGCACACTGCTCCCTGACCAGAGAATCATCCTATGGTTAGGGTTGGAAGAGACCTTTAAGGTTATCTAGTTCCAACCCTGCTGCCATAAGCAGGACTGCCACTAGACCAGGTTGCTCTAAGCCCCATCCACACTGGCCTTGGACAGTTCCAGATATGGGGCAGCCACAAGTGGGCAACTTCTTCCAGTGCCTCACTGCCCACTGAGTAAATAATTTCTTCCCAATATCTAAGGTAAACATAAACTCTTTCAGTTTAAAAACATTGTCCCTTGTTCTGTCATTATCTGCCCATATAAAAAAATCCCTCTCCCTCCTTTTTACAAGCCCCTTTTAGGTACTGGAAGAACACAATAACTTCTTCCCAGGGCCTTCTCTTTTCCAGGCTGAACAACTCCAACTCTCTCACTCAGTCTTCATAGGAGAGGTGTTCCAGTCCTCTGGTCATCTTTGTGGCCTCTCCGAACCCATTTCAAACAGGTCCAACCCACTCCATCCAGCTTCTACCTGAGCTGATGACCCCAGAGCTGGGTGCAGCACTCCGGGTGGGATGTCACAGGATCAGAGTAGAGGAGCAGAATCACCTCCCTTGACCTGCTGTCCACATCTCTTTTGATGAAGCCCGGGAGCCATCCCACGCAGCAGTTCTGAAAGGCAAACGCCTGCATCTTGAGATTCCTTTCTCTACACCATTGTGCTCAACCTCTCCATCTACTTCCCCTCAGAGTCCCAGAGTTTACATTAAAGCCTTTCTGTGTTAACATGCTTGGCATGGTGGACAACAGATCCACAGCTTCCCGAGAGAGCGTCGAAGGGCATTGCTGAAGAGCACGACCACCACCACCACCACCACCATGTTACCACCCAGCGTCACCACAGAAACTCACAGAAACTTCAAATAGGAAAATCTCAGCACTGTAGGGGGGCATGCTCAGCCATACTCTGCCCTTTCAAAGCTTCCCTAAATTTCATACCACTAAAAATGCTCGGCTTTGTGTGAAGAGAGGAAAACACCAAATACGCAATTACTCTAGCTCTCCTGAACGCTTACCATTTTCCATCCTTTTATGACTCCCTCCTCAGAACATCCCCCATCAAGCTTAAAAAGAAAACATTAATCAAGGTCAGACAAAGTTTTGAAAGCAACTAGCTCCAAGTAAAATAAATATAAAAGTAATTCTAGCCTATACTTAAGGACCAAATGCCAAGTTGTTCCAGTACAGCACACCCAAGTCCTTGAGGTGTTGCTGGAATGGGAGAAAATGACCCAGCTCCCAGGAGAGCCTTCCTCTCAGAGGAACTGCCTCCAGTTCAGTATTGCTTTATTTTTATTTCTCTCTCTTTATAAAAAATTCATTTGGTCAGTGGAGGGCCCCAATTTACCTCTCCACATATGGATTTATCTCCTTTGACTCTTAGATGCGCCCATGCCAATGACTCTATTCAGTTTCAGTTTTCATTAACTTTCCTCAGCCTAGATACCTGCTACCTGGTATAGGCATTTTTGACATTTTCTAACTTTAATAATACCCTATCTGTCATGTTTAATTAAAAAAACCCAAAATCAACAAAACAAACCAAAAAAACCCAACAACCAACCAACCAAACCAAATCAAACCAAAAACCAACCCAAAACCAAAAAAACAACCAACCTGCAATCTGGGAAGCATTTGGTTTACTGTGAGTTCTTGGCATCTCATCAGATCCTCACCAGGCATCTGCAGATGTCTGGTTTACGTAGACAAGAAAATCAGGAAGATAACGCTACTGAAGGGAAATCTGCATCTCTTCCCTTTTTCACTTATTAATTTTTAGGATTTCCTAAATGTGTCCTTAATGGAATAACACTTGAATGCAGAAAGAAAGCAAACAAACACATATAGGTTTGCCAGACATTTCTAGCACTGCCAGGGAGATACTTCCAGGTGAACTATGAGCTGCATGGGGCCAGGATGAACCTCTCATTGTCTCCAAATTCTGTGCTCTTCTTTGCTGATCCTTAAAACTTCAAGATGATCTATCATCCCCAGGGATGGGAATGCTGCTGCATGGCTTTCTCTGCTACCAAGTAGGGACAGGATTACCTTTGTGTCTGGAATTTGGGTTGTTTGGAATAATCAAAAGAAGAATAACCTGAAGTAGAGTAAGGTTTCTACTATCTGACACAAAAGCATGAACATCCCAAAAGATGTACAGATAAATTTTTCTTAAATTCTGCTGGGAAATATCTTTCTTCAACATTAAACAACCTCAAGAACAAACATTCTCAGTTCTTCAGCCGAAAGGGCAAATGGTTGTTTTGTGGTTTTTTAAAAAATCTTTTGGCAGGTCTCTTGCTGTACCTGTCTTGGCAGAGGTGTCCATTTTCCACCTCCCCTCCTCAGTTTCCCTCCACCAGCTGTCTTACCTGACCTTGAGCTATTGTTGCGTGTGTTCAACTTTGCAGGTCTCCTTTAAGCAATGCACTTGACTGACTTGTGCTTTGCTTTCCCAGTCCCTTGAAGAGGGACAGTATTTTAACTCACTCTGAGAAGGAATTTGAGATCTTTGGAAGAATGCTGTGCTATATATGGTGAACAGTCTTTTTTCATCACGTGAGAATTTCTGTCCATAGCTGGAGGGCAGTTTTCCTGATCAGTTTAATTCCCACACTGGACCAGTAGAGGTTATTTATCTTTACTTTAGCAAGACTTTTAACACCATCTCTAACAAAATCTTCAAAGGCAAGATGATAAATTATAGGTTAGATAAGTGGACAGTGAGGTGGACTGAAAAGTGGCTGAACTGCCAGGCTCAGAGATCTGTGACCTACAGCACAAAGGCCAGCTGGATGCCAAACCCTAGTGTGACCCAGGGTTTAAACCTCGGCCCACTACTGTTTAGCATCTTCACTAATGGCCTCAGTGTTGGGGCACGGCAGACGCAGTGAGTTTGGAGATCATACGAAACAAGGATGAGTGGCTGATACAAGAGATGGATGCTCTGCCATCCACAGGAACCTGGACAGGCTGGGGAAACCGACTGACAGGAACCTCGTGAACTGCAGTGAAGTTAAGTGCCAAGTCCTGAAGCTGGGGAGGAACAAACCAGGCGCTAAGGCTGGAAACCAAGCCAGCAATGTGTTCCTGTGAGAAAAAACACCAACAGACTCCTGGGCAGCATAAGGCAGAGCACTGCCAGCAGGTCAAGGGAGATGACCCTTCCCCTCTGCTCAGCCCTGGTGAGAGTTCAGTGAAGGACTACAGAGGTCATTAAGGATTTGGACCATATGTCATACAATGAGAGGCTGAGAGAGCTGGGACTGCTCAGCCTGGAGAAGAAAAGCCTCAGGCAGATCTTACCAATGCGTTTAAAAATCTGGGCAGTGTGGGGAGGCAGGGCTGGGGGGAAGAAAAGCCAGACCATTCTCTGTGGTACCCAGTGAGAGGACAAGAGGCAATGTGCACAAACTGAAGCCCAAGATAATCCATAAGAAGTGCCTTTTTCACTGTAAGTGTGGCTAGACACTGGAACAGGTCACTCAGAGAGGTTGAGCCATCTCAACCCTTGGAAATATCCAAAGCCAACTGGGCACAGGTCTGAGAAATCTACTTTCACTGACCCTGCTCTGAACAGGAGGTCGGACTAAAGAATCTCCAGAGATGCCTTCTCACCTCAGTCTTTGTGTGATTTTGTGACCCTGGAAGAATAAAATGACAGTCTCATGGCAAGATGTAAATGCCTTCAGCTGCCTTCAGAGGCAGCATCCCTTTGGTGGGCTGGGACTCCTTTTAGATATGTTCTCAGTTTAGCCACTGGCAATAACAAACAGTTCTATCTTTGAAAGGTTTTATTTAAAGTTATCATAATGCTATGCTTTTTTTTTTTTTTAATTGCCATACAATGTGGACCTAAAATTGTCCACAATAACACAAGTCTAGCTTAGCTGACTGTATGAAAAACTAACAAAAGCTGGGACAAAAAGGCCAGAAAGGTCTGCATCATTTCTGTGGATATGGGTGGGATAAGAAGTCTTCAGTGCTTCTAGTGTCATTGTGGTTTACGCATGACAACAAGGAGAAAGATTCTAAAAGTGTGGGAAACATGCTTCCAGACTAAAAGAGTGTCTGGACTGGATTTTAGTCTGTTACCTCAAACAAGATGAAAAGCCTCTTGGACACTGCTTGGACAGGGTCACTCCATGGGGCAGGGAGAGGACCTAGTGGACTCAAAGGTTATGTCTACATGACTAAATGCTTCTGCATGATAGAGCAGTCCTGGCCCCTAAGCCAAACTGTAGAGTTAAGGCAATCAGGTGGGGATGCAAAGTCCGTTGGAATAGAAGTGGAATATTGCAGAAGCTGGAGGAGCCAAATCTTGTCCAATCTCTGTCCTCTGAAGTAATCTGAGATGAACTGTCTCAAGAATAGCACCTGAGTTTTCCTTTCAAGTAAACCAGTTGGTTCACTCAAAAAAGGTCCAGGTAATGCACTAACATTCACACAAAATGGACAGTGAATGGTCTGGGACCTGGGACTGAACTGAAAGGATGAAATATTTGCAGTAAAGAGACTTAAATCAGCAAACACCAGCATCTGTGCAGCATTCTGTTGTTGCCTGGGCTGGCAGCATCCACCGAGTTACCCTGAGGCTTCCATTGTCTTGGTTTTCCTTGACATTTTTATAGTTCATCTGTGGAGCATCTGAGATGGTATCAAACAGAAATTTGATTATGAAAGAAAAACAACACAAAATCAATGCCATGTACATTAGGTAGATTAACAACTGGCTAACTGACAGGTTTGTAATGTAATTACAAGTAGGAAATTATCAGTATCTGAGGTTCAGCATCTGAACTTCTAGTGAGGGTGATTCTTGGCATCGTGCAATTTTACTGCACTAACCAGTGAGCAGTAGGGTAGGCAATGAGGACCAGTCCACATCATGTGTTCAGTTGGTCACACGAGCTGCAGGTCAGTGTGGGCTCACGGACAATCTAACGCAGGTGTCGATAGACAGATCAGGTGTAATGCAATCTAAACCCAACTACTGGCTGTGTTATTCTAAAAAGAAGGTCCAAGTGACTCTATAAACTGTAATGTGGAGATTCAAAGGAGATCAGTCTTACCCAGAGAATGCTCCTGCTACTTTATCTCTTTTTCTTTTTTTCTCAGAGGCAGGGCTCATGACAACATCCAGTGCCTAGATGTTAAAACTAGACAAATTCAGGCTACAAACAAGGCTCCGCATTTGAAATGTAAGATCCATTAAATGTTGGAACAATTTGCCAAGGACTGAGCTGTATTCTTCATCACTGAAAATCCCTGGCACAACTTCCTGGACAATGCAAACCCTGGTGCCAATCCAGATTTACATGGCAAGAAAGGAGAAAGAAGTTTCTTGGGAAGCTGGAAGAAATAGAACTAGCAGGAAACATAGGAGAAATAGGACAGAGGCTGAGCTCACTGCTCCCACGGTTACACTTTACAGACAAGAGAATGCATAAGCCACTGTTCGGTTTGTGCATTTTTATTTGAACTGTATAATTCTAAACATCCCCCTGTGAGAATATATCCAGAATTATACTGGATAAAACCTGAGGGTCTACTGTCCTTCAAACTGAGTTTTGAGAAAGCACTAAACTGCTAAGAGAATTTAAGATGTTTTTTCCTTAATCACTGCTCCCTGGCACATATCATGAGACGTGCCTTATTGGGATGTGTTGAGTCTGCCTGATGGTCATTCTTCACAAGATTTTCTAGGGACAAATATTGCTGAACTCGGCATCCAGACACCCAAATTGCAGAGAGGTTTTAAATACACTCTAGCACTGTGTAAGCTCGGTCTCCAGTAACACAAAGCAGCGTTTCCCTTGCAGATCACACCTTTCCCCACACCCTGAGTGGGGCTCTCCCAGTATCACCAGAAATGTCTGTACCAGGAGACAGAGACTACCACCAAGCACCATTGCTTGCCACTTCCCAGTCAGATAAACACTTCCCCAAGTGGCCTTTGGGCCCTGGAAAGACACCTGCAGCCCATCGCAGCTCACTCCCCACAGTCTGACACTGTTAAAGTTGCTGGGCGGTTTCCTGCTGTCAGTGATGGTGCTGCGGGACCTTCTCCAGAAGCCACCTTCTCACACTGCACTCCTGCAATGTAGAGGTGAAATATCAATGAAGTTTCCATTTCTGATATGTTTGGAGCAGTTCCTAAATCCTACACACACACAGGCTGAGGTGGGACATAAGGCCAAGGCTATAATTGATGCTGTGACATCTGTGGTGCTCCAAGAGGAAACCACCTGATGATGCATGTGCAAGGGTCTGATCTGTGACTGCCCTGAGTTACCCATACTTGTTTCCACGGGAGGCACCATAATTACACCACCATTGCTCAAACACAGTCATTATTTGAAAGGCGACATGCTCAACATGCTTCAGCAGTCATTCTGCAGGGCCAGACGAGCTGAGCTTGACTCAGTTTGCTTCAGCGCTCCACATTCCCAGCTGCCTTGCAGGCATTGTGTCCAGACACGGGAACCAACACAGACAATGAGCCAACACAGCCTGTAGTGAGGAGCATCAAACCTGGCTCTCTAGAGAGACCCCTGTGGCAGCCCCAGCTCAGTGCTTCAGCAAACCCAGAGTGGTACAAAAAAAGAGTTTTGGTTTCAGCAGCTCAGTTAGACCCCCGTGAGGACACTGTTGTGCTGACAGGGCAGGTCAAAGTAAATTCTTTGCACCAAATATATGCCAAATGAATTGGAGAGGTGTTCATGTGATCCACATAAAAAGTGCGGTTGAGACTAAAGTGTGAATATTTAAATTATAGTCAATTTCAACTATACCAGCTTAATCACGCTTAATTATTGCTTCGCTTAATTATTACTCACACCTAATTTTATTTAATTTCTCATTCCATCTGTACATATCACTACTCCTGCATCTTAGGAAGTGACCAAACTGGAGATTTAGTCAAGAGACAGGCTTGAGCACCCAGGGCATCCCAAGATTTGAGATGATGGAAGCTTGTGTTATTCTGGTAACGGAGAGGACAGCATTGAAACTCACAGGGAAAAAAGGGAAGACACAAGAGACTCTTTTGCATTTGCCCCTTTTTGAGATTGTTTTCATTCTGCACACAGTGGATAGATGTGCCATTCGCTTTGCTGAAATCTGCAATTGAAAATATTCATACTGCTAATGATCAACAATGAAAATTACCATGGGTCAGCAAACTAGAACTAGAGTACCTTTGAGAATGGCCACGATGAATCTTGCACGTGATAAAGGCTCCTCTTATACATTCTTTGTATGGTGTAACACTAACCAAACCCTTTTCTAGGCGATAGACAACAACTTCAGACATTGATGTGAGGTGAAGGGCTATATGAATGTGTCCTGGCCAAACTCGAACATAATTATTTTTATTTAATTGAAAGTACATTATTATTTTGCTTTATTTTTACCACAGTGCAAGTTGAGTTAATCAGTGACATCAAGACTGGAGGCAGCCTGGGCTGCAGTGATAATGCACTGTTGGAGTACAGACCTGAGGAATAATACGGGTCAGGCGAAGAGTAAAATCAGGACCCTGAATTTCAGGAAAGAAAAATTCCAGCCATTCAAGGAGTTAATCAATAGGAGCTCCTGGAAAACTGCCCTCAGGGACAACGAGTGGAAGAGAGATGGGAGACCTTTAAGGGCATTTTCCATAGAGCAAAAGAGCTCTTGATCCACAGGTGTAAGAAACCAAAAAAGGAAGGCAAGAGACCAGCATGGCTGAGTTGAGACCTACTGGCCAAACTACAGGGCAAGAAGGAAGTGGAAGCAGGAACAGATATGCCCGGAAGAGTATAGGGACACTGCCCAGGTGTGTAAGGACGGGATGAGGAAGGCCAAGGCACAGCTAGAACTGTAGTGATAGGAAAAGGGGTAATGGTTTTAATCTGAATGACCGTCGATTTAGATTAGATATAAGGAAGAAACTTTTACAGTAAGGGTGGTGAAACACTGGAACAAGTTGCTCAGAGAGGTGGGATAAAGACCTCCTCATAGCCTCAAGACAGTGAGGATTTATTTCCTCTGTTTTAGCATAAACTTTCTAGAAAAAAAAGTAATTTTGTGCTTTGGTTTCCCATTGAAAGAACATGGGGATATTACACTCTCTATAAATACAGAACGAGGAGGATCTTGGAAGATCCTCAACAGTGCCTCATGGACGAATGCAATCACCCAGCTCAAAGGTGTGCTTTAAGTACCTCCAATTTGATAACAGCTGTTTCCAAATGTCTTCCTTCTACTAAGTATCTGTGCATTCTCAGATACACATTTCTGCACTATCATTTGATTTTTTTTTCCTCTATTTTCCTAACCCACAAACTCACAGACCAAATCCAAAAGGAGACTCAGGCAGTCCAGAGAGCTTAAAAAGTGTAGGAATGCTGACAGACCAGAACTGCCCATGGTCTCTCCTCTTACAGCTACTGATTGATTAGGGGTAAGAGAAGGGCTTTTTGTATTGTGCCTCTACCAAAAAAATAAAAGGCAAAAAGAAACCACTGACATGGAAAGTGCAGATTTGGCCAGGTTCTACTTCAGATGATGAAAAAGCCTTTTTTTCATCTTATACAAGTGGAGTTAATGTTTTTTATACACCAAGACCTCACGATGAATGTTCTTTTCACTTACAGAAGACCAGAATAAGCTTAGCTTGGACCACCAACTCCATGTGAAAGAGGAGGGGCCAGCAGGATGTTACCCATTTTTTGACTCCTCCTGTGCCTGGTGTACATTTCTGTTGCTGATTCAGAAGCCTGCAGCTCTTTCCTGCTCTCTGCCAGCTGTGTGTCAGCTCACTGCATCAATCAAAAGCATCTCAAGGCACTGGTGAGCAGCCTCTGGAGCCCTCTGACCCTGCAGATGCAATGTCCTGGAGTCCCTACTAAAATTTCTTTGCTCAGTTTTTTCCCATGCTTTCTTGCAGGATGAAATTACCTCTCAAGGGCTATTTCCTGTCTGTAATCTCTTTGAATTTTTAACTCTGGTGTTTTTTATATTTTCTTCAGCAAAAGACAAGGTCAAGCATTTTGTCAAGTCGAAAAAAGACATCAATGCAAAAGGGTGAGGAAAAAAAAGCCCTCAAAATAAAGCACTTCAGACTACTCATGCAGCACATTAGAGAGCAAAAGGAGCTTTCTGGCTCCTATCTGGCTGTTGTTGCAATTGTTAATGTGGTCTTGTTCCATTATTAATGACACCAGAAAGAGAAATCAGACCTTCCACACAAAGTTGAGAGACTGTCATCTGACATCTTCCAACAAGAAGGAAGGAAACAAATGCTTAAAATAATGGAAATAAGCAAAGGGAAAGGGAAAATTACAGTACTGAGCATATAGCAATAAAATCTGCAGACATCTAAAGCAGTGCGGGGATTGTGAGCCAAATCTCTTACAAGCCTTGTAAATCATTGCCAGCGCCTGCTAGTTTAAGACCACTTGGTAATAAACAAAGAAAACCTCATTTTTTACAGTCTGTATTGTATTGCATGATATGCATGTCTATGTTTCCTAGAACTGCTGTTTGACAAGCAAAGAAAACTAAAACCAGTAGAGCAGCACTAATGGATGAAACATCTATAATCTGGAGTGACATATCATTAGTCTCATCTGGATGTGGTTGGACAGGACTTTAATAAAAAGCTTTGTTAGGAAAACACATCATGAATATGCTAAGGTAAGTAAAATCAGGAATAACACTCCAATCTGGCCTTCCTGTAAAGTTACCCTGAGTTAGCTACCAAATTAGCAATCCTGCAGAAGAGTCAGGCAGGATGCACCCCTTTGTTCTCACCTGGCAGAAACAGCTCCATTGCTGAAGCCTTGCACTGATGCCTAAGCACTAAAGCCCATGACCTCCACACCAGCTTATCCACAGCATCCTCTTCAAATTCCATCCCAGCAACAGGAGATACTTGCTGAGACCCATCGCCCACTGCATTTGGGGTGCTGAGAGGCAGGCAGAGGCTGGGGGAACTCAGAGGGGTCAAGCATCAAAGTTAGATTGGCTGCTAATCAGTAATACAGCTATCATTGGTACAAGAGGAAATGACCTCAGGTTGTGCGAGGGGAGATCTAGACTGGATATTAGTAAAAATTGCTTCTCTGACAGGGTTGTCAAGCACTGGAATAGGCTGCCCACGAAAATGGTGAAGTCACCATCTCTGGAGATATTTAAAAGACTGTAGTGTGGTGTTTAGGGACATGTTTGGTTTAGTAGTGGACTTGGCAGTGCTGGGGTAACAGTCAAGCTTGATGAACTTTAAGATTTCTTCCAATCTAAATGATTCTAATTCCTTGAAGCCAAGTGATTCTCTCTGTAGTCACTTGTTGATGGGGCTGCACACCAAGGTGAAAAATCCCCCCTGCCCTCTGTTGCTCCGCTTCCCTGCCATGGGGCTCCCACCCTGCCCAAACCACTCACCCACTGCCGCCGTTTCACACACCGAAGAATTTCTGTTTAAGAGAAATCTGATCTCTTCCAGAGGGAATGTTTGCACCACAGAGGCAGGGAGCACTGTTTCCAATGGGCTGTCAGAGAGAAAGGAACCAGTCAGCTTTCAAAATATGGTTTATAATAGCTTGATTAAATGCTTTCTTAATGCTGGGCATTTTGTAATGTCACTGTATTTCTTGATGTGAAGTTTATATTGAAGAAAACCAATCTCTAGATATTTTATAGTTTTCCCTTTAAAAAGAAGGAATCTAAAAACTCTTTGCTGTTAACTATTGATGCTGAACACAAACACTCATTTCTTATCCCAGGACTGAACATTTGACCCATATTGCAGAGCCAAAATTCAATATTTGAGAAGAGCTCCAGATGCAGATTTCAATTTCATGACCAACATCTGTCTTTCGAATAGGCTGGATTAAATCCATGCAACCAGTGTAATACATTTAAAATAGGTAAAGTTCAATTCATTTTATATAAGCATCTGCCCCATATGTTGTGCTGCCAAAATAGGTCACTGGGCCAAAAGCTCAAAAATAATTTAAATAAAGGTTGAAAGAAATGAAAAAGGAAAATAACACGAAGTTCCATCACCATGAGACCTTATTTAATGCCTTGAAGCACTTCCATAAAGTGATGGGATCAGAAAGAAGCTTTGCCAGTGGCAATCTCTCCCAGGAGAAGGGCTACACACTTTTTAATGTAATTTCATTTTCAGCAGCAACACCTGGGCACGATGTTGGCCTGATGAAGCAGATGGGATTTGGCAAAGCACAGGAGCAGCTCAGATCTGTCACAGAAGCTTCTTCAAATGCTTCTTGGGCTCTGGCAGGCTTGGTGCTGTGATTACTTCCTTGGAAAGCCTATTCCAGAACCCAGCCAGTCTCTGGGTGAAGAACCTTTTCTTAACATCCAAACTAAACCTCTCCTGACACACCTTCAAGCCATTTCCTCGGGTCCTGTCCCTGGTCACCACGGAGAAGAGATCAGTACCTGCTCTTCTTCACCCCCTCATGAGGAAGCTGTAGACTGCAATGAGGTCTTCCCTCAGTCTCTTCCAGGATGAACAGACCAAGTGCCTTCAGCCACTCCTCATATGGCTTCCCCTCAAGGCCCTTCACCATCTTCGCCACCCTCCTTTGGACGCTCTCCAACAGCTTAATATCTTTCTTATATTGCAGTGACCTAAACTGCACACAATATTCAAGGTGAGGCTGCACTAGTGCAGAGCAGAGAGGGACAATCTCTTCCCTCAACTGGCTGGTGATGCTTTGCTTGATGCAAGATGGGGTGGAATGTAAGCAATTCATAGCCTGCCTCTGCAGATTGAGTGCAAATGCACTTTCATGCAACCCCAGCTCCATGGCAGGCTGAAAAACCTACGTGAGATTATACATTTGGGCAGTACATCCTTGCTGGTCTCTCTCTCCAAGTCCCTTCATCTCACTCTCATTGCTGAAGCTTCAAGGGAGACACCAAAATTTGGGGAAGCTGGAGATTTTATTGCATCTGAGAAGTCCTCTAAGGTGTGCAAGAAGGAAGCTGTAATGACATAGGGAGGTGTAGTGACATTAGGGAGAACTTGAGGAGAGGGAAATGCGAGGAAGAAGAGGATGGACGACCTGCAAAAGGGCCGTTCTGGGGTGTAACTCTTTCCCTGGTCAGAGGAGTGGCTCTCCTGGGGATGTATATGTCTTCTGGTAGCCATATATAAGGCTGCCTGTGAGCAAGGATGAATTTCAGGGTTCGGACACTCTCATGTTTTCTATTCATGTTTCCCACTAACTCACACTGTCCTGTGCTTTGCTGAAAGAAGGACAAGGGTTTCTAGGAACCTCCGCTGGACGACAATGGAAGGGAAAGAGGAGCACCCTGCTCATGTGCTGGGTAAGACGGGATGGGAACGAGTCTTATTTTCCAGCGTGGTCATCAAAGATGACCCCTGGAGACAGAGATGCTGATGCCCAGTCCCACCGTCTTCCCTGCAGCATCACCAGACTCTTCGGGGTAACAAAGTTAGTTGTAACACCCCGAAGAGAAATTTCCCTCGCAGTCATACCTAAAAACAGCCTCCTCGGCCGGGTGTCCCGACCCCGGGCTCGGCTCTCGGCTCCCGGCTCCGGCGGGCAGCGTCAGGGCCGGGCAGGGCTGCGCGGTTCCGCGGCCGCCCATCTCATTTCCCGGCTGGGCGACGGCCGGGCAGTGCCTTCCCTTCCGCAACCAATTGCATCTCCAGCGCGGATCGGAGGATCGCGGGGTGTGAGGCGGGGGAGCGCCCTGGGGCCGGTGCGGGGGGGAGCTGGGAGCAGCCCCGGCGCCGCAGCGGGAGGGAGAGCAGGGAGAGAAGCGAGGGAGAGGCCTGGGGCAGGCAACCCCCGGGGGCGGGCCCCGCCGGCCGGCCCAGGCACTTAAATGCAACCCCTGGGGCGTCGGCTACTCGCTGATGAGACCGCTGCAGGGCTGCCGGGGCGTCGTCGTCGGGACCGTCACCCTCTGCCTGGCCGCCGGGTGGGCTCTGCAGAGTAAGTGTCCGACTCCGTCCCTGTCTCCCCCCACCTTCCTCCCCCAGCCCTTTCCTCCTCCTCGCCGCGATGCCCTAGCTCAGCCCCAGCGCCCGGCACCTGTTCGGGGCGGTGCAGAGCGCCCGCCGCCCGCAGCCAGCTCCCTTCCCGGCCCGGCCGTGCCCGGAGCGCCCGGGGGCTCCCGGGGACGGGACATGCCGGGACTCAGGCAGGCATCGCTACCCTCTGCGGGCTGTACATGGCCTGGGGAGGCTTGTCCCCTCTCCTGCTGCTCGGAGGGAGCTGGGGAGCCGAGCGGGGCCGGCCCGGGGGTGCAGCGCGGCCGCCCGGGAGGGAGCCGCGGCCGCGGTGGGGACGCGCCCCCCGCCCGCTCCCGGCGGGGACGGCCCCGGCAGCCGCCCTTCGCCCCTGCCTTTCCAGCAACCGATGGGACAAGGTATGGAGGGGGAATCAAGCCCGGTTAACCAGTCCGAAGGGCGTCGGGTCACGCTGGGAAACGCGGCGGTGAAGAGAGAAGGTGGGTTGCAACCCAGCACCCCACAGTGGGTGAGGGGGCATGGGACAACACGCAGAGAACCGTCCTCGCTCTCCTAGCGAGGGCTGGAGGAGACTGCTGCCAACCCCACCCACCCCTGGGGGCTAGGATGTCAGTGCCACCAGAGTTTGGTTTCATCAAAGGTGATGCACAAACAGGACACCAAGCGGTGGAGGAACTGTCCCAAGGGTTTCAGAACTCTGTTTTAGAGCTGTACCCCCAGTTTAGAGCTACTGCATGGAGCCCCCTCAGGCCCTTTCCCACCCACTCCCCAGCATGCTGCAGGCTCATGTGCATGGCTATGGCCATTTCTGGTACACAGAGCCACACTTCCCACTTTGACACTCAGCCAGGCAAATACTTTGGAGCAGAGCAGCGTGCCAGGACCGCACACTCACTGTGGTCTGAGCAGCACCAGTGCCCTCTCTCCTGGGTGCATGTTTTACTGGGCGGGAGGGGTCTGGTTTTGCAAGCAGCAGAGCAGAGCTGCCTGCAAAGGGCCCCGCAGGTGGGTGTGATGTTTGCTCTCCAGCCTGGTGCAGCTCTGGTGGTATTAGACTGGTTCAGGTGATCTAGGCACACTGCCTATTAAAAATATTTTTGAATGGTTAGATATGCACTGCCTTTTGTAGCTTTGTATGTTGGATATGAACAGAACACGTTTGCAAATAATTCAATGGAAAGATTTTTAATTTTTACATTTACCTTGCAGTCATGTATTCAAAACAAAGCCATGCCTCTATCAAAACATAAAAGAGTCACTGAGGGCAGACACTCAGCTCCTGTCTGGTCAGAAACAGTGGGAAAGGCCTTTAAATAGACACATGGAGCAGAAAACAATTGGAACAATTTGCAGCGATTACCAGAGGTTCCCGGCTGTTCTGTGTCTGTAGCTGGTACAAACCCTGTTTTCACAGCTCTGGTTAGTCTCTCCGGCACACAGGATGAACAGCACACCACAGCTCCTCTGAGGATGCAATGGGCTGCCCAGAAAGTGTGATGTTCCTGCAGGGGGACTGGGCAGCGTGATCATGACAAAGCCCACGAAGGGAGAATCCCAGAAGTGTTTTCTTGGAAAAAGCCTAGATCTTATCTGGTCCCATAGGTGAGAGCCTGGGAATCGAACTGGCTTCTCGAGCTTCCTTTTCTTACCTTGACCAGAAGAGTTAATGAATTTTGCTACATACTCCAAGTACAGTGAAGTCAGCTTGTAATTCATTTACACGTCTTCCATTTCTGGTTGCTCATGGAGGGTTCTTAATTTAAGATTTTAAAAAATAATTTCTTTCCCTTGAAGATTTTTTTCTTTGCCTTTTTTAATCATTCTTATCTCTGAGGATTCTGCAGAACCTCCAGGATCATCTCCAGGGGTCCTGCTTTGTGCTCCTGCAGTGTAGCTGAGGGTCTCATTCTAACTCCTCACTGGGTTACAGACTTTTGCAAGTCAGCATTACTTCTTCATTCTACTCTTGCAGTCAGGCTGTTCCCACAGCAAGAGAGTGGGTGAGCTGCTCCAAGCCAAACCAGGAAAAGGCATTCAGCCTTACTCTGTGCTTTATCTGCCTTTTGTCTGCTTTGATTTTTGTGGGGAGATAACAGGATTTCAGCCTCTAGCCAAGTGTCTCAAACATGCCACTAATAAAAAGAAAAAATGTATGCCAGTTGAAACTCAGCTCTTGGTGTTCATCCAAGTCTTCATGCAGAAACACCCACATGCAAGCAGAAATTATTGCTGTTACACATTAAACTAAGTGGTCTGTTCAGTTTCACAGTTATGATCAGCTCTATAATCACATCAGGAGGAACTAGATGAGAATTAAATATTCTTTTACGTGCATTTTTGCCTGGACATCATCAGGAACATGAAGACCCTGGCTTTTCATGAAACTGTGTACGTTTGATTACATGCACTTTATCTGTGCTGGTATATAACTGGCTGCCTATAAGAAGCTCAAGTCTCAAACGTTGATTACACATCCTGAAAACAAGACCAACTCCTTGCTGAGTCTTCAAATACTTATGCCTGCTGCAGTTCTTGCTTTTGGGGGATGGTAATTAATTAATTAATTACCTTGGACATGGCAATTAAACTTTCCATCTAAATGCAGGATTTTAAAAGAAAGCCAGTTACTGATGAACACCAAAGTGTTGCTCAGTTTTCAGAAAACGTTATGGTCCTTTATCCAAAAAGACCCTTCCAAAGTTCCTTTTGATTTGGGTATCCACACATTTAAACACACACAATTACTCATCCTCTATGGTAGAAACATTTTTGCTATCACCAATTGCAAATGTGTGTTTAATCTTTAAGGATGTATGTTACTTCTACGGACAGCAGGAAGAGATACTGCAAAGCATAACCTATCCTATCTTAAAACAGACCACTGAGATAGGTAGGATGAATCACACCCAGAGGTCCCAATCTGCCCTGGATGCTTGGTGCAGCATCACCTCCACACTCATCACCCTCCTTTGTCTTTCAGCTCCCGAAGGAGTATCGTTAGTTGTCCCACAACCCAACATCAATGCAACAGTGGCACAAAACATCCTTCTCTCAATTGAATACTCTTGCAGAGGCGTCGCCACCATTGAGTGGAAGCATGTGTCAAGCTGGGGCACCACCAGCATTGTTGAGTGGAAAAGTGGGAATTTTGTCAACATATCCACAGACTACAAGGACAGAGTGACTACTTTTGAAAATGGCTCTATACAGCTTCTCAACGTGGGCATGCGAGATGCTGGCTACTATTTTGTCACGGTAACAGAGGAGTATGGAACCAACGCCTACGGCACCATCATAGTCAATGTTTACGGTACAAACTAGACAGGACTTCTTGGCTTTACCCTGTATTTAATTACCAATCTGTTTGTAATCAATTTTATAATATTATTTTTTTCCATTCTCCCTACAGAAATTATCTATGAAGATTTACATTTTGTAGCAGTTCTCTTTGCCTTTCTCGCTGCAGTATCGGCCATTCTGATCTGCTGCATGTGGCTGTGTAATAAATCTCTGCATGTGTTTCAGAGGAAGACACACAAACTCACAGGTACCTCTCTAAGAATGCAGTCAAGGTATAGGGGTTTCAAGTCTGAAGTTTGAGCCTAAAATTTGTGCCATAAGGGTGCTAAACAGGGACACTGAGAAACAAGACTGAAGGGCTCAAAATCAGTTATCCTGTTCTAACTCTTTACTAGCTGAGGCAACTGAATAAGAGGTGTTTAGTTGCAGAACAAGCCACATGACATCTACGTCATACACTTCACATCAGAAATAATAAAACGCTTCCCAACATTGCTGATTGCAAACCTGGGGAGAAAAGGCAAGAGCTGCAATAACCCCCCTATCAGAGGGCAGGAGACAAAGTCAAGACCATCAGCAATTTTTCAGAGTTCACACTAGAAGAGTATATCCTAGGGGAAAATAATCAAACAGCCCTTGGGAGTGGCCCTTACCTCAGTTCATGAAGGACTGCACCTCTCCCTCTCCTCTCAAGCTCCCCCTTCATCTGCCCTCACCTTTGATCAGGTTGCAGACTGCAACAAACACTGACTAATATCAAAACCAGACTCCTGACACACACTGAAGACAACAGTCATGAAAAGCAGGTGAAGGGAACACAAGGGCTGCACTGAGGGGAACATTCACATATTAGAGAAGAAACTTCGAAGCCACAGCTAGGGATATTTGGCCTAGGCAGCAAGACAAGGTGCCATGCTATGGACCTGGGATCGAGCTCTTTAGGCGCATTCTTGGAATGGGAGGTTTTGTTTATCACTTCAAAACATTTCTGATGTTTACCTTCATACTTTGTAAGTGCAGATCCACTAGTGGTTTCTTGCCCTGTAGGTAACAGGTCTGTATTTCTTGTACAATGAGTGCTGCTTAAGCTTTTACATTACAACAAGCAGCACAGCTATCAGGATTTTACTAGACCAACACAGATACTCAAGCATCCTAAGCTTCATGTCCCAGACTTTGTGTAAACTCTGCAAAACCTGATAAAAGAAGAAATTAATTTGGCTTGAGCTGCCTATTCCTTTTTGTCACTCACATACAGCTCTTAAGGGTTTGCTGCTGTTTTCATGGTACACACACCATTCACAAGGTTCTGTAGCTACTGAAAGTTTTCCTATCGTGCCACGAAATACTGGCTTCTGTTGGGATAAAGCCTCTTCCTCCAGTTAAAGCTAATCTTCCTAC
This sequence comes from Myiotriccus ornatus, assembly GCA_036023395.1. Classification (NCBI taxonomy): domain Eukaryota; kingdom Metazoa; phylum Chordata; class Aves; order Passeriformes; family Tyrannidae; genus Myiotriccus; species Myiotriccus ornatus. The sequence goes on along the minus strand of JAYRBT010000001.1, from coordinate 37,178,788 downwards.
GGAGCTGAATTGAATACAGTTATTTGGCAGAGTTCAGGAAAACCACAGTTCCAGAAACTTGTAGTGTCATCTCCCAGAACATGGTCCAAAGCAAGGACCTAGTTTCTGTCCCAATTCCACAGAAGTTATGAAGAGAAGTGTAAGGATGAGCCCTATGGACTTAGGTTTTCATAGTGCCTTTAGCCTTGTACTGGAAGAAACTGGTGTCACTTTAAAGATTGTGAGGGCCTCTTTATGCAGTTGAATATTTTGAAAAGATATATTTAAAACCTAACTGTAGATGAGCAGGCTTGAGCTAATATTAAAAATTTCAAAATATCTCAGCTATTAGCACAGCACATATAATTTTGGAACATTGGCCTTCCAATCCATTTGCCAATCAATAACAATATGCTTTTATTTACAGCAAGTACAACGGAAGAGATTGAATTGGAAACCATTGAGTGTTAGCCAAGGACTGTATCATAGCAAAAATAACAATTCTACCTCAGGAGAAAATATTGACCAAGAAAGCAAGAACAGACCTAGAAGGTAAAATGTTTGTGACTACTGCAGAAACATCCTGACTTGCAAACTAATCAAATCAGCAGTGTCTGATGGAGCTGTTTTGACCTGTTAAGTTTTCAGTTCTGCTAGTCAAGGTCACAGTAAAAAAGAGAATGCTTTCATGCGAGCATGAACACATTTTTGTGGCTTACTAATAAAATCTACAGCCTCTACCACTCTTAAATAAAACAACCAGCCAACCAAGCAACCAAGCCTCTGAGACCAACCAGAAAGGAAATTACCATGGTCTTGAAGGACACCTGTATTTTGGATACAGCAAGTCTCCTATTAAGACAGAGTGGTCATTAGCATTCTTCAACATAATAAATTTAATATCTAATTACAGTATTACATTAAAAATTAATTGCAAGCATTGAATCCTGTTTATTGCACCTATGCTGCTACTTTCAGGTGTAAGGAACTTCCTGAAGCTCTGAAGACAAACTGTAATTTTTCATGAGACAAAACTGACTTTGAAAGAATGCCGAGCTGGTCAAAGTTCTCCCGCTTATGTTTGCAATTGTTTACACTGCCCCGGGATGGATATTAACAAACATTTTATGACATTACTAGAGCAGGTGGTTATACAAGGAAGCCTGCGCAGTCACTAAAGAGGACACTGTCTACAAAGATATGAGGGCTCACAAAATACTGATGCACCGCACCAGTGGGGTGGCAAAGTACTTCGCAGTTTTGTTGTGAAAGATGTCCAGTCCTCTGCAAACTTAGCCCAGTGACAAACAGTCTGAAAGAAAAGTTAAAACAGCATTACTTTGAAATTTAGTATTTACAAATACAGTTTTGAAATTGCTTTTGTTGAGAAGCCACCTTTGCTTTCCCTATGTTCAAAGAAAACATGAAGTGATCCAACTAATGCTTTCTTGAATCTGCATATTGCACTTAATGCAATCCTCCACCTGCAGATCTGTTGGGTGGAATAACATTTGTGTTTGTCAGCGAGAAAGCAGTAAACTGAGCTTCAAATTATTTTGTTTTGCTTTTGTAATGAGAATTTTGCAGTGTGAAATAAACTTTGAAAATGTAAGAGACCATGGACTAGTCTGTGCCTGTAGATTGCCAAGCGGCTGTTTGAGTCAAACTGCTGCTACTACCTCTCTCACACTTTGTCTCACTTGTTTGCAAAAACCTTTTACAGGACAGACTGACAGAGCTTCCCCTCTGGTCAGGGACTAGGATGACCAGGTGCAGAGGTACTATGGGTTCCATTTGGAAAAACTCTCAGAGAATTTCTCACCAAGTGCAAAACAATGCAGGTAGGTGTCTAACAAGCTTTTTTTCCAAAGCACCCTGTACACAATACCTTTAAGTCATGCCCAGATTGAACTGGCCATTTGTAGTTTGAGGGCCTCTCTCCCACTCATAAATTCAGGTACGAGATTCAGCTGTTTGTTCCTTCCTGCATTTAGGAGAACAGGTCAAAAAAAGGAAGAAATAAATTTTAAAAATCTCAGATACAGCACAGATGACTGACAGTTTGTTCTGATTTTCTGTTTTAAAAGTGTATTACCAGTCTAACATACCTTTGAGTGAACTAAGCTTTGACAACAGAGAAACTCTTAAGTGCATCTGTTTCAATCACAAGCTTGAAGTACTCAGTGAAGTATACTTATAGCATATGGAAAACATCATTGGGGTTTTTTTGTTTATCTGTTCCATATTTTTAATTCCCTAAATCTTAGAATTTGAATGTGAAGTTATTAGGTTGAACTGAATATGTAGCAGGTGCTCTGCCAGACTTATTTAGAAAGTACAAAAAGCGCAGCTTACACTTAACACATTATTATCTGCTAACATTGCCCTGAACACTGCAATTGCCAAAGGAAGTCAGGAAACACATCCAGACATGAATGACCATTCAAGTGCATTGCTGTGTAGAGATCATACACACCTGTAAACTACAATATTTGAAAGCTAGGATGAAAGTAGGAAATGACCACTTAAAATTGTTCAGTTTAAGATGTACTACAACAGCAGTAACAAGTTTCCAACTAGCACAGTTGTTCTACCTCTCTCAGCTTGGCCAAAGTCACTGCAACTTCAGGCACCTATTTTTGGCTGGTGGTGCCAACCTCGCTTTTAGGCAGTAATATCCCAGATGAACAAGGGGGACTCAACATTCACTGATGACATCCAGTACAGTTAGCCTATGCACAGCTTTCCTTATAGACAATTCCTCACCCACAAATTTTGTCCAGAATTTATCATTCTTACTCTACACAGGTAGCATCTTATTTATAAAATATCAACATTTTTCTGAAAATTATGTTTGCTAATATGCATCAATAATGTCAGTAATATTTTATGTACTGAAGGCGAGGCTAAGCTGTAGCAGTTTCTTGCTACCCTGGAGCATCTAAAGCCTTATGGCAAGTTGCTACAGTGGAAGTTCAGAAACTAATAGCTATTCTTACTCCACTTGTAAATTCCCTGCAGAACAGCAGCGAATTTAATATTTAGGCCATTTGAGATGATCAAAGGGGTTAAGGCATTTTAAACTAATTAAAGAGATGTCCAAGTTCACAAGATTGCTTTGGCAATCAGTTGTAAAGATCCTAATCATTCTGTCTTAATCTCATATTCAAAGATGCACTACCAAGTTTCAAGACTGTCCCTCTGTTAGAAGCCTAATGAGTCTGTTTTCCATTAAAATTAGGAATCCCTAGTATTCAACACTAAAATACAGACTCTCCAGGTCTCTAAGAATTCTTTTGCTGTTGTTATTATTTTTTTTCAGCTAGACGTGGAAGTCTTGACAAATGTTTTCACTGCTAACATGCAGTGCTTGCACTTCCACATTAGATGTCCTCTTGCATCCATTACTTCTTTTCAGGAGACAAGTCCTGCAATCGTGAGATTCTAATAGCTCCACAGTGATCTGATTACATGGTAATGAAGAACTCACCTAATGAAAAGGCTATCACTACATGCAGACCTGTCACTTTAGGTTAAGAACAGTGAAGTGTAAAGACATGTTCAAGTTTCAAAGACTGATCTTCTAATTATTAGTAAGGGAAGATTTGTGCTCGCAGGAGTCAAAACAGCCTCATACAGTCAGATACGTCAGGCTGTTGGCTGAACTGTTCACCAAGGAACACAATCCCTCCCTGTCTGCAGTGGTACAGTGTCTGTTAGCCCAGCAATACAGGACCTGACATCATGGGTGTTAAATAAGATTCACCCATTTTTCAAGAAGATCAGGAGACTATTTTCAAGTAGTATTTTTCATTTTCATCAGTTGTCTTGGGCAGCTCATTAGAACCTGAAGAGAAACCCCTTTCTCTCTCACAGATTAGCTACTTAGAAGCAAGTACATCCAGGAACTGCAACAAGATGCTCCATGCTGGCAAACATCAATAGAACTACAAGAGCTGCTTTGGATACATACTGAGCAGCAGCTTGCCACACGCAGTTGCTTAATATGTATTTCCCAAAACTATTCTTTAAGACTTGAGAATACAGCAAAATAACAGCTGTCATCATAGAACTATGATGTTCAATTCAAACATGTTTATGTACAAGAACTTCTTATATATATACACATACACCTCATAACACAACATGGACATGAATGTCACTCATATAGACAGGTTTCAAAAAGACCTTTAGCAATTAAGTACCAAACAAAATAAAAGCTTTGTTTAACACCTTACTAGAAGCTTCAAGGCTACAATTACCAAACCAAAACCATCAAAAACATGACTTTATTTCGAAAGAACTCAAAAGAGCCAATATTCAGGAGGATATTATTGTTTTCCTGGACGATAATCATTGAGAGTGCAGGATAAAAACCCAGAAGCACAAGTGTGGAGATCCAGGGTTTACTGCATGAGAGTTACCGCCTTCTACCCAGACATTAATTTACACAAGTCACACACAACTCAAATTGTCAGAATTTTCCAAGCAGAGTAAGACCTTTCCTCTATATTCTTGCAAAACACAGAGACAGGAAACACAAGCTGTCACTTTGTAACACTCTCAAGTTAAACAAACTGCCAAGTAAATATATTTCTCGAAAATAAATGCATCACCCAGAATCCCCATCAATGTACAAACACAATTCCACTCAAGAATGCCACGCAGTGAAGACATTCCTTAGTTTTGGTTAGCCTCAATTCTTGACACAGGAGCTCTACTTCTACTGTTGTCCCAATTCTCATCAAACAAGGCCATTAGCACCCACAGGATAGCCAGGTCCTGTGGTATAAGCCACTAAAAGGTTCACTGAGAGCCGAATTCAGTTCTGATATTTTTAATCTTTCAGAAATACTTGCAAAGATCTATTGAAAAAAATAAGGGTATGAGAGGAAAGGGAATGATGCAAGCAGACACCTTTCATGTAGTAAAAGGAATACTGAATTTAATTTTATAAACCAAAAAAAACATTAGTTACTCAGCTATGTTACTCTGGACGGAGCAATCTGCAAAGATACAGCTGAGAGGAACTTTTTCAAAAAATTATATCTATTTTATATGCCATTGAAAAAGGTTTTATTACAAACTCCACAATAGACATATCTGTACAGGAAATACATTTGGTTTTGCTTTCTTGTATTGGCCCATAGCTTCCATTTCCCTTTGCTGCAGGGGCAGTGATTGTTGCACAGAGACTATGCAAAGCCCCCACAGAGAGGACGACACCTCATTAGCAAGGAGTTAGGGCAGCCATGAGCAGTTCCATTTTATACACAAAGTTACGCCCTTCCATTTTATTCCACTGAACTTCCTTGAATGGCCCTCGGAGATGATTCCACTTGCTGTCTTGCAGTACATCGCCTTTGGGGAGATCCTTGCACTGACTCCGTGGGAACTGAACCATAACTTTGCTGCCACTTTCCGGGCCGTTACGTACTGCAATGAACAGAGATTTTAATGAGCATTTTTACACTGTATGAATTCCTCCTATTAAATATTCTTTCTTGAGTATACTCTACATTACTCCTACTCAATTCCAAGCATGCTGAAAGCAAACAAGGGAAAATTTTATATTTTTTTTAAAGTTTTTAATTTTCTCTCTCTCATCTCTCAGTTCTCTATGATTTTGTTGCTTTAGCACAAACTGTTTAACTGGATCTAACTATGGTTAGATCAAAACAGAGATACACTTGATAAAAATCCCACACATACACCTTACAAACACACTTCTTTTTCCCTAATGATGCCAGGAAGGGCAAAGGTTATTTTGCTTATTCTTTCCTTCGATGTATTTCCCACTATCCTTTGAAAAATGTGATCAAAAACTTATTGTTTCTAGTGCATTTATCTCAAACAGACAGGGAAAAAGTCACTAGCATAGTTGTTTCTTTTAATCTCAAAATGTTGCAAGACTGGTGGAAGGGTGGTGGTGTTTTGTTGGTTGGGTGCATTTCTGTGTTTTGATTCTGGGAAGTGGTGTGTGTTGGCTTTTTAAGTAGCGGTGAGGGAGGCAACACTTAGCTTTCCCCTCATCTACCAAGCCAGCCTCCTATAGATAGATGACTGTCAGGCTGACTGAACATAATTTTTCCTTCATAAATTGATGCCATTTACACTCTGTCACCACCTTCTCTGGAATATGTTTGGAAACTTCTTCTGAGACTGGTTTTTCTCCCCTTATGTTCCTAGTAATTGCAATGAGACTGATCAGACTGTAGTTCCCCACATTCTCCTTCTTGAATACAGGATGCGACATCTGCCTTCTTCCAGTCCTCAGGAATCCTTCCTGATCACCACGGCCTTTTAAAGATGATCAGGAGTGACCTTACAAATGACATCAATCAGCTCCCTCAGCACTCATGGATATATCCCACCTCGTCCCATGAACTTGTCAATGTCTAAGTTTGTTCAAAGGTTCTCTAACTTGCTCCTCTGCTACTGAGGCTGTCTTTGCTCCAAAATTTCCCATGGGTCTCATGGACCCATTCCTGAAGGCCAGTCTTAAGACCAAAGTAAAGAAGGTACTGAGTACCTTGGCCTTCTTTGTGTCCTGTGCCACCAGGTCCTCTGCCCATTTAAGAGGAGTCCCACATTTTTCCTAATCTTCCCTTTGCTGCTGTCATACCTGTTCAAACTCTTCTTGTTGCCCTGTACACGCCTCAGGACCTTAGCTTTCCTATCCTCCTCAATGCATGCTTGGACAGCCTCTCTCTCTCTCTCTCCCAGATCAACTGGTCATGCTTATAATCTCTTGCAGCTTCTATTCTACTGTCACGAGTTCAGTCATGAGCTCCCTGTTCATACACACAGATTTTCTGTCACCTTTGCAAAACTTCCAGAACATAGGCATGACCATTCTTGAGCCTGAAAGAAGTTATCCTGAAAGAAGTGATCCTTCAAAAAAATAAACAACCACCTCTCTTGGACTCCTTTCCATCCCACAGGATCACATCCCGTAAGATTCTTCCACAAAGATCCCTGAAGAGACCAAACTCTCTTCTCCTTAAGTCCAGAGTTGTGATCTTGTTGTTTACCTTGTCCCCTTCCCTCAGGATCTTGATGGTTTCTGTAATCTCCTGGTTTTATGCTAATTGTAAGAAATATTTTCAAACTTGTGTAAAGTAAATCAAGTTTATATTAAGTGTATTCCTGGGCAAAGTATTGATTCTATTCAGATGTCAATTCACAAAAGAAATAGTCTGTACACTTGTACAGAATAGTATCGATTTATAGCAAAATGCTCCACAAAAAAATCTTAGAAAGAGATTTGTAAAGCCTGTAGATCTCACTTAAGACTTTTACAACTTTGCATGCATTTGCAATCGAAAACACTACCTGAAATGGCATAGTCTCCATTTGGTGATGCTACAGTTATTGCTGATGCATTGCCAATACTCTCCACTGGCCCCAGACCAACGTGATTACTGAAACTCAGAACGTGCCATCCCATAACTTTTGCAAGCTGCTGAACTGCATGTACTTGGTGCTGTGACATCTGAAAGATAACAAGAGATTCACCTTCTGTTCAGTATTTGCACACCACAGAAAGAATTGCTTACTGGGTTTACCAAGCCTTTTTCTTCTATACAATAGTTATATATGAAAGTGACTTTGTACTTTAAGTTCTCTAGTTTAGAGGAACTTTATTTTTTACATGTATGTTGGTAGAGTTTTGTGTTATTTGAATTTAGACTAGTTCCTCTGCAGATAGAGGAGACCACTGTATTACACAATTAGATGAATTTTTCATAGTTATATGGGTTTATGCATTTTATTTAAGTATTGCTTTCAATTTACAAATACCTGTATTTAGGTCTCAAAAACTAATTCAAGTGATTCAAACAGGATTTTTAAACCATCCTGTCTGTGAATAAAATCAAGACTTCTGCTGTGAAATACATAAAAATCTTTAAAGTATCAAGAGGAAAAGTTCAGAAAAAAAAGTTGAGGTTCTCATATCCATGATTATCTCCATTAATTCTCAAGTGTAAGCACTGAGCTTTAACAGCTTAGGAGTTTAAATGCTACTGGTTTTCTGTATCATGACTTAACACTTGTAACGAGGAACTATCTAGCACTGTTCAGCAGTTCTCTGTGAACAAGTCTGACAACACTTGACCAAAAAGACATGCCCTCAGCAGAATCTGTTCCAACTTGTTTTCTGTGTCGTGGAGTTTTATGTAACTGCAACAGGCCAACCACTGTTATTAAAGACCTGTATTTTGACTATTTATAATGCATAGTAGGGAGATTGCTGCTTCTGAATAAAACCAGCAGCTTGTTCTAAGCAATTAAGTAAACACAGTTCATTCAAGTATCAGCTGATTTAGTAATGGCTGATGCAAAGTGAGGACTAACAGCAATGTTGAAATGACAGTAATTGTGGGCTCATTAAGAACTTGGTTACAGTAAGTTTCATATATAGAATACCTTACTGCTTGTTATGACTCCCACTGACTTGTTTCTACCATAAAGAAATGTATTTTAAATGAGAGGGAAAAATCATAATTACTACTGACCCAAGTGAAAACCGGCATTATATTTTAGTAACAGTTGCTAAAGTCACTATACAAACATAGTGAAAATTCAGTAATCCACCTTCCTATGTTCATTATCTTCATTTGAAGTTTTTTAATATTTTCTGTATAGATAAAGGTGAGATTCTTCTGTTTTCCAAACAGTACAAGAAAGGGAAGAATAATGTGTATGAGTCTACCTGAGATAAAAGGAAATCCTGCAGTTCTTGCTCTTGATGGGACAATGTAATAACTCTTCCATCTCTGTGCACAACTCTGATTTGTTCAACTCCAATGTTCAGCTGTAGTTGAATGGATCTTTGAAGATAAGAGGCACATTTATTCAAAATGCACTAAAACACTGAAGAAAACAGGAAACTAAGAACACAGAATCCTTCCCACTCACTGACAAGAACTCTTAAGATGGATGGTGCAAAGCCTTCGGAACACGACAGCAACTCCAACCATTTCAGTTTCATCACTCACCACAGCAGCTCCCTCTACACTTCAGGGGACAATATTCTGTGGTGTGTTCCCAGACCTGGCCCACTGCTTGTTCAGGTCAAGGAAGCCTCACAGTTGCCTGCCTGCCACCGTTGCCCAAGTTTCCTTCCAGAGGTGCAGGGAAAATGGTGTGTTCTGCACTACAGCCAAGACTTGGGCAGCATATGCATTCTGGAACCAAGACTGGCAATTGCACCAATGACAGCAGTTTGCCCCGCACTGTGGACACAGAGCACTGCTCCAAATGTAAAAAACCACTGTCAATGCATTAGTTAATTTACTGCTGGTCAGCATCCAGACATTTGTTTCTGGAACATGACATTACTTATTTTGATACCTTTGTGCATAACTAATTGTATGAATTACCTGAGTTCCACATTTCAGTACCTCTACAACCAAGCTAGGACTGAGCACTGATTAGCTTTCCATAAGGAGCCTGGAAATTTAGAATCCAGCATATCAAATGATACTTTGTATTCAGTCATCTCTACCCACAGTAAATCCCACCCTTAAATGGCCACTCTCATTTCTATTTTCTTCTTTGAAACTGAGCTAATTAAAAATGTAATACATTTCCTCATTAAAGTGCAAAGTGTGTGAAGAGTTTTCTTAGCGTGGCTGCTCACCCCCAACTCAGACAAATAGACACACACAAATAATGGACTCCTACTTGTCTGTCGAGGAGAGTCTAAACCTTTAAAGCACAACTTGGATACACATTCTCTGCTGCATGCTTCTACCAGTAAAAAGAGACATGCATTCTCATACTTACTTGCAGATCTGCTCATATCCTTGAGAAGTTATTAGAACTTTAACACTGGATTCATAAACATCATTGATATTGGACCAGTGAGCCTGAATCTGAGGATCCTCAATACGACTCGCCAGGCTGTCAATGGTTCGAGCAGTTCTAGAAGATAAAGCCATATTCCACGCACAATGACCTAGACAGTTTGTGCTGTTCTCTTGTTTAAAAGAACTGAGCAGGTTATTCCATTTAAGGGCACCATGTGGATCAAAGCTCTATTTCAGCACCATTCTGGTGCTAATGCAGCCCACTTGTTTATTATGTACATTTCTCATGCGTTCAGCAACCATATTGAAGTGGTTTTACTCAGTTATCAGCTACTGCATTGCAAAGAATATGGAAGAAGATATTTTATGCAGTTTAAGATAAGTAGGGACAATTATCAGCAGCTTATGTCCTAACTGTCACAGCAATCTCAAAAAAAAATCTGAATTTTTTTTTTTACTAGCTGAGTGTTGCTTGCTCATGTTTTATCATATATTATTGTTTCTTAGTACTTGCAAATAAAGACTATTTTAACTGTGAAGGAAACAGTGTCTGGTTTTAAGAACACTTAAAAAAGATCAGTTGTATTCTACTTAATGGTACATTCTATTGTAACTTTAAACAAGAATAGCATGTGACCTACCTGCGTCTCAAAAAGATATGTTTTGCCTGTTTTATTATCTTTTCCAGAAGTCCTTCATTTGACTGTAGAGAACTGATATCATTTTTATCAAAAGCCTGGGGTCCAGCAAGTCGCATTCTCTTATGGCCAAAAGGTGCACTAGCTGGATGTGGCATTACTGTTGAGCTCAGGGTTTGCTTGTGACACTGAAACAAACAACAGATGTTATAAAAGGAAGTGACCAAATAATGTATCATATGCTGCTATCAGTTTTTTTACGTTTACATACTTTCAAAAAGCGCAACATTTTAACTTTAGAAACCTGACAGCATTTTAAAGCTAACTTTATGTGTGTCTTTCAAACCTTATGGAAAGTGATTTTTTTTTCTTTTTGAAAAGTACTAGCTAACCAGAATTTGGAACCGTGCCTTTAATACATCTCTGGAGACAGAAAGAATGGTCAAATAAAAATAAAGGAAGCATTTTAGATGAAAAATAAAATGAGGTACAAAAAGTTTTAGCAACCTGTCCAAAGTAAAGAAAGGAAATTCGCATTAGAGCTGGGTACTGAGCCAAAGCTCCATGAAACCTAAACCAGTGTTTAAAACACTGGACTATTCCGCATGGCTGCATGACTTGCACAGCCATGCTCTAAGAGATGAACACTCACTGGAATATGGTTTCAACTCTGCTCAGACATGCAAAATTGCACTCCTTTCCTGAACAGACGCAACCTCAACCTTCTACCCCAGGTCATTCTGCTAGATTATACAAGAATCTTAAACGCTGAAGCAGAGAAGTGGACCTTAAAAGAAGCAAAGCTATTACAATAATTGATTGTTCTTCCTTCATGGGGGTACAGTCTGACTAGATGCTCCCTCGCAGTGCTTGCCAAGCATTAATCAGACACAGCGCAAATAGGGAGACTGATGAGCTCTACTGGAAAAGCTTTGCATGGCTATTCTGAAGTGAGCAGCCAGGCCTGAGGTTGCGTAAGGAACTAGCATTCCATGAAAGCACGAACTGGAACTCCTGAACCACCCATGCCCATTGAAACCGAGCAATAGGTTGCCTTATACAAATGGATGGGAAGCGACTGGCCTCTAGTGGCACTCGGCTGTTACAACAGTGCTGCACACCAGGCAACAGACTGAGCGAAAGCCCAAAGACTGTCCAGTGTTTGACCATAAATGCATTTATTACCTCTCTGATAAGTTGATGCAAATTATGTTCCAGAACATAGAGATGATCCTCTGGATTCTGTTTTTCAGAAGCAGCCTTCTGGGACTTTTTATCATTGGAAGAGTGGCACAGAGAAATAGACAACTGCAAACCTATACAAAAGACAGGAAGAAAAAAAAAACAAAAGAGAGCACTGACAATTGTCAAGGTTGCTACTGAGAAGTACTTTTCTTCACGTTTTATAGCAGTAGTTTATCAATGAAAATCCACCATATTAGAGAAAAATCAAAGAATGATGGTGGCGAGCACAGCACCAAAGGCAAGTAAGACTTGCTACTCACTGAAGTGTTGACAGGCCAGCTATGAACTCACTAGGTGCATTTCACACCAATTTCTATGACTCAATCCCACACAAAAAAGAAAACTCCTCAGGACCCCATTCCTTCCCCAAAGAAAAAATTATTTACCATCATGCGCATTTTAAGCAATCCAGAAATATATTCTTCAGTTGTGTACCCCCTGTAAGAACAGAGGATTCAGCAGCTGACTCAGAGCCACCCTCATGCTGTTTAATTATCCTCACTGAAGAGCTTTAGCCTTTGTTCTTCTGAAGACTTCTGAAGACTTAAATTTCTCAAGCCTTAAATTTCATTTGTGTGCAATCCAGGAGCAGTGACCTATGCACAGCTCCAAACTGCCATGAGCACATGGCATTACAGTTGACAGTTTAAGTACTGCTGACAAAAAAACATAACCGCAAAGGAAAACAGAGTAAATTAGAAACTAAAGCACATTGGTTGAATTTTTCTGTTATTAGTAACCAAAATTCTAGCTCTGTGAAATTCTGTTTTTCAGAACCTCAGAAAACCAAGGAGTTTTTTATTTTCTAAGAACAGAGCATTAAAAAAGGTCACATCAGTCAGGAATTTCAGTTCACGTTTAAGCAAATAATTGCTAAGAAGTCTTGTACAGTTTCCTACCTGGGAAAGGCTGGGAGATTATCTGATTTTTCACAACAATATGAGGAATCTGTGATTTAATTTGAACAGCTTCTCGTGACAGCTGGGCGAAAATTTCTTTACACAAAAGAACATTCTGCGCAGTCTCCAACTTTGTCTGCCAGTGTGGAGAACCTGAAAAATACAAATCAATGTTTGCAGAAGGAAAGAGTAAAGAGAAGCCACGTTTTTGTTCAGACACCAGACACTGTGCAGTAGCTAGGCACAAATGCTGAGATAAAGCAGTCAGTACCTTATAGCCAAACTGAGTATTATCAGAACTTTATCTCAATTAAGCAAGCACTTTAAGGTAACACTAATGCATTTTCATTCAATTTAACATATATGTATGTTGCAAAGTGAAAGGCCCTTCTGGAACCATGCATTATGCTCCCAGGCCTTTTGTGAACTCTGCTTAGGAACCTCTGCTTCCTGAGTTGCAATGTACTTTCAATGATACTTCCAGCTTTATTAAATTCACTCTACAATGAACTACCAAATAATGTTCATTTAGTGTATGTGTAGGATTTTCAGGATTTATAAGCCCAAAACTCTTGGGAGATCCTGGTGTAAGTACACAAGCTCTATAATGTACCCTGAATACCATATCAAACACTTCCATAGTACAGCACTCTGTCTATGTTCTGGATGGTGTGAGCATCTGTGTCACAGACCACTGTGAAATGAAATCCTGCCAGTTTATTTTTAACCCTGAAGAGTCAAGGATGAATTTTTAATCCCAATAGTTTACAACTTCAAATACCAGCACACATCCAATGAATCAGTCTGTTCTCTGACAGGTGGGTTGTTGATAATTAACGCACAGAATGCCAGCACAGTTTCAGATCAAGATAAAACATATGAGCCACAGACAGCTGAGCTGAACTAATGGGATGTAACTGGCTGAAACACAACACCTTGGATTGATTTTGGTGATGTGCTCAAACTTTTAAAGACTAACAGAAGGTGCTCCAGAATACTTGAAATGCAACTCTCATACTTTTGTTTCAGAACTGAATAAACACTTGAAAAACGGAAGGAGTGTGCTTTGAAAGCGTTGTGTTTTCAAAGCCCAAGCAGCACCTAAAAAGAAAATTTCAGTTTAAATAAGGGTATTCTTGTTCGCTCTTCTTCCAAGCTCTGTGCTATGATTTTCAAACAAGCATCACATGCAAACCAATTTCTTGAGAACATGCTCATAAAACAACATATAGCTATACCTGGTTTTGATTTTGGCAAGGATCTTTTAAAGAGATTGACTGTCCCGAGGTCACCAATGTCTGGAGCTTGTTTCTGAATAGAAACCTAGGCAAGAGAGAACATTATTTGGTGTTTGTTCTGTTGCAAGCATACGCGTATTGAAACAAAACTCACGCTACATTATTACAGTTTCTCTGACAAACCTTGATATACGCTGATCCCTCTAAATCACTTGGAATTTGAACATCTAAAGGACAGTAATCCTCAGGTATCTTTTTATCCAGGTCAATGTCAGTGTTCTTTATCACCTCAAATGTGCCATGATGAAGAAAAAGAGAGCCTGAGAAAAGAAGGGCAAAGACATACATACTAAACATAAAGCACCTTCTGCAAATAAGAAAAATCTCATTCCTCTATTTTGGAAGAATATGTATTCCCAAGACTCCAAACCTCCAGAGGTGCACGTGACTCATATTTCTCAATGACTTCTTAAAAAAACCCAGATAAATTAGAAAGCTCATTTCAGCACATCAGCATCTCAGTCCTCCAGTGTGAGAGATGCAATGTTTTACAGTAAATTAGCATGGAGTATTTAATAATTATGAGGGAAAACCAACTGTTTCAAAATGGTGTCAAGAGATGCAAGGAAAGAGAAGAATAAAAAAAAAGGTACTGGGTTAAAACAAGACAAAAAATAACTGTCTGAAGTTTTGCAAGCAAGTAGTTTAAGGTGCAACACCCTTACTGATTTAAAGGAATTCGGATGATGTTTGGCTATCAGTCTTGAAATTATACCATGTTCTGACTGTAAAAACAGCTGTATAGCCAGTCATTCAGGGATTGATAAAAGCAGATATCCCCATCTGTCATAGCTGCATCCCTTTCACATCCAGGGCATAGTTCATTTAGTTTAGAGTAAATCATCTAAAAAGAGCCATAGCCTGGTGTATGTCTACAGCTTCTTCATGAACAACCCTGAATTTGTCCTTCCCCTCCTTCACTGATGACAAGAGGAACCCAACGCACCCAGTTCTGACGCCTGCTTTGTACCTGTATCTTAAAATTCCATGAGATTCTGTATTGTCACTCCACCACGGCCTTTAGAACCCCAGGCTGGTCACTCTCTCTTACTCTCTTATCCGTGAAATAAGGCATATTCTCAGCATAATTTCTCTCAAGTGTAGGAATAATAGGTATAATAAATCTGTCTTTGATGATAACCTTTAGTCACATGGTTAAGTTTTAGTTAGTCTGAATTCTGAGGAGCAGGGAGTTAGACTTGATAATCTCTTTCAACTTGAGATATTTTATGATCTTCACTCAGACGAAAACGTAACACACTTCTCACCTTTTTTAAAATGTTTTACAGACCAAATGTTAGATAAAAGCCAAAGACTTACAAGGTCTCCCTGTCAACTGATCAACTGCATTGTCAATGCAGAATTGTTTCTGTAAAGAAATGCTTCCTAAAATCCTACACGGTGAGCCTTTAAAAGTACTATCTAGGTTGAGGATGGCAATATATTTTTCCTGATAATAAAACAGGAGCTTTATAATCCTGTCTCAGAATTATAATGAACTTAAAATAATCTATTATTAGATATTCCATCTGTTTTTCCAGTAACAGAAAGCAAATTTCTTAATATATCCATTCTTGTGAAAAAGACCCTACTTTTTACCTGCACTTCTGTAGCTCAGATCGCCAAGAATTTTGTCTCCCACTTTTCTCAGCTTCCAGTGTTGTCTCAGACGCAGCAGTTCAGAGTTGAAGTCTCTTTGTCGTTTGTTTTCCTGGTTTTCTGCAACTGATTTGGATAATCTTTCTGCACCTTTCAATAGGATTTGAGCTGCTCCAGCTAATGACTTCTTTTTTGAAATCAACTGTAGAAACTGAGGATTCTGGTAACAACACCAAAAAAAAAAAAACGATGCAGAGATACTTGCACCTTAATTCTCAAAAAATCATTCTTTATTATTATTAATGGAAACTAACTGACAGCAATTGATTAAGTTGTTATTGCTGGATGTCCACTAACTTATTTGGAATTACTTTCATATCAGCATTATACAGTCACAGGCAGCATATTTTGATTTACAGCTTCAGCAAAGAGGCCTCTGAAATTGGGCTCATCTCCCCTTCCCAGCCTTACCCTGACCCACAAAGTGCTGTCCTAGCACAAGGAAAGTTTTACTAAATCCTGTACACATCACACATGAAAAAATTCCACCAAAATAAAATCTTTAGCATCAAGCTAAAGTGCATACAAAGTGTATAACTTAGGTATAACATACCTGCTTTGGGGGAAGGGGATCCTGCACAACTGGATCTAGAGTCATGAACTTTTTATCCTTCACAATGCTAAGAACGTCATACAAAACACACATCTCAGTCAGGGCGCTTCTTAAGTTGTTCCTCACTGAATCCCAAGGCCAGAGGGATGGCTGAAACTTTACCAACCCTAAAAATAAAACAAAGGGAAAACAAAGGACTTTAAAAAGATATGGTTTAAGACTCATTCTTAAATCACGGAGAGATCACAACGGCATGAAATATAACGACGTATCTGGAGCTATCCTTTCCCACTATAACCTGCAGGGACTCGGTCATGACTATCCTAACCTGATCCACAGCCAACCGCGGCAATCCTAGGGGAAAGGCAGGCCAGGCCCAAGCACCTGCGGGGCTGCAGGCCGGGCACCGCCACACCTGGGCGGGCCTCCACCAGCTCCATCCCGGCGGGAGAGCCGGGGCCGTGGGCCCCGCCGCCCCCCCTCACCTTCTTCATCCTCCGCCTCGCCCGGCTCAGCCCAGGCGCGGCCCGCCGAGCCGGGCTCGTCCTCCTCGGAGCCGGAGCCCTGGCTGAAGTCGATGCGCTGAGCCAGGCGCGCCAGGTTCTGGGACATGGAAAGCGGCTGGAGGTAGGTTTCGCTGCCATCCAGCCCCACCTCCTGCACCTGCTTCTCGCACGCCGACTCGATGCTGATGCGCACGGCCGGCACCCCCGCCATCTTGGAGCGGCCCCGCCCGCAGGGGGAGCGGGGGGCGGGGCCAGCGCCGGGAGGGCTCGGCCGTTTCCGGAGACGCTCGGGAGGGGGCGGGGCCAGCGCCGTGAGGGAGGGGTGCGGAGCGGCCCCGCTCTGAGGTGCTGCGGCTTTGCTTTTTGACCGCAAGTTGGTTTAACGGCCCGTTCTGCACGTAATTTCATCACCTCTGGTTCCCCCTCGTTAGCTATGAACACGCAGGAAGCACCACCAAACAGCAGGAAAATATACAATAACGTTGCAACGAAACTACAGTTTGAACTGGGTCATAACAACTCCAGTAACGCGTACTCTCCGAGTTCCACCCTTTAACATAATTAAGAAGTCGGCAGTTTACTGGTCTCATATTTATTCTTAAGTCTGATAAGTGTGCATAATTAAAAGCGTTACAAAAATCAGCATTTGTACTTCGGGAAGATTAAATCGCCCAGCGGGAGGCTCAGTCTCTCCCGACCAGGTGCGTCTCCTGGGGCCTGTCGATGCGGAAGA
The DNA here is from genome assembly GCA_036023395.1 of Myiotriccus ornatus. Classification (NCBI taxonomy): domain Eukaryota; kingdom Metazoa; phylum Chordata; class Aves; order Passeriformes; family Tyrannidae; genus Myiotriccus; species Myiotriccus ornatus. Next base: position 37,161,463 of record JAYRBT010000001.1, on the reverse strand, counting down.
GCAGCTCGGCGGGCTGGAAGTACCCCAGGTACTGCACGCTGTCCGGGCTGGTGTCCTGGTGGTAGTGCCCTCCTTCTCCGTGGTGGCTGAAACAGTGGGTGTGCTCCACACGCAGGTCAAAGCCCTGTCACCAGAGAAAGAAAGGTCCATCAACAAGGCATTCACGTGAACCGCATTTAAAAAAGTGTTTCAGTTTTAAACTCTTGCCCCTTCTCCTGTCACCACATGCCCTGCTAAAAGGTTTCTCTCCATTTTTCCTAAAAGTCTCCTTTTAGGTACTGGAAGGCTGCCATAAGGTCTTCCTGGAGCCTTCTCTTCTCTCCATGGTAAACCCCAGCTCTCAGTCTGTCTTCACAGGAGAGGTGCTCCAGCCCTCTGATTATTTTCATGACCCTCCTCTGGACCCATGCCAACAGGTCCACGTGTTTCTTGGGGCCCTAGGGCTGGATGCAGCACTCCAGGTGGGGTCTCATGAAGGAGAGAATCACACCCCTTGACCTGGCCATGCTTTGTTTGATGTGGTCCAGGAATTGTCTGGGCTGCAAGAAGATACTGATGAACAGTACACATCAGTTGATGAACATATTAAGCCTACAGTATGTCTCATTTAACTCTGGAAAAATGTTTTAATATTACTTATGACTGCACTGTTATTTATAAAATGGTCATTTTCATCTATGGTTTCCTGGTTATCTTTTCCTAATGATGAGTATCTTAATGTTTTTTGAAACCAGACTAGTTTTAATACTGAATTATTTGCTGTTGAATTTAGTGCTTGTGAAAGATGCTAGATAACTTTCCAGCATAAGGCTTTGCAGACTTGAATTTCCTTCAGCAACAAGACACATGCTTCATGTATTTCAACACAGGATTAGCAGAAAGAGTTCTTATGAAAGTGAACTACACACAGCTGAACCAGCTTCCATGCTCTTGGCATTTCTCCCAGCATGGCCAGCAGTGAATGCAAACTGTGCTGTTGGATTTGAGATGCAAACACTTGCACACTTGCAATTGGAACTGAACCATTAAGTTCAATCCACTATGAACAACAACTAGGTTTCAGAACAGATTGACCTAGATTCAGTTCAAACAAGTCACAGAAACTAGAAACTTCTATTTCATTACACCACCTCTGGAAGAGTCTTAACACAATACTTACACACTCCTGTTCTTAAAAGGAAGATCACAGCCAAGACAAAATTCATTACAAGTCTCAGTTTACACTTAGAAATTAAAAAGGAGACTCACCGGATCTCTGGAAACTATTACTGGCTGACAAATCAGTGGAGCCTTCATTTCAAAGAATTTGAGCCAGTTATTCACATCCTCATCAGTATTCAGGGGACAGGTAGAAAATTCTGGAGGCTACAGCAAAAAAAAAAAGCTTTATAAGTAAAAGAAGACACTTTCATCAAGACACTTTTTCTTTAGCAGCTTTCTTTCACATTTTCCCTTCCCGCTATTCTGTTCCTTTTCCTTCTTGACCAAAAGAAGCTCACCAGTGCCCATCACTGTGCTTCTGCCAGAAATAGAAGTGACCAGAATATTGCTTCTTTCATAGCACAGGTAGTGGAAGCACTACTGAGGTGAGGATTCTTCTGCTCCTGGTACATTTTAGAAGCTCAGTTATTTTTTTTTTAAAAAAGTCTAATGCTTCTTGTAAGTATCATCTCAGTTCACATGTTCAATTCGTTTTACAATAGCTCTCCAATTCTTTAGCTGCCCAAGGATTTCAAGAGATGATGGTATTAAGGCCAAGTAAAATAGCATCAGTAGTTTGTAACAACGATTTTGTAATGTCAGCTCCTTGATTTAATGCAGTGCTTATCCTAATAGTTTATGCGTACATTTAAAAATACAAAGTCAAAGCACTAAGACGTTACGCGCTGATTTATACTTCTGTTTTCAGGAGGACAGAGAAAGCTAAATGAATAGAGAACAACGTACCATAATGTGAATCTTTGCTTTCCCCTTCTGAATGATAAATGTCCCACCCATCCCAACTGGCTTTTCTCCATAGTGTTTCTCTAAAGTTTGTCTCAGGCAGGAAACGAAGTTAAGTTCCCCAGTTCTTCCATTGGCTTTCACTTCAATGACCTGGAAAATAAAGTTAATTGGTCATTGCTGTCTCCTGCTGCAACAGTCTGCAAAGGTCTGTAAAAGCTGTTCTGAAATTCTCTGAAGCTGATAACTCAAAATTACCTTCTGAAAATGCAATTCCCTGCAAGTGCTGCTCCTTCCAGTACCTGACCAACTCTCTTTTCCTGACTTTTGTTCAATGCTAGCTTTGCCTGTGAAGGGTGTTGGGCAGCAAGAGATTTACTCAATACAGTAATTACTGAGACAGTGATATGAGCCCCCCTTTCTATCAGCTGGCTTCCACTCTGTTACAAAGAAACTCTTGGTACCAGATAAGACTTTTCAGTTTCCATGCAATAGTCAGTTTTTGACCGCTCTGCCTTTGTGCTGGCTGTGTCAGGGAAAGCACTTCTACAAAAAGCTGGGCAAGTGCCCACATCTGATTTACATAACTACATTGCACAACCATTACCATAAATCACTGCCAGTTTGGACTAGATTTGGATGAATGATTTATGATGATGGAAAGGTTTTATTAAGTTAATACTTATGCCTCAAAATTTCAAATGTCTCTCTGTCTCCACCAATTTTTCCTCTTGTTCATTGGCATCTGTTTGTTATGGTTGTATGTTTCTCTCACGGAATTACAACTTTACTATTATCACAGAAAACAGATAGTAGAACGTTAAATCATGAGTTTTCTTTCGGTCACAAAGCTCTACAAACGAGGCCCCTTTGATCCAAGTACACACCTTACCAGGTTGGCCCTCACTGGCATAAAGATTGGCCAACAGTCCAAACTCACAGTCAGTATATTTACTGCTGTACTTCTCAAGCAGGCACCCTTTGTCTGCAGGATTTATCTGAGCAACATAGCTCCCATTTACAGCAGGCTTTTTTTCAGTCTTAGTTTGAACAATAGGGATAAGCTGAGAAAAAGAACATATAAAAGTTAAGTAAGTCAATTAGAACATGTAAGAGTCAGTTAAATGAACTGAATTCACTTAAACACTGTTTAAGCTTTGGACAATGAACCCAAGAAACAATTCTCTTCATCACATAGCTCTGTCTGTCAGGATGACATTTTAATTGGTAAGAAAAATGTACTAATACTGTAATGTAAATGAAAGATCCAGAAAAGAGATATTCTTTTTCTGGACAATTAAATTTAATGTCATGTGGAGATGAATGCTAGTGTTAAAAAAATAAATTAAAAAAATGAGAAAAAAAGTATCTGAGGTCCAATTCAAGTACTGGAATTCTGTGGAATACTTTCTCAGTGTACAGAAACAAACACTATTATAGTGGCCGAAATTTAATGTTGAAATGCACTATCTCACCTGCCCATAAATCCTTTAAAAGGAGATGGCAAGACCAGAGGTTTATGCCCGAAAAAACTCTGATTAACCAGTCTCCACAGACAGTAGTTTTTACCTCCTGCCTCCATTTTTTATGTGGCACCTTTGAAATTTACAATGGTAAAGTCATCCAAGAGGGCGAAATACAGGGAGTATTTTAAAGGCATTTACCAGTAAGTTTAAAAGGCTTTTCTAAATCGTGGAGTTAAAACCTCTGGTCAGGTCTTTGTCAATCAGTTTCAAAAAAAAAAAAAATCATGTTTCTTGCATGCTCCAAGGCAATCACATGCTTCCTGAAGAATTACAAGTTAAAAATTAATCTTTATTACCTCAGTAGTATGCACCTCAGTGGATGGGCCTCCTCTGAATTCCTTCTAATGTGTTTTATGTGCTTGTGGCATGAAAAGTATTTATTAAATATTTTGTGGTAAGTGGGGAATACCCTGTATGACACTGGTCTATTGTTATGATACTCCCATGAATTCATGGAGAACCACTGCACTTATTTACTGACCTCAGCATTTACGCCAAGAATCTTAGATGAAACAGCTCCAGCTCCAAGAATGAATGCTCCGGGCAGCTCTATGTCTTTTGCAACTGTATTGAGATCGTAAACCTGCAAAACAGAAACAACCCTTCCATCCCTGGAAATGTCCAAGGCTAGGCTGGATGGGGCTCTGAGCAACCTGATCATCAGTGGGTGACATCCCTGCCCATAGCAGGGGAGGTTGGAACTACATGATCTTTAAGGTTCCTTCCAACCCAAGCCTTTCTATGATTCTATGATTTTAGTGTGGTGCTCTGAGCTGGAATCGTCATTCTGGTCACTGTAGTCTCTGGATGCATTTAATTAACAAGGCTCTCATTAATACTTTGGATGATTAGGCTGAACACAGTTTCTGAACACAACAAAACATTTGGTAGTAAAAAATTTGTTAGATGTCTATTGCTTTCTGACAGGTGGATTTTGCCTGTATGTTCCCCTGTCATTATACTGAAAAACTGAATTATTGTTTTTGTTGAAATGTCTATGGAAAAAATGGAAGGGAATATCATATAGAGACTGATCGGATGAGGTGTCAGCAAGGAGGCACGACATTCTTGGAAAAGGAGGGTAATGCAAATCCAGTGTTGGCCTGAGAACACAAATACAGCCAGTTTTTACAAAGAAGTGTGGCTGTCACTTGAAACTGCAGGCACACAACAAGCCATATACGAATATGCACACAGGCCCCTTCTTCAGTAGTTCCTTCCATGTTCCTGTCACAGATGGTATGTTTCTAAAACTAACTTATATTTGAGAATAGAAGTAGATGAACCATCAACCACAATGCGCTATTCTTGCCACAATGTGTAAGATTTTGTCACATGGTCTATGTTTAACACACATCAGAATCAATCTTGTAAAACACTGAAAAGTCCCTTTCACAAGAGGAATCTTATAGTATCTCTTAGTTGTTAGTTTTGTTTATATTTCAACAAGATACTGCTTTTCTTTTGATATATGTATTAAACCCCACAGTTACAGAAAAAACTCACTTTTTCTTTCTGTACCAGAGGTATGAGATAAGGAACACCTCCCACATCTGCTATCCTAGGCTTTCCACAGATTCCTGTAAGAATACAGCCAGTTAGCTTGGTAAAGTATTTTGTCCTACTAATCCTAAATGAGCATGCAGTCTAACCCACCAAAGAACTGGTTCCTCAAACTTCTAAATACTTAGATAAAGTGTTGCACTATTAAGAAGTCCAAGCCCTAAAATGATTCACAGTAGGATTTAGTGCTATGCAAGCTGTTGTAAAATTAACATTCTCTAAACACAAAGAAATTAATAGAGTGGGCAACACCTTCTATTTGCCAGTTCTCCACCACACAGGGGATACCTCTGCTGGGGCTCCCCTTGCAAAATTTTAGCAAAGCTGGAAGCTGTCTGAGTCTCAGGACAATTCATCCCACTTACTTGGACATGTATTTTAAGAAGGGATGAATCACCTTCTAGAAGTGTTTCTTTCACTACACTGATGCCAGAGGGAACTCGGATGAGTAGCACAGATGACATGTCTGTCTTCCAGACAGCTAATTCAAAGAAGATGAATTCCATTCAGAATAAGATAGGTTCACTTCACTGACATACACGAATGGCAGAAATTTAAAAATTAATGGAAGCACAACACCTTAGGTTCAGACAGTGATTGGCAGGGATATAAAAAATTTCCCTGTCGGAAAGAAAACAACTTAATTTCAAAACCTTTTCAGTAGACTTAATAAATCTTAAGAAATAAGTGGGTATTGCAGTAACAGATTAAGAAAAAAAATTATGACAAGTACTTAGCAATAACTTGTCCTTGTTCATACTAGGAAGTAAATCCAGAGATATAAAATTTAGCTCTCTTCTCATGCATATTCTTTATCTGAAAAACAATTTAAACTCTCCCAAAATCTTTAGAAGATCAAAACCAAGCAGAATCAGGTAGAAAAAACGGGAGAAGACTTAGTGGAAGAAGAGAATGCTAGATTACCTTTAGCAGGAAATTTGAAGGGCTCCTGAGTCAGATCAGGACAGTCTACAACAGAGACTTGAGCATCGGCAAAGTTCTCTTTAAGCCCTTTCTGCAAAACTGTAATAAAGAATAATAAATATATCTGTTTGGATTTCAGCAAGATACATTACTTACGCTTACCCTAAGTAACTCCATTGATTTAACTGTCTGTAGGCGCTTGTTTCATGCATCAGAGCTTCATAGAAGAGCAAAAGTTTGTTCAGATAATTGTTATCATCTGCCACATCAATTCATTTAAAGTATTTTAAAAACATTTTCATTGAAATATAATAACTGACTGCTCCTAGTAGCACTAGGAGCAACACAGCGTGGGTAAACTTAAATCACATTCAGCAGTGGGTTGGTTTCAAACAGCAGACAATTATGATCACAGTCAAATGTGATGCAAGAGCAAAGGAGGAAGCAAATTTTAGCTGAAGGGACAATTCGTTCTTAAATACATTAACCAGACTGTTTGCAATAGCTTGATTATAATCTCAAACCTTCTCTGCTATCTGGAAATTTCTTCTGCCACAGGATACTGCCTATCATGTTTATGCTCTTGTGGAGATTTTCTGGCAAGTGCCACTGTCAGTACAAGACAGCTAATGAATGGTGCTCGTGATAATGATCCAAATCTAAAATTTTGGTTTTGCTTCACATCAATGGTTTTTAGGCTCAGAACCTGCAAAGTCACTCAACAACAGGGAGGATTAGATGAATGCACTATTCGGAAACAACTTCCAAGTCTAAATTGAGTGAGGGATTGTCTTCAAATATACTGCTTCAAATACCACGTTAAAAGGTCCAGGTTCTTTCATGCCTGGGGGTCTGCTTTGACAGATTTCTTAAACTAAAGAACAGAAGATCAAGTCTGTTCTCAAATCAAGCAGTTTCTTATTTGCTCAGAAGATTTTCTTGAGTCTTTGTTTCCTTCAATTAGGATTTCAGCCATACCTTACTTCTCAAGAGCAGATTTACAAAGCTGTTGATCACAAGGGTCAGTGGAAGGTACTTGGCACAATTCTAAATACATCTCAGTACCTTCTGGTAAGTGGACAAGGACAATAAAAGGGCATTCCTCAAATTATACCCAAAATCTGAACAGCAACAAAATTCACAGCTTACAGGAGGTCCTCAGGGGGGAAAAATGGAAAATTCTGCTTTCAGATGAAATTTTACTCTTTCAAGCTGCTCTACTGCAAGTACATGGTGTTCTCTGTAGAGAGTCTAGAGCAGTTGTGTCCTACTGCCCTAGCCTGATTGAGTGAGAAGAGCACTGGGAACCACCCAGGGTAATCTTGGGACCACACTTTCTCAACGCATGCAAACATCAAACTGACACAGATTTGGGAAAGCGGCAAACCGAACTTGAGAGATCAATCTGAAAGGCAACAATCTTTAGTAGATCTGCTGCAGGGGAGAGACTGCCTTTCTGCTAGTGCAAGGAAAGGAGCTCATGAGCAAGTGCATTGGACCCTTCCAACTTCAACCACTTTGTTATTCTGAGCACATTTTGGGAAGGCTTTGGAAAGAAACAAACTAAAGAAGATGTTTCCTGCAGCCCTGTTCTAAGGTAATCACTGAAAGAGGAGCCAGCTAGGTTCAAGCAAGAGGATCTGCCATGCTACACTGCATCTTGCCAGCTGTGTTTTGAGTAGTCCTGAAAAAGAAAGAAATACTGGAGGGTACAGGAGGGCGGATGATCCTGTATCCATAGAGAAGTTTGCTCTTTAGTTGTCAAACTTTCACAACTCGTGCACAAATTTGCAAATACAGCAGACAGTTTTAAAGGGTTTGAGAGCCTGTCTGTGTGCTTAAATATCAAGGGGGCTTGGGGGAGGAGTCATTGTTTGTGCTACAAAAATCCCAGCACATAGAGAAATAGTGCTGTTCTTTACATCTCAGTGTGTTAAGAGCAGGAATTCTCCATGTACTGTCTGTAGAAAGGTTTTGGTATGAGCTTTAATGTAAGTTCGAAGAGTACGTTATAAGTTCATAAAAAGTTACAAGCTGCATAACTTACCCCCAGCAAGCTCCTCCAGACTTGGAACGTGAAAAGCAAACCTTTCGACTTTGGCCATTTCTTAACTGGTGCTGATTTCTTGAGGTAAGAAATTACACTACAGCACGCTGCAGGGGCAACTGATCTGCCAACAAGGATAATAGTTTAACAATTAAAACAGTCTCCTTTCAATATGGGAATTATTTTTCAATTTCACTCAAGAATGCACAGACAACAGTAGAACTGTAGTTCTGCCATCAGGAAAGACTAATGGCTTCAACAGTAACATTAAAGTTTTTATAGATTTTGAAAGACATGTCTGTCAGACCTACAGCTGGCTCAGAACATTACATACGCTAGTCTTCAAGCTTGCTGGGTGTAGGCAACACATCCAATGCTGAATTCAGTTCAAGGGACAGGTTAGGAGATTTGTGTGTCCTTTGTAAGACTGGAATCACAGTTTGATTTTGGAAGAAAACTGGGCTTTTCTGACACATTAGCTGCCTCCTCAGGCCTTCCCAACATTAATGTTTACTTTTCCAGCATTGGCTACAGTGGACTTTCAACCCCATCTGTGATACGGTCTCCAATTTACTCCGGGCATGCGTTTCCCCTTCCAGGGAGAAAAGATAAGAAGCAAAATAGAAAACAGTAGCAGCAAGTTCTGCGGTGTCAGCCTCTGTATGGGTACTGAGCTTGTAACAAAACGTTTTGTTTGAACATAAGTTTAAGAATGCCTTCACAAATGAACGGTACTTCAGTCAGTTTTTGCAACAGCAAAGTGAGTAACTAGGGCAAACCACTAGCTCAGGGCAGAAACAGCTGATTGTACACTACCTAAAAATAAGCTATAGCAATTAGTAATTCCTTAAGCACATGCTTGTTGTGCACGGCAAAAAAAACCCCAACAACCCAACAAAATGGGTCCCACTTATCTAGATCTCAGGTGTTGGAGGAAAATGCCAAAACCCTAACTACATTCCCAGACATGACAGAGCCTTTGTTAGGAAGGACTACGGTGTAAGATAGCTGTTTATGCATAGTTCTAGTTTCTATTTTTAAAAAATCCCACCTTTTATGATTGTCAAAAATTGTAACTGTCCTTATACCACCAACCTCTTAAGCCTGTATAAAGGAAAAAAAAAAAAAAGAAAGAAGAAGAGTGAGGAGATTATAGGAGTCACCTAACTGAAGTGTTTGAGCAAAATGTTCAGCCATCCCAAATTACTGCTGTAGCAAGCAGGAGAGAAAAGAAGAAAAACTGCAACCTGTAGTTGGTCTTATCCATCTCCACAGGTGACTCCTTCCCTCCTCAGGCTGCAGAGGAGAAAGTAACAGGTTGGATTTGGTACCTCTGGTAAAAGCCTACTGTCAGATGGAATGAATCACACCCCAAGGCTTTTAGTGTGCACCAAGAAAGGGAGTAATTAGCTAGAGAAAGAAAGTGACAAGATGGCTTTGGCAGCATTGTTTTAGATGATCCTCATCCCCTCAGGAACCTTTTGCCACATCCAGAAGGAGGCTGTGCCATTACTCAACACACTGGTTGTCCTGAGACTGAGAACCTAGAACTGTTGTGCAAAAGGCAGAGGCAAGACTTGGACATGGTTCAAATAAACAGGCTCGGATATAACACTTAGACCATCACCTACTGTATGGACAGCAGTTAGCTCCCTGCAATCAAGAAAGGACGGAAAGACCGTGGAAAAACTTGTTGTACCATAGTAAAACCGATCCGATTGCTAGACAGTAGTCCTTACCAGGAAACACACAAAAGAGTAGATCCGTGAGCCGCCACTGCAAGCACTAACAGGGGAGTGAATTGTGTGGTATGGGACAGGGTGAACCCGAAAGGAGACAACAGCAGACAATTAAGATCCATCGCAGAGGAGTGCACAGCCACTAAATTACTACAGAAGACTTTCAAAGAAAGTGCAACAAGAATGGAGAGAACAAGCATGTAAAGACTGAAAGTCTACCTTTGAAGCAGGAAGAAAGCATCAGAGAGAGTAGCTAAGTGCCAGGAGAATGCAGATGGAATGTGAACCGTTATATTAATGATGTGGGGGGGGGGCGTCTATTATCAAAACCTGAATTAAAACTAGTTTGGAGGGTTGAAGCCAAAAGGGAGAGCTTATAGGCAGGTAGATATGAGTAGGGGAGGGGGACTGGGGAGGGGAGGGAGGGGAAGAAATAAAAAATTTAAGAT
>JAYRBT010000001.1:37138220-37150869 GCA_036023395.1 Myiotriccus ornatus | reverse complement strand
GGGGGCGGGGGTGGCCGGGGAAGAAATAAAAAATTGAAGATGGGAGTCAGTGAGAGAGGAGAAACTTAGTAATGACATCAAGAGGAGCAAAACATGTATAGAGGCAGAGTCCGTATTCCTCGGCTGGAGCGATGCGAGGAGATCCCGTACGGGACACAGGAAGGCTGCGGGACAGCAGAGCGGCTGCTTGAGCGGCTGGGATTTGGGGAAGGGACGGGACACGGCGGGACAGGAACAGGCGTGCCAGCCGAGGCTCGCGTCCTTAGGGAGAGAGAGCATCCCGGCAGGCAAAGGCAGAGAGGAGCGCCTGAGCGAGGAAGCACTGAAGCTGGCAGCACGCTTGGCTCGCTTGCGAGAGGCAGTAAGGGGCTGCTTAGGCTGGAGCCGCCAGCTCGGAGGAGCGTGGAGAGAAACCGGACAGCAGTAACGAGAGCCTCTCACCGAGCGGGAAGCCGGGACCTCCCGGGCGAGGCGGGAGGAGGCAGCTGGGAACTGCCCGACTCCGGCTCCGCACAGACCGCACCTACCTGTCCTCCCGCCCGGGCTCGGCTCGGCTCGGCTCCGTTCCGTTCCGTTCGGCCGGTCCCGCCCCGCCCCGCCCCGCCTCGGTCCCGGGACCGCCCACCCTGCTGCCACGCCTAGCTACCATCCATCCCTCCCTCCCTCCCTCTCCCCGCCCCTCCTTCGCTTCCCTTCCCTCCCCTCCTCCCTCCCGTCGGCCCGCGCGGCTCTCGCGAGCTCCGGGCGGTATTTAAGCCGCGGGGCGGCCATTTCGCGCCCCTTGCGAGCAGCGGCGGCGCGGGAGGTGGGTCGGTCTCGGCGCATCCGCCGCCATCCGCGGTGCGGGGACCCGGGGGGCCGAGGGGCCCGGGCCCGGGGGCACAGTCCCGGCGGTGTTGAGTCGTCCCCCGAGGGCTGGGGCGTGTGGCGGCGGTGTGCGAGGGTCCGCGAGGTGTCCTCGGCCGTGGTGACCCGGTGGGGGCCCGCGTTCAAAATGCCTGCCCCGGCGCGCTGCCGGCGGTGGAGCGTGGCGGGGGGCCGAGCGGTGTGCCCGGCGCCTTCAGCCTGAGGTTCTTCTGGGAGGAGATACTGCGACTCCGTGTAATAGTCAGCAAATTTAGATGTTGGTTGTTTTTCTCCCTAAGGGTTCTGCGCGCTGTGCCATCTGTCCAGGACGGAGCTGCAGGAGAGGCCGCAAAGGATGCTGAACTGCGATCTGTGAGTACCAGCCACAGCCTGTGTGGTCAGAGTGACACTGTTGCCTGTGTCCTGGCTCGGATGTTGGGCCGATCTGTCTCTGTATTGTGTTTGTCAGGCCGTGGGTAAACCTCTGTTACCAGTATGCTCACATAAGGCATAGTGTGGCTGGGGCATAGGTGCAGGTTGCTGTCCAGAATTGCCTTTCATAGCATCAAAGAGTCGTTTAGGTTTGAAAAGGTGTTTAAAGCTATCTAGGCACTAACCTAGTTTTGACGAGTCCAGCATAAACCTGTTAGTCTCAAAGCACTGCATTTACACATTTGAACACCTCTGGGGATGGTGACTTACCCCCTTTCCTGGGCAGCCTGTTCTCGTGATATAAACCTCCCCAGTGCAACCTGATGCCATTTTCTCTTGTCCTGTAATTTGTTACTACTTACGAGTAGAGACTGACCCTCACCTGGCTACAGCGTCCTTTCAGGTAGTTGTAGAGAGTGAGAAGATCCCCTTGAGCCTCCTTTTCTCCAAGCTAGCATCCCCAGCTCCATAAGCTGCTCCTCATAAGACTTGTGTTTTCAGATGCTTCACCAGCTTTGTTGCCCTTCTCCGGACACGCTGCAGCGCCTCGGTGTCTGTTTTGTTTTTGTGGTGAGGGGCACAGACCTGCGCACAGGATTCCAGGTGTGGCCTCACCAGGGCCAAGTACAGGGGGACAATCACTGCCGTGGTGCTACTGGGCACACTGTTGCTCATACAGGCCAGGATGTCCTTGGCCACCTGGGCACACTGCTTGCTCATGTTCAGCTGCCGTTGACCAGCACCCCCAGGTCCTTTTCTGTGGGGCAGTTTTCCAGCACTGCCTGGGGTTGTGACCCAAATTAAAGACCCAGCACTTGGCCTTGTTGAACCTCATACCGTTGGCCTCAGCCCAGAGGTGGCAGCCTGTCCAGATCCTTCTGCAGATCCTTCGTGCCCAACTTGGTGGTCTGCTCACCGACTGAGGGTGCACTTGATCCCCAATCTTGAGCCCTGGGGAACTCCACTGGTGACCAAAAGAGCTCTAAAAATTCTTTCTGAGCTAAATTATGCTAGGAGTATCCTGAAATACGTGTCTGTGACTGAACTGTTACTCTGAAGTTTAATTTATATGCTTCTGATTCATAGGAAAATACATGCTCAAGTTTGCTTGACATTGTTTTTTTAAGTTTACCCTGTAAGAGTGGAGTAGGGAAAAGCTTGTTACCTCATTAACATTTATTTTTCTCCTATTTCTTTAACTTCTTTAACTCTCATTGATTTTTAGGGCAAAGTGAAACATGACTGATCGAGATGAGCCCCAGGCTTCTGGCTCTGATTACCGTGGTGCCCAAGAGCTGATACGTGGTCATCAGGAGCCATCTAAGGAGTATGCGTGGCAGACAAGAAAGGAGTGTTCACAGTCAAGGCAGAAGAATGCTGCTCCTGGGGAATCTTCGGATTGTCTTAACAGTATATATGAATCATCAGCTGCTTCAGCTGAGGTTCTACTTATCAGCAGTGATTCTGAAATGTGAGTTTTTACCTTCTAGTTCAGAATTTTTCCTGTGAAGAACCTGTGTCATATATCATAAAAGTAATCATTCTTTAGAAAGTAAATATTATTTTTTTTTCTTCAGTGATGTCTCTGTTGCTCATGGCAGTGAGTGCCGTCCTGGGTGCTCCATTGCACCTTCAAAGCAAAAAGGGAGCTGTCAATCTTCAAGGCAACAAGCTGAATCTGTTGCAGAAATGCCTGACAATGAAAGCTCGTCAGATTCTTCATTGTCTCCCCAAAGTCCAGTGAAATCATCAGAAGTTTCCAAGCAGCAGAAATCAAAACTCAATTTGAAAGCCATTTTTGCCTATCACTTCAGGGGAAAGAAGTTTAAAGCAGCCGCACACCGAAAATTCAAAGCTGGTTCAGGCAAAAAAAGGAAGAAGAAGAAGTATGAGGGCACAAGGATGCCCACAGGGAGGCCACCACTGACAGCCTCACCGCAGGAGCAAAAGAGGAGGCTGCTGGACAGAGGTTTTCAGTTCCCTTTTGTCGAAAAACATTATGGGGAGAAACATATTCCCTTAAAGATGGTTCTTGGCTATGAGGTAAGTCTTCCGTTTTGTGAGATAAGTGTATTACTATTTTAGTAAGTTGGCTGTGTTGTGCTTCTCTCTGATGTGCTTGAATAGACCAATTAAAAGGTTTTATTTCTGTTAAACAGGACATTTAATGTTGTCTAATACCCTTTTAAGGCAAAGAGAGAAACAATATATATGGGTGTCAATGTAATATTACAAATTCAGTTCATAATATAAATGTTTTTAGAGATGTTTGTAAGATCTTACCTGATAAATTTCTGTTTTCAGCAAGCAGCTGCAAAGGGATATTTCAAGTACATTGAAGTGCTTAAATACGAAGAACATCTTAAAAAAGCTCTAAAAGCCCTTCAGGCTAGTGAAGACTTAGAAAAAGAATGTGTGGTGGTACGGAAACACAAATACCTAGATGACGAAGGCCCCATTTCCCCTATTCAGGAGACAAAGTAAGTTGGTCTTTCTATTTTTAGATGGTATAAAACTTCTGTTCTTAAATATAAATGTGTGTGTACAGGTAGGTGCATGACAGCCTGCACTACCCCCAGTCTGTTTCCTGACATGGTTAGGACTTCAACACTTAGTCACAAATTCAAAAAAAGCATGGCATAGGGTGCTGTGAGGAGAGGTGACTTAACTCCAGACCAGTACAGTCTGCCACTCTTCACAGTTCAGGAATTTGAGAGGTAGTACAGTTGCTTGTAGTAGCGTGTGATTCTGTGATGTAGGTGTATCAAATTCAGTTCGTTTCCTGTCCTTTTAACCTATGAAAGCATTGTTTATTTTGGGAACAAAACACTGCCACTTGGGGTTTTGTGTTTGTAAATGTGACTTGGAAGTTCTCGTAGAAGGAAATACTTCTCATCTGATCTGGAGACTGATGATTGTTCTGGTGACTTGTACTGTCTGATTAAAATGATATGGTATAAATTTAAAAAAAGTATTTCTAAAAATTAATTCTTCAATAGCTACCTCAGATAAATGGGAGTGTTGTATAGCAAAAGACTAAAGAATAATTTCTGATTTCCTTTTTACATTATTAAATATTGAAGTGTCATCTTAGATCTTTATGGTCAAGCAGTTAGTGCAATAAAAAAAAACCAGTAAATCAGCAAGAATACTTAGTGTTGTAAATATACTCAACACTGTAAAAAGTTTAAAAGACAGTATAAAGATACAAAGCTGTCTTCTAGCTACTATTCATTTTAGCAGTCACTTCACGCTGCTAATTAGTGTGAGTCGAAGTATTAGGGTGAGCCTGTAGAATGAGTAATAATAATTTGTTTGCTTTCGTCCAAAAGAGCAGAAGAAACAAATCTCTGTAGAATAAAAGCCAGCTAATCCAGACACTCAATTATTTATATGAAATGAGTACCAGAATACTTTGTAGGTTCTGGAACCAGTCCTCCCTGTGCCTCTTACTGAAACAACAGTACTATATTGATTTCACGTCTTTGGGGAGTCCTTTCTATTTTGAGAGAACCTGTGGATGAGAGTGGAATTAAGTTCATACTGGTGTTTCATGGCACTGTAGAGAAACTTTTCAGTTACAATATCGGGTAGAAAGCTGTGTACCCTTATTAGCTGAGGCTTATCCTCTTACGTTCTTGCTTGTGATTACATTCTGCTTCCTTTCCAAGTTGCTGGCTTTCTAGCCTTTTTGGCAGTGTAATCCAAATTATCTTAATACTGCTGTTGATATCTGCTGCGAAATCTTTGTTCTGCTCCTAAGCACTCCTTCTGTCCTGCCACTGTTACCAGTTAGGATGTCATTCTGCTGTCAAAAACTATCATTTGAGAATGACCTTAGAAGTATCTTCAACCTACGAGCTGTAGCACTTTAGAAGACATTAAGAGAAACCAGGGCTTGTAGTAGGAAAATAGCTTACACATTTTAAGCTACTATAAAAGTACAGTTTGATTTGAATTTTTTATATTTCAGTGATGATGAGGACGGCTTGAATTCTCATAATCAAGAGCAATATGATGCCAGAGTAGTGGTAAGTAATACTTAACTTCAGAAACTCTATAACTTTTCTCTGCTAAAGCTAAGGAATTAGTAGATAATAATGTTTTCAGTACTTAGCTCTTGAGCTTAGATCCAGAGTTAACTATGTGATACCTGTGAGTCTCAATCTGTAATGGAGAAGGAGGTTATTTTGAGAGTCCATACTCTCCTCTTAAATAAAATGCTGGAATGTATAAGAATTCTGCAGTTCTCTCAAGAGTTACTGAAGTTTGCAAATTTATTACTAAAACCTCGTATTTTTAAGTATCTCAAAACCAGACTTGTGAATACTTGTCTTCCATTTTCTTAGGAGAACAGCTCTTTCATTATAAGCAGCACAATTCCCAGTAAGAAAAAATCAAAGCCAGAAACAAAACGTGCAAAATCAACTGAAGTGATTGAAATAGAGGATGACGAAGACAGTGCTGGGGAGAACTCTGTGCCTGTGCAAGGTTCACCTCTGTGAACAGCAGATGGACAAATGAGATGTCAGTGGTCATTTTTCATGGCCTGCTTCCTTTAAAGCATTGGTCTGAAGTCAATGTTGAGCTATCCACCAAGCTACCTAGTCACATCTGGTGTACTGTGAGTATATTGAGCTTGTGTCTGAGACAGTTACAAAGCAAGTATAATCTGTTGTTTTGTTAAGCTTTTAAGTATGTTCTGTGCTATTCTCTATCAGGACTATAACATCCTTGGTTCAGTGGCTGATAATCTTGCTGAAGTTCTGGCTTTTGCAGCTTGACCTCTGTTAATCAGCAGATCATAGAATTTCTGTAATTAAACAGGCAAACAAGTTCCAAATACCATAACGTAGCAGCAGCACAGTGTAGAATAGTATGTTTTTGCATGCATACGCCTATACGCTCAAGTTGAAAGGGCAGTTTAAATGCCTTCCTTGAGTTTTCATAAATGACTTCCTTGTGAATGGTCTGTGTCTTAGAGGTGCAGGTTTGAAATACTTTAAGAGTTGAGAGGTTGAAGACAGAATTAATGCAAACAAGTGCCAACAACAAAAAATGCAGAAGTGGTTGGTCAACTTCAACAGAAGTCTATTGCAAAATATAGTTAATGCATTCACATGATGATATAATCGATTTTGTATGACTGAGGTTGTCTATTCCATGTGGAGTAACTTTTCAGAAAACTAATTCACTGCTCCTGAACATAATACAATAATCTGAAGTTGTAAGTTATCTTAAAGATAATTGTAGCAGTATAGTGAATCTTGTGTTAAAAACTCTTTTTCCCCTCTTGCCCTCTGCTGTCCAGAATGGGTTCTGATGTGAACATGACTTAGCATAAGATAAAAGCTCTTCATAATGACAGTTCTTAACAGGCATTGCACCAGCTGAAAATAACTTTTTTTTTTTTGAAGGTGTTTTAGTCAGTAAAAAACCTGACCAGTAAGCGTTTAGAAATGGTCTGAATACAGCCAAGTCCTACTGTGTATTGTAATAGCTAAAAAAAAAAAAAAGAATTTAGAGGCCAAACAGTCATCTGCCTGCCTCAGATGCTCTTAACAAAATTGCTGTCAGCGAGTTATAGCTAAGCAGGTAGAAGTAGTCTGTGCTGAACAAGGGTGTTGCCCAGGAAAGGTTTTATCTGCTGGTTTAATGGCAGTCTGAGGAGATGTGCAGTAGGTGCTCAGTATTGAGAGCAAGTCAAGCTGCATTATTTACATGCTTGAACTAAGGTCCCAGACCTTTGTAAAGGAGGTTCCCAATTACAACTTGGTAGGTCTAAGACTGCAGAATTACTCTTCAGTATTTGAAGATCACATTTCATATTAGTCCAAAATTAATGGCCAAATGTAATTCTTTTAGGCATCTACTTGAGAAATACTCAAAGGCTTGAAAGACTCATCCTGGATCTAGGAGTGGGGTTCTTGCTTGGTAAGGCATAGTGAAGGGGGTATGTAGAGACCTGCTCATTCTGCAGTTCATGTGATGAATTTTGTTGTTCAACTGCTGAGTGACTCAGAAATGAACTAAATTTCAATTCTGATTAGAACTGGATAAGTACACGTGCAAATCAAGCTTATTACAACTGTTACATTGATTGCTGAAACCTAGCTTTGAGTTTACTTGACCATATATGACAGTTCTTATTACTTTGCTTTTTCTTCCAGTGTATGTTGCTTTTGGAAGATGAAATACTACTTAGTTTTCTTGCTGCACAAGGTAAGCTATTGGTTTCAGTTTTGTTTACTTCAGGTAGCTTTTTTGCTTTACTTCACAAGAGGTTTTGAAAAGACAGTGCTCCATATTTGAAGTTAATGCATTACAGCTCTTCACAGCTGTGCAGCTTTTGTGTGTGAAACTTCCAAGGTCTAGAGTTCAATGCAACATCTCTTTCACCAGTCTGAACAAAATTAGTCTGTGGTCTCTTTTTGAATGAAAACAAAAACTTGAGTTCTTGAATATCTCTTAAGTGCAGTTTTTGTTAGAAGTAATGTATAGAAATACTTTGGTTTTACCTGATGTCGAATGCTGCAGGGCAACTTTATCTGGTTTGGACAATACTACCTGGGATTTTCTCTGTTGAAGATGTTGTGGAACTACTTTACATTAGTCCCGTCGTGGTGCCTCACGCACGCTTTCTGTACCAGGGCATAGGATACAGCTGCAGCTTCTGATGGCTTCCCTGTGGTAAAATTCCATCTTAAATCATGTCCCATGCAAGAACAGGAGGGACAGCAGAGAGGAGCTAATAGTCTTGCATGTACATAGCTGTGAAAGCTTCTTACTGTAGGATGTTAACAGGTTTGTGTGGCTTCAGGGTAGTGTAGGAAATAGCATGGAAGAAAGCACCATGTAAGGTTACTGCACCTCTAACATGGAAAGCCCTGAGCTAAAGGTGTTCAGGTAATGAAACCTTACAAGAACATTCTTAAGTTAAAGATAGGAACAGGGCATCTTACTTGGCCAGTGGTGTAGTTAGGAGTACTGTGCTGAGTAACATACCAGTTTAACACAGCAGATTGTTCTTAGGATGGCATGTCTGATACTGAACTCCTTGCCACAGTTGCTTTTTGGTTCAACCTACCTGTCTAGAATGAGAAGACACAGTAGTAGTGGAAGGTGACAGTTTTTAACAGTAAGTATGCAGTGAATTGGGAAATAGCTTCAAATGCTGTTTCAAAAAAAAAAAAAAAGGCGTTCAATTTGTTCTAGCACTTGATCAGGTTTTGTCTGTTGCTGTAGACAAAAACCTGGAACCTAGTGCTTAGAAAAAACCCTTCTTTTGCAACCCACAGCTGATGAACATATTAGTTGTGTTACGTATATGAAGGGACAATACTTGCATGAACTCCACTGATCAATCTCGGGCATGAGTTTAATGTTCCAGATTTGTAGAAGTGTAGCTCAGTTGTATCTCGTTCTTTGCAGATAAGATCACCAATGCTGCAGCAGTGAGAAGATTTAATTTTTTGGGAAGCATTATTATGGCTGTTTGCTGGCCCGCTGATTCACAAATCTGTCAGTTCAGTGGATTTCTCTGCAACATGGTAGTGAGTGAAAGAGGTAAGCTTTGAGTTTCATTTGAGCTTCAGTATAAGAGTATTGGATTTCTTCAGACATGCTGTTTCCACAGCAAGTTAAACAGACTAATTTGTGCACTGTATGGTATCTGCACCCAGCAGTGTCTTCCTGATGGGGTGTTCAAAAAGCAGTGCTACAGCATTTCAACAGGTGGCATCGTTGGTTTTCATGCAGATGTGCTTGTTAAACTTGGTATTTCTGTTGAAACAAGTAGGTTTAGTGTTTCCAAACTGGGAGGCTTGTCAAATACATTAAAAAACTGTTAAACTCTTACGGGATGAGCTTATAGTTAAATAAGTGACTGTGTTCCAAAATATGTCTTCTTTAAGGGGCCTTCCTGTGACGTCTGGAACACAGTGAAAAGCCTCTGCTTAAGCGTAAGTATTAAGGATATAGATGGCTTTTTTCTTGGTGGAGGTATTTGGATGAGGATCATAAAAGCTCAAGTCTTAGGTTTTTGGCTGCCTTTTTCCAAAAAAAAAAAAAAAAAAGTATTTTGAAACACAAATCTAAGTAGCAGGTGACCACTAAACAGGTTTCTTTCAAAGTTAACTGGCTAGGCTTAAGAAACAGCCTATCCCACAGACATTGTGGAGTTGTTATGCCTCGTTCTTCAGCAAATGGGCACAACCTTCTATGTGTCTGAATTGAAAAACGTGGCTAGAAGAGTAACAGGTTATGCTTTCCTCACTGTAAAGTTAATTGCAGTGGTGACAATGAGACCTGTAACAGTTTACTTAGTGGGACAGTTCTGCAAACATACTTTATGCAGCTACTGTAATATCTAAAAATTCATTTGTTTTGATGTGCTTGAATTCTGCACCCTACCTACTAAAGGAAGTAGAAGTAACAGAAGGGAAAAAATACTTGCAGTGATGAATTCTTGTACATGGTTTATTAGAGCGTATTTTTAAGCTGTTATAAGATGGTGTCCCACATGTTTTCTTTGTGAGGTAACTCCCTTAGTTGTACCTTCTGTGCCGTAGTGCTCCAGTGTCTTAAATTGCAGATAGACCTTTTTGCTATTTGTGTGGTAAATTGGGTCATGATTTTGATTTCAGTTGAAATGCTTGGTTTTGTCATTAGCATTCTGGCAGTGTAACTGGACCACAGTCTGTCTACCCGTTTTATGTTGAGTGTAAGAGTACCCAAGTCCTAACAAATTACTGAAATGCTGAAGAATCTCGGCTGTACTGATCAGATGCAACAATTTACTTTGTTTTAGGAAGTCCACGTGATAGTCCAGTCTGAACTACCATCTTGGTAAGCGTGTGTGACTGGTTTTTAACACTTGCCTATTGCAGGTCAGCTGCCTGCCTTTTAGTTGGTGACCTGGTTGTAGTGCTGTTCTTTTCTTACTGAGAAAATGCAGTGTTGTTTCAGAAAATATGAGTTTATCTAACCCCAAACGTAAGAATGCTGTGAGAAAATTGTTGTGATGATTGGCAAAATGTTCAACTGCTCTGAAGAGAGTGAGTGAGAATGGCCTTTCTGAACAAATTACTACAGTAGTGTCCTTTTCATGTCACTTTATTTTTACATGCAAGCGTCTTGTCTCAGTGAGGAAAGATCATCACTGTGACTTTGTTTTAAAAATAAACAGGAAATTACAAGGAGGTGTCAAATAGGATAATATTCAGACACTGTAGTAGCTTGAAATGTGATTCCAAATAGAGGCTCTCAGTAATGCTTGTGGTAGTTAGAACAAACCACTTACATACTAAGTAATGATGTAGGTTCCGCTGATTTGTAGGCACAGACATGCTGGTTTGTAACATTACTTTGCTTTTTCAGGTGGCTTGCATTTAGAGAAAATAAGAGAAGGAATGCAGGATGCCATTTTACAGAAGTCTCAAGCTCTGTCTAGGGTTAGTATGACATAAGTTTTGCAATGACTGTCCTTAATGACTGAAGGACTCTGGTGGATGGAAGTCTTACCAAACCAAGTTTACTGTTTGGGAAGTTTTGGGAACTGGTTTCAACACTGCACTACTGTATTTTAATGTAGCATTCCCTCTGTTAGGCGAACAAGTTATTGTAACTTTGATTTGCTTAAAAATCATTCATAGAAATTTCTCATTCAGAAAGGAGGTGATCAGGTTAACTGCTTAAACTCATAGTTTTGCTTGGATAAGTGAATTGCACTTTACAGTACATTTATAGGGAGGATTCTGTACATATTTGTATTTAACTGCCTTTGATGTTTGCTTTTCAGGTAACTTTAGTGTTAAAACTGTTACTAATATGAAGGAGTTACTTCATCTTCTCCAGATGCCAGCTGTTGAAATCATTTACCCTCCTCCTTCCCCAAAATACCTTGAAACAACTTCAAAAAGACACTTCGCAGGATATCTACCAGGTACGTTTCCAGCCTGCTTGTTTTTTTTCTGTCATGTTAATATATAGTACTAGGAATGCTGAGGTCTATCCCGATAGGATCTTCTCTGTAGGTTCGTGTCGTTGGAAATGCCTCACAGAATAAACTTGCGGTTTCGCTTTACCCACTGAACTACCTGTTAGCTCCGTGGGATAAAACTGCAAGACATCTTCATGTAGCATCCTAGGAACTGTAATAATACACCATGTTCTCCTTTAGGTGTACTGTGACATGCTTTGATGCAAATGAAAAAAGTGATTCAAGTGGAAAAGCTTGGTAAGAGTCAAAATACAGAGTATTCTGGGACTTCAGGTGCAACTAACATACTGAATTATACAGGCTGAGCTTAGTCTTCACCTAGGTGTTTGTGTAGATACCTGACTTAACACTAGTTTTTGCTGCTTGAGTGTTCTGGATGGCTTGAAACAGTCAATTGCCCCTTCAGTCATGGAGTAATTACTCTTGTGGTAGCTGTAGGCAAGAAGAGACAGCACTGTGGTGTCTGTCTTGAAGTAACTTACTGCATTTCTGCTTTGTGTCAAAGAGATGCTCCACAGTTTCACACTGAGCAGCTGCTGTTCGGGTGAAAGGAACATTAGGTGAAATCCATGAAGTCTTGTTTTCCCTCTCCAGTTGCATGGCAGCTTCTGTGAAATGAAGAGTACCTCTTATTCCCAGACACTAACTGGTGCATGGAAGAAGGTGGAATGTTTAAATGAGCTGTTTGTGGATGGAGAAATGCAGCTGTTGCTCTTGTATGGCATTTCCCCCCAGCAGCATTGTCCTCATGAGGGGTTCAACAAGCTCTGCTACAGCAGTGCAGTGTTTGGCATCACTGGTTTTTGTTCCCCTGTGTCTGTTAAACCTGGTATTTTTTTTGAAGCAGTCTTTGACCTCTTCAGTGATTTGAGTGTACTTGTGTTCTATTTTCATGTTCCCATGTGAGAGCTGGGTATTGGCCTCTGGAACTCAGCAAGTACATTCAGTGTCTTCTTTCATACAGGTGCTTTAGGATACTGAACAAAGTGAACCTCCCTGTGTTTAAAAGATGAGCTGTGGAAGATGAAAGCAACCTGTTCTATGGGTAAGCACTGAGTTACTAGTCTCACTGTGCAGTTTGCGTGTCAAGTTGGTATGATTCTAGGACATCTAAAGTTGAGTAAACTGTTTTAAAAAGAGTAGAAATGGCTGTCCAGTAGCAGAGATTACTGGGTCATGATCACTCCAGATTTTGGCAGTATCTGAGCAGGTCACTTGTCTGTGAGTCATTCTTGTGTGTGTGTGTTTATAATTATAATGGCTGTCACAGTTGTGCAGTGGTTTGTACTACTACTCCCGGGCAGATGGAGCTCGTTAGCCCTATAAGGCAATCCATCTACGTCCTCAGGACCTCACTGCCACCGTCCAAGC
>JAYRBT010000001.1:37120520-37138120 GCA_036023395.1 Myiotriccus ornatus | reverse complement strand
TAAAAAATCCAATGCGCAGGCTGGAAGGTGTAAAGACCTTCCCCGGTTCTTCGTTCGCGAAGGCGGGCCATTATTTATTTATTATGTACTACTACTGTCTTAGACTGCTGTTGGTTGTGAGAAATCAAGTATATCTCCTCTTTACTTTAAAATTTTAACAGATTTTGGGCTTGTTGGTACACAACTTGGCTTTATTGTTGGCAGCAATGACTGGTCCTTCACTGGGAAGGATGGGCAGCTTGATTACTGAGTGAAGTCACAGTAAGGGCACCAGGAGGAGTGTCTGGTCATTACCAAGGCTGCTGGGATGTTACTGTTTCTGGTGAGCTGTGGACATGACCATAAAGCAAGTCCATCAGGCTCTTGTATTGCCACACAATGTGGCACCGAGTCTGCTGGGAATAAAGCTTCAGTGTAGGTCATGGAATGGACACAATGCTCCCTTTGCTGTTAGGAGGAAGTTGCTGCTGAGGTGTGGTTGCTATCCTTGGGCACCTCCAAGGTTCCAGTTGAAACTTTTGTAGATGAGACTCCAGAGCTGCTATTGAGAAGGTGGTGCTTTTGAGCAGAAGCAAAAAAGGGAGACAAAGGCTGCTCCATGCAATTTACATTCAACTTGTGTGTTGTTAACTCTTCCCTTACACTAACCAAACCTGACTCTTTAACTCCCAGTGTCTGCTACCAAGTTGCTGCATGTCAGAAGGATGAGAAACTCCACCTGGGTGCTGCTGAAGTGAGTGTGAAGGTAAGAGCACTTACCAGAATGGCTGGTACTATAAAGAGATTCAAGGTCACTTCAAAGAGGGTTTGCATGGCTGAAAACCAGCAGCTCTTAACGCGGTGACCGCAAATTAAAATCCTCTACAGGATGCCGTGGACACATAGTGTGTGCTATGGTCTATTTATGAGGAGATACACCTTATGTCCTTAAGCCTCTTGAGGTGAAAAAGGATGTTAATCTTCTGCCATTGGGTTTTTGTGATGCTGATGTAGAGGAGAGGCTGCTCAGTTTCATTCCGGAACCAGCTGACAGTAGTAGCTGACATAGAAGGTTAGAGAACAACAGGGTTGTGGTATGAGCAGTTTGTAGCCCAGTTGCTGCTTGTGTGTTGAGAGGAGGGCAACTAAGCTGCTGAAGGGTCTAGAGCATGAGCTTATTTTGGAGCAGCTGAGGGAGCTGGAGGTGTTTAGGCTGGAGAAGAGGTGGCTCAGGGAGGACCTTCTTGCTTTCTACAATTACCTGTAGTGTGGTTGGGGTCAGTCTGCCTTAATTAAGAAGCTGTGGGATGAGAAGATACCTTGAGTTGTGCCAGGGGAGATTTAGATTGGATAGTGGGAAAATGGCTTTTTTTTTTGGAGTAAAAGTGCTAATAGATTTTTTT
Organism: Myiotriccus ornatus; assembly: GCA_036023395.1. Classification (NCBI taxonomy): domain Eukaryota; kingdom Metazoa; phylum Chordata; class Aves; order Passeriformes; family Tyrannidae; genus Myiotriccus; species Myiotriccus ornatus. Next base: position 37,136,738 of record JAYRBT010000001.1, on the reverse strand, counting down.
TTTTCTCTCAGGCGCAGGTGGTGCTGCTGAAAGTCTCTTGCAGTGAGCTACACAGCTCTTCCAACTGGAGAAAGATCCTACCTACAGTGTTTATTGCAGTTACTTGGCATTAAAAGTAGCGCATATTGTGACTTGCCTCTTGCCCCCCTGGGAGATGTGAAGGTGCCCGTGTGTGATGTTAGACAAGACCCAGCTGAGTATATTTGTGCTGTAATTTGACTGAAAATGGCTTAATCAGGTATAACTTCCCTGTCACTGAATTCTCACTGTACTGCAGTCCTGGATTAGTATTTACTCTGTACAGAATGTCACAGCATTTAAATAAAACTGTCTCTGTGGGATTACTTCCTCTTGCTACACTGTGGCTTTCAAAGAAGGGTGAGAAAATCATCACACCTGAGTTCCTGGGCCTTGTTCTCTTCCATTCTGATCCTGTTCTGAAAAAGGAACAATAGCCTGAGCAGCCCTTGCAGAACTACCCTGGTGAAGCTGAGACCATATACATTGTGTGCTGCTCCTTATTTGCACTGCTGACAGCCTCCATTCACCTCCAGGGCATAACAAACTGGTTCTAGCTTAGGCTTTTTACTTATGCAGGAGGTAGCAATTGTTCTGCTACTGCAGCACATGCAACTGCACCAGACTCAAATCAGTGAAAGCACCTGTAAAGTGTAATTAATTGTTCATCTAAAACTGAGCTCAGATTTCTAGTGGAACAAGTCCAGAGGAGTCTGTAAGTCACAGGATTGGAGCATCTCTCCTGTTAAAACAGGCTCAGAGAATTGGGGTTCAGCCTGGAGAACAGAAGGCTGCAGGGAGACCTTTATAGCACCTTCATCATTACCAAGGCATTGGACTAGATTACCTTTACAGGTCCCAACCCCAGCTATTTCGTGATTTACTGATGAATTTTAACCCTAATCAGATTTAATGAAACATCTCTTCTATTGCACCTGCTGCTAACGAAGTTCAAATTTTAAAGCTCAACTTTTGCTGTAATTTGCCCTGGTGTTTTAACTACTTAGCTATGAATTGGGATTCATCAAACACAGACAGAAAAATACAGATGTAGCAACAGTAAGGTTTTTATTCTCTTCATTCAAGTGCTTGAAAGATGTACTGCATTTGTGCAGGAACCCACACTTCTTAAATCACATAGTGCAAAGAATAAAACTCCCATCTTTATAGAAGAAATGTCTTGCCTCCAAAGGATTCAAGTCATCTTAAAAACCCAGCTTTATTTGAAAATGTTTTATACATGTATATTACAAAAGTTAGTAACTCCCTTTAAAACATTAATGCACATCTAGAAAGGCCTTTCATGCCTGTCTACTCTGAGACAAACCACGCTGAAAGCAGCAGGCCATCTGCTTCTGTAGTGATCTCCCTAAACAGGAGTGTAGTACAGGGGTTTTGGGCTACTCACTGTTTTCCTACAGCTTAAAGCTGAGGATTCCCAATGGCTTTGCAGTTAACCATCAAGTCAGGGTTGTACCAATACCACAGTGAGGCTGTTGCTCAAAGTCTGGTGCCTGTCACAGTGCTTTCCACGACTTCTTGGCTCGTAGTTTTTCCAGCATTTTCTGCAAATACAACAAACCATGAGGCTCTAGTGCAGCTTAAGTGACTACACTAAAATCAGGCACAACTGATGATGTACTGCCCCATCTGTTTGACCTGAACATCACTAATATACCAGTGAGTTCAGTGACTGTCCTGGCTCCAAAAAGGCCACAGATTGCAGGGTGGGACAGAAGGTGTGCTTATTTTATATTAATTATGGAATCTGTAAAGCAATGCAACAAGAGCACCAATTTATTCAACCAAAAAGAAGGTGGGGTGGTCTGTGCTAAAGGCAGAATTTGGGCTTGGAGCCCCCAGAATAGTCACAGCCTCTCAGGATTATCAAGCATTTCCTTCTGTCTAGGTTTCTGAAACCCAGCAAAAAGACAGGGAATTAATGACTCCAGTCCTTTAGTTCAACCCCTCTTCTACAGCAAGTGGAAGAAAAACCCAACAAGATTTGTGAAACCTGAAGTTAAGGCATATTCCAAATGTTACCGTAACCTCAAATAGCCAAAGCAGCCCAAAACCCACCCAACCCAGAAGTTGCCTTATAACGGTAATTCAGTCTAGTTTGAACTACTGAAATCCCTGCCATTCTTTTGCCATATAGACTTTCCAGCAGCTGGAGCTTTTTTTGCTCAAGCTCAAAAGTCAACAGAAAAATTCAGCCTGAGGCAGCCATGCTTTTTAGATGAAGTTTTCAGCTCGGTCATAGTGTTGCAAGGAAATTCCTATGTGGGATGTACCAGTGCCATCATTAAAATCCAGACTGGTGGATGGTCTCCATTTCAGCTGCACTCAAACTATGCTTCAGTGACTGATTAGAAGCTCAGTAAAGTCATGAGACTCACCAGCCAGGACAGTGGAACAAACATTACCTTTTGAAACTCCTTAGCTTTTTCTCTGTTTTTAGCATAAGTTTCTTGCCTTGTTTTTTCTTCCTTTCTGATTTTTACTTCTTCAAGTTGATTATAAAGTCTGTGGAAACAGTAGGAAAAAATTTATGCCTTGGCAGAAAGAAGTGGCAAAGCTGGAGTAAGTTAACAAACTTAAAGGTTTACCCTGGCTCACTTGGTAGCAATTAGGAAAATCTGACTCTGTAGTAATCTAGAATCACTTCAAATTCTTCAGCTGTATTAAACAAACCCCCTCCACGTTCAGGAGCTTTACTTGGTTCACTGTAATGCTCTTAAGTCCCTGAGTGCAACTGTGAACTTTGCTTCAAATTTTATCTAGTGTCAGGCATTAAGTGGCACAGCAGCCTCAGCCTGGTGAAACCAGCAGGCTGACCTTGTGTTCTTCACTGCCACCCATGCAAGGGCCTTTCCCAGCAGGTACCTGCACCACTCTTGGCTCCTCTCTCCCAGCTGTTCTGTGTTAAGCAGCACTGGGTCCAACTGGAAGATCACAAACTTTTGTCTGACCAGCAGCTTTCACAAGACACAGATTAACTACTTCTGTTGGTTTTAATTCAAATTTCTCCCACTTGTGTTCATGCATTACCTGGATGTACGCTGGTGCATTTCAGTTTCTCCAGCCTTCCTGTCCTCTGGAGAAGATACTCTCACTTCTCCTACTTTTTTCAACCGACTGGCAACTGCAGCGTTTTTTCCTAGGGAGAAAAGAAAAAAGCCAAACATATCTTAAATTTAACTCTCTAGTTTAGCTAACTCAAAAGCATGAGAGGTTTTCAAAGATTTTTAAGTGACATGACAAGAAACAAGCTAGCAGAATGGACACAATGGAGAGGATGTCTTGTGTTAAAATAAATTCTCAGTCTCACTCCTTTGGCTGCTGCCTGTGCTTTGAGCCGGCCATGGCTCTAAACAGCCGACCTCCAAGTCCCCAGTAATTTGATACAAACCAGCAATTAAAAGGGTACCTAATGATGTGTCTTGTCCCCAGATAAACCTACCAGAGAGAGGACGAAACTCCTTTTGTCTGCTTCTTAACTCCTCAGACTTTCCTCTTCGAAGCTTTCTGGCTTCCGGCTTTTCATTTTCTCTCTCTCTATTTTTTATTTCTTCTACTCTTTTCAGAGATTCCTGGATGAAGTTCTGCTTTTTTTCTAAAAAAGATTTTTGCAAACTTCCAGATGCAGCTGCAAACTCCAGCAGCATCACTGTGAAGGAAAGGAAAGTCTCAACATTTCTCACTGTTAACAATGAGCAGTAAGTCATGCATTTCAATGTACTTCTCCTAAAAGTTGAGGTTGACCACTTTTGTAAGTGGCATTAGGAGAATGGCATTGTGAGTGATGAGGCATCTTGCAAAACAGGCACCAGTTCAGACCCATGAAATCCAATCATGGTCAGCGGGTCTGCTGAGACAAATGCTTTGACAAATACTGCATCAAAAGCATCTTGATGCCTCAAAATGTATCAAAGACCTGACAAGTCCCTAACACAGTTAAGTTCTGACAAGTCCTATCTTTCATGTTACTGTGGTTCATCTTAGACAAGAAATATTTCAGTATTTTACTTCTGTTCCACATTATTATCAGAATAGGAAACAAAAAAACACATTCTTTGGCTACAGGGCTTGGGAGACTAACAGGAAATGAGAAATAAATGAACATGCAACTGTGACAACAAATCACAAAACAACACAGTTTTTCAAAAAAAAGTAGATATTAGGAACTGTCGTAACTTGGGACAGGAAGAGACAAGCAATACAACACACACTAAACCCAGGTCAAATGTACAACACACCAAGCCTGAACAGCAAGATGCATTTGCCAAAGCAAAAGCAGCTCTAAAAAATTTTCCAGATGAGAGGTGTATTTTACTGATTATTTTAATACTAAAACCAATTTACTATATCTCAGCTTCAGTATATTTAAGTTACACAATTACCTGCAGTCCGATGAGACCGGCAGTGACTGTTGCTGGTACTCTGGGCTTTGGGAGAGCTGTCAGGCCTTGTGAACACCGAATAATCTGCGTCTGGAGCTAATCGTAAAAGTTCTCTCTCCTGTTTCAAAAGGAATCAGTGGCTGGAAATGCTTAAAATACATCACCAATTTGAGTGAAGCAGTACTACTGTAGCACTAGCATAGACTCAATGCAAATAAAATATATTCTTTTGCCTTTATAGCAGATGCAAAGAAAAATCAGAAAGGGATCTTGGTAATAATTACGAAAAATCTACTTTCTAAAAACATTTTAAAGCTTAAAAAAAAATTTTAAAAATCCATTGAAGACTTTTTTGCCCACCAGATTCAACTGCTTGTTCTTAATACAGGGCAGCATAATTCCATCTGCTTTCATTTCCTACTGTTCTCTCTAGTTCTCCCCCATTACTCTCACCCCACTCGTCTCTTCCTCTCTTTCTCAGTGGCAGGTGACACCCATTGCAGCAGTACAGCCTCCAGCTGTCAACCTCCACCTCTCCCTCGTATCAATTACTTTATAAAGACCCATCCTTAGACACTTTTAGGATCTTCTGTAGATGCCTCCTGCAATAAAGCATGATTTCATCTAATCTGTTCATCTGACTGACACAGATTATTTGCTTCTACATTATTGCTTCAGCACGAAAAATATTGTCTCATTAAAACCCAGCCCCTCTGCAATTTACAGCCTTTGCTTTATATAAGCAAACAGCAAAAAGCACACCACAGGCTAATTAAGTGTGGCAGAATGACAAGCTGGTTATGTTTTCCCCATAAACCTCAAACTGCTGGGTGAGCCTGCTATGGCTCCATCTGCTAGGGAGGGTATTTTTTCTTTTGTCCTACATTCTCATCATGTTCAACTTTTCAACTAGTGGGATACAATTCAGTCTCGCGAACACCACCAAGATGGTTTGTTTCTTGCAGCAAGCAAGTCTTCCAAACCCTGTCTACACCAATATGACAAGGTAGTAATTTTAAAGAATAGCCCAAATTTAAGATCTATTAGATCTGTCCAGAAAACCTAACATCAAACTAGGATGATCCTAGCAATTACTAAGATCAGATAACCCAACATTCTCTTGTTTTGCAACACCTGTTACAGTGAGGCCTCTCTTTATTATGATTAATACTAAGTTAGAATTACATTAGATAATGCTCACCTCAGTAAAATCATTGCATTCCGACTGACCCACACGTGCTGGGTTATCGATTTTATCCTCAATTTTCTCTTGGTTAATATGTCCAATGTCTGATTCTGCAATACTGATGTCATTTGAGCTTATCAGAGTGAGTTCTGGTTCTTCCATAATACCACGCCCTGATTCAGTCTCCTAGAAAATAAAATATACAAGACATCTGTATAAAAATATAAAAACTTAAAAAAAAAATCTTTCCAGCAATAGCAATAGCTGTTGTTAGAAAGAAGAGGCTCATTAAAGAGGAAGAAAAAAGAAAACCTGCCCCAAGCAATACATGAAATACAGAAAGAGAATGTGTGTATCAGAGTTCAAAAAACTGAAACAACCCAAAGCAGCCAAACAACAACAAAAAGTCCTTCACTCTCCTCAAGTTTAAGCTACTTAGGGCAAATTTTTTTTAATGCTACACAAAGCTATTTCCTGAAGTTTGCTTACGCTTTGTTTAATTTATTTACCTCCTTCAGGCTTCTAAATGGGGACAGTGAGGTAACAGTGGCATGAAACCCAGCTGCATGCACTCTACCAACTAACAGTAAGAGAGGGAGAGGAAATAGCTCCTCAAACCATCGTGGGAACTCAGCTCATTTTAGCTACTGCTAATTATTTCAGTGCTATGATCTGAAAGAATTAGTAGGGCAGAAGTCCAGAAAACAGGAACCAGAACCGTAAAAATCAATATTTGCCAAACTTTCAGATATTAAAGGTCTAAAATAACTTAGTGCAACAACAAAACCCCTGCTTTTGGAAATCTGTTTTACTCACCCAGACTGGAATACAACATGAGCTTCTGGGCACAGAACGAGAATGTTTTTCACGTCTTTCCAGGAAAGAACTGTTTTGTTGTACAACAGCATGCAAATGGACGTCTGAGTCTTCCAAGCTTGCTTCTCTGAGAACCCTCAAACATTCCTGTCCTTCTGGAAAGCTTTGCTCTGGCTCCTTTATATTCATATTGCACTGAGAATCCAGCTCCTCAGCATTATTTACTTCATGTACGGGAACTGATTTTTCAGGAAGCTTCACATATTTCTTATCAAATTCCTCCAAAGGTAATTTTCCCAAAGACACAGTCTCTTTTAATAAGTGTGGAGAATAAGTTTCATCCACTGTAACTGGTGTGGTATCTACTTGATAAAATGATTTTTGCTCTTCCAGGGGAATCAGACTTTCATTTCGCAGACCTTCCACTGAACACTGGAGACTAATACCTTCCACACTTCTTGACAGTTCTTCATATTCTCTTGCAGGTGAAACACAGTTCTCATGGCCCCTGTCTTCAATTCCAGGGGCTTGCTCAAAAGATCTCTGTAACGCAGCATTATGATCCACTGGCTGATCCGCATTCTGAGAGATATCACTCAGCGCAGATTCTAATTGAAGGGGGTGAAAAGATTCTTCAGATCCTGTTTCAAAAATTGTCACAAGTCAAACTGCTTGCTAACAAAACAGAATGTTCACTTTAGAAGTCTCCCCATAGTAACACTTTTCAGTAATGTATAACAAAAAGTCTAGTAAACAGGAAGAAACACTGTTTAAAAATGTCTGCTTAAGTCTCCTTAAACACAGTACCATTAACGTTAGAGAAAATGATTCCATCACTGTACACAAAATTTTGAGAAACAGCACTTTTTGTTGCTTCTCAGAATATGTTTAGGGATGGACTTTGTGATGGTGGTGGCATAATGACAGCCATACATTTTACAACTTATACTCTGTAAATGGAAATCCTCTGAGTCCCTGTTGCACCTCCAACAAAGTCTCTAAAACCACAATGAAAACAATCCAAAACACCATTACAGGAATTCTTCATGGTTGAAGACAACACTCAAATTGGAATAACAACTGCTGTTCCTACAAGTTACAGCACTGCACCCTAAACTGTCTTTCCCTTAGGGTCTGCACATACAAGTCAAGTTACCTTTTTTCCCCAGAAGAGGCTGGGAAAAGATAAAAATTTGGTATTAACATTTTAATCACTGCCAAACAAACAACAGGGCTGCTTACATTTGCTTTTTAAAAAAGGCTCTGCACTAAGTTTGGTAAAATTGGATACACAGACTCCAGCATCATGCTGTCACTAGGCTTTTTATACACACCAGAATGTACCACAGAAACCTTTAATGGTTTCCTTTACACATTTTTTGCATTCTTTAACACATACAAAATACCTGGGTTTACATTTGTAAAGAGTATTATCTCCTGATGCATAGCTATTAATGGGAGAGAAGAATTGCACTGCAACATCAGCTATCAACAGAGAATTTTCCAGATGATGCACTTGCATATCACAATCTTCCTTGAGCTGACAACCCAAAATACTTTTGACTTATTTAGCCTCTTGCTTATGTTATTTTTTCCATCCTCTTAAAGCACAACAGTAATTAGTTTGTGATTATAAAAACACTTAAGAGATGGGGAGATACTGCAGTAAAGACTCAAAGCACAAAGATTGTTTCTATAAAGAATTTAGATATGGAGTGTTTTGAAGTTAAAAGGGAGCTTCCTAAATCCTAGTTGCTGTGACCACAGTCACAAAGGGTTAAAGTGTAAACCTATTCTAGCATCTGTTATTACTTTCCTTTTTTCTTGTAGAGAGAAAGAAAAGCATAATAGCCACTGAGTATGTGCTTGCAGCTTTAAACATGAATAATGTGTGTCCAAAAATTTTAGGTGTATATATATATATGCAAATCACAAACATAATTGACCAGGAATGTTTACATTGTAAGTACATCTATCTATTACTTAAGATATTGTGCTGCATTTCCTGTTACTTTTCAGCTTTCTGTTGGTGCATCTTAAAACATTGAAAATACCTGATTCTTGGTAAATAATGTTTTATGAAATATTTAGTTTGCTACTAGTTGCATTTGGAATTTCAGATTGGTCCTATTCTTTAGAATACATGAAATACCAAGTTAAATTCAACTGCAAAACATTAAAATATATTTTTCCTGCTATGAGTTACAGTTAATGTAATACTGCTGTACAATCATAAACTTCTAATCTACTAAGTTAATTACAACATTGTAACTTAAAAGTTCCTTTATTCTTCTCTTGTCCCTCCCCCTTACTTTATAGAGAGATAAAGCAATTCTATAATCAGATCAAATATCAGTGTGCAGTACATTGCTGTGACTTTACAGCGGGAAAAGAAAATTGAATTGTTCCTTGAAAAACACAATGTATATAAACGACAAATGAGTAAGTTCAGAGACTCTAACACATGCACCTCATAAAATTATCAATTTTTGGAACTTCCTTAACTTACTCGAACTTAAAAAAGTAATGGATATGCATAAACAAATATCTGGAAAAGGACTTAAATTGACAGTTTCAGCCAGAGTTGATATTGCTTCACTAACATAATTACTGCAGAAGGAATAAGTAACATAATATCCATTACAGTGACTTGAATAAGCAGGTCTGCTTTTGTACCAAAGTTGTAACTGCTGAGGAAATAAACTGCACAGAATTCAGGAGTCCTACCTATTAAAGGTGGTGGAGCAGACCGTATGAGAGAGCAACAGCAGAGTTAAAACATTTCAAAGCAGGTCTGAGAGCAGCAAAGAGATCTGTCCTCGTTTCGACACAGCAAACCCATCCTAAGGGTCGGTATTTACATACAGGCAATCGGCTGAAGTTGAAAGCACTGATCTGACTACACTGTACATACCTGGAGTGAGATTTTCTGTAATGGACTCTTCTGATGGAACGTTGTTTTGCCTGTTTGCTTCAAGACAAGAAGGCAGACTGCCTCTTTGCACATTCAGACCAGAGTTTCCCACTTCTAGAAATGTAAGCATGTCTGGACTTTTTGTTGAGAATTTTGAAGTCTAGTGGCATTAAAAAAAAAAATTAATTTTCTCAGAAATGTGAAGAATAAAAAGTTGAAGGTAGTATTTGATTTTGGATCACATTTCTGCTACAACCAACAAAAACACTTCCAGCTCTATGCATATCAAAATACACTGTTGTGTCTCTTCTAGATAAGACACACCATGGGGATTATATATTTAAATCTTACAAAAATCTTATGCTAAAGTATTTCCTCCACCAGAGTTTTTGTGTAGTACCTTGCTAAATTCTCTACTGTCTTGTGAAATTTCATATTGAGAACACGATGATGACGTTTCAAAGTCAACACTTGGTTCCAAAGGCTGAAAGAGATGGTGATGGAAGTTTGGAAAAGGTCTCTCTCTTTCTGGAAAACAAAGCTCAGCTGCTAGAGCTGTAAGAAAAGAGGTTATTTTAAAAACAAATAATCATCACCCACACCCCCAAAACAACCCCACTCAAGAAAATAAAAAAAAAAAGAACCCAAACAACAGTCATATCACACATTGTTTCTATATGCAGTAAATAAAGTATTTAGAATTCTGCAGGTATACCAATACTAGCTTGTAAAACCAAAATCTTTACAGCATTCAATTATGATACAATGCAGGTATAAAAAGCAGTATGGAAGCAGTACACTGATTCAATGTAGGGTTTTTTTTCAATCAAAAGATGAAGTCCTTAAGTTGTCTGTTCAGCACTTGTGAGACTCCATCAGAAGTAGTGTGGGCTTTTCAGAACAAAAATCAGTGACATAGCAGAGCAAGACCAGTGAAGAGCCGTAAGTATGATCTAATAATTACCACATGATGTTCAAAGAAAAGCTGAATAACTGAGTTTGTTCAATCTTAAGAGAAGAATTTGGGGAAATGGTACAAAAATATCTGCTGCCTCCTACCTCCTAAGAGACAATACACAGAATCCTAGAATCATTTGGGCTGGATCACCTAGTTCCAATCCCCCTTCCATGAGCAGGGACACCTTCTACTACACAGGTTGCTCAGGGTCCCATCCAACCTGGCCCTGAACACTTCAAGGGATGGGGCATCCACAACTTCTCTGGGCAACCAGTTCCAGTGCCTCATCACCCTCAAAGTAATGAATTTCTTCCTAATATCTAACTAAACTTATCCTCCTTCAGTTTAGGGAAAATGCAGTCAGTGTGCTTGAACACGCTCAGTGAAACAAAAAGAGATAGACACAGGAAATTTTGGTTGGATACAATAAAAAAAAAATTAAGAGGAAAAGAACATTTATTAAAATGTTGCCCAGGGGGTGCAGAATCTCTGTCCTAGGCAATATTCAGAACTTGCCTGGACAAGGCCTTGAGCAACCTAAGCTGGCTCTGCTATGAGCAAGAAGGACAATTTGGGCCACATAAACACAAGTTTGGGCCACAATTAATCTATAATTCTGTGATTCCAGGTGTTCAAACATTCCAGGAGGAAGCAATTTGAATTAAAACACATTATCATCATGATAGCTAATAATTATGTTCTTAATTTTGATGAACTGTTACATTTTTCTAGACAGCACAAAACCCCCACCAGTCTGTTAATCAGTGAGTGTTTCATCAACTGTTACCCCATGTAAATAACGCAGTATTATATATTATTTTTCTATCTTCCTGAAGCGAAAGTTGTAAACAAGTAATATTTTATTTTTAAATATTTTTTTTACTTGTAAACAAGTAATAAAAATGGCACAGGTAGCAACCAGCTGAGCCATGGTGGCAGGAGGTTGCACAGAACTGACAGACACCTGATCAGACTGTCTTTTTTTTCTGCACTAGATGATGCTTCATTAACATATATCTAACACAAAGGATGAAGAACATCAGAGTATTAAATTCTTGCACACAGAATCCTTATTAACTTTAAAATGTAAGCTGAGCATAAAGAACAGAGACCAACATGTAACATCAAGTTAACTCCTCATTCTGTATGATGAGAGCACAGCACATAAATGCTATAAAATAGCAAATACCTTGGAAACAGGTATTGTCGTCCGAATCAGAGTTCAAGTTCCCAGTATGTCTCCCCAAAATCTGTTGTGTCTGACTTTCTTTATAAAGATGCATCTCTTTTTCACACAGTGGAGTTTCAGATGCTCCAGACAAATTCGCTTGCCTCTGTTGCAAGGTAAAAGACAGCGAGGAATTCCAAGGACAGCTTGCTGTTTCTCTCAAAATTACACTTTCTGTACCATCAGAAGACAATCCTGAAATAATAAGTTTGATGTTCACAGTTTTGCATATAAATCACTTACATGACATCATCTGAAATATTCATAAAGAGTTCTGGGGTTTTGTTTTTTTAATTGTCTTCTGACACTGCTCCTATAAATCTTACCAAATACTTTCACAAATACAAGTTGATCTAATTAGGTAGCAGCCAGTACAGCTTAGCGCTTTTACAGAACGTAGACTTAAGAAATACTGAAATTATAAAATCAGAAAAGAATTACTACTTTTATGCTACCTAGCATATCTTTACTTCCTACTGCATATAAACATGTCAATCCTTTAATGTGATCTTGTGTATCTTTATGACACCGTGCAAGAGTTTTATTCATGATTAAAGAGAAATTGCTTAATACCAACACAAGAAATCCGAGGGATCAAGGCAACCAAAATCATGTTCCTAGTTAGCACACCAACCCTTCTTTGTCTATATGCTTACAGAAGAATTGCACAAAGCTATCAGAAAAGGTCCTTACTGAGCACTGAGTGTATGCTGAAGACACAGATAGACTTGAAAAATTTATTCATGCAGCTGAATAACCAAAACTTCTGGTATTTTTCTTCCACAACAAAGAAACAATAGAGAAGAAAAGCTACAAGCAAATGATCTTAGAATTTGCTTTAGCTTTCTTACATCAATAAAACACAGATTTGTCACGTGAGTTATGAAGTTTATGTTTTATCATTAGGGTTCAAATAAGCCACTGAAATCTCAGGCTGTAAAAACTGCAGTCTTCAAATCTGATTTATAAACATAGAATAACTCATATACACATAGGTTTCTTAAGAAATCAGATGTCAGATTAATACAATATTAGGCCTTAAAGTAAATAAATCTACAGGTCACTATCTAAACACTTTCAAGCTCACTTCCATGTTCACAAGTAATAATGTCAGGAGCAACTATATATTTATTATAAAGGAATTATTTTTGATCTTACAACAAGCTAACAAGATCAAGAGGCAGACTGCAAATAAAAAGGGGTAAGATTATGTATTTTTCAGAAAACTATTAAAGGTCAATATGGCATTCGAGTGCTATTTTCACAAATAAGTGATTAAGAATTACTATGGTGACAAGCAGACACTGGAACAATTCTCTTAACAGCTAGACAGAAGTCATAGCTCTGTAAGAATCCATGATATATACTGATTAGTAAACTTCTATCAGTGTATCATTTGAAGATGATTTTAAAATGAAAACTGCCACTAGAAAACTGTTAGCATTACAGTTGCTTAATAAAACTCAAAATATCCTTTGCCAAAGCAGATGTATTATCATGTTAAATTATGCTAAAAGTAAAAAACCATAAGCACTTAACAAAACATTCAACTCTGCAGGACGCATTAATAAACCTTAAATGAAGTTTGACACTAGCCTATTTCAGAAGAACTTACATTCACTGAGTTAGACCCATTCTGCCATAAAATAAAGAGAAAACACAATTTTCCTGTTACAAGAACAACAACAAATCCCAAACACTTACCAGGGCCAACAGGGCTTGCATCCAACGTTTCACTAGTTGAAAAGCTCCCAGTGGATATTGTAGAAGTTAAATCACAGGGTATTCCTTGCACGAAAGCCTCTGAAACTAGTACTTCCTAGGATGAAATAACACACCTATTACAAAGTACTCAGATGTCTAGAATTAAAGCTTTAAACCCACACATTTTATTCTGAGCTCAGTTCAAGTGTAGAAGCCCTCATGTTTTGAACAGTCAGGCAAATAAAGATTCATCCTTGCTCAGTACAACACATTCACACCCCATGTCCCAGATACATCACTCCCCACCAGCCCCCTCCCCTCAACACACACACACACACACACACACACACACAGAGTTATAAAGCCTCTCAGAACTGCATACAAATCATGACACCTGGAAGATTGTCTTATCTTCTGGTGATCAGATTTGGCTATTTCTCATCACAGACCCACTTCAGTAGAATTGTAGATCTCAGAGGAACATATATGCAAAACATCAAAACCAAGAATTTTACAAGTACTTGCAATATTGAGCCTTTTGCATACAAGTTACTGACTTAAAATTTAGTTCTATGAAATTACACTAAAAATATACAAAATACCCTAAAACATCACCTTCTTTAATTTTAAGGTAAGCTCTACAAAGTCACAAAGCAGAGAATGAGAGTTCTTGTATTTAAAAAAAAATATCTTCAAAACTTCAAAATGTTGAAGAATTAGATATGAACAGTACTTCCCAAATTCTGACTTCACATGTGGACTAAGAAAATAAAAATCTAAGAAATCCTACTACTACATTTTTCATTTTATACTACCTTATACAAAATATATTACATAGGAAACATTTACATTTTAAAGTACTCCTATATACACATGGAAATTTTTTAATACTGTTTTTATTTCCTGACGAAATGACAGGATCTTTGGACGAGGAACAGAAGGAGACTGGTGTTGATTTTGGCAAGGCTTTTAACACTCACAATATTGTATGATCCCAGTTTGGATGTCACAACCTGAATGGACAGACAATGATAACTGGTTGGATAATCAGGCTTGGAGGTCAGCGATTAAAGGGTTACACTCTACGTGGAGGTGGGGAGTAAGTGGAATACACAGGGCTCTGTCCTAGGACCTGTCCCCTTTAACACCTTGGGCAGTGACCCAGAGGAGATGACACCATACTTTAATCAGGTCTCCAGACACACTAAGGTGGGAGGACCAAGCCATACACTGAAAAGCAGGGCTGGCATCCAGAAGCACCTTGTGAGGCTGGACCTACGGGAATGGTGTGAATCTCAGCAAGGGCAAATGCAAAGTCCAGCACCTGGAAGGAAGAAGCCCATGCACCAGTCCCAGCTGGGTCTGCCTAGGGAGCAGCCCTGTGAAAAAGGGCCCTGGAGCCTCCTCAGATAGCAAGCCGAATGTAAGCTCATGGTGTGCCCTGACAGCAGAGGGGCAACAGACAGTATCTTGTGCTGTACGAGCAGGAACAGAGCCAGCAGATCCATCACAGCGATTACCTCTCCTTACTTGGTGTTTGTTAGGCTGCTGCACCTAGAACAGTGCACCCGATCTTATCCCCCAATATGAGAAAGAGTACATCACGAAATAAAGAGTGGGTTATGTTATATGATTATTTTGATATGACCAACCATATTATCAAGTCTGAATGACGGTCCAGAACATGTTGTAACTCCTTCTCCAACTTCAGCAGCAAGCACTGGTGAATCTTGAGACACTTGAGAATCCTGGGACTGGGCTGAACACAAACGTAACAAAAGCAGTAAGGAACAAAAAGCAGTTTTTGAGTTCATAGTGAGCAATGTTTTGTGGCACACCAGAGGGCAGTAACACTCCACTGCTGCTTGCCTCACCCTTTGGGCACAACTTTTGCCCATCATTAACCACTTTCTTCTCACATACAACACTTTTTGCTCCACCGAACCACCAATTTCATCAGCAATCTGTAGTTCTCCTTGACCAGCCTTCCTAAAATTACTCGGACTGCTCTCTGAAGAGCAGGCAGGAGGAGCTCAAAATTCATGCAATTAATTTAATTAGGATGGGGGAATCTTTTACAATCTACCCTTACAGTGATTATAAAGGAAAGCAGACACTCCAAGTAAATCAGTGAAATCAGGAACACTGAACTACTGAACTACGGCATGACTATTACCATGGAACTGAATCACCTTTGCTGTAATACTCTTACACATAAAAAGAAGTATATCAGTATCTGTGCAAAAGAAGCACCACAGTAGTATCCAAAAAATGCAATTTCTGCATTCAGTCCTGACAAGCACCTTCAAAGTTTGACAATTCTATGATTATAGATTGCCACAAAAACTCTAAAATATGTATTCTTATTTCCGAAAGAAGTGCTAAGTATGAAACTGAGATGAAACTGAAGTGTTTTCTCCCAACCTAAAAGGGCCACAGAGACATGAAGATAACCACATCTGGAACACTGTTTAAGGGAACTGCTAAGGATGAATAACGAGAGACCAGCATATTAATATGTAATGAAGGAGAACTGTGAAAGAGATGTATGTATCAAACCTACCCGCTAGTTTCCTGCTCACTTCTAAGGAAATTAGGCTTTTGCCATCAAACTGTCCATTTAATCTGCAGGGTTACTCTGTAATTTCCAATTACAATTTGGACTCTATTAGCCAAACTGGATTGGAAAGAATATCAAGTGTCCAAAGTTCCCAACTCATTTTATCATGCATTAGGGGCATAGTACAAGACAGCAGTTTGGATCTTGGTCTCACTGGTGTCACTTATGGCAACATCACTTCGGCAGTTACCTGCCCTCTCTGTCAGCCAGCTGATCACTTTGCAACCACTCAGTACTGAGCACAGGGATTCATCCTTCCCTAACCACAGAAGCACAGAATCACAGAATGCTAAGGGGAGCCCCTGGTGGTCTAGTGGTTAAGGCGCAGCGCTGTCACCGTCGAGACCCGGGTTCGATTCCTGGTCAGGGCC
>JAYRBT010000001.1:37079701-37119424 GCA_036023395.1 Myiotriccus ornatus | reverse complement strand
CCTAAAAAATCCAATGCGCAGGCTGGAAGGTGTAAAGACCTTCCCCGGTTCTTCGTTCGCGAAGGCGGGCCATTATAAGGGGCTGGAACGGACCCTCAAGATCATTTAATTCCAAATCCCCCTGTCATGAGCAGGGACACCTCCCACTAGACCAGGCTGCTCAAAGCCCCATGCAACCTGGCCTTGAACACTCCCAGGAATGGGGCATCCACAGCTCTTCTGGAAAAACCTGTTCTAGTGTCTCACCATCCTCACAGTAAAGTCTTTAAGACGTTTTACATTCAGACATAACTTCAGCACTCTAAAATGTAGATGCAGATATCTTTCTTCATGGAAGAAAGAAATACAGCTAATTATAGAAGTTTCCTTAAAAAATGCCTGTTACCCAAGGACAAGTCTCATATCAAAGCAAAGTCACCTGTGCTGACAAAGCATCCAAGAAGATTTACCAATTTTACCTTTTTATCTTTAATGTCTACTTTGAAAAAACATGTGAGCAGTGATTAATAGGATTTGTGCTCATCTATTGGTTCTGTAATCATGAAAGCAGTACAACTCCTAAGTTGTAGAGCCTTACATTATTTGGTCAAAGGCAGAAACCACCAAGAATATAACTTCAAAGAATAAGGTCAAAGGTCACACACACAAAGCACTCATTTGCTCTCACCTTTAGAGACACAATTACACCTTGAAAACATGGGAAAACTGCAAACACTTCCTGGTTAGAAACAAGTAGCAAAAAAAATGTTAAAAAAAAACAAATTAAAAAATAATCAAAGTTACTATCAAAAACAACAACCTAAAATGCACCTTAAATTTTTCCTTCAGAAACTTTAGATTTAAAGCACAAGGGACTGTAGATTTACTTGCTGAAACACCTCACTAGTTACTGAAAGTATCACACGGAGCCTCACAGCCTACAAATTATAAAGATATTACTGGCAGTTTGGTTGTTGAACTGCTCAAGAGGACAATCCTCTTACACAAAATCACAGAAAGCTTTGGGGTTTTTCTCTTTTAATATAGATGTTCAAATAAAGTTTCCTAATCCTCTTACATAAAGCATTGCACTGGTCATATATAAAATTCTCTAACGTAAAACAACACTACACCAAGATATTTTATATTAATTCAATACCAGTGGCTTCAGCAATGCATCTACAACTTACTCAGAAAATTACAAGCCTTTTCTTCAAATATTGTTAAAGGACAAAATTCTTCAGTGATAATTTAAATTTAAATATAGATATACTTCAAAAGGACTGTTCTGAGAAACAAGAAAAGCAGTTGAAAGAAAATGAGCTTATATGTTCTTACTCAAAACAACTTCAATTCCAAGCAAACCCGGACTGAATTGGAAATGGATGTCTGAATACAAACTAAATGAACAGTTTAAGATTAGGGGCAGTGGTGAAATCTCTAGCAAAACCAGATATGTACTACATAGCCGTACTGCTTTTAACAGTGTGCATATAAATGCTGCCATGTTTCTGGAAACTCCTCTGCAGCTCTAGTAATGTATTCATTCATTTTAAATGGATACTGAAAACTGTCCTGGACCATGCAACGCTGTCACCTTGTAATCAGCTTCAAATTCCTTTAGTCGGTGTTTTACAAATTTTGTCTAACAGTTCCCAGCAAGTCAGGCATAGTATTTTTCAATTATAGTAACAATAAACTGCATTTCAATATGCAGTAAACTCCAGGAGAAGCAAGTGCATTGCAATTGAAAGTACCGGAGCCTTTGAATTAAAAGACTGGAGAGACAAGCTAGATTGTTATAGACAGGGAAAAAACAGTAGGAATTAAAAACCTTGATACCCACTTGTTAGTCCAATCTCTTGACAAACTTAGTAACTTTCTTTCTTTGTTTACCTAAGACTATAAAGGGACAAAGATGCCTAAAGCCAGTGAAGTTACCCGTAACATGTTTAGTAGGTTTCAACATCCCTGTAACAAAATTATTTTGAACATTCCCAAACCACTTTAACAAAAGCTTTTTTCTTGATAACTGAACAAGTTGTTTTATTTCATGGAATCAGACTCCGTCACAGATGAATACAGCCTATCCTCAAAGGTGCGACGTCCAATAAGAGCTCTTAATGGACAAACAGACAAGAACAGAGTTGAAGTAATCATTACATTATTGCAATATTTTTCCTTTTGACATACTCAGTAGAACATGTAAAAAATGTATATTGGCTACTAAAAAAGCCAAAGCAGAATTGACCCGTCTGGAATTCAGGTAGACCAGACCCTGACAATCCCAGGTGTCTGGCTCAACTCCAGCACTGTGCTAGTCTCACAAGCTGACAGTCAAGGCTAATGCATTGTAAGTTGGTAGACAGAACTTCCCAATAAAACAAGAATTGCACATACAAAATAATTATCTCTCACTAAGCAGGGCAATAGGACACGAGGAAATGGAATGAAGCTGCATTAGGGCATTCAGACTAGACATTAGGAAAAGGTTTTCCATTTTGAGGGTGGCCAGTCACCAGTACAGGTTCCCCAGGGAAGTGATCACAGCACTAAGCCCAACAGAGTTCAAGGAGCAGTGGTTTAGTTTTAGGTAAACCTGTGAGGAACAGGGAGTTGGACTCAATGATCCTTATGGGTCCCTCTCAACTTGAGATAGTCTACAACTCTCAATTTTCATGTCTGTCACACCTAATAGATTATTCTTTCAAAGCTTTCTTGAGCTTGATGATGACCTCAGCCTTTTATTTTTTGTCTCAACTGTATTTTTAAGTAATTTCTTATATGCACTAATCTTTTAGTGGACATCTACATCATCATGTTAACACTCCAGAGTTGTTTTTAAGCTTTAATTTCTTTTTTGTCAATACAGGGAATCACTGGGTACTGAATCAGGCACACCACTGGTCTGTGTGGTCTGCTCCCACCTGCAAACCTTTACAGACAATTCTACAAATCAAAGATAAAAAGCACATGCCTTGGACAAGAAACTGTTGACTAGCAATGAACAGTAGTGCAGTGCAAACGTTTTACTGGGATGATAAAAAGTAAATAGCAAAACCAGACAAAAACTCATTCGTTCTGAGATATGCTTATTGAAACACCCTTTTTTACACTTAAAATTCAACAGCATTTAAATAGCACTGCATGTCCTTTAATAAGTCAGGTCATATTCTAGAAATAATCAGCAGTAAAATCAGCACTGCTGAAAGGAATTCACGCAATCCCTTGAATGAAGAGGATTTCCTCACCTGAATCATATGAAGTTTCAGCTGCCATCATTAGCAACTCTTGTAATAATCTCCCTGATGGTTTAGTTTGCCTTGGGCTTCCATTACATGTTTGTTCCTCACAGTTTGTTATGCTCGAGGGTAAACTGCCCTCACAAAGGGTGGGACTGCAGCATTTCGCACAAGCAAACTCCCCAACGGTTGAAATGGGGGAAGGTTCTCCACCACCAGAATTCGCTTTATCTGCATTTAAAATATTTATAATCAGTTTAGGTATAGAAAGGAAGTGTTTTGCACCTAACGAGGAACATTAAAATGCACATTCCATGCTACAGAAACAACCTGCTGAATTTGTAGTCTCCATTTTAATTAAATTAGCTCCATCAGGTTACTAAACATTTTTGCATCACAGTCTAAGAATTATACAGCCTGAAAGATTATACAGGTCATAGACTTATCAAAAAATAATTTATAGCTCCTCCAAGTTATTTTTTCCAAAAAAATTCAAACAAATTCTTCCACAGAGCCAATCCACCAAAACTTTCGGCAACTTCTCCAAATCCAGAGGTATTACAGCTTTTGGCTGTAAACCTGCTCTGGTTTAAAGATTTTTTTTCTCCCCAACCCAGCCCATACAACAGCACATCCAATAAAAATCTCAACTTTTTACCACCTATCATGACTAATGGTTTGATAATGTAGGAATCCATCACCTGTGGATTGTGATAATGGGATTACACAGCTAAGTGTAAATTACAAAACCAAGTGCTTTCAAGAAAATATATTCTTCAATCAAAACCTTCACCAACAAAACTTGCTGTCTAATCAAGATACCAAATTGGTCCAACAAGAAATAAATGCTTACATTTAGAAAACATCAGTTGGTAGTACCTGTTAATTAACGTTCCTTATACAGAATTACAAAGCACTGCAGGCAGACTGTGACAAATATATTTACAAAATAAGTGCCTGTGTAGTTACTCTCCAAAATTTTTTATAGTGTTTTGTAATTAAAAAAAACCCCAAAAACCAAAACAAAGCACACAAAAAAACCCACTCACACACAAAAAAAACCCCAACCAACCAAAAAAACCCCAAAACCAACAATAACAACAAAAAACACCCAAAAAAGATGGTATAAAAATTATGTAGAAACTTGATACTAACTCCTTACTTGAAAAACTTCACAGTCACTTCCTTTGTATAATCAAAAGCTAAATGTTTAAATGCTATCTATCAACTTCAGCTATTATTTCATAATCAATCATCTCACAGATTCTTCAGGAAAGATTAAATTCCTCCAATCTACTTCTTGTAACAGTAGCATTTATTACATATTTTGTATATTACCTGCAAAAGAAAGGTTGCAACTCTTCGGTGTGTCTATTTCTGGTATAATACTGAGTTCATGTTGTTCCAAACCAAGCCCTAACTTGACTCTTGTCACAGGTGGTTTGGAAGATCTCCATTTCTGTTCTCTACAGAGAATTTTCTCAGGCTGTTCTGTAAAACAAAGTTTTGTATGTTGCAATAATATATATATGTGTCTGCATATATATAAAGTTAACTTGGGGAGATGGAAGAGAAATCCATTTGAGCTGTAAAGCAATAAAAATTATAGTGGAATATAACGTACAGCCTTACCAGTTTGCTCAACTGGACCAATGCACTGCGAAATCGTTTCACTTCCATGAAATTTACTCCTGCTGCAATTTTCTTGCTGGTAGTTTTCTGAGACTTGGAAAAAGTCAGTTCTGTTTATCCAGTCAGGCTTTTGTGCCTCTGTCATTTCTTCATTTGTGCATATATGTCTCACCTTAGAAGGGGAGGAGGCAAATGTATGTAAGATTATATTTATATTCATTTATCAAACACGAATTTTCTTGTGTGTGTATTCCATGCAGAATAATACTGAACATGTTGAGAAAGTAGTTCAAGTATGCAAGGTACCAGACAGATTTGCTTGGCTCACAGAAACATTTCTATGTATAGGTATTTTACTTGGTTCTACAAACATAATGTGCTAAAACACAATTATTTACATTTTCAAGGTCTTTGTCAGGTTAGATCAGAAAACTCAGCATTTTTAACGGAAACAATTTCTGAAAAGTCTGCTTTTAGTTTTTCAACTCCTGAATTCAGGAATTTTAGCTGCTTAGAGACTGCAAAATCAAAAGACAGGAAGTACAGGGAACAATTATTTTTCTAAGATGCCTTTTGTTTAAAAAAAAAGACGGAGGCAAAAAGAGGCTCTCTAGAAGCTTGAAAATAAACTCCAATTTTTCTTCAGTTACTGAGAAAAAAGCAAATTACAAGTCGAGACTGCAGCTGCCAAACCCATTTCCTAGCAAGTACACGAGGACAAGCTTTAAAAATAATTTATAAGAGATGCTTATGATATCCTTTCAGGTATTGCTTAAGTATTTTTAATACAAGAGCTGCTTTTCACATAGAGCTCCATTTATAGAGATGGAAGACTGTACCTGCAGATAATTCAGACAATCTAACAATTTCAACAAGCATTATGTTCAGAGACCAAGCACGGGCATTCATACTATTTCTTTGGCTGAGCAAAACCGTGCTCTTGGGGCTTACAGAGAAGAACTACTGATTACAAATCACAAGTCCTAATTAAAATTTTCATTATGGTAAATCACCTAAAACTGTCAACACTCTATGGGATACTTTGCTAATTGCTAGCATTCCCTCCTAAGCTTGATCACCTACTGGACAATTCCCCATGCAAAGCATTTATAATGTTTACCTGCTTGTTCAAAAATTCTTTCAAAGCCTCTTGCTGTCTCTGCATCTGTTCCTTCAATTCATCTTGCTTCTGTAAAAGTAGTTGTTCTTGTATTTTCTGCCTAGAAAGAAGAGCTTCTCTTTGTGCATTTAGCTTCTCTTGCAAGTCTTTCAAATACTTTTGCTGAGCTTGGATGCTTTCTGATGAGGCCAACACTCTGTCCCTTAAATTCAATATACCAGAATAATTTAACAAAGATGCATCTCCTGATTTTGGTATCAAGAATTCCTCAACACCCTGGGCTTTAGATTCGTCATGCACTAAACTCATGGGTTCAGAAAGACTGAGGGGTTGTTCAGGGCTTGTTCTGCTGGTGCTCTCCACAGATCCCTGCTGATAGGCCAAAGAATCAACTGAGGCTGTCTTAACTACACAAGATCCCTTTGTTGCTGGTATGAGGGGTACCTTAAGTGAAGGCTCTTCTCCAGCTTCTATCTCTGCTTGATGGTAAGATATCTTCTGAGAAGACTCTTTAAAGGGTACTGTTTCTGAAGACTCAGAGGAACCTTCTGCAGGCAACAAAAATCTAACATGTTGCCGGCACGCTTCCAGTTGCGTTCTGATTGCACTGACATCTTTTGTGACTGACCCTGGAGGCAACTGGAACTGAGATGGTTCTGTGAGGAGATTACTGGAGGTTTCAAACATTCCCACTTGTTCCTGTGAAGGACAGTAACACGGCAAGTGAAACTCTCCATGCTTCAGTTTTGATGCTTCTGAAAACTGCACAGGTTTGCCAGGACAAATATTATGCTCTTCCTGTTTCCGTGAAGATGGTTTTTCCAACACATGCAATGTTCCTGGAAGTGCTGGTAATGACTGTGCATATTCTTGGGCATTAACTTGTTCCAATGCCTGGTATTGTGTTGGTGGCACTCTTTGCCTCTGTAGGAGTGGTTCTGAGACAGGCTTTAAATTAATTGATTTTGTTTCCATTGAGCTCGAAGGTGTTGCAGAAGTAGACAAGTATCTGTGCTTCAGTGTATTCTGATATTCCTGTAGATGCTTTCTAGCTTCTTCAACAGTCTGTTTGTGCAGCCTCAATAGAAAGACAACATAAATCTTTTCAGAGTGATGCAAAAAGAAACATTAATTTCAATAATCAAAAAAATTCAAATTACTTTAAAACAGGCTTACTTTTCATAACGGCATTTATTTACCTATTTTGCTGTAGAAGGCGTTGCTGAAAATTACGAATCATCTGTAAATGGCTGTCTTCTCTAGGACTCCTAATTTCTGATACAGTAGTATTTCCAGCCTAAGGAAAATAAAGAAATTATAATTTTAATATAATTTTGCACATACACAGCTATCTAACAAAAGTTTATTACAGGAACAACCTTAAGCTGTATGTTTTTTCTCCTAAGTTTACAGAAGCCACTCTGTACTATCACTAGAAATCAGTGAGATTTCAGCCTGAGGCAATGAAGCTAAAGGAGTTCCTGGAACAGATGGCCTACAGCTACTGTCTCTCTTGGCAACTAGAGCATACACCATCAAAGCCAATGGTGCTTGCAGCAGCTTAGCTTACAGAGGTAAATGTAACCAGCAAACTCAGGGAGCAACAATCCAATAGAGCTGGACTTCAAAGACAATCAGGTTCTCAGAGGAGAGCAGGTTGTGCAAATGATTCAAGATTTTCTATTAAAAAAAAATTACCTTCCTTCAACATCCTCCATAAATTCCTCTCCTTTAAGTATCTACTTGAGATTTAGACAGACAAAAACAAAGAGATTTTTCTGGTCCTTTCATTATGATTTCTTTTTTCCTTCTTGAAAAAGATTATGACTACATGCATAATTATTATGTGACTCTAATCAGATTTTATTAACAGGTATTTTAAACACATATGCTGTCCCTGGGACTATGCATAGGTAATACAATAGTCAAAGTCACATAATCATAGAATACCCTGAGTCGAAGGGACCCACAAGGTCATCAAATTCCAGCTCCTGGCCCTGCACAGGACAGCCCCAAGATGTGCCTGAGAGCATTGTCCAAACGCTTCCGGAACTCTGTCAGGCTTAGTGCTGTGACCACTTCTCTGGGAAGCCTGTTCTGGTGTCCAACCACCCTCTGGGTGAAGAACTTTTTTCATACTATATAACCTAAACCTCCCCTGACACAGATTCATGCCATTCCCTCAGGTCCAGTGATACCATGTGAAATACAAGGCTCTACATCAGAAGAAGAAGCTTTAATATGTACAAATTTCTGTCACAGCCTAAGAAATAAAAACTATCTTAAGTGATATAATTTAAAAATGACAAACAGTGTTCTTGATTTTTATAATA
Source organism: Myiotriccus ornatus (assembly GCA_036023395.1). NCBI lineage: Eukaryota > Metazoa > Chordata > Aves > Passeriformes > Tyrannidae > Myiotriccus > Myiotriccus ornatus. The sequence continues at coordinate 37,111,118 of JAYRBT010000001.1, read as the reverse complement.
ATAATAATTAAGAACCTACAAACAATTTTCTACAACTCTTCACCTCATGTTCCACTTGGTTTTGCTGATCTGTAGAAGGAAGACTGTGGCTTTGTACTAGCTGACCTTGCTCTTCCTCTTCTTTTTTTTTCTTAGCCTCCTCCAAGCAGGATTGCATTTGGATCTTCAGAAAGTCAGCCTCCAAGCGTGCTTTCTCTTCTTCAATTTGCTTAAGCAAGGCCAGCTGCTCCTGTTTCTGTTGCTCTATTTTCTCATTCTATTGAAAAGAAAAATGAGGGTTAATCTCTAGAACTGAATGACAAAAAAAATCACTCCCCATACACACCATCACACACAAAACTTTGTTCCAAATTACAACAGAAATCCTATTGCTTGTGACAGGCATTTCCAAATTGCAAGAGGCCTTTGAAAGTAGTTCAGAAGTTTACAAGAATGAATTTATTTTACTGGTTCAGTATTTTTAACAGTCCCTGAATCCTCAAATTAACAGAATGGATAAAAGCAGAATCTAACCATTCAAGATACATTATGATTTTCTAGAGACTACAAAAGAAGTCCCTCTCTTAAACTGACTTTCAGAAATCTATTTTGCATTGTACAGAGCTTCTCATCACATTTAAATGTGTTAATTCAATCCTTATAAAACTTCTGAAATAGCTTTGAGAGCACTCCATAAATCTGTGAAGTAGTTTGAGTGTTGCTTATTCTCTTTCCATGTACCTATCAGCTACAATTCACTTAGATCCACGCACAGCAACAGCACATATGCTTTTAGAATGGAAGCAAATAAAAATTTCAAAGCACTGGCAAAGATGAAGCGGACAGCAGCCTTTAATGAGCCAGTCTGAATGGGAACATCAGGAAGAGCAACGCGGGAAAAAGCTGGACCTGAGAACAGTTAATGTGGACATAGTAAAACACCCATCAGGTGCAAAGGGGGAGCAAATAAATGTTAAAGAAGGTAGCCACACTTTCACAGAGGATCTGCTGTTGTGGGTTTTTTTCCCAAAATATTAATATTTTGTAAAATTTTCATTTCCTTTACTTCTGAACTTAAAACTCTACAATTTAACTCTGCACTAACACTCAAATTTCAACTTTTAATTGATAAACCACCACGTAGCAGCTGGTAGGTCTCTAGGGATACAACAAAAATAAAAATACAATGAAACACATACACAATACATATAATGAAATAATACACGAAGTTATTATTTTCTAAATATAATAAATGTCACATTTCCAGAGACACAAAAAGCTTTCTGCATTTGTTTCCTAGTTAATTTTTAAAAAATGACTCAAGGTTTGTATGTTTTTCCTGCTACTCTAAACACAATCCCTTAGACCTTCCTGCAGTATTACACAGGGTTAGTGAAGTTTGCAGTTGTGTATTGTTGACCATATCCTCCCTTTATAATCCAAAGATATTAATGTGCAATTGGAACTCATTTAACCACGAGGTTACATCCCTTGCCTATAGCACTTGCTAGATTTTAAGAAACTGGGGTTTTCCACTCTATTCTAAATTTCAGCTACAGCTTTATAATTTTTAAAAAGTATAGCAAAAGTTACAGTAAAAGTTTAAGTGTTAAAAGCACCTATCACTGCTGTATATATAACCTGAAGCATTTTGAAGTCTTCTGTAAATCATGTTTTTTACACCATAGCTGAGATAGTAATAGGTACAGACACACTTACCCACTTCCGTCTCTCCTCTTCCATTCTAATTTTAGCTGCCTCTTCCACTCTGATTTTAGCTGCCTCTTCCACTCTGATTTTAGCTGCCTCTTCCACTCTGATTTTAGCTGCTTGTTCTTGAGGATGGGTTAGAACTGAATTTTCATCTGCAACTGTATTTTCCAACACAGAGTCTAAAATACACATTTTATTTAACAGTAACGGCAGTCAAGAAAGAGCCTTGGATCTTTTTCACATCTTGCTTCACAGTTTCCCAGTATCTCTAAACAAAATGCATAAGCTGCTCTTAAAAATATCTCCATCCCACTACTCTGCCTGTCTCCACAAGCTAGAAATTATATTATTTAACTTTTAATGGCCCTTTATCATGTGTCTTTCTTGAATATACAGTAATGGCCCAGCTACAGTGGGACTGAAGATGACTTCTAACATATTACTTGGGAGCCCAGGTAGCAAGATCATCCTGAAGAATCAAAAGGCACACATTAACCTCTTGGAACAAAGAGGGTTCTAAAACTGGCACTCTCTGAGTAAATTATCCAACATTTGGCTATTGCACAAAAAGCAAGTCGTAATCTTATATTATTAGCTGCAAATAGCAGCACACTTTCCTCCAAGGCATGTTTTCACTCATGCTGCACTCTCCAATCCACAGGAGTTATGCTGGCATATCCATGTACGTGATTGAACTAAATCCCTCTAGAGTGTTTTACATAACAAGCACACTATGAAAGCAAAAAAAAGGCAAAATAAACATGCTACAACTTGATCACTTCAGAAATCCCACTTGGCATACAAGATCACCAACCTCAGCACTAGCCTAACCAGAAGAGCACAAAGGATAGAAATGGGAAGTAACTCCAAGATGATCTGGCTGCCAAACAAACTGGAACATCTAATCGCTATGAATTCCAATTTTACAAAAAGCCTTTTCAGAATGGTGCCTAGAAGCAGAAAAAAAAACCCCGCATCAGCTCACGCTTATCCTGTGCATTTCTAGCTGTGAATCTCTCCAAAGCATCTGGCTTTTCTAGTTCAACAGGTACAGAACTTCAATGCCCAGTTTTGAACTGAGAATCCTATTCCTGGTGGCAAGCACTTATCAAAGCATGGCAACCCCAACTGTGACAACAATTTGGGTGAGACTTAAAAGACAGAAAGGTATTTTGGACATTTGTTCTCCACAAGATCTTAAAGGGCAGGTTGGACATAAGACCTCTCCTATTTGTGGTTTCAACAAATCTACAATGCTTTGTGGGCACAGAGAGGAAAACTGTACTTTCAGCCAACGTGCCAAAACACTAACACAGAAAGTTCATTAAACAGTTTTGTCACAGTCCCCCCTTAAGTATGTACTACGTACCTTTGGCTTTACATACTGTATTTTTCTGTTGCTCACCGTCAAGTTCTAAATCATGTAATGGTCTCTCTTCACTAGCAATTGTGCCTGATTCAATAGTCTCAAATTCACTTTGACTCTCTTTCTCACATTTTGATGTCCATTCCTCTTTTTGGCTTCTAATCTTGTTCAGCAATTTCTTTAAAGCATGTTTTGACCGAGGTTGGCAAGTTTTTGCCTCTTCTTGATCTATAAAGAATATATACTATTAAGAGTTTTAGGTAATGAATATTTTCATAAAAACCCAAACTTTTTCTTATTGCTTACACAGTCAGACAAATAGCTCAGGTATATTTTTAAAAGCTTAACAATGTTTTTCTCTTACCTGCAAGAGAGAAGCAGTAATTTGTCTCTGCAAGCTATAAAAGAAGGGCTAAGCCAGTTGCAGTATTTCACAGTCAGACTATTGCAGAAATAAGCAATACTATCCCCCCACCTGCATTCATGTTCCTCCCCTCTCCTTTGTAGTAGCACTGGCAAAACAATGGACCACAGACCATAAACCAGACTGTGCCAACAAAGGGACATGGCAGAAACGCTTGGCCAAGCGGCAAAGTTCAGTAACACACTTCTTGTTCACATCACGTTACTCTGCACATGCCACAAGCAAACAGTACACACACATGCATCTGTTGCAGCCTACTCACAATATGGAGCAACTCAATCACAAACCTGAACATAAAGGACATAAGTAGACTTTCATACAAAGTCAAGCTTAAACTTTGAAATATTTCACAAAACAAAACAGAAAGTAGTTATTTAAATTCACACATCAGGATCATTCCATAATTTATGCTAATTATATTGGAATATTTATGGCTACTAACTGTTTAGTTCTTACAACAATTAAAAATTATTCTCAGTATACTAACAAATTGAAACATATTAGAAAAAGCAGACACATTTTCATTTTTAAATTCATAATCATTAGGGTATTATCATCCAAGATAAACATCATAAACCACTTGATACTGAAATATTTCAGACACAGTAAGAAATTTTACTACTTTAGACATTTTAGTTAATACTATAATTTATTTGATCTATTGAACTAAATATCTTCTAATATAAAATGAAAAGTTTAAATTAAATATGAAGTTTAGAAGTTTTACTTTCTGATTCACTAGGGACCTCCTCTTCTATTACATGTTCTGATTCTAGTTGAGTATCACAAGCAGGCTCTGGTTGACTGTGACAAGCAGATTCTTGCTCCAAAGAGATATCAAGATCATTATCTTGAGCTCTGTGAGAAGGGGGTGGCAAAGGCTGTGGCTCAAAACGCAAAATCAGGTCTCCTTTCATGTCTAATTAAAAGAACACAACGACACAGAATGACCAATTGGAGTACAAAGCAAACAACACTGCAACACCATGCTCATATACAAATCCCCAAGAAGTTCAAGTATCATTATCTTCTTTCACAACAGATTTAATCCAGTTGTTTTTTATCTTCAGCAAAGTAGAAGATTCAAAACTGTTTAGATCATTAGCCATCTATTCATTCAGATACTCCATAGGGGTTTCCACTGGAATATGCTGTCTTTCAAAACAAAAACTGATGTGACAGAAGGCTCATCTTTACACAAAAAACAGCTCACAGGAATGATTACACAGGATCCCAGCATCTTTATCAAGGAAAAGACACATGCTGACCTAGCTGCTCACCAGGCTGCCACTGGAGAGTGATCAGATGGCCCCAGGTGTGAGATCCCAGAATACACAACAGAAATTCTCCCATGATTACCTTACCAACTAAGGGTGCTACTGCCTACAAGGCATGTGGTATACATGGGAAGATCACCTTAGGATTATATGCTTATACATACTTAGGGGAGGAACTAAAGGCAGGGAATAGAAAGGATCAATCTAGTCTGGGGAAGAAGAAACGTGTGGAAAAATATAAGAATAAGGAGATAAAATGTGACAGTCAGTGCACTTATCTGTGCACTGTGCCTGACAGTCTATCCTGTCTTCTCCATAAATTCCACTTTTAGCTGTTATCCTGGGTGAGGAACCCTGTATTTTGTATGCGTGTGCATCGATGTAAAAGGGCCAGCAACTGGAGTGGGGACCAAAAGTCACAGGCACACCTGCATCCAGAGCACTGCTAACTGCAGAGGCCATAATGAGGGCATGTTATGTACGTATGAGTATCATCATGTAGTGACTAGCAAATCACTAGCCAGACTAACCAGCAAGAATGGTAAGAGGCTTATGAGCTACGTATCAAGCACCTATAAGACTAGGCTAGATATTGGAGAGGCCAGGGGATCTATGGGTTGGCAAGTGGAGGCATCAGGAGATTCCAGCATTCAAGCCAGCTACCGGGGAGACTGTGGGATCCTTAATAAACCTGTCAGCAGATGTGTGTGCTTCTCCGAAACAAGATGATGATCCAGGGTCAGCTACTGGGGAGACCGAGTTTTTACAGTAAATTCCCACAGGGATTCAGAGCATGTGCATGTCTGTGCATACGCTTACATGCCCAACTGGGCCTGTGCAGCAATAACTGGAGTGGAGCAGCAGACCTTGGGGATTCATGTCCCCAGGAGCTGGCAACTTGGGAGACTAAGGATCAAGGGCCAGCTGCTAGGCAGTGCCAAAAGCTACTCACTGAGTGATCCACAGCACATATTTGAGCACACGTGCATTTGAGTGCGTATGTGGATATGAGAGGTAACTGGAAGGCTACAGGGTCCAGGATGAACTACTGGATAGACTGGGTGTCTAAGACCTGTTACTGGAGGATCAACAGTGAGGCAGATAGAGATCTGGGACGCGAGGGACAATTTCTGGATATACTGAGTGTCTAAGACTAAGTGCTGGAGGGATCCATATCGCATGTACAGACATATATCCCTTAACAGTCCTTCATCCTGATCAACCAGAGCAGTAAACAGAAAGAGGCCATTTGTGCTGTTTGTGTTAAATGTGAATGCTGTGTTATCTATGCTGGCCTGCGTGGCCAGCTGTCTGCATGTGTACTGCAAGCCCGTTTGTGTGTGTGCCTATTGTAATGCACAGACAACCTTGCTACCAGCTGGACCCGGGAACATGCAGCTGCAGCAGCCTCTCCTCTACTGGGTTACCAGATTCAGCAACCTCCAACAAATTACTTACTCCTATCTTCACTGTACATTTCTTCAAATGCAAACTCCAGTTCTCTCTGCCATTCTTCTTTTATTTCCATGCGTTTGTATGCTGGCACTAAAAGCTGAGGTGGCATCTGTGCGACAACCTGTCTTCTGCGCATGCGATCCATACTCTGCATTTGTTCCAGTTCTTCCAGTAGCCTTTTCCTGTCCTTCAAGTATGAAGAAGGGATAAAATAAACCTTTAGTGTTCACATTCAGTCATATATCAGGACTGACGAAATGCATCCCTTTGGTTACCATGATGTCTGTTTAATCCTTAATGTTCAAAGTTAATCTTACTCTAGTGAGAAAGTGGTTCCTCAGGAAAAGGCTGTATCTGACCTTTGATTCTAGTGTTGATGACTCCTGTGTCTAATCAATACCTAGAATATCTAATGTTAAATAACGGATCAGACTGTACACCTGTAGGCCAACTTTCCTCAACAAAAATATATCTCCTGCTTTACAAAGTAAGCAAATACTTCTTTTGACAAGTTACTTTTGTTAGTATATACTTCAGCAATTGCTACTTTTTATGATGTGAACTAAGTATTCTTTGGCACACTGTGATTATATATGAGAGCTTTTTTTTAAAAAAAAAGCTGTATTTGAAGTTTAGTGGGTTTTTGTTTCATTTCTTTTCTGTTAACTTCAGGAGCATCAGTTGTATTTCCACAGTTCTCCATTTAGTTCGATTACTCATTCAGGGCCAATCATATTTCAAGTGATAAAACAAGAAGCTTTTGCTATTTCATGCCACCAAAAACATGTGTGAAGATAACAGACAATTTCTGAGTGTAGTTCTCAGTACAAAGATCTTTCCCAATAGTTTAATTTTTCCTTCTTAAAGGAAACAACTTCAACATTTCCAGACTTGCACATTAACAGAACTTCAGACTTTAACTAAAAACTTCGAGAAGTTTTTAAAAAATAAAAAAGCCTGTTACCTCCTTAATAATAAACTATTTTCTCCCTGAAGTACAGAACAACCAACTCCAACTAAAGCTGATGTAGAAAAGTAGAACTCATCACCTATTAAGAAAAGTTTAGCTTGATTATCACCTATTGGTTAATAGCTGGTCAAACATTCAGATAACAAAAATTAGAGTTCTTTCATTCTCACTCCTTCCAGATGCCAAAAGAAGCAAACAGCATTTGATTTTTTTCTAAGATATTCTGCAAACTTCATTTAGTCCTTTAATTTTACTCCTGTAAATGTATTCCTTTATTACACCTACATACAACTTAACAGCGGTCATTCTGATATTAAAACGAGGCATAACTACTTTGCCTACCTTGGCCAAGTGGACCTTCCTCAAGGCATGACTTCCTCTAAGATGAGCCTTTTCAAGCTGCTCTCTTCTCTCCCTCTCTGCCTCCCTGTGTAGTTCCTCCAAACGTTTCCCTTCTTCTTCAGCAGCTAAATGAGCATCTGGCTGGCAGTCAATCAACAGTTTAGTCCACGAAGTTCTTTGATAGTTTAAAGCATATGTAACAATAAATAAATGAATAATTCTGCAGCAAAAGCGCTTTAGAAAAGACATACAATGCCATATGAACACCCTTGAATGTTTGTAACTCTCAGTTGAAAGCAGGACCAAACTAGTATTTTACCCTTGGAAAAGAAATGTGTATTTATATATTTCACAAGTTTAGGTGTCCAAGTGTTCCAGTTTCAAGCTATACTGGGGATGACCATTTGTACTATTTGTTACAGTAGAGTGGTTATTTTCCCTCTTGGTAAATATGAATAATACAGTCAATAACACAGATTGAGTACTTCTATCCTCACAGTTTTGTTTTAAACAAGGGAAAAAAAAATCCAGAAGCATTTTCAAACACTTTTGGGAGACTAGAAACTGTCAGCAATTTTTAAAGGAGGAAAATCTTAACTAACATGAAAACTAAAAAACACTTAAGAAAAAAAAATCATACCACGTAAGCAAGGCTAAAAAGATTACCATTTTGGAATTTTCCATGACAAAGCTGAGCAAACTACAGTATCCCCTGTTATTGTTTAGACCTAGTCCTTCAAATATCAAGAAAACCTAAAAGTTTACGAATGAAAAATTCACGAAAGCACTAAATATATATATAAAAAAAAATTGACAGCTTTTCTAGTCTAAAACAAGCTCATTGAGAACAGGAACTTAGAATGTGGTCTCACATCGCTAATAAAACAAACTGTTATTTGGTTTACTTTTCAGAAATCACCGCTGAAAGCTAAGTTCTTGCTCCATCTCTCATTCTTCCAGGTCCTCCCCTTCATCTGATTAGACTTTAGCTTTTGTCTGAGTGTACTGTAAATTCCAGGCTTTACAAGTTTGCCCTAAGATTCTGTTTAGTAAATTGCATAGCGGCTGCTTTATATAACTTCATAGCTTTAAACAAGTTCTAGAACACCAAATAGGTGATATCCAGACACTAGGCAATATAGAGAAACATATAAGGAAGCCTGTAGCACAAACACTTGGAGTTAATCACCTGCTCTTCGTCCACTTCTCTGTCCACATAAGGTCCAGAAATATGGTAACGTGTAACAGAAAAGTTGCCAGCACCACAGGGCTTCACCAGAGGAATCTTTTTCACTGTCTAGGAAGAAAAGTACAACTACAGCTGTATCATAGAACAGTATCTCCAGAAAAGCAACTAAACAGAAAATAAGTGATCTGTAAAGTTAGATTATTATTAAAAGAAATCCACACCCTCAAATTCTCTCCTGAAAATATTTTTGTTTAAAACTTACACATGTAATAATTAATAAACCACATCAGCACAAGGTATGTCTAGGGGGCTTTAACAACTGAGAGCATTTAGAAGTCCTAGGCAAACCCCTCCACACAAACTAACATTCAGTGTCATGTTTCAATAGCACTAACTTAAAAGCATTTGAGTTTAATGCACTAATAGAAATCCCACTTACAACACCTGTCACACTCACCAAAGAGCAAGGCAACCACTGACCCACAATGTAATTACACCTAACAGCAAAGTAACAGTTCTCAAGTTCAGACTTGCTTTAGGAAACACAGAGCCATTATGTCCAATTATTAGTTGAACAAAGAGCATTTTCTGTAACTTCACTGCAAAATGTCTACTGATACAATGCTAAGTTGCTGGGTTTTTTTTTAAGTTTTGGGTACACATTTCAGCTCTTTTCTGAAAGTCTGAACAATGGGTGAGACCCTCCCTATTCTCTGGCTCAGTCTGATGTTCTCAGTACTGAGATAGCTAGGTTAGATATTCTCAGTATTCTGTCGAACATGCCATTGTACTTCTTAACATCTCCTCCATTAATTTTCTCTCAGCTTCCTCTTCCTTAGATTTTCTCCTAAAAGGGATTCTGGTCCACATTAACCAAAACAGGGAGTTTCATAGCTTGAGTGGTTTAAAACTAACATGACTGTAAACAAATGCATATACACAAAGAGCAGCAATAAGTCTCAGGAATATCTTAAACTTATCTCTGCATAAGATGAGGCGTACAAATTTTTGTATTGATTATCACTTGCTATTTTAAAAAGACTATAGAAAATAAAGTCTTTAAATTAAAATCAAAGAATCATTTAGGTTGGAAAAAAACTTAGATCATAAAGTCCAACCAGCACTACCGAGTTCACTACCAAACCATGTCCCTGAGCACCACACCTTTTAAATACCTCCAGAACGGTGACTCCACTACTTCCCTGAGTAGCCTGTTGCAGTGGCTGACAATTCTTTCTATAAAAGTATTTTTCCTAATATTCAGTCTAAACTTCTCCTGGCGCAACTTGAGGCCATTTTCTCTTGTCCTGTCACTTGTTACCGGGGGGAAAAAAACAACTCCCACCTGGCTACAACCTCCCTTTAGGTGGTTGTAGAAAGCAAGAAGGTCCCCTTGAGACTCCTTTACTCCAGGCTAAATAATCACAGCTCCCTCAGCTGCTCTTCATCAGGCTTGAGCTCCAGACCCTTCACCAGTTCTGCTGCCCTTCTCTGGACATGCTCCAGCACCTCAATGTCTTTCTTCAAGTAGGGGCCCTCAACTGGTAAAACTAGTTTTAGCCTTCACAAAAGAATTTCAGTAACTTATTTTATGGTCCTTTAGCAAATGCACGTTACTCTAGCAGGAAAAAAATAATTGCTAACTTTCTTAATCAATAAAAACCATAGAATTTTAGCAGTTCTACATTAACCAAAACACTTGTAGATACCAACTATAGCTCTGAAAACAGAGAAGTCCCATGCCTAAACCTCATTAGCCAGATAACCACACGCTTGGCCTGTACCGTGTTACTTTCAGAATGTACAATTAAACCTGCCTTCTGAATTATTTAAAAAATGTAAAATTAACAAATCAATAATTAATAATTACATGTAATCAATCAAATCTCCAGAATTAAGAAGACTTGAGAATTATGTTGGAGGCTGCAATTTTCCAGTTAATGTCAAATGCAATTGAGGCTGAATAAAACACCGTACTTTGCATCAACGTTCTGTAAATTCTCCCTCCTTTCCCCTCTCCCCTCACTCCCTCAAAAAAGCAAGGAATCCCATACTCAAATCTGGCAAAACTGGAGCAGCAATGTATCATGAAATGGGAAAAAAAAACCCCAACAAAAAAGCCACAACCCCAAGTCCACAAATGCTATGGATACACAAGAAGAGTATAGTGACACTTTTTAGGTTTTATTTCCATTACATAAAAATGTAATAGATCATATTAAAAAGTAAGTTTACAAGAACTGTATGACACTTGTTAATAAAGTGGTGTTTACAGCTTAACTTAATTAACTCCTCATTTAGTCTGAACAAATATGGCCTTAATTCCTGAAATCCATTTTTCTGAGAACTAAAATTGTTAATGACAGAGTAAAAATACTTCTTTTGTAACTGGGTTAAGTAACAATAATGGGAGTATCTTCAGAAAGTGTTTCTTATATTCCAAATAATCATCCAATGAACAGCACTGCCCTAGCTCCATTTTACAAATTTTTAGTCAATTTTCTTGCAACAAAGCATCAGATTATGATTATAGTTATATTTAATAAGCTCCTTATGCAAATTGATTCAAGAAAACAAGTGTGCTTATGCAGATGACCTTGTAATTTGCTGCAATTCACAGGATTTAGAGTAAAGTTAAGCAATTCAAATTCACTGCCTTTTCAGTAATGCATCTACAAGATAAAGCCCCAGATTTACCTCCCCCCAAACTGACAGTCAATTTCTTTTGTTTTCTCTCTCAAAACAGAAACAGGAATAAAATCTCTTATCTTTCAATTACTTAGCATTTTATCCTATGAAGTACACGGCACCCAATAACTCTTCGAAGAAAATAACTTTATTCTTCACCCTCTGCCCTCCCAGCAACACAGGCCTACAACAAAAGGATTAAAATCCACACAGATACAATAACTAGGAAAAAGGCTCCCAGTCAGCCAGTCTTTAAATGAAACAAACTGACACACTGTGATATATCGAAACAGAGCAATGTCTTTTCTCAACAAAAACTCAACATGTTTGCACAATCACTGATTCAATTTGCCCTTATCAGAGCATGAACTTCATAAAAGAAACAAAACCCACATATTGTAGAAAATCCAGATGTTTGCAAACTCTGCTAAAACCAATTAAAATGACATTTGTTGAAAAGGCAAGTAGAGGACATTTGCTCATGGGTGGAAATGCATTATTTTTTTTCACATTCATTTTAGGAAAGGGAGTTATGAATTTGCAATACTTAAACAGAGTCCTGACCCAGACCTGTCATCCAACACAATCACAAATTCAATTGTACCAGAACCTGGAGAAACCTGAAAACAAAGTCTAATGTTACCCTTGTGTAAAAAGACTAAAGAATTAGGAGAAAATTCTATGTTTATAAAACAGAAGCAGAGATGCATCATTGATGTTGCTACATAAAAAGTATTAAATAGTAACTACCATGTCATTTTAGCTGTTACATCATCTACAAATATGGAAGTGACTAGCTGTGGTTTTTTTTAAAATAGAATGCAACATAAGACACATCCTAAACTGCAAAAGTTTCTAGAAAGCAATGCTGCAGCACCTCATGTTTTTCCAACAATGCCAAACTGAGCAACAGAAACACCTGAAACACAGGAAATAAAGTTTGGACTGATACAGACTTCACCTGCACTGCAGCAGATACAACAAGAACAATGTAGAGGAGAACAGCAGCATGAAAGAGTGCGTGAATTTACCTGAACTGTACTATAAGGTTCTTATTCCAGATGTTCTAAATTTCAATATTGCATGTACTTAATTCACCAGAAATAACCCCAAACTTTACCACTCCAACACTTGCTTTAATCCTCACTCATATCCAACTTCCACAACATGAAAATCCTTGGGCAGACAGTAAGGAGACCTACAGGCAAGCAAGTACTGAGGGATGCAAATGAAAGTATACAGGTACTCTTTCTAAACATTCTGAAAACTGAGTATCAAACCTTAATCAGTTATTCCAAATACAATACCAGGTCCCTAACATGCCGCACCCTAACCTGTACATAGCACTGGATGTCACTGGAAAAAGTTTTGATAACTTCACTGGCTGTGAGAAGCAGAATTATACTTCAGTCCTTTCTTTCCTTTCCTTTTCAGTGGTCTGAGAATCCCTGAGCCCAACGGTCTGAGAATCCCTGAGCCCAACGGTCTTGAAAGGGCATAGCAGCAAAGGCAACTTAAAACTCTGCATTAATGAAGTTCTCTTAAACTTTTTAAAAGTTAACCCTAAAGTAAAAAAGCAAGTAGTATTCCTTCTGCAGTATAGATCTGCAATCCTACAGGAGCTTCTACACCTATGTAGAATCTCTGTGAAATCAAAGCAGCATGAAGGAGGTACAAAGTCACCCCTAAAGAGGCTACAGCCTCCTCAACAGCCTTGGGTGCCGGTTTCCTATCAAAATCAAACACCTTACCCTATATTTAGTATTCCCTACAAGAACCAAAGAAAGTGGAGGCCAAAAAAACCAACCAAACCCCCACAGCTAAAAAGGTAGAAATGTCTTTATTACGGAACTAAACAAAAAGCTATTGCTGCATCACTGTGACAGAAACTGAGGAGGTGTGTACATGCTGAGAGAGATCATTGCAGAGTTTAATACCACTGTGGCTATTAAGTGGAAATGAGATAATGATACAAGTTTAAAAAGACACATTAACCACAAAAATAAGATCTCAGATGACAAGAAATAAAAATCATACATAACAAGAGATCAGAAATAAAATACCAAAGCCTAGCAGTAAAAAGTCTGTTAATACATAATTCATTAGTTCTCTTTTTTGTTTTTGCTGAACCACTTTCCTTATAGTATACAAATACCAATTTTAGATATCCTGTTGTGAGGAGTCAGACCAGTAATAAATAATGACATTACATGGCACCCTGAAATTGTGATCACTATTGCATCATGGATACATACCTCAAAAGGACGTGGTGGAGGGGGTGGCAGGCTTGCAACTTTGGCTGCTCTTTGTCTTTCCACTTCCAGAGCATGTTTACGTGCATCTGTTCGTCTTGGAGGGGGGGGAAACAAACACCCCACCAAAACAAAACAAACAAAACAAAAAAAAGAAGCAAGCAACAGAGCAACAGTGAGAGCATCGTGCAAAATAAAAAGCAAACCTAAAACCAAACAGATTTCGATGTACCTGAACTGAATGTCTGAGACGTAAGGAAAAGCATACTGAAAAGTCAACAGAACTTAGGCTGGAAGGCATCACTAAAAATTAATTTCAAGTAATGCAAAAATGTTAATACACAAACTTCTAAAGAACAGTGCAAAATCCCTGTTTCCCACTTTTGCAGGAAGCACTCATGTCACTTCACCATATTTTAATTGCTTGAGTGTAGACAAAAGTAACTATTTAATCAACAGGTCTCAGCTCTACTCAAGCACAAATATCCTCAAGAGGACACATAATTTTCCATGCCAGCTCAATTTTGGTCCAATCTGCTAAATAAAAAACAAGGAAGAACATGACTAATGCACTAGGTCTTCTTCTTCAAGTGGGTAATTCTCTATCAGGAACTGGCCTGAGAACATTTCACTTCATGTCACTGAACAGTTGTCAGCCAACAAGCTGGACTGACACAGGGATGAAAGCTCCCCCACTCATGGAGAGTCTACAAGGCCAGCTTGTCTACCAGACATTTCTGTCTTGGTTTTATAGCTACAGTTCTTCTCAAAATCCACAAGCACTGTCCATGAGCATTAATTCTCTAACCCATAAAATTTCAAGCATGAAAAAGCTCCAAGCATCAAAATTTTTGCCTTTCACCTTGTGACACTGTAAAACACATTCCTAATAAAACTAAGTAACTATTGCATACCGGGCTTGCTCTTGAAGTAATTTTTCTTTCTGGTACTTCTGCTCTTTCAGAGCTTTTCTATGTCTTGTCTCTGCTCTTTGTTTCCTTTCTTCTGCTTGCTTTGCCAGAGCTTTTAAGTCAGGTTCCTTAACAATAAAATATTGTAAGCATTTAATACAGGATTTTACTCACTTCTCATACTGTCAGTGTGATATTTCAAATTACGTATTGCTGATAAGAAGCACAAGCTAGAAATTACTTTCTAACTGTATTAGGGTAAAAATAATAATTTTTCCTTCTCTGCCGTCTTTATTCTCTTTCTCTCTACCACCACCAACAGCGAACCTCCCACATTCCTCAGCCAATTTAACCAAATATTGATGCAGAAACCTTAGCTTCTCTCTGCATCAGTTTGATAAAGAGGACAATATAAATATAGTCACATATATACACAGCTTAGCAAATGCGGACTAAACTGTGTAGAAAAAGTGTGTTACTACCTTTCAGTCATTAACTGCAACAATCATGTATCAACAGAAGCATTTCTTTATCATTAATTCTGTTTTTATGACATTGCTTTCACAGTCTTTCACAAACTCACCCATCCTAGCATTGGAAAGGACCTTACAAAGAAGCTGATTTAAAGACACAGATGTGGAAAAGCATAATGCTATTTTACTTGTATTAAAGATCCTGACCAATTCAGGAAGTAAGCTACTTTGCAAAATTCATGTAAGAAATATGTGACCACTGGCTGATTTCTATAAACGTGATTCAGAGTCAAATCTATACAAAATTTCTACCCAACAGCCACAACGATCTCTCAAACAGAGATCTACACAAGTTACAGGATTTTAGAGAAAGTGACATCAGTTTGCAGTCTAGGCAAAAACCTCTGAAGCTCTTAACAAGGCTTTCCATGTCACTTGAGCACTGAAGGGAAAAAAATGTTAAGTGTATTATCTTAACCATAGACAAGAGATAGGTTAGAGAAAAAGATAGTATATTACTGGCAAAACTGAGACAAGGAGTCACCATGTGCAATTTAGTCAAGCACAAGCATACACTATAATTTATTATACTATTATAATTACACTATAATTAATATGTATACAACCTAATAAAAAAAAAAAAACCCTTTAAAGTCTGCACAGCAAAAATCTTCGCAGATAGGCCTGTAGAGCAGTCTTGGGCAAAGGCATCTGCAAAAAACTACGTAACCATTTCTAAAAAGTTTCCATTCTTAAAAAAGTTGTCTGTTTAGGTATTAGGATTCCAAAACTAAGACTATAAAAAAACCAAAACCAAACAGCAATCTTGCTGTTTTTAAGAACATAAAAAATTCCTCTGACAATATGTGCCGGTTTTGGCAGAAGTATGAGGCTGTTTTGGATTTGTTATGAACACAGGGTTGATAACAGTGATGTTTTTGTCATTGCCGAGCAGTGCTTGCATAGAGCCAAGACCTTTTCTGCTTTTTGTACTGCCACACTGGGAAGGAAGTGGGGAAGAAACACAGATGGGACAGGTGACACAAACTGACAGAAGGGATATTCCACACCACATGACACCATGATCAGTACATAAAGTTCGGGGAAGGAGAAGGAAGATGAGGATGTCTGGAGTGATGGTGTTTGTCTTTCCCAAGTCAACATTACATGTAATGGGGCCCTGCACTCCTGGATATGGAGGAACACCTGCCTGCCCATAGGAAGCAGTGAATTAATTTCTTATTTTGTTTTACTTTGCCCACGTGCACAGCTTTTGCTTTCCCAGTTAAACTGTCTTTATCTCAACACACAAGTTTTTTACCTTTTTCCCCTTCCAAATATCTCCTCTGCCTCACTGGTGGGGGAGTGAGCTGTGTGATGCTTGGTTACTGGCTGGGGTTAAACCACAACACAATAATTTAATACTGTATTTACTTACATTCTCCTTGGCCTGTCGGTGACCCTCACCAATCGCTCTTAAGTTTGACAAATACAGTTCTTCCAGGGCTTTCATCTTTTGATCCTGTGCTTTCTGCCATTGAGCTCTCAGTGCCTCCTCTAATTGATGCAGTTGTTCTTCTCTCCTCTGCTTTACCTTCTGCCTTATCTGCAAGGCAATATACTTCTGCTGCTCTCTAACCTGTAGAAATAGCATTTATGTTTTGTCAGCAACTCAAAAAACCACAATACTTTTCGCAGCAAGACTCTCCGCAACATAAGTCTACCCTCCTTCCAGCTTTCCATCTCATCTACTATTCCATTAACCATCTAGCTGGAAAACACTTTTAAGTTTCTGTTCTCTTTTTCAAAAATTAATATATCATACAATAGAGGTAATTGTAGTTAAATGCTTCAGTTCAAATCCAAAGAGCAACACACAACTGATAAACAAATTGCAAAATCTGCCTGGAATATCCTTCCCTCCAAAACTACAATACAGTAATTTATGGAAGACTCCTATTACAATGCAACACAGAAAATCAACAACTACGCTGATAAATAAAAGTCTCTCTACTAAGTTTTTACTTTCCACTTTGACAGTAAAATTCTCTTTGCTAAAGACAAGGGCATATGGGAAAACAGCCCAAGAGGGGTGAAAGATTAGTACATAATAAATGTTTTGGAGACAGGTATGTTTTAAAGATGTGAAAGATCTTAACAGATTGTGTAGGACTAAGCAGAGGAAAAATAAGAAGAACAAGAAAAAAAACCCAGAGAAATAGCCCTATGGCCTAACTGCAGGACAGAAGAGAAATGGAAGAAAAACAAAATGATCAACAGACATGTTCTGAACCATGCAAAGGTACTCACTCTGCTCAGATACTCTTCAAAAAGAAGCAGGACCTAAAGCATTTAG
The DNA here is from genome assembly GCA_036023395.1 of Myiotriccus ornatus. Taxonomy (NCBI): domain Eukaryota; kingdom Metazoa; phylum Chordata; class Aves; order Passeriformes; family Tyrannidae; genus Myiotriccus; species Myiotriccus ornatus. Next base: position 37,093,723 of record JAYRBT010000001.1, on the reverse strand, counting down.
AGCTATGACATACTGTAGGAATTCAGTTTGTCTAGCAGAAAGCTGTGAAGTTCTATATTAATAGTAGTTATCTTATTTCTTCCGCGTGGTCACTGAGAAAACACCTGCAACACTCTAACAGGTAGGAATCCTTAACACAAATGACACATCAGCAGAAGAGAGATAACTGTGTTCACAGCCAAATAAAAATGGTAGGACAAAGGGCTCTGAAACAGTACCCCAGTGAAACTAACAAACAGAGAAGGTATCACCAGCAAAATATGCACTTAGTGGTAAATAAACATGAAAAAATTAAAATAATTCACAAACTGCATTATTGGGGGTCTTGGGGAAGTGTCTGGAAAGCTGCCCAGTGGAAAAGGACCGGGACCTGGGGGTACCGGTCAACAGGGGCTGAACATGATCCAGCAGTGTGCCCAGGTGGCCAAGAAGGCCAGTGGCATCCTGGCCTGTATCAACAATAGTGTGGCCAGCAGGACCAGGGCAGTGACTGTCCTTCTGTTCTCGGCACTGGTGAGGTCACACCTCAGGTCCTGTTTTCAGTTTTGGGCCCCTCACTCCAAGACACTGAAGTGCTGGAGCACATCCAGAGAAGGGCAACAGAGCTGGTGAAGGATTTGGAGCACAAGTCTGATGAGGAGTGACTGAGGGAGCTGGTGGTGTTTAGTCTGGAGAAAAGGAAGCTCAGGAAGGGGATCTTATTGATCTCTATAACCTCCCGAAAGGAGGCTGTAGCTAGGTGGGGGTTGGCCTCTTTTCCTAAATAACAAGAAACAAGATGAAAGGCAATTGCTTCAAATTGTGCCAGCAGAAGTTAAGATTGGATTTCAGGCAAATTTTTTTCACAGGAAGGGTTGTTAAGTACTGGAACAGGCTGCACAGGGAAATGGTAGAGTCACCATCCCTGGAGGTATTTGAAAGATGTGCAGGTGTGGCACTTACTGACACATCTTAGTGGTGGACTGGGCAGTGCTGGGTTAATGGTTGGCTTGATGATCTGGAAGGTCCTTCCCAACCAAAACAATTGCATGATTCTACAATACTATTACCCTGAAATTGAGTTTATATTAAATTACTTTTTCAGTTGATTTCTGAATTATTTGTCACAGCATCAAATGAAATACAAAACATTGAAAAATACAGACATACTTGCTGTAGCCTCAGTTTTCTTCTTCTTTCATATTCTTCTTTCAGAAGCATGGCTTCTTCATTAGGACTATGCCTCAATTTCCCAGCTGTTGTAACTTTCCTCTTCATCTTTGGATATGCTGAATAAACAGTTTCTATGAGAACAACACAAAGAAACATGGAAATTGTATATAAATTACATAGATAAACCAGCTATAAAAAACAGACATTGCCATGATGTTGCTAAATCTATTGTGGTATCTAAGCATGTGAGCTACAACTGTTCACATCTGTTCCAACTGGCAGTTGGACTTGATGATCGTAGAGGTCTTTTCCAACTTTAACAACTCTGTGATTCTAATTATAATCAACAACGTTGGCACTCTCTTTGTCACAGTCACAAAAGGTATGGTTTCTGAACTGTTTTGAGCTATGTACCAAACTGCAATAGCATCACGTTCTACTCTGCGGACCAGCCGTGCACATTTGCAAAGTGAACAGTGAACACCATATCCATTCCTGGCAAGATATAAAAAACAAACTCACAGACTACTGAAAAGTACACCACAGAGTAAAGCAGATTGGTCACCTAGGTGATTTGTACTGAAATACTCTCATAGCCCTTGTATAGAGTTTGTGAATGTTTTTGGCGGCAGTCCAAGGTTTTCTGCTTTGAAGACTGTGAAACTCTAACAACAGCCTGCATGCCAAGTATGCAGGCTGGAAAGCTGATATTGCTTACTGACAATTTTTTTATTCAAGCTGTCTTACGCAGCCATTTCAAATTCTGTTTCCCTGTAGATTTCACTGTGAGACCAGAATCTGCTGGTTCTACGGACTGCTTCCCATTTTCCTCGCTACTATAATTTTCATCTGCACAACAACAACAACAAAAAAGGACTTAATCTGATATTCAGCCTACTCCAAAATTTCACACCCCCTACGCAACATCTTTATTGTATCTTTAAATATTTATAACCCTGAAAATACTCTCACAAAACAAACCCAAGAGTGTTGAAAGTCTTTGGTTGTGACAAAAGACTTTCAAAAGCCACTGTTTAATTCTAAAAAACAGAAGGTTTTTACTAATGAACAAGTCATACTGCATTACCTGGGAAGGTTTATTTTCAGTGTCATGTATATTGCACCTACGTCGAAATATACTAAGGTAAGTGTATATTTAGACACAGATACGATATCACAGATAAAAGAGCAAAACTCTAAAGAAAACAGGTGAGGTGTTAAGGCCGAAGTAATTGTCCATAAGGTGCTGTTGGCAGAGGGTTATTAATGCAGTGAATCCAAAGCCTGTTACAACATAAAGAGGCACAGAAGTACCGTGGCTCCCGCCAGCCCCCCCTTACTCAGCCCCTGAGCCACAAGGCTGAAGTTTCTCAGTGTAACTACGGAGCACACCAGATTCTCGCGCACACACACAGTCCCAAAGAGAGGAAAAACGCATCGGCCGACCAGCCCAAAGCCGAGCTCTACCACCCAAAGGACCAGAGCCGGAGCAGAGCCGGAGCAGAGCCCGAGCAGAGCGCTCGCCGCGGCACCACGCGGGGGACCGAGCACGCGGGAAGCCCGGAGCCCGCGCGGCCACTGGGAGCCCCCGCCGGGGCCGCACCTGGGCCCGCCAGAGCCGAGGGAGCAGAGCGCGGAGGGAGCAGAAGGGAAAGCGGCCGCGGGAAGGCGGGAGCGGGCGGAGGAAGGGAGGAAGAGAGGGAGGGATGGAGAGAGGGAGGGAGCGGAGCCGCGCGCACGTACCCGCCGCCGCCGCCTGGGCCCTCCCGGCCGCCGTGGCGCCAACGGCCGCCACCCCCGCCGCGTGACCCCGCGCCCGCCGCGAGCAGCCGAGGGCGCATGCGGGCCCGTCCGCCCAGCCCAGCCCCCAGCAGCCTGAGCCCCGCCCCCTCCGCCGGTGGCCAATGGGGGCTCGAGGCGGCGGCGGGGCCGCGCGCGCCGACTATAAAAGCGGCGCTGTGGGCGAGGGCGGCGTTTGAGCTGGGTGAGCTCCCGCCCGCGCGGTTCGCTCCCTGTGAGGCCCGTCCCGGGACAGGGCAGTGCCTTGCTCCCCTGACCGCGCAATCTCAGTACGTACCTGAAAGGAGTTGTCACCCCAGCTGTCTCACGGCACTGCACCAGCAGCTCGCAGTCGGAGTTCCCAAGCGTTCGCGTGGCAGGGGCACTGGCTAAGCTTGAAGTGCTGAGGGAGCATAACAATACTGAAGCTGCTAGTTCTGCCTCACTGATGTTACCTCCGTGTAGCTTCCCTGTTCAGCACCCTTTCTGGATGCATTGCATCAGTAGAAAGAGTATCATGGGCTCGTAGGATGGTTTGGGTTGGAAGGTTGGAAGCGGACCTTGAAGATCACCTGTTTCCAAACCTGTTTAGGTCACGGCAGTGCCCCTGGACTTGCAGTGCTGCTCTGCCCATCTTCTAGCCTTGCATATGACTTCTACAATGAGCAGATCTTTGCTGCCGCCTCAACCTTGTAACTAGTGCTGATATTGCCATTATAAACGTAACTTCAACTGAGTGTGCTCCGTGTAAATCTGATGCTTGCTTTTGTGCGTACTTCTTTGGTTTGGAGAGGGACTTTTTACAGGAGCATATAGTGACAGGACAAGCAGGAATGGGTTCAAACTGAGAGCGAGTAGGTTTAGATCAGATAATAGGGGGAAGTTCTTTGCTGTGAGGGTGGTGAGGCACTGGAACAGACTGCCCAGAGAAGTTGTGGATGCCCCATCCCTGGAAGTGTTCAAGGCCCAGTTGGGTGGTGCTTTGAGCATCCTAGCCTAGTGAAGGTGTCCCTGCCCGTGGCAGGGGGGTTGGAACAGACGGTCTTTAAGGCCCTTTCCAGCCCAAACTATTCTATGAATCTTATGATTCTTCCTCACGTTTTACTTCTCTTGCTAGAAGAGACCATTTATCATATGTGTGAGACTTGCAACAGTTGGGATTTGAAAGTGGAGTCGTGATATCCTTTATTTATGAAGACTGTAAATGTTATTCACATTGAGAGAAATAATTCTGCCACACATGTAGATGAAGCAAGAGAGGCTGTGCTAAACTGTTTCTTTGCATAGAGCACCTTCCCAGGCTCTGAGCTACTGCTGCAAAAATAGAAGAAATGTTTTTGAATCATAACCAACCAGGCACAAAGGAGATAATTAGTGGTTTGGTGCATGCAGATGCATGGCCACACAGGAAATAGGCTAAAAAAAATACAGAATCATAAAAGAAAAGACATGAGCATAGGGAGAAGAGGTAACACAGTAGCTTTATGTGCTTTCTTCCGCACCTTTTGCATTTCACTGCCTTCTTGTTCACAGACTTCCTCAGAAAGTACTTGCAACTTGCTGCAAACTACTGGTTGTAATAGCTGCTACCAAGTTAATACCTGATCGTACATTAGACACCCAGATGTTTCACAGTATGCATATTGAATAAATTAAACTTGAGAAGTGCACTTTCAAATTGTTTTCCAGTCTCCTTATTGGATTTTTTTGTCCTTCAGCATTTTCATTATGGCAGCGCTCTCCACAATAACATCTCTTCTAAATAGCTTTATCCTGCAGGTCAACAGATAAAAAAAAAAAAATTGAAGCTAGCCTATTAAGAGAGTAATTGAGATTATGGATTTTAGAATCCTCTACTTATAAACTGTGAAAGAGGTCAAATATGTGCTCCTTAATTATACTATTGGATAAAAGGGATATTATGAAATCTACATGTTCTGGGTAAGAATTTTGTTTCAAGGGTGTTTTCTGTCATTGTCTTGCAGAATTATTTCTGCTACAACATAATTTACATTCACATATTGAAAAACTGGGATTTTAATACTGTAATGTTTTCTACTTTATACTACACCCATCAGAATTACGGTATTACAGGCCTGCATTAATTCCTTCCCCTTGTGAAGTAGACGGTGTTCTTTTTATAAAAAGGTGAATAGTGATGCAGCAGTATCAGTGCATCCAGTTAGGCATATATAAAAACGGAGGTACTGGCTCCCCTGAACTTCAATTGCTGGTCACATTTCTCCTGGGGAAAAAGAATTATACTTGCAGCAGTTATCTACGAAGTCCTAAGATAGCTGGTGGAAAATTTGAATTTTTTTGGGGGAACAGAATGCCTTCCATACATAAAAAATGTCTCACAGAGTGAATCTACGTGAAAACACAGATTTGGAAGAAATCATTTTAGTTTCATGCATTTGAAATTTAAGAGGGGTCGTATGACTGTGAAGGCTGCTACTGAGTTGGCCTGCAGTGTGCAGTCAGGAGCTCAAATGGCAGTACGGGCCTTGCGCTGTTCCAGAAAGTGACTTTTTAGAGCAGGCCTATCTGTACTTCCCTATCACAGGATGTTTATTCCATCAGCAGACGACCCATTACAAGAGATTTTGGCACAGGAGTGCTGCCTTGGTGTGCTCTGTGGGACCATTTAGCCTGAATATGAGATTAGTGAGGCTGGAGTTGCTTTTGTGTGGCCTGAAAGAAAAGATTCCCTGTCTCACGGGCAGGTTGAACATGTGTAACCTGTACCTCCTACTGCCACATAGAAGCACTTGTTCCTTTCTTCATTAGAAATTCTTCACTGTCCACTCATGTCTCTCACTCGCACAAGGGAAGGATGACCTTGTAGGCTTTTCTGCATCTTCAGCAGGGAGGCACTGGTTTTATAGGTTTTCTGAGATCTAGTAATGGAATAGTACAAACACCTGACAGCTCACCCTTGTGCAGGACTTGGCATCCTGCACGAATTAAGTATTCTCCTTGAAAAACCGTGAAGGAAGAGCTTTAAAGAAAGCGTCATATTCAGACACTAAACCCCTCTGCCCTGAGTCCTCTAACACCTCATTAGACAGCACTGCAGTTTTCTGCTTCTTGTCTCCTTGCTCATAGCTGAAGTATCAGAATGAAATGAGAACTTATCTCAGTTTGAATTGGCCTTTCTCTGCATGCAGCATTCCTCAGTGTCACATAACACACTGTCATATAGTTTTAAATGTTTCGCTTTGGTTCATTTTGTTTTGATCTGTGATTACTTCTCCCATGCTGTTCTCTCTTTTTTAGTACCTGTCACCTGATGTCTAGTTATCATGACTGCCAGGAACTAACAGGATGTGGTTTTACAAATGTTAGTAATCCTCCAGCTTACAAATTTTCAAAACTGCATAATGCTTTTGTTAAAGAGTTTGCATTAGGTGTGTTTATGTGTAAGCTTTGCAAAAAGAGATGGAGTTTCCTAAGAAGGAAAAAGGGTTAATCTTTATCTTTGAGACTGACTAATCTACTATGGTCAGTCTGTGCAAGCCCAGCCTGTAACAGCCTCTGCCTCAGACTGATTTGGAGATAAATTTTCTTGACAGATGTGGAAGGGTAGCTTTTGTTATTATACTCTGTGTCATGTAATAGAAAGCTGCTAAGCTACACTTTCCAGTACCAAAGCAACTGTATTCAGAGCTGTGCCTGTATAAATTCTCAACGTGCAGATTCTGTTTATAAAAAAAGATGTTACAGCTGAAAAAAAAAAAAAAAGGAAGTGAAATATGAGGCATAAAAAGCTATGTAGCTGGAAAAAGGATAATTATGTGTAATTAAATTAAATACAATGGACACCCTAAAATTATTGTCCTGCAAAGACAAAGAAATAGTTGTAAATTCAGATGTGGTTTTAGATATAAATGGTTTTGTCTTACAGAAAAAAAACATGCTGTCCTATGGCATTAATCCAGATGCTCTTATTAGGGAATGAACAGCAACCCTAAGCAATGCCCATTCTCTGTCACGAATGCTCCTGGGACTTCTCCCAGCATCCTTAGCCCAGCTTAATGGTTTGGGTCTCTGGAAAACAACCAGCCTTGAGGTGGTAAGAGCAACAACAAGTGATTAAGGACTTATTATTCATGCATGAACCACGGTGCTGCCTAAGGTCATTTTAAATGGGCTCCCAAACTCTCAAAAAAAATGAACTCTCCCAAAGCTTGAAGCCAACAGAACTGAGCTGGATTCAGGTTTTTACAGACAAAAAAGAGCCTTGTGTAGCTGTTACATGTCCTCAGAACCTAGTCTGCCTAATTACTCAGTGGTGCCAACTCATCTAGAATTCTGCAACACAAATTTGGTGTGTGCACATTAATTTGGTAGAATTCTTGTAACCTGCTTTCAGCCTTCTAAAATATATGGGAACCACACATAGAATTTTCTTCAATTGTTAAAAAATATGCATAGTAACTATGTGCACTAATAGGCCAATTATACTCATTTCAGTGAGTTTACAGCTGGTCTTTGCCAGCTTTTCTCAAGTACTGTGCCATATCTTGTTTGGCTAACCTTCCCGTGTTTCTTCTTGTAATAACTACTTTCATTCAATTTTAGAAACTATATTGAACATTCCTTTCTTTATTACAGGTAGTTTCAAGTAGAAGATAGAACCGTGCTGGGTTTTCTGATATTTCCTTTAAATAACAGATTCTACTCCAGCAAGATCTCTTAATGGCTTAAAATGGCTTCAAATTTTACCTTGTAGAAAAAGCCCTCCTTATGTGATTAAAAATGCTTTTTTCGTTAAGTCCTGTATTAGTAGTAAGCATTGTATTTTCAGCTGTAGTGCAGATTAAAGGAGAAATTTAATTTCTTTTTAATTTTAAAATGATTACTTTTTCTCCAGTATAATTTGGCTTGTTTTGTATTGTTTGCCTCCTCCATTTGGTGGCTTATGTTTATTACATTTTATACAAGAGAATCCAAATACCATGCCATAAGCCATAAAATTAATGCAAAATCATCTTGAAGAATAGCATAAGGCTTTAAGTCTGTAAGTCTCCAAAGAAGAGGATTAAGGTTCTGGATGAAATCATAAAGAAGTAAATGGTCAGGTTCTGCCAACTTAATGACCAATTCAATCATAGAATCTCAGAATCCTTTTTACTGCCGTGATAATCATTTATATATGAAGCAACTAAAAATGTGTGTCAGATACTCCCTTTCCTTAATGCTGGCTTCTGCTATCTCTCTGACAACTTACCTCCACAGTAGGTGACATACAGGATAATATACAGGATGTGGGTCTCCTCTTGGAAAAGTACATGCCATTATTCTTGGATACCTCTTATAATATCTTAATATAGTTTACGGAATACCAGCAAAAATGTTCACACTGTAAAAGAGTGGATCCTGGTTTATCAAGACCTTCACAGTCTAAATCAAAGAGACTATATGATCAGACAGACCTATGATATGCCAGATTACAATTATACTGCAAATTAACTTTGATGTTTTCTTTAGTAGAAAGAAACTGATTATACAGATGAAGTCATTAAAAGGCTTTATGGATGAAATTTGTTTCAAAGAGAATCTTACGAAAGGAATGGAGGGTGAAGGAAGATTTACAAGAAGTGAGAATGAATTTGCATGAAGAGGAGAAACTAGGAAAAGCTTTAGAGTGAACAAATGAGTTTAAAAGAAATCAGTGAACATGGAGCAATGATATACTGGTTCTTATTGCTCCCATTTTGTCCTTTTAACAGAAACCAATCTCTGTAAAGACATGGAGACATTTTCTGTCATGATTTTGCTAATTATTATAGAAGCCAAGGAGGAACAAAAGAACAAAGGGTCTTTAATGATTGTAAAGAGGTAAACTTAGAGTCAAGTCTGAGAAAAACAAACGTGGAAGGGAAGCTATTGATGACTTAGATGCTAGCTTGGTAAATTGGATTCTTGGCTTCAGTTTTCTAAAAGATCATAGATTTTAGTCCCTTTGATATTGGCTTAGTCTCTTTGGGATTGATCTGATAAACTGAGCTTAGTCCCAGAATCCTGATCCTGCACAGCCTCACTAAGCTACTGAAGTCTAGAAGTTGTTAAAGTTTTTTAATCCCTGAGATCCCTAAGCTTTTATATTTTCTGCTCTTTACATGCTTAAGCTGTTCTAATATTGACAGGACTGCACATGTTATGGTTTTCTTCTATGGTTGGAGAGAAGAGGCAGTTGGAGATCAAGTCTCCAGTTTTCCACCCAGCCTTTTTAGCCTGGGTTGCTATATTTAGTAGAGATTTGAGGCTAAAGACATAGTTTCTGAAAATCATATCCCTATAGATCTGAGAGATGGAATTCAAAATATATTCCTTTTTTTTCAGTATTTCCCATAAGCTAGTGCTAGGTAGCTGCAACTTTGACTTTACGAGGTTGCCTAATGGTGTGCTCACACCTTTAGGTCATACCTTGAGGTCCCAGTAAAGCCTAAGTGATGTACCCATTAGTATAAACCTACATCAACCTTAAAATTGAAGGTATCTCTTGAATCTAACCCTTTGTTTCAGATATTAAAGTAATACTGAAGTCAGTAAAGAGGAGCACAGCAGTAGTGGAGGAAGACACAGACATTAGTATCATTTACCCCAGTAATGTCCTTGGTAGAGCAAAAACACTTTTTTCCCACTGGTGTAATAAAATTGCCTCAATCTGCTTCCTTGGGTGTTCAGTGCTCATCTGGAATTTTATCACTGTCCTTTTTAGAGGATAATTTAATTGTTTTACATTTATAGAGGCAAGGTAATAACCTTAGATTTACATAGAGCTAATTTCTTTCTTTGTGAGTGGGCTGTGCAGGATGTGAGCAATTAAGTTTCCGTGGGAGGGTACAGGAAGTGTGATTAATGGATCAAAGAGACACCATCTAAGGGAAATGGGTATAATACCAGGGGAGATAATGCTCCGTTTCATAATAGTTATGCAAATATGCCAAATGTCAGAGAATTCCATTAATATTTGACAAATGGATTCTCTGTGATGCAGAGTAAACACATACTGGGGAAACAATAAAACCCTATTGCAGATTACCTGTTAACTTCCTCACAAATAGGCTGGGTTGGCTGGTCAGGCATCTTACAGCACTGCAGATGGCAAAGAACAGCTAGGCACGAATCAGTGCCAGACAGTGATATTCTTTGGATGGAAAAGATTGACCAAGGTTAAATTCTACGCACACAAGGCCAATCAACGCTTGTTAGTATTTGTAGGTATACTGCTCAGACCTCTGCTGTAAGTTAAATTTTACGCCATGTGAATGAACACTGGTTTAAGAATGAAGAAGAAAGACTCAGAAAACTTTCATGCTCTTGATTTTCCTATCTGTAAAAGCAACACTAGTAGAAAAAACAATAATCAAGTTAAAATAGAATGCCTGAGCTACTGGAAGACACTGGACTGGGACTCAAAAAATCTGAGTCTCTGTTACCTAAGTATAAAGTGAGGTTAATACTAATGATATATAAAGGCAATGAATGCTTCAGGTACTCTAGTGATGGGAGATGCACAAATATCTACATTTTCTGAAAAGGTAAATTTCCTGCTTGTTTGCTAGCTTCCACACTGGATATGGTATTTTAATCTCTATTCTAAAATACATGGTTCCCTTACTAAAGATTTAATATGAAGTTTTGTTTTGAGAAATCCTGATCCAGCAAAGAAGACATTTGGGAAGTATACTGAAGAATACTGTCCATGTCTGACCATACAGACTGGGCACTGAGCTAATGAAATACGACAAGAGCTATGGAGCCGAAGTGGTATGAAACTCAAGTTTGTCCTTTAGTTACAACTGTGCTACAGCTGGGTGTCATACCTGTATGCACACCCAGAGCCCTTAAGTCCTGAGTTTCCTGGGTGGCCTAGGAGCTCCCCAGGTAGTCACCTGCATCGAGGATTTAGACTGATTTGAAACAATGGTCCAACTTGAGACAAGGTGATTAATTGACTGGACTTCCATCCACCTTCACAGCCAAAATTTTGACTTTCACAGCAGCTCTACTGGTAGGAATTTTGGATAGTTCTAGAGATTTTCCCAGACACCTCCTGCTGTCCCTGTATCAATTTATATTTGTTTGTTTGTTAACATTCTGAGTGGAGAATCTGGTTAAGAGACACCCTTACATGGTTTTTGCTGCAGAACTGACCAACCTTTACATAGACATTTGTAAATAGGCAGTAGAAACTCTACCTGCATATATAAAAACAGTCACATAGGACCTTTAGTTTAACATAAGAATTTAACATAACATGTAGAGTTTAACATAAAGTGTAGGAATGGATCATATACATGCTAGAGTGGTCACATTGCATCACAGGATAGTCAGATCATCTGAGAACTGAACAAAACAGTGGTTTAATAAGCTGGATTGCATGATCCAGTTAAGAAGCTGTTGTAAAGACTCCTTGCAATGGCAACTCATTGTCATCTCGACAACAACCAGCTGTCCCATTTGAGAGATCTACTTCACTGTGTGTTACCCTGTGCCAAGATCTCAAGTAGCCATTTCCTTCTATCCAGTATTCTGAATATCTGTGCAAAACAAATCCCAGACTATTAGGACATCTTATGCCTTGCAGTTCGGAGGAATTCTTGGGACATCCCTTCAGTGCCTAGAGACAAGAAGCTGGGAAGAACATAAGAAATTAATCTTCAAAATCCTGTGTTCTTCAGAAAACCTACTCTTGGAGATGGCATGCCCCTACTTGACTTGGAAGCTCTCTTGATGCTTCAAATGAGACTTCTGTGTATTGCTCTTCTCTGTGAAAGTAGGTGCCTACTCTGTGAAAACAGAAGTCCACCATGATGCAAACAGAAATGACTAGGTGAGCTATAAACTTAAATATATGTCACACAAGGACTGTATTTTCTTCAGTGTAAAGCATGACAGGCAATTGGCCCATTTAAAAGTGAAGCTTCTATTGCTTCTTCAGTGCTGTTACTTAGTGGTCAAAGCAGCTGCCCAGGGCAGTGGAGATTTGGGGTGACCCTTAGCTTGCAAATGCCCTGTCTCAGGCTAGGAAGGTCTCTTAGGGTCACAACCTGTGACCAACTGGGCTGCTGTGAATCTAGGAATGAGACTGGAAAGAAAGCAGACAGTGGTCCCAGAGAGAAAGGTGAGGGGATCTGGAAGTCAGGTAAAGACTGAATTCTCTGCTGTGCTCTAAACTATCACTGCATTTTACGTAAGGCAATCATGAGATGAACATTCAAAACTAATGAATGAGTAGGGACTCCAGGTTAAGTTTGTCCTTCAGCCATTACATTCACTGAGAAAGAATGAGCCTGCACAGTTAGGCCACTGCAGTGGGGGGAATCACAGAATCATAGAATCAGTTGGGTTAGAAAGGACCTCTGAGATCATCAAGTTCAACCCTTGATCCACTACCACCACAGTTACTAGACTATGGCACTAGGTGCCACATCCACTCTCTTCTTAAATGCCTCCAGGGACAGAGAATCCTCCACCTCCCTGGGCAGCCCGTTCTAATGCCTGATTAAGGCTCTGTACTGAGTATTCTGAGCAGGAAGAAGCTCCAAGATCCAGGAAAAGAGAAGTGCTGTTATCCTCAGTATTTCATACCAGCCAGCCACTAAGCCCATTGTGCAGCATTCTGGGCTGCTCTGGAAAGTGTTAAATTATTTTCTTTGAGAATATGGAACTTATATGCATCATTTCAGTTCTTTGAGTCACTCTGCTGAGCCCAGACTTTGTGATGCATAAATAGACACTCTGGATCGCATCCCCACATCATTTAAGTGTGCATTTTCTCTTGGCTTTTGACTGTAGGGAAGGGTATGAATCCTACTTTCTACTTGTAAAGCATGTGTTCATTCATTTTGATTCACTACAGTCAAGTTACAAGATCTTAAGAATATCCTAATCTCTTCTACTAAGACATCTATTTAAATCAGAGATAAAATTTTAATAAACTGATATTTTTCACTAGTTTATGATTTCTTTTAACAAGTAATTTTGCTGTGATCTTTGAGTTATTGCCTCTAATAGATGATTTCCCTGTTGTCAGGACTGATGCTATTTTAAAATGTATCAATTTTAGCTAAATCTATTTTGGCAGACATCCACTGGAATCAGTGCTGAACACCACAGAGTATTTTCCTAATTGGACATAAAACTCATAGGTTTCTTTTTCATATGATTCTTTGCTATACAGTGTGTGCAATTAGATTTAATGAACTCATTTTCAGGACAAGTTGGCCAAACCAATCCTATTGCTAATTTATAAAGGCTGCGGAAAAAGTTACTTGATTATTTTCTTTCTTAAATTAAAATTTTATAGGAAATACTGTAGCTTCTTTTTCTTTTAGCATGTGAATATGCAAAAGCCTAATTTTGGAAATAAAATGTTTTCTCAGTGTGTGATTTCCAGTGACTGTGGTAATGTCTTTTTTTTTTTTTCTTGCAAATGTTTTGGCAAGAAAGGTAAGTCTAGCATATTCTCATGTCATGTTGTTAAAACAAAGCTATGTAGCATGATGACTGAGGAACCAGTAGCAACATAGCTATCATAGCATGATTGAATAAGCCAGCTTGAAATCCTGTGTAAATATTTGGCAGCTGGTGCCCAAGCTACTCTAGCTACACTGCCAGCTCAAGAGTTCAGTGTAAAAACATTCTTGGTTTATATAGAAGTGTTTTAACAATGCTTTTCTCTTGAAAAATTATCTCACTGGACACAGTCATGCTGGCTAGGACAGAAGGAAGCTTTAACCATTATTGTCTGATTTCACCAGTCCTTGCAAGCTGAGCAGAAACCTGAGCTGGTTCACAGTGGAAAGCTGTGTACTATAATTCAGGAGACCACAGCTGAGCCCCTGGAAAGGTTAGAACATGAAAGGACTTCAAGTAGCCCCCTCATCATTGCAGCACTAGTACAGGGGATAACAAAGCAGACTGATAAGTTGATAGTTGAAGGTGGAATGCAAAAAGTCCATTTTAACGCACTGTTGAGAAGAGTGGCATCTGGAACAAATCAGGAGATCCAAACACTCGAGACAGTCATTCACAAGGAAGAGTTCTCTAACAAGCTGATACTATTTTATGTGGTAT
>JAYRBT010000001.1:37048528-37079601 GCA_036023395.1 Myiotriccus ornatus | reverse complement strand
TCAGGAGATCCAAACACTCGAGACAGTCATTCACAAGGAAGAGTTCTCTAACAAGCTGATACTATTTTATGTGGTATTTTTCTGATCTTCTGCCTTTAATCTAATGTCAGTGGAGAGATGATGGGAGCTGGTAGGCCAAGTTTCTCTTTCCAAATGTGAGAGCAGGCATGGGAATGAATCCATGGGATGTCTGCTGCTGGAAATGGGACCCCCACTCCTGCCCTCTTCTCTGCTCTCAGCTGCACGGCTTCCTCACACCTTGTTCACTGGCACGGCACCTGTCCTAGTGTAATCACTTTCCACATCTGCAAAATTAAAATAATGCACCCATTTTTGAAAAATGCATCAAGAATTACCAGCATGAACTTCAGAACAGGAGTGGAAATTATTGTTATTGCAGTTTTACATGCTTCTACTTGCTTTGTGACAGCGTCCCATGATCACTTCATAAATTGCTAATTCTGAGTAACTAAGAATTATAGTTATGTTCCTGTTTTCATTGGATAGACACATACCAAAGCTTTCATGCCTGGTATCCTTGCTACTTTTTACAAAGACATTTCTCATTCATATACATAAATAATGAGATAGAAAAATGTTAAAAGGATTGCCTGAAAGCTGCAGATCACTTCAGGCAATAATTATTTATCTGTCCACCATTTTCTCTTAGTATATTTTATTCTCTCTCAGTCTATATGTAATAAAAATTACTCAGCAGAATCCAAACTGCTTATTTTAAACTGATAATGCTCTCTTTTGACCTGTACATAAGCAAAGCTGCACAGTGTGGGACATATGCACATGCCATGGTTGGTAATCTTTTGGTGTTATTTTATTGACATGCATCTGGTTGCTTTCCTAATAGAATAGAGCAGTCTTCCCTCACTAATGAAAGTGATAATGGGAAAATTGTTTGAGATATTATAATGAAAGCCAATATAACATGATGTTTCTTTAGCAGAGTAGGTTAAGCATGAGTACCTTGTGCGCTGTTTCTTTCACCTGTACAGTACAAATTTTGCACTAAAAATTAATTAGCATTTTACAGAGTCAACATTAAGTAAATATCCTTGACATATTCCCCAAGAGAGGATAATGTCATTAACCTCTTTTACAGATGAGGAGGCAACACTGGATTAGTATTGTAACTCCATTGACTTCTGTGGAGTTATTCCAGAATTACATCATTAGAAATAAGACTAACATTAGTCCTCAAAAGAAGAAGTCATTTGCTCAGAGTTATCTAGTCACAAAGCTGCACACTCAAGATGAGAAACTGAAGACACCCATGTTTCCTTTGCTATAATAAGACTTTCTACTGAAACAGCATCTATAAACCTTTATCTAGGGTGTTTAAAAAACCCACACACACCACAGAATCTTACATTTTTCTCCTACTTGTGTCTAGACATAATTGTTGTGTCTAGCAAGATCTGCATCCTATGGAAATAAATTCACAACAATAAATTTTTTTTTTATTAACTCCTACTTGTCCAAAAGTGTGTTTTTTTCGGGGTAAATTTAACAGCAGAAAAAAATAATGGGCTTCCAAAGGCTGCCAATGAGCAAAGAAGGTAAATTAAAGGTCTTTTATATGCAAATACTTAATTATATTTGGAGGGGCGTTCTTACTTTTTCTTTCTCTTTCCTTTTTTTTTTTTTAATTGAAAGCAAAAGAACACTGACTGTACACGAATGCAAATTCTTATAGAATTTGGTCTGCTGAAATTAAAACTAATATTCCAATGGGGTTTGATAATCTTCTGAAAAATTTAAAATTATTAAATCTTTAAAATCTGAAAATCTAAATAGAAAATAAAACATTTATTTCTTCCAAACTGTTTTTTTCACATGGAACTCCTTCCAAAGGTAAGAGTATAAGAATATCAATTATGTAAAAGTCCTTGCAAGACCAACTTTGAGACAGAAAATTAAATCCATTCAGATATTAGCTGAGCTCTAGAGGCTGTAGTCCATTTCCAAACATTTACAAAGACTCAGAGGTTGAGAAAACTCTACTAATCTCAAAAACCAAAGGCAACATTTAAAAAAGCATGAAGATGCCTCAGAGATGCCTCTTTCATAGTACACTTTACCATCAGGGGTAATTTTTATCTCTCTCCCATGGCAGCACTTGAAAGCATGAGAGATTGAGAGATGCTGGCAAGTTTAACAGATTTTGTGGGGAGAGCTTTTCCTTTTTAAACAGCAGTAACATCCCTCCTGTACAATACGTTAGAAACGTATTAATTCCTAGTTCACAGAATTTATTATCAAATAACCATGGAAGTGAATTCTATTTCATTGGCTGATGTTTGCTTATTTAGGGTGAGGCATATCCCCTTTTTTTTTTTTTCAGTTATTGCACTAGTAAAACACAATGGGGGTTAGCTGCTAAAAGCAGAGATACAGATGATGAGATATAGTCTTTCTAGGGGAAATCTATGATTTACACTTGGATTTTTAATCTTATGGGGATCAGGGGGGTATCCCACTTTCAGTCCATTCTCTGCCTTCTTCCCCACACTTGTCACAGAGACACAGGGTGAGAGACTGTTCTTTTTCAGTGTCAGTGTATCACCAGATCCGCAGCATGAATAACCTTCCTGGGGTTACATTCACCCACACCTAAAGCACTCAGCCTCCTGTTAAGCTTGCTTTCTAAAAGACGCTTGTCATAATATAAAATAGCAAGTCAATCAGGGATATGGCAGGATCAGGCCTGTGCTTAACCAATGGAATAGGCTTTGGAATCCTTCAGAATTGCACTCTCTCAGTTGACATTGCGGCTTTCAAAAGCACAGACCAGGAACAGAGGACAATGCTTGCTGCCAAGTTAAACTTACTCATAGGATTTACCTCACCAGTTCCTTACAAAACAAAATGTAAAGTGCTGTAAGACAGTGGTTTGCAGAAGTACTGCAGTAGTTTCCAAATGAATGGAGCTCTATCACTCCAAACGTGGTCCCAATCTCCTACACCTCCCATTTATGCAGAATTTATTTTGACCACAAAAGATGACAATTTATTTTGAAAACAAAAGGAGCTTGAAACAGCTGTAGGATGACGTAAATCTCCCAGCTGAGAAACAAGAATTCACACATCCCCTCTCTTCAGAGAGTCTCATGGCTGCTATGCTCTTCCATAGACTTTCATTTTGGACTTGGACAGACCAAAAAAAGGACTCCTCCAACTCCTTCTGTAGTCAATGGGAACAATTGAGGTTGACTTCAGTCAGATTGGTTCAGGCCCCTTAATCTCCCTGCATGTACTTCCATTCAAACAAGTAAAAAACATTGATATTACCAGGGAAAAGAAGGATGACGTGAATTTCTTTCCAAACAAAAGAGATTTTTAGGCCAGTTGGAATTACAGCACATTTATTTTCTTTAAAGTTAACGAGCAGCAAGATCCAATAATAATTCTGTCTTATGCTTTTCATAAAGCTCTCAAGGTATTTCATAATCAATTAACAGCTCAAGCACGTCATCATTACAGAACATTTTGCAATAAACCATTAGGAATTATTGTAGAGTGAGCTCTCCATCATCACTAAACAAACTGCTACATGGCTAGGATGCACGCCAAGCAGGCTTTGAATTTTTTAACAGAGATTATACATTCCCTGCAAGCATAGGATAAATCCCTGCACCAGGGACTTTCCATCTGCCTTCTCCCCACCACCTGCAAATTTTATGTTTGGCCATTTCCCTGTACTTTGGTGAGATTAATAAAATCCAGTGCTTCTGTGCTACATTACCTTCAATTCAGATCTTTATGACAAGCTGGATCACACTAAATGCAATATGGAGTAGTTATACTCCTGGATTGAAAAACAGTCCCTAGAATGACTTCATGAATTTCCAAAGTATTTCTTAACAGATTTGTGAGAAGGACTCCCCAAAAAACTTTTGCTGCCTGTTCTTAAAGTCTCGCTACTCCTCCTGTTTTCTCCAGTTAATAATTCTGGACATATCCCTACTTCCTCAGATTAAACACAGTAAAGAGGGAGACAGCACCTATGTAGGTTTTCCCAAACTGTTGTCAGACATAGCAATTAAATGCCTGGCCCTCACAGGTATTTTAGGGCAGCAGTAATGCAATGTCTGGATCTAAAATTCAAGCTTGCACCTAAACAGCTCCCTTGCCTGGCAATAGCAGGCTATTCCTTCTCCCCTTTGGTACCTGTGGCTTTCACCACTAATCTGCCCAGCAACGGTTTGTCCCTTCTTATCTGCAGCAAGTCTCATGTAAACATCGTGCTCTGAGATCAACTGCAGGAACATACGGTATGATTTACAAGGAAAATAAAAAGCTGCTTCTTCAAAGATTAGACTACTTTAGATCTCTGACTTTTGGTCCCTACACTGACAGCATCACAGGGGACGTAACTTTTAAGCTGTTTAAGCGAGACATGTTTTTGTTTTACAAAGACAGCGCACAGTCTATGATTAATCTTTTGCATGAGAGACATGGCAGTTTCCCCACTGTTATGCAAGACAATATGGTTTGATTGCTTCTGCCTCCTGTCAAATCTCCAACTGGAAATGTGTAATATGCAATAAAGTGCAGCAAAACAGATAAGAATTTGCTGAGGTAGTTAAAACAATACTGGAGTAATTAAGGATCTGTATCTGTACTAGAAACAAAATAAGCCCTTTGTTTGGATGGTTTGATTAATACTGCAGGATTGCAAGGCTACTGAGGGCACATACTCTGTAGAAAGTAGAGGATGTGAGTCCAAGAGTTGTCCCAGTCGGAAGAGATGAGAGTTGGGCTGTACCATCTGGAAGATGAGAGATACCAAGAGCTGTCCCTGTATGTGGGTAAGGGACACCAAGAGCTGTCCCAATGAGGAAATGTGAGAGTCCAAGAGCTCTCCCAGTGGGAAGCCAACAGAGACCCAGAGTTGTCCCAAGGGGAATATGAGACAGATGAAGAGCTGGCCCAATGGGAAGATGACATCAACTACAACATCTGGGACAACCCCTTGGGCCCAGTGAAAGGTTTGTCCCCATAGCGGAAACAGGAAGAGAAAACTTCTTGCAGCAGCTATAGCAGCAAGTTATATAGTGACAGGCCACTATATTTTTGCTAATACGTATTGCATTGTTATTATGCATTTAGACCTGTGGCAGATGTAGCAACAACTAAGAAGACTGAATGCCAGTGGCAGAAAAAAACTAGCAGCAGCGGAATATATAAAACATGTAGAATTCCTTCTATGCACATCACATAAATAAAAATTAAAAAAAAAAGCCAAGAGCTCTCACTGTTTCCCTGTACCAAAAAAAGTTAGACACCAACTAGAAGTGCAGTACTAAACCATGAATTGCTCTTATTTATGCTATATCATGCAACCATAAAAAATCCCCAAACAACCTGCTTTGCTCCAGAAGGCTCAGAATCCATCATTCCTGTTCTTTTGCCCTTGGTATCCTGTAACCTTATAGGGATTGATCCCCTCCTACGTCCAGCTGCACTTCTTTTACTCTCAAAAAGAGTCATTAGTTCTTAAGTCTTTAATTCTATATTTGCAAAGTAATGGGCCCTCTTTTTTAGAGAAGAAACACAATCTGTGCACAACTGTTAAGTTATACCCATAGCTGTGCAGTCTATGCAGTGCACGTGTTAAAAAGGAAAAGGGTGGAAGCATAGATTCCCATTGGCTTCAAATGGGATACACGACAATAATAGAAAAAAAATCTCCTTCAAAAAGATCAAGGAAAAATGAATGAATCAATTCCCTCCAAAAGGCATATTACTTCTCTTTCTTTCCCTCCTGCTAATCATGCCTTGTCTTGTATGCAGACATCATCTGTGTTTTCGATGAGGGAGATACTCATGCAGTGTAGCCTTGCTCAAACTGAGAATATTCCTACTGTATCTCCTAAAGTGAATGTATCAATTGATCCCACTCATCATCTGGAAATTGCTGTGCATGAGCCAACCCCATCTTTCTGTGCTGTCAGCTGAATGATGCACATCACTGACAAGCTCGACAAAAGGGGCCATTTCGCCGTGGTGAGCTGCAGAGTGATTTGAGCCGATGCAGAATTCCAGCAGTATGCTTTCCTAAAGAGCTACTGCTTCACAGTCCCCTTGCGACACAGTGAGTGTTAGGGCTGATCTACCCTCATTCCTTCTGCGTGAATAAAACACAAACCACTGCAGTGATTATTTCTAAATAACGATTAACACCAGAGGAAGGCATACTAATATCAGCCATGGTCTTGTGACGACTGTACTGCTACAAACTGCTTTAGATTAGGTTCAAGGCTAAGCTCTGCTGTGCCTGCTGGATGCTCCTGATAAGTGCTTTACCTAATAGCTCACTGATAAGGATTTGAGTTTGAATGCAGCCCAGTACAGAAGTGCCCCAGTTGCTTCTTTTGCCTTAGAGGTTTGTGCATGTTTTCCCTTGGAAGTGCCATAATGTCAAAGTTAGAGAGCCCTCTGAATGTCTGTCTCACCACCTTTACAGAAGCTATTCCACTGTATGTAGAATAATTGATGTTAACAGGGACCTGAGAGAGTATGACTTGTAACTTAGTGATTAAGGCGAGCACTAGAAATGCCATGGGGGTTCTTATCTGTTCTCCAGGGAGTATATGAGCTTTAATTTAGCAAGTATGTTATTGAAAGTTTAAGATGAATGCTAGGCAGGCAATGTACAATGACACACTCTTAAATTTGTTCGTAATGCTATTCAAAGGTGAACTGCTGCGGTAAAGGAGCATCTTTACCACTCACTTCGCTGATGTGGATCACAGTTGGATTCTGGTGCCTTCTGAAGTGACTTCAAACTGTGTTCGGTGCAATACTCTGGGGAAATGCACATTTTTGGAGGATCAAGTGCAACCACGCAGGTACAGTGCAGTGGAGCATTTTCTTCTAACTGCAACTAAAAGGGAAGAACCAGGCAACTCCATGCTCCTAGGATGCACAGAGGGTTGTGCAGTCATTTAAATCAGCTCCTGTTCCACTGCTGGGGAACAATGTCAAGATATGGCAAATTATCAATTTCAAAACAATTTCTATTAGGAAATAGAGAAAACCTTCCTCTTTTGGTATTCTTCAAATTAGAAATGTTTGACATCAATACTGTATGCCATTTAGTGATGAAGCTCATTTAAAAAAATTAAATTGAAACAAAATATTTGGAATACAGTAAGGTAAAACATGGAAAGTCATCTAGAATGATTTTTTTTTAATTAAAAAATTTAACGGAGACAATTCTCATCCCACTCATCTCCCTGCTCATCAGAAAAAGAAGAAACTTTTGTCCCACTAGGAATAAAGAAAACTTCTTTCCCATTTGGAAGAAGAAAAGGTTATTTCAAGATTTTCACAACTGAAAAAATATTTCGCAGCCAGCTCTACCAAATAGACTACTGTGTCTCAGAGCTGTAAATACAGCTTGCAAATCTTGCAGCTGTTTTTTGTTTACAGTGATGGTAAGGTATCTGTCTAGGTAAGTCAGGTTTTCCATGACAACAGTGTGTATTTCTACATTTCCAGCTACTGGTGGTTCTTGAGAACACAAGAATAAGAGAATACAGAAAGAGAACCTTACAGGAAAAAAAAACCAGCAAGAATCTCAAAAGGCAGAATTAGGTAATGCATTGTGTAGCTGAGCATGTTCAAGTAGGTAATTGTATTGGTATTGACTCAGTGTAACCATCTCTCTTTCATAAATGAATGCTTTGCATGACTGGTTTTCTGTGAGTATAAATGCATTGGATTTTTTCTTGTTATTGAATTTTATAGGAAAAAAACCCAGCTATATAGATGGATGTGAAGAGAACTAATCCCTAATATTTTGCATGAGAGGAAGTGTGAAACATACATAGCAGTGAATCCATATGTAACTAGAGACTATTTGAACTGCTAGGGTGCATAATCATGTTTATCTCCACCGGAAAAAGATCCAAAGCCAAAATTCTAAATCTCAATCCATGAGGAATGTACTATTTCAAATATCCCCATCTCTGAGTGTGGGCTTCCATGTGAGTCCAGTTTCAAAACAGAACTTCATGCCCACCTCAGCTTGGTGAGATTGCTCCTGTTGTCCCTTATGCTGAGTAGCACCTGCTCATGGAAGTTAATAGACTGAAGAAAAAGGGGGTAAGAGTATCTCCCCCCTTCACTTCTCACAACACTGAAAAAAAAAGAAGTGCAATAGTATCTGTGCATTATAAGTAAAGAACTTTGAGGGAAAGAAATAAAAGTTATGAACTTGGCCTCTAGGATCTGCAGAACTGAATTATTAAGAATGGTCACAATGTTAGATAATATATTCACAGACAGAATGTGGAGAAAGACTTTGGAATTGAGCCCAGAAAGAGCTGCTTATACAAGACAGTTCCTTACGCTTCTCCTAAAATCTCCAAGTCTGATATTAATAAATAAAAAGGTTTGGGGGTGGAATTAAACTTACATAGTTTTATGAGGGACAGGTCTTTACTGCCTAGTTCAATTTGCATGGCAATATAACCCTCACACTCTTAACCCTCACACTGCTTTCAAGAAATGTGGTAGTTGGGAAGGTCTTAACAGTCAAGTTACAAACTTTTCAGTGACAGGTAAACAGGAACCAAACATCCTCTTTTTATCATGTTCTGTGTGGAAATGTTTTATAGTGCCATCATTAATGATATTACTGGAACCAGCTGATCTACAGCCAGAATCTACTCCACTTCTCCATCCAAATGTAAGCATAAACCCCCAACCCTTCCCTTCTGACATAAACACATACATCCACCTTACGGTCCAAGCCTGACCGATCTCTTTTCCTAGGCCAAAAGCTGGCTCATGAACCTAAAGGTGCACCTCTAAGCATAGCAGCCATTCCATGCACAAGTGTACCTTTGAATGCAGAAAATGTTGGCATTAGAGCTATCTACTCATTTAGTAGGGCTATTATGTATGTTTAATGATCACTTGCAGCACCATGAGAAATGTCCAATAATGGTCACTGCTTAAAACCATTAAGGAAAGATAAATTATGTGTATATATTAAATTCCTCCTTGGGCTGACTCTAGGTAAGAAAATGCAGCCAAGTAAATTTAAAGTGAACGTGTGAATCTTTGCTACATATTCCAGTAAAGCTGCTAAACTTACAAAGCACGTAATTTGTTGGCTATTAAGATATGTATGTATGCTAAAATACTCCAGTAACAAACTATACCTGAATTCAGGTTTGAGCAACAGATCTATCTAATGCTAGCTGGCACACAGTTGATTGCTACTGATCACTCCAGCTTCAGTGATGGTCAGCAACAGGATGTTGCCATTTAGGAAACACAATATCATTTCTAAGCTTTAAGCAGAAGGCAATATGTGCGCCATGTAGGATTTTCCAATCTGCATCTGTCCAGAATAGATATGATTAAGTGCATTTTTGTTTAGCTATTGATTTATTTCACCTGGCTTCCTCAAACGTCAGATATATGTATGTTTCTTGTTCAAGAAAAATAGGGCTCTTTAGAGTATTGATTGCAGAAGTGGAGTATGCAGAACACCTCAGTAAAAGGTTTGGTTCACATTTAAGACATTAGACTGTTCTTTAATAAACTGTGGTGCGTTGACCTTGGCTGGACACCAGGTGCCCACCCAGCCACTCTATTATTCCCCTTCCCAGCCAAACAGGGGAGAGAGTAAGACGGAAAACAACTTGTGGGTTGAGATAAGACAGTTTAGTTGAAGCAAAAGCAAAGTGGAAGCTCGCATGCGCAAAAGCAAAGTGAAAGATAACACGGTTTATTCTCTACTTTCTATCAGCAGCAAATTGTCAGCCACTCCCGAGCAGCAGAGCTTCAGCACATGTGATGGTTTCTCAGCAGGCAGCCATTGGAGACAATGAATTCCTGCCTTCCTGCTCCTTGCCTCAGTTTTTATATCTGAGCTGATGTCATACAGTACGGAATATCCCTTTGGCCAGTTTGGGTCAGTTGGTCTATTTGTGTCCCCTCCCAGGATCTTGCCCTCGATTGAGGAAGGAATGTTATAGTGCTGGTGCTGTGCTCAGAAGTAGCCAAAACACTGGTGGGTTATCAATACCCTACAAGGGCCCTACAAGGCCCTACAAGGCCCTTTCCCTTGAGAATTTTTCCTTCTCTGAGAACTTGGAAGGCAAAACATTCCAGGTTATATATTTCCCAATTTGCAAAATAGTTCCTAATAGTAAGAAACAAATCTTGTTTGCCAAGGCTCTTTGGATTTGCAATTTTCATAAACTCCAGCAGTTCTGGCTTCTTTTTCTCAAACTTGTGCTAGAGCCACAAGCACTCTTACCACAGATACTTTCCATCTCTGTGTAGTTGCACCTCTGAGTTTTACTGGTGTCTTTGCCTATTAGGAACTCCTTTACCTTTCTTTGATTTCTTTTTGGATCTACACTTTCTTCAGATTTACATGGACTCTTGTTTTCATTATTTTCTGTTCATACTGTACTTCTGTGGGATGTCCCCTAAATCTCATCATCAAATAGAGAGATTTAACATGGAAATCTCATAGACAGTTACCTCAAACACTCAGACTAGATGATCTGTCAAGTTTTGGGTGAGATGGATGTGCCATTTATCTTTTACTGACAAAAAAAGTACATAAAAAGTAGATCAGATTTAGATATTTAAAGCAGGATGAGATGAATTCCATCTTACAAAACTTCTCAGTTGCCAGTAAAGTCAAAGACAAATTCTGAGTAACTTCAGTACTGAAAGATAAGGCCCAGAAACTTTTATGTCCTGTTAACAATGGTACCTGAGATGAAGGACAATGAATGCCTTCTTTTCTAGCTCAGCAGCTGCTTCAGAACACAAGTGACAATTAGTTATTACTGTCTGAAAGTAGTTTGGTAGTCTTGGAAAAATGAGAAATCCACTTGGCTCTTAATCTGTGCTCTCAGAGATGGCTTCATGATAGATGTCACTCACTGTATGGTCCCAGAGACTGTAATACTCTTTCTGTTCTGGAGAGAATATCTTTGGAGCTGAATCTAATTATGGCTTTATGGAGCGCAACATCTATGAACTGGAAGTAACTACGTAGGGAACAAGATCTTAGGAACAGACTGTTTAACTAAAGTTAAAGCTCAACATTTGCACACTAAGAATGAAATAAAAAACATGCAAGCAAATAAACAAGGAGAGTAATATACATCTGATACAACTTAAAAAATGTCAATACTAATAATGCCTAAGTTGAGACAGGACGCTTTCCTGATTTGGGCCCAGAAATTATGATGACCTCTACATATACAGAAAGCAAGAGTAAATGATCACAGCACTCTTTTCTGACTTTACAAACTACGGAAAAAGCTCTTCAAACAGAAAGCCATGCCATACTGACAAGGTTAAAAAGTTGGTTTGTACTGTCACCATCCTGCAGAACTCTTTTTTTTCTGGATAACAGTTTCATAGTCGCAACAGTTTGCTCAGTGTAGAGCCTCAAATAAGTGTTAGAAGAAGATGTGAGTTTTTATAGAAAGCAAAAGACTGGATTCATCTGCTGCTGTTAACTAGGCATTTGAAACTAAGACTAAAACACACTAAGACACTATCCTTTTTCCCTAGTGCTCCAGATCACAGCAGAACTCTTGGACTTCAGAATTCCTTTTTCAGCAGGACATGATGTGTAACATTCTGGAAGACATTATAGAAATGCAAACTTTGCTTGATCTTACCTGAAAAATACAAAAATATTATTCAGAAACTCCTGACAGATAATTTACATTGTGTATGTTGGATACACTACAGTAACTATTATATTTTGCAGGCTAATTCTGTAGTTCAAGTTTAGTCTTTTTACATTTCATCCACTGTCAGAAGTGATCAAATGACAGATAAAAAATTTACTTGATAATAATTGAGTGTGTCATCTGCTTTCAAAGGCTCACAGTTCCAAAACTGAGAAAGACTGAAAAAGGAGACATGTACGGTGTCTCATTATACTTTATCTTTCAGGTAGCTAAATATTGTGACTAAAAGTCAGATTAGACGGTTTCATCTAGTGTCATGTTTTACAGAAGTAGAAAGATAAGTCACAGACGTTGACAAAGCTTTCTTCAGCACAGACTAGTGAAAAAAATGCTTTAGTAGATCTGCTTGTAATTTTTCACGCTGTGTCCTCTTTTGGCACTGAACCATATGAAATTTACAAAAGCAACACCTGCAGCTCTCTAAATCACAGCCATTTGGAAAGTTGATGTCTACATATAACATTCTCACATTCAATCAACCTAAATATGTTAACAGTTAGGTGATTTACAGTGAATCCCTGAAGACATACACTTGAGAAAAGATTTTCTTTGTTTCAAGATGTCTTTCTCTCTGAAGAACCTGTCATACCAGTCAGACTTTCAAACTCTGCACTATAAACACTGTGGTGTAGTGCTGAGCAACTTCCTGAAAGTTACTAAATGCTTTCAACTCTTATTATCTTTTAGGAATTGAAGGAAACTGACTATTTACAGGAAGAGCCAAGACCTTTAAAGAATAAAGTGCAAATTAATTCTATTAATTTACATGCTCGTTGTGACTTTTAGATATATTTTGACATTTTCTATTTTTTCTTCTTGACATAGAAATATACTTAACTGGCAAACACTTGCTGTCACTTCCTTTAAGATTCTCACACCAGCCATCAACTTCTTCTGTTGCTGCTGATGTTAGAGGACAAAATGTTTTGGAGGAACTTATGTGTAAAAAGCTTTAGTTCTAAAAGTTAATGTGAAGCTCCATGTATTTCAGCAGATAATTTGCCTTCCTTATGCATGTAAGTGTACTAGTGCTGTGAGCTCTTTTATATTTTTCCAAAATCATAGCAGCCAGATATCCAGAGGACCAATTCGGTTGTGGACTTTTCTCTAAACAATCAACCTATTTCCAGACCAGAGCTGTTGACTGCTCGATGATCAGTTGAAAGATTCAGTAGCTTTTGGCACATAGATGCTTACAGCATGTCCTTTATTCTTTCTGGCACATAATAGAGTCTTCTGCTTCCTCCTGCTTCCCGGATTATCACCTTACAGTGACTGGGGAAGTAAAATAATATAATTAAAGGGAGTGTAGGTATCTCGAGGTATCATTAGAAAATCACATGGCAGTATTATCCAGCTTTGTGCTTAGTATGTTTAGCAGAAATAAGGGTCTTGTGCTTTTTTGGCGTAGATGTCACAATAATTCTTTGTGATGGGTCTTCACATTTGATGACATTGCAAAAGTGGAGTGGGATAGATTCAACCTTGAAATAAAATGCAATCTGTGAGAATAATTAAACAGTAGAGTGCTTTAAAAAGAAAGTGGTAGATCATTGTAACTTAGCTTTTTTCAAAGTAGAGGTTAATATCTTTTACAAAATATGCTTAGATCATCTGGAAGAAATCTACAGCCCCTGTGGCTGACATTACTTCATAAAGCCCTTCGAGATAACCAGTGTGAGAGATGTTTTAGAAAAACACAGTTTTATTTCTTCTCTACTTTAGCCCTAAGCTGTTCAGCATTATTTGAACATCAGCAATAGCAGTTCTTTATGACTACGAAGTCAGATTCTAACCTCAAATTGGCAGTGCACCTCGAGATTAAAAATCTGCCCAGCACTGTAAGAAATGGATGTTTCCAGCAGAAAGAAGAGCCATAGGAGTTAACAACACAACAGTCTAATATCACTCAATTAGAAGGTATATTAAGGCTACACTAAGGTGCCTGTCATGAACACTCTTGCAGGAAACACACAAAGGATGAAAACCACTAAGCTTGGAAACAGTTTTGAAGTTGTTATTAACCTCGAAGAAGGATGAGATTCCTACCAACTGACCTTTTCAGTGAAAACCCATGTGTCAGGCACTCTACAACCATGAAGCCCAAGTAATGTCTTTTATTTTCAAAATGTGTAATCCTGACAAGAAGAAAATGCAAATAGATGTCTGAGGTCTTTATTTTTCTATCAGTTACAGCTCGTGTCTGTTTTAGGTACACAGTGAGATGTTTCTCCTAAGAAAGCAGAGCGTCTCTGTGGTGGAGTGAGCCTCAACTGGGAAGCAGCTGCAGGTGCTTTGGGGTCTTGCTGGTACAGAGGTATCAGCAATTCAGGCTGCATTCGACAGGGCTCCTCACCAAACCCAGTCCTCCTGCTCTCCACAGCATGTCCCTGCTACTGGAGGACGTGGGGCCTGCTCTCCATTTTTATTTTAGGCCCATAACTGCAGATTGATCAACTCAACAGGCGCTTCCACCCTGCTGATACTGCAAGAAGGCAACCTTTGCGATTTTGCCTTATTTTGGCACCCTCCTTTTTAACCTCCCTCCTGCGCGCCTGCCCCACGCAGTCAGCGGGCCGACGCCCGAGGGGCCCGGGTGCGCCCCGCACAGCCCACGGCCCACAGCCCACGGCCCACAGCCCACAGCCCCGCGGCGCTTCCCCCCCGGGGCAACCGGGCCCGGGCGCGGCTCGGGGCCGCGGGTCCCTCGGCGTGCGGCAGAGGGCGCCCCGCGTTCCGCAGAGCGGGGCCGGGAGGAGCCTCCGGCGGGGTCGGGGAGGGACGGCGGGAAGGAGGGAGGGCTGGAGCTGCCACGTCCTCGGCGCCGAGCGGCGGGCGGGGAGAGCCGGCCCCGCGCCTCAGCCCCACGTGTGGCGGCGGAGCGGGGAAGTTGCCGGCGGCCGGCGCTGCGGACTCCGCCGCTCTCCCGCCGCTGCCCGCCCCTCCCCGTCCCTCGGGCGAGCGCAACTTCCAAGTAAGGGCGCGCGACGGCCCCGCTCCCGCCCGCTGTCCCGGGAGAGGCCGGCGGGTGCGGGAGGCGCTGGGAAGGGGGCGGCGGGGAGCGCTGTGACGGGGCGCGGGTCGAGCCCGCGGTGTCCCGGGGGAGCCGCGGAGGGCAGCGGGCTCTGCTCCAGGGCGGGACAACTTCCCGCGGACTTTGACTCCGAGCGCTCCGTCCCGGCGGCCGGGGCGCCGCGGTTGAGCCCGGAAAGTTTTGGAAGGCGGTGGGGCGGGCTGGATGCCGCGGCGGAGAGCCGGGAGCCAGCCTGGCTCGGCGCGGGAGGGCGGGAGGCGCCGCCGGGCCACGGTGCTGAGCCCCCGAGAAGCACCGCTCAGGGGTTAACGAGGAAAGTGCCTGTTCAGATGACTCACAGAAGACTTTCGGGGTTTGTGTGGTTTTGCCCCCCCCCCCTTTTTTTTTTTTTTTTAATTATTCTTAATTTCAGTTCCCAGTCGCGAGTGCAGTTGTGCCGGGAAACGACCGAGACCTGTGTTTAATCAGCGTGTTGGAAAAAAAAAACAAAACTCAGGAAAGCATTAAAAGGTGACCCAGGAAAGAATCCAAACAATCTGTTCTGAATGTAAAAACGTGGGGTTTGTCTCTTCTTTTAAGCACCGTGCCTTTATTTGTGCGTGTTTTGTCCCTGCGATGAGCTGACGTGAGTTCGGTGCATAGTTTTGTGGTTCTTTTTATTGTTGGTTACCTTAAAAAATTTTATTTTCTGCTGTTTATAAGTCGGTTATGGTTCAAAGCTTTCTTTTATTTGCTCTACTGCTTTAAAAATTTTTCTCGTGTCACAGACATTTACGTTCCATGGTCCCTATCCTACCTGAAATTTGTATGATATTTTTATCGGTCTGTGTGGTACCACCCTGGGCCGGACCTCTTGGGGTTTCCGTATTTCTCTCAATTTTGAAAATCTGATTGTCAGTTATTTTTAGCTTTGTTCAGAATTTCCTCCTTCAGATGAACTAGAAGTCTTATAGGAATTCCCTGATGCCCTGTTAAAAAAAAAGTGAAATTAGTTTCTCATTGGTACGTTTTTAATAACTTTTTGCTCTCCCTCACTCTCTTAATTGCCTTTTAGTGGCCTATTTATAACATGCAGGCCTCCTAAATTGAAGCTAAGAAGAAAACTGATTTTAGATCGTTCTTAACCGTTGTTGATTTTACTGGTCTGTGTCAGATAAATGAACTGCTCCTTGTCACAGCAGTTTTAGCCCTTAGTTTCCTTCATGTTTTGTGGGAAACATAGAAAGGACATCTACCAACGGGATTTTTGGGTGCAGCTGTCAAATACCCCCCAATACGGGGGGGGAATAGGAACTACCTGTTTCTTTATTGCTTTTTCCAGTGTGGACTTGCACAGGTCTCTGTTCTGCTCTTCAAGAGGATTTCGGTGGAGCTGTTGGCCCCAAATGCACGGTGGCTCAGGAGAGCATGGACAGCACTGGCAGACATCAGAAATAAAGACAAGCCATTAGCAGGGCCAAGCATTTTCAGATGCTGCCAGGGTGGACACTGGAAAGCTCTCCTAGGGAGTCCTTAGCACATGTAACACCCTTTTGCGATATGATTGGTGTTCACAGACTGAGGGGTCTGGTTTGTGCGAGATGTTTAGTAGCGGCCACATGTCCACACCTCCTGTTTGCGGAACACTATCAGAGCTTTGTAGCTACCCCAGAGCATCAGAGATAGGTGGAAGTTGGGCTGTGTGAGGTCACAACCCTCAGTCATGCTCCCTAGGTGATCACGGGCTCATCACTGCTTGTTTGGATGTGTGTGTGTGCGGTAACAGGGAGGACTATATGCACACTGGTTGCTGCTGTATCCATATGCTAGCAGAGTGACTTCAGTATGCTTTTAAAATCAAATCATGTTTTTCCATGCATTAAATGAACAGGGAAATGCTTTTGCACATATATATAAGATATACATGCTGATTAGGTGATATGACCTACCTTATTATTGGATGGTAGATAAACTATACAGTAAATCTTTGACCATGGCAATGTAATGCAGTTTTCTTGTTTGTTTTTTGTTACGAATTTTCCTCCTCCATCGTCTTTCTCCTTTGCCTGTCACCTTGAAGCTCAACAAGGCTTGTCCTGTTGGTGGGGTCCCACCAAGAAGCAGTGGTGAAGAGATGATGAAGGAATTTCTCCATGAGGAGTCCGGATTCAGCAGGCAGCACTGCTGTCGTAGGGACTGCGCTCAGAGAGATACATTGATCTTTTACAGTGGTATTGGGGTTTGAGGGAACTGACCACTAATTCTCTCTGCTGAACTGGGCTGGGTTTTCCTTTTAGAGCTACAGCTGTGCTCCAGCTACTCCCAAAGCCATCTGAGCCCTTCAAGAATGGATCTGGCATCTCTTGATTCAGCTACTTTGGTTCAGGTGCTCCAGAATAAAATGATCTTTGTACTGCTCTCTCCATCATGCATTGAAAGAAGCATCTGTGGGTGCATTGATGTCTTATGGGTGGCTTCTTGTCCATGACATGCAGTTGGTGTTATGCGCCAGTATGGATTTCTATATTGCTTGACTGATTATGGAAATCCTGTCATGCTTGGAGAAATGTCCAACAAAGAGATCTTGACTGTTGTCTTCTCTGGAGATTGCCCCAGGGCTGATTGCTGTACAGGGCCACCAGGGCAATGGCAGGGCTGTAAGACCACAAGTTCTGTCACCAGGTGAGGTTGTTTTTCACAGGGTGAGAGATCCCGAGAGGTCTCCATGATTGTGTTATTTTGCTGCCTTTTTTTTGTTTGGTTAGTTTTTTTTGGTTTGGTTTTTTAATTATAGCAGTAACAGCTTTAGAGTTAAGTGCTCCATAAAGCTGAGAAGTTACCTTCCTTTTTGCTCATTATGGGAAAGAGTTATGTTGACAGATGTGGTCTCTGTGAGGATTTGCTGAGCTCTTAATCCTGTTTGTGGCTAATAGGCCATGCTAATGTGGAAGGGCATCTCTTTCAGTATATAAAGGTCTTAACTGCTCCCCACCTTACGGAAATGTGGTGTTAAAATGCTCTGATTGTCTTAGCAGTAGTGACAGGCCATGAATTCGCAGATGTAAAACCCCGCCTTTTTTTTTTTTTTTTTAGATGGAGAGAGATATTTTTCTTTGTTAAGACAAACCCTAAAATAATTGCTGTAGGCAACAGAGGAACCAGGCTTTGTACATTGAATGGGGCAAACAGCCTGAGATCAGGTATTTGTGAGTCCTTTAGGCACACGTGTATCTTAAAGGGGACAGGAATGTGTGTTGGTGTTCTCTTTGTTGTCTTTTGCCCTCTCACTAGTTTAATTTCAGGGTTGTTTAGGTTTGGTGGGTTTTTCTTGTTTGTTTTCATCCTTCTTTGTTTTTGGTTTTGTACGCTGGTTTTAGGTGCAAAGAAGTTAGTCACTTCTTCCTCTCTTAAAAGTTCAAGCTTTGTGATTTTGGATGTCAATGTACCTAGAAGTTTCTGACCCCTGTTGTCATTAGAAATCTTGTAGAATTTCTAATGTAGTATAGGGCATGGCCCAATCAAAGTATTAAAGTTTTGAAAGTGTAAGTATAATTTTAAGTATATTAGCAACTTGACAGAGACTTATCTTTCTAGTCCATCAGTATGCTGGTCAAAACTTAATGTAAATAGAATAGTGTGCGGTGACAGGACTTTCCCCTGCAGTTTCATGTGTTTGTACAAAACATCACTGTCCACCCTGTATAATTAATGTATGCTATTTAAGTAGCTACGTCATTGATGAGGGCTACATTCTTGGGGGTCAAAGGAGTTACATTGTGTAGTTTTGTGATGAAATGCTTGGGGATAAAAAGTTTCTGAGTATCTGCTTGCCTTCCTGTTTGCTCATATGCAGTATTAAAGGCACCTGCAAGACAGGGACTGTAGTTCCACCAGAGTTCCATGTTAACCAAGCATTCAGTGGGAGATGTTGATAAAACCAGAAACTGGAGCTGGGCTTGTAGGTGGAACGTGGAGGGTAAGTGATTTGTGACACTGACTTGCAGTATATGCAAGACACTTGATTTTTGAGTTTCTCTTGAATGGAGGTTGCTAACAGTGCTACAACACTTCTGTTTGCCCCTGTCTATTAACAGCTGCAAGGGAAGGCTGCTTCCAAGATACTAGGCTTACAAAAATGAGAATATAGAAATATAGTAATATAGAAATTTAGTGGAAGTGTCAACCTTGAGGAATTTTTTTTTTCTTTAAATAGGTAGTAACAATAAGGCTGGGCTTCTCTCAGTCTTCTGCAGGTGCCTGTGGACCTGGAGGTAAAGGGATTTAGAAAAGGAGTCTGACTGCATGCAGAGTGGGTAGGTTCTGAGCCACTTAGGTGAGTATTGACTTTCTGCTTTATGGCAGGAGGTCAGAGGAGACAAGTGTACAAGGTTTTGCGAAATGGCCCAATCTGTGGTAGCAGGAATACTGAAACATACTTTGGACTTACTAAAGCCTGTGAACCAGGCTAGAACGTGAACTCCTGCCCTAAACCTTAGTGCTAGCTTGTCTCTTATCTGATCCCTTTCATGATTTTTATTTTATCTTGCTCGGATTGCACGTTTTCCATTAGACTTTTCTCATGATACTTTTCTTTGCACTGTAGGTATCTGTATTTTCCTTTCCTATTTACACCCAGCTGTTCTTTGTCACTTGATCTGATTTTATTTTTAATTGCATTGTTAGGTTTTTCTCCTGTGCACCCCCCCCATGTTGTTTACATTTGTTCTTCCTTTATTCATCTTCTTCTTACGTTTTCCCCCTTTTAACTCTTATCCTTAGAGGAACCAGTTTTACTCTTGGAGACCAGCCCTTTCGTATTGATTGCCAGCTGCTTTTATTGAAACTAATTTGCATTCTCTGCTCTTATTGTGCTAGACAGAGGACTAGTGATTTTGAGTAAAGCTCTTTCCCGAAAGGCTTTGCTCAGAAATTGTCTCTGTATTTCACAAAAAGTGGAAAATAAAGAGTAGCATCAGTGCAAAAGCTGCTTCTGCCTAAACCAGTGTGTTTGTGTCTGTGTCACAGAAAGAGTAGAAATGTGGCCTGCCCTGCTGCAGGCACAAATAACTTCTCCAGGCTGAAATGAGCTGGTGTGGTGAGGGGAGTGCAGAATGATGTGGCCTTATATTTACTTACGTGGGCAACCCTTAGACTCTGGCAGTAAAAAATCCAACCCATTTTGATTGTGACTGTGTACTGCCTTGGTACTTTGTGATTTTTTTTTTCTCCTATAGACAGGTCTAAAAAAAATTATGAATAGTAAAGATGTATTACAGTTAAAGAGTTGAAGAGCTGTGGTTGCGTGATGGTAAACTTGGGGAGGGAAACAGTTAAATTAGAGGAGGTGGCTGGGGAGACTTTAGGACTGGAAGTACCATCTGCCTTCAGATAGGCCCTTTTGATGAGTCTCTAATAAGGCTCCTCGAGCCTTACTAATTGCTAAGTATAAAACCTTTGTGTTTGGGTCATGTTGATTTTGGGCTTTGTATCATTGTAGAGCTATGGATAATCATGACTTGGATGTATATCCCATCTCCATCAGACTGCTTTGGGTTTATAAACTGGCCTCACTGCTTTTTCCCCCAGTGTCTGTTTTGTTTTGTTCGACACCTTGGCTTTGTTTGTATATTTGGGAAAATATACTCTAAACGTGGTAAAATTTCTCTAAACATGGTACAGCGCTTAGTATCAGGTCTGGAGGGGAGGGGTGTTACATAAATTTGTTATTAAAACTGACTGAAGTGTTTTGCCTCTCAAATGTTTATTCTTAGTATGGCTGCTTGCTGGTAATTATGTGTCAATAGCATTGTTGCATCTGGAAGATCTTGTACTTGACTTTGACACCCAGCTAGAAAAATATAACAAAAAGCAGGATACAGCTTTTAGTTATAAAAATGCACCCTCAAACACAGCTTAGGTACATGGCTGTCATGATACAAATAAGAAGGAAGATCCCAGAGCCTCTTCTTGGATGTTACTGGTGCCATTATAAAATATGGCTCTGAGCTTGCAGTCATGCCAAAGAGGGGTTCGGGAAATTCACCTCTGGTTGGTTGTTTTTGCCAATTTAGGTCTGCTTGGACAAACCAGTACACTTGCTGTGCTGGGTCTGGCCGTCAGCTCAGCCTTCACAATGCAGCCTACTATAAATGGAAGAACATACAGTTAAACTCTAGAGTAGTTTAGGACAGAAACTAAGAATCAACATGTGTCTTAAGAGGCTTGAGAGGTTTAGGTGTTGATGCTGCAGAGCATCAGAAAAACTGAAGTTTACTGAACTGATAATTGTTAAAGGAGAGGCTTGTAGTTATACTATTATAACCTATGAAGTATGTTTGAAGGCTTGGAGACTTGGAGTTACTTGTGATGAAGTACTTTAGCATAGAGGTATAGTTTGCATGTCAGCTCATTGCCTTAATGTTAGAGTTTGATACCGTTATTCAGAAGTCTTGCTGCTGGTTCTTGCTGCTGAATTATTATTTCAGTCTGCAGAGCAAGCAGTTTCCCTCCATTGTTTAAGTCCTGCAGTTGTAAGAGAAATATTTAACAGTACAGGAAACTGTCTGTAGAAGTAAAATTTGATCTGTAATCTGATTGCCTGAACTATTGCTAAGTCTTTTACATTTCTAAAAGTTGAAAGTGACTTAGTGCTTTCTGTTCATAATTTATGATGTTGAACTCATTGTACAGTAATCTCCAACAAACACACTTTTGTTTTTCTTTGAAATTGCATTATAAAGTGAGGAAGATAAACAGAAATATTTGTATAAAATAATTTTACTGGTTTTTCCCCATGTCTACCATTATAGCACTGCCTTTCTGCGTGGGAGAAAGTGAGACCTTTGTTTTGTATCCAAACAGAACAAAATGTAGAAGCCAATAGAAGTAGGAGTGAGAATCCATTTGACTTTTAAATCCTTGCCTTTTTTAATAACAGGATGGGTTACTACTATTGAATATGATGAGGTTTTTTAAAAAAAAAGTTATTAAATTTAGCATGTGCTTAAAGGAGGAGTAAGGGGAATTGCAAACACACAAGGAAAACTGTAGGCATAAATCTTTGGAGCAAATTCAGTAACAAGTAGAAATATTCAAGTTGGTCTGTATATCTTAACAGTGATTTCCTCCTGGACTAATTGTGCCCCTCCTAACACAAACCGGGTGTAGCTATACTGTGCCTTGCAGACTGATTGACACTTCTCTGCCCAGTCTTTCAAACAATTAGGCAGGAGTAGGATCTTATCTGTAAGCCTTCGAGCTTTGTTTTGGTTCTGTACTCAGTGTAAAACACAGTATTGAGGGACTGGCGTTTTTTAGCACAGGCACAGCGTCTCGAGCTGGTTTGCATCTCATCCTTTCTGAACAGGAGTGAGGAAGATTGAGTCTGCCTGTGGTGTTCCACCCTGTCATGCTCCATGACTGATTCTGGTAAATCAAAGCTGTTGACAGCTGCCTTAGCTATTTTTTCATGTTTTCCCTTTGGAACTAGATGATCTTTCAGGTCCCTCCAACCCAAACCAATCTGTGATTCTCTGTGTATGTTCCTGAGATGCCCACATGCCCGAGGTCAACCCCAGCTGTCCTTTGTGACTGAAAAAGTTCAGTGGGGTTTAGGGAGGGCTGTGGTTTCTTTGGGGTGGGCTTTTTTGAGAGGTTTTTTTTTTTTTTGTTTGGTGTTGGGTTTTTTGTTTGATAGGTTGGGTTTTTTTGGTTGATTTGGGGTATTTTGGGGGGTTTTTTAGAAGAAGGTACCAGTACAGTTGGTGCTAAGCTTTTAACTTCTGGATGTGTTTTGGCAAAGATTATTGCTGGTTTTTTTTCCCCAGTGCCTCTCAGAGCAGTGAAAAGAACCCACTGGTCCCTAAAGCTCTCCTACTTAATGCACTTCCTTGACCTTTTCAACTACTTTGTGCTTTTGCAAGGATATAAACCTGGGTATTTTACATATCCCATGTTACTGAACTAAATGACAAATCGGGGGGGTTTACAGATAGGAGCTTTGATGATAAACAAATTTTTTTCCCCCTGTATAACTTTACCTGTATTCTCTGTGCTGGGCACTCCTGAAGGAGAGGTTCAGTGTGAAGAGAGGTCTTCTGACAGTTTTGCCCTTAGCAACCCTCAGAAGCACAGGAGAGGAAGAATTAAAGGAAGGAGCTGCAGTGTGCAGAGTCTGAAGAATTAACATCAGTCGCTTTTTCATATAAAGGAAGGAAAGAGTTGACTGGAGGAAGAAATCTTTTTTGTGGTGCTGGTAGAGAAGCACAGACTGTATTTGAGAGCCAGATAAGACCTCAGAAGCAGCAGAAGTGTATTACACTGTGGAAGCTTTCTGGGTTGTGATCAGTGTTCTGAAATACAGTTTAAGAAACAGTCAACAAAATATGTTTCCCAGGGGTTGAAAAGACTTCCAGTTAGTGAATCCTGTTCATCTGCTTGTATTTGATAATCCCCATATAATGCAATTCAAAAGAATTCTTAAGTTTAACCTTATTTTAATTAAAAAGAGCATCATGGCAGAATATTCCATGTTGCATGTTTGTTGAACAGCATATACTGTCTGGACAAATGACTGAAAACTTTGCCACATGGCGTTTATTTGTTGCTGTATTTCATGCCAAATTTTATTTGTTGCCAGTTTTTTTTTTCTTATGAAATGAATGGGTATATGAACTTTTTGCTGAGTATTTCCATCCCATTAATGTTTTTACTCATTGTGATGCTGTGTTACTAAAACAGAAAAAAAATCAGGTTGCAGGTATATATTGTAATGTCATCGGCATTTTTTTCCTATAAGAATTACATTAGATGGCAAACGCTTGTTAAGCCTGAGGAGGGATATAGTTGCTTTCCAAAATAAATGCTCTTTATGAAAGTTTATTTCAAGTTATCTACAGGAGAGTGAACATGCAAGCAATAGGCTATATAATGTTTTCTTTGGAACATACCTCCGGTAAATGTATTTTTAAAGGTTGGTAATCTGTTTCCTGCCTAGGAAACCAAGGAACTCAAAGAGAAAAGGAGATTATGGTCATATCTGTTATTCAACGCTGTGCTGTTTCTCTGAATTCTATCTCCTGCACAGTTATAAGCTCTGCAGGAAAGGTATATGCAACTTGTATTGAAAACTTTCAGATTTCCTGTTTCTCTGAGCAAGTAGGTTTCTGGCTGAGGAAGTTAACTTTTACTGCTGGGCCATCTCTCCATATTTTCCCTTGCCTTGGAAAATTTGTGGTCTCCACTGTTCCTGACCACTCTGCATAGTTAGCAGTCCCTCCAGTCTCGCAATACCAGCAGTGCAGCATCACCAGCTCTATACAAGTCCCTTTGAATTCTGTTGTCAGTTGTATTTCCTGTGAATAAAGTGTTGCTGTTTTAGAATTCCAGGGAGCCCTGAATACAAACATATCAATTATGTGTCAACACAACAGCATCTGTCGTTGAAATTGGGTATCATTTATTTGGCATCAGCATAGCAAAGATTTGGCTGACAGCCAGAGTGAAATATTCCAGCAGAAACTGCTGCAACAGGAGCCATCTCTGAAGTAATTCTCTGAAATTCAGGTGCTCTAACACAATATTTTAATATATTCCTAAGACATTAGGGACCTTAAACAAAAAGCCTTTCATGTTGCACATTCTTGCTTGCTGTTATTTCTTTTTCATGGCTAATTTTTTGTTGTTGTTCCCGCTCTCTGAAGAAATAGATGCAAGGTTCTGGGATGTATATATCCCACGATTTAATATCCTTTTTTGACTTTCCATTTCTTATTTCAACATTGTTTGCATAAAAATTCCAAATGAACGTAGGTGATGCCTGCTTTGTGGAAACTTTGCTTAACTATGAAAGAGGCAAGGTTTCAAAATAGGAGCATAAGAAATTGTCCATTTTCTTGTAAAAGATATACAGTTTACATTTTTTAATGGCTAATTTAGTCTCTCTCATCTTCCTTGCTTTTTCTTAGATATGTTCTTAGATCTAAGTAAGTTTCACATTCCTAAAGATGTGAGTCAAAACAGTATTTACATAGTTGAGTAAATATTTTAGAGTACCTGTGGGAAATGGGGAACTGGGATCACTTTGGTCTTATGGATGATCCTTATTGTACTTGAAGGAGGGGAAGAGATAACTCTTTGATTAATGGTATAGCTTGTAATAGTTAGCTGGTTGATTCTAATACCTTTTAAAAAATGAAAACAGGAGCATCAGAGTCAGAAAGACAGGCTCGGGATCATGTAACATATCCAAATGTTTACCTTGTACCTTTTTATTGACTCTGGTCTCCAATCAGTCCCCATCACTTCATGAAATTTAAGTTTCTAACTTGGGTGCTAAAAAACCCTCCTTTCTAGGAAGCTTTAAGAAGAATACAGAGATAAAAGTAGTTGGAAGAAAATACACGTTGGATTTTAAGTGCTGGAGGAAAAGCTTGTAGAATAAAGATGAACTGCTTTATTTTAAGGTATTTAGGGCATTTTTTGTGTGTTCCTTCCTCCTCCCTGAGGTTTGAAGTACTGTGGAAGTTCAGTTTCTCTCAGAGGAGAGAACAATGAAAGGGAATGAGGTTCATCATATTGTCTGCATTTCAAAGGGGTTGGTTTCTCTTTGGGCAGAAAAGAAATAGTAAATTTGGATTAGCTCTTAACTTCTTACTCTCAAAAGAAATCACAAATCTGGAGTTAAGTAATGAAACCTCTTTAGGAAAATCAATGCTACCTTTATCCGAGCTCAATTTATTCAAGAGGTCAGCTTTGTTGGCTGCCCTGGCATATCTTGAATTTAATGATTAACCTCTTAATGACTGTTCATGTAACTTCCATCTGGTATTTTATATAAGCATAAGCCAAGGTGATAAGAGAATGCTGTAGTAGAATGGTGTGTGCTATTCAGGGGAAAATCTCTTCCAAATCCTATATGCAGAATGCATCAGCCCCAGTGAAACTGAGAGAAGCCTATTAAGAAATCCGATTAGCTGTCTGCTCTCTGGGCGAGTTAAAATCTCTGTCCAGTGTGGTAATCAGTGATGTCTAACTGGTGGCTTATCTGGTAATGGCGCTGTCGCCTTTTATAGAGGCGCCTTCCCTTGCAGTTCTGCCAGGCATGGGTATTCATTTCAGCCACGTACAACACTGAGCGTCGAAGTGAGACCCTGTAATAAATTTTAAAATTCTCCTCAGAGCTGAAGCTGGCACCGTCTTGTTCTGTTGTGTCGCCCTTGGTTTCAGCAGGTTTCCTTGTGAGGTCTCTAAGTGCCATGTAAGCGGTAGCAGGCAAGAGGAGGGAGAGTGGGCTTTGTGTGAGAGCAGCACAGAAAAAGTGCAGCAGCATTAGGTTCAAGCGTCAACGTAGTGTCAAGTACTAGCCAGTGGGCTTGCTCCAGTGGTAATTTTCTTCAGGTAAAAAAAAAAAAAGAAACATGTAGTTTTGGGAATTAAATATCAAAAATACTTCAAAAGTAGCTTTAGTTAATGTAATAGCTTGTAAAGTCTAAATCATTTTCCTGTTAAAATGGAGAATGTGAGGAAGAGCAATTCTAATGTCAGTAGTCCTTGATGTATTTATCTCCGTAAAAATACAGACCTGGTGTCTTTTCCAGATCCATAGATGTTTGTGCCCATGGAGAGACCTGGCTGAAACCTGTAGAGCACTGCCATAGCAATCGAGACAAGTTGCCAAATGGGAACTGAACTTTTCATCAGCTCTTGCCACATGAACATAGTCCTTTATCTTTTGAAGGTGTCATCTGTTGGTAGTTGCTTCCCATCAGTGTTTGTTCATCCTTCTTCTTTCCTTTCACTCAAAGGGGGAGAACTTTGGCTGTTATGATGGTTGGGGTTTTTTTAAATTGTTACATGCTTTTTGCTTGTGGGTTCCAGCAAGTTAGTGTGATCTTAGCCATGCTTTGCACCTTATTTTGTATTTCATTCTAAACTTGCTATTGTGAAAGATACTGATATTGTCTCAGTTCTGTCTAGAGGTTTATGAAAAATTCTGACCTGTGGTTAGCATCCCCAGTTGATTGAAACTTCACTGTACTCAGGAAAGGGAGATGATACATATAGTGCAGCACAGTAGATAAAAGGTTATGCTTCTCTCTTCGCTTTTCAAAAACCTTCTTTGTGGTTGTAGTTCTGGTTTCAAGTCTCGGATAATTTGTGAAAAGAAATCTCACTGTTGGACAGAGCAATGGCTGATGGCCTATATGACAGGGTGAATAAGCAGATCTGATACCTCTAGCCCTTTGTAGGAAAAAGATGGTTCTGAGAATCCTTCTGGAGGTGATGTGTATTGTCCTCTCCTCGAAATGCACAGAATGTGCTTGTTGATTCCACTAGGTTTTGGAGAGCCCATGCTCTGGAGTATGGGTGCATTACACTTGGTATTATTTAGAATATTCAGGCTTTGGACTGGTTAGTAAGAGGCTCTGTGAAACCACTGTCTTGTTTTCTGTTCAGGTATTTGGTTTAATTTGCCTCTCTGTGTTGAACCTCTATCCCTTTACTTAGTCTCCCCTCTTCCTCCCAGTTCAAATTAGTGGCAGTGTTTGGGGAAATGAACATTTTCCTTTTCCTTTACACTTGCACCAGAACTTCAAAGGACAGAATGCCACTTCGTCCACTCTTAGGAGTGTAGTGCTATTTTATAGTACCCTCAGATTAAATACTGGGGTTGCTAATCTACTTCTCGCACCATAGTTCTTGTACTGAGGAACAGCCTCTTTGGAGCAGTGTTTGCAAAACCATTTCAGTGCATCTCACTATTACCAACTCAGAACTGCAACCTTATATAAGCCAGTCTCCATCCACTTTAACTCCAGAACAACTGCAGTGATTAATATTTATATAAAAGCTTTCATGTTTCCACAGCGAAATTGTCTCACTTTGAAAAGAAAAGGTGGGTTTTTCCCTGCTGACTTGGTGTGAAAAAGATTGCAAAGCTTTCAGCAAAAAAAAAAAAAAAAAAAAGGCTTTCAGCAGCACTGCAGCTGAGACAGGATCAGCAGAAGAACTAGGGTCATCTTTAATTCGGTATTTCACTTTGTGAAATTGCCTATTCTAAGAGAAATAAAACATTTACATGTATATTAACCAATGTTTGCCAGCTCTTGGAATAAAGCCAATTCTCTTAGGGCCAAACAAGTGCTTTGAGTGAATGAGTAATAATCTGCTATTGTCACTCCTAATTTATGGATGGGTAGATAGAGCAATGTTTGCCATTTTAAGTGTCCTATTCGCTTGAAAGACTAGAAATCACGATTAGCTATCAGCTTGGGAGTATCGATAGCATGTCTGTTTATAGCTGATTTACTTGGTATAGCTGTTGCGAAAGTTCAAAACCTCCCCACGTGATAAGAAGTAATTGTGGAAGAGGATGAGAATGCATGAAGGTTACAGAGGCTTTGGGACACTAATTTGGAAGCTACAGCCAGAGGCTGAAAGATACATGGCATATCCTCTTTATAAATGACATGCCAGGTCTTCCTGTGCCTCATTTATTTTCTGAGGAAATCTGTATCGTCATCTCACTCGTAATAGAAAATTAAAAATCTATGGATTCCCAAGATAATAGCAGTATTGAGTATTGTTGTTGATAGATAAGTAAGAGGGGGGCATAATACTGAGTACCTTACAATGACATTTTTCTGTGTCTCTAAGCCTTTCCATTTGCTTAATCTTCTAACAAATGCAGTTAAAAACAGTTTTGAAAACTTTGTTTTACACATTTATGAGCATGCTTTTGTCATGAAGTTAACAGCAATCTGGGCACAATTGGGGTGAATAAAA
Organism: Myiotriccus ornatus; assembly: GCA_036023395.1. Classification (NCBI taxonomy): domain Eukaryota; kingdom Metazoa; phylum Chordata; class Aves; order Passeriformes; family Tyrannidae; genus Myiotriccus; species Myiotriccus ornatus. Next base: position 37,051,041 of record JAYRBT010000001.1, on the reverse strand, counting down.
ATAGCAATGAGACTTTTTCTTTTGTTGAGAAGGATGGGTGTTTTTAATGGGAACACTTAAAATCCTACCCCCGTGAAGTCCGTATTAAATACTGCAGGGAGGCAAATAGCACAGCCCCTCTGGAGTAGGAGTTTAAGGGAACGAGAGTCACTCTTGAGACTAAATTGTCCCCAGAGTGTCCTGTGAAGCCTTCGGTGAGATCTCCTGACTGGCTGTGGAGGAGTGTGCTATATCACACCTAAATACGTACGTAGGAGATGGATGAGAAGTAGAAACCTCAGCTGTCAGCCACTAAAAGCAAAGAAACACAGTAAAGGGGTGAGGCCGATCATTGATGTCTGTCTTCTCTGATGGATGGACTCTTCCACTTCTCTCAGTCATTATTTCACTTCCATACAGCTTTTCTCCCATGCACTGGTTTGTCTTTCTTCCAGTTTTGCTGCTTTTCTTGCGCACTGAGGGGACTTTCCTGTGCTTTCTGTCTGGGCTTTATTGTCTCGATCACCTACTTGCACTGCATCGTAACTTTCTTTTTTCCTCCCCCTCACTCCCCCCCACTTCATTAAACTTCCTATCTGTCATCTTGTTAAATGAAATAACAGCAAGAGCAATTGGTGTTGATGTTGTAGATACCAGGATGTCCACAGCCCAGAATGCAGCCATTAATACTGTCTGTAAGCTGTGGAAGGCTGACTCTGAAGAGATGCCTAAGGACATGATTCCTCAGCCCCTCTGAAAGGTCAGACATAGGACTTAACTTCTGTATTGTGTAGCCTTAGCTGTCACTTGGTGTTCACAAGCACTTTGATAAGATTAAAAAGTAATATGTCCTTGTTTTGAGAGAAGGTCAAATATCACACGATTCAAACTCTACATTCAAACCCTGGATCACGGGCAGGAACCCTTAAACACCCATTTACTGAACATGCACAGTTCCCAAAACCATCCATGGGCCCCAGCACTGACTTGACTTCCACTGTTAGGGGTTCAGGGAACAACTTAGTTTGATTCTTGGGTGCCTGCTGTTGCACTGACAAGAGATATCCTCTGAATACTCTAGTAAAATAATATAATATATAATAATACACATATCAAATGTAGCTGATATAAACAATTAAGTAAAATGAGTCATATTTTTAAGATCTGGTCAGCAGCATCTTAATAAAAATGAGGGGGTGGGAGGAGAACTAACTGTACCACAATAAAAACAAACCCCCCACATTAAAGAGAAAAACCCCCCAAATCCCCCAAAACCCAACACCCATAAACCAAAAAAAACACCCCAAAACCAAACATAAAAAACCAACACCCCAAAGAGAAACAACCCCACCACCAACCTACCCTGCAGCTTGTAGCAATGTTTCTTGAAATTGCTCTAAAATATGGAACTATTAAGATTAATCTGAATCAATCTATACAGAGTAAGATAGATGTGTGCTTAGATCTCAGCAGCAGCAGGTGCTTGCAGTATTATAAATAGAAAGCAATACAAATTGAGGTGCTTATTAAATTTGCCTTTATGATGCTTTGAAGAATTGCCATAGAATAGAAAAGAAAAATTACCAGAGGCTCTGGATTAGAAGGATGACTTAAATAGCTGTGCTGCCAAAGGAAACAGACATAAACTAGAATAAGTGATATACTTGTTCAGAGAAGGTTATCTAACAGCAATTTGTCTCGAACATGGAGAGGTTGGCCAAGAGCTTTGGAGGGATGGGATTGAACAGAGGAGGGCTTAATTTTCTTTGTCAATTTTAATACAGCATTGAGTTTTAATATATCTTCCAGGAGATTGCACTGTAATCCTTTGCAGCACTTCTCTTTCTCAAGGTTTTCCTTAGTTCCCTTTTCTCCTTCCCCCAGCTGACAAAACCTAATTCTGCAGGAAATGTTTGTGTTTGTGAAATGGACTAGTTCAGAATTTTTGTTGACTTTTGGATGATGCCATGGTGAGGATCCTGTACGTTGTCCAGAATTTTCTGAAATTCTTGAAACGCTCTAGGGCCTTTGCAGAGAAGTGGCTGAGCAGAGCAGCTAACAAATCATCTAGTAAACTAGATCAGAGCAGAAGGCTCAACTCGCAGACTAATAAAAATAGATCTGCAATGTTTTTTTTCTTTAACGAGATACTCAAATTGGTTTAATTTGGCAGGGAGTATACCAGGAAATCTTAGTGTGGGAAAATCAGTGCTCTGGGGAGCAGTGAATTGTCCCATGTGAGATCTGCAGTACTACTTTTTAATAGCAAAGCACAGGCGTGCTTGCTGGTGGAGACAAGGTCTGCGATGGCATGGTGTCGCTCCTGCACCTTCATCACCTGGTTACTGTCTTGGAAAATGGCTGGCACAGAAACACTGAGGACATCCAGGTTAGAAATGGTGATAACACGTGTGCACCTGCGGAACGAGTGAGTCTATCGCTGAGTGAAGGGGGAAAGGGAACACAACAGGACTCCTGGCAAACATACCCTGATCTCTTTGGCACTGCACACGTGGGCTTACATGAGTTAAAGT
>JAYRBT010000001.1:37019723-37040800 GCA_036023395.1 Myiotriccus ornatus | reverse complement strand
ATAGCTGTGGCACCCTTACTGTGCTTGTGTACAACATGGGCTATAGGATTTCCTCATATCCCACTGAGCACTGGTTTTTCGGTGCTGTTTCTTACCAAGATGAACACAGCAGAATCTACAACATGCTGGACTTTTCCTGTGGGGAAGCGTTGTCTCTTGCAGCAACTGCCCGATCCTGATAGTCACAGCCCGGTGCCTGGTGGCAGCAGGAGCCTGGCAGTATCTTGTAGAGATTCACTGCTTCCATTTTATGGTTCAGTTAAGATGAACCCTAAGGCTCATTGCTCTGAAAACTGTGGGCCAGTTTCTACGCGAGTCCATCTTTGCCAGCAAAGCCAAGCAACCCAATCTACTGGAAACATATTTGGAAATTGATGCCAGATTCCCAAACTGGAGAGCATCAGCTTGCAATTCAAGTGGTGCTGACATTTGTGGGAAGGCTTTCTGTTCTAAGCTGTCAGATGTTAGCTAGTGTATGTAATTAACTTGGTATAATTTTGCTTCAGAATGAAATATTCATTCAAAAGAGACTTTAAAAAACATCCTGATGTTTTTAATGTCTGGCTAGCAAGTGACGCTGCTTAGAGCAAGGCATACATTTATTGTTAGAGAGATTGGTTTCATGGCAACTCCTGTTTGTTACTATGGTACACAGGAAGTCCCAGAGGCTTTTACTGTCTGTCACTTCTTGGGCCTTGTGAGTAATCTGGATACAAAACCCACTGATGTACACTAACAGTGGAGACAGAAAACAATACAAAAATACAGCCTGAAATGCTGTGGTAGTCTAATTATCCCAAAGGACAAACGTAAAACTTTATTTTGCATAGCAGTTCTTCCAGAGTTTGGTAATAAAGCTTGTGACCAGAGCAAGAGAAGAGGGAATGGAAATGGAAGGGGTAAAACAGCTTTCTTTTGCCCTAGAGGAAATTCAGGAGTTAGTTAGAGAAGTGATAAACAACAAAACCCAACCAGAAACCAATAGTTTGCAGAAGGTGGAATACCAAAAGCTCTGCCCTGAATCACTAAAAGAGTTGATGATTTGCTGGCAAGAAAGTTCTGAAAGTTTAAAAATTAACTAGTCACATTTGATTAAAAGATTGATACAGGGTGTTGTGTTTAGTTTCTCCATCCAACTCCTGTTTACCTCTCCATCACGAAGTTCACTGACCACTTCTGGTCTCTAAATCTGTTACATGTTTTGATTCTAATGGTGCAGCGTGTGGAAGGAATTAATTCTTTCCGTGACTCTAACTTTACTGTTCCCTCTTTTGAAAAATATCCCAAGCATCAAAATTTCCCTCCTTTGCTTTATCAAAACCAAAATGAAGGGTTTACCTTAAAGTGTAAGTTGAATTTGCAAAGTTTGTGATTGCAAAACAACTGCCTGTATGTGCAGGGGATGCAGAATTGATGAATCCAGCTGAACACTGAGATCTTGTCATGCTTGAGGTGTTTTTGGGGGGGGGTGTTGGTACTTTTTTGTTGTTGTTTTCATTGTTTGTTTTTTTAGATTGTATCCAGGAAGGACCATTTAAAGCCAGAAATATGATGGTTTGATATGTTGTTGGTTTTCTGCTCTGATAGTCTGGTTGGTTCCAGCAGTTCAATTTAGCAGAGTTATTCCACATTTTACCTTAAGTGTTGCAGTATCTCACTAACCTAATTGGCTGGATGAGATTCACAGCAGCCAGGTTGCTGCTGTTATGAGAAAGGGTGAAAACTCCTTTGTAGCTGCAGATAACCTAGAGGTGAGGATTGTTGCTTGGTATGTTTTAGTTTAGTTTTGCTTTTGTGGTTGGGCTGACAAATCAGGTTGAGTGCTAACACCACCAGAAAGCATCCAATTTTCAGTGAAACCTCTTTGTTATTTTAAAAAAAGTAGTCATAAGACGACTTGTAGCATTGACCAGAGATGACATATCAAGAAGAAGTTATGTCTGGGGTGAATTGAGAGACCTTTGCAGCTTTGCTTGATGACACGTGTTCCTCACCTACAGCAGCACATTAAAATCGTCTTTACATTTTGAAATAAGAGAAAAAGAAAAGAGGGAGTTGCAGTAACCCACTAATTTCTACGTACATTTTATTCTGAGTATGTTAGAGTGATGGAAAAACATGAATTCATCATTTACTTCAATTCAGCTCAGGATTTGACATCAGTAATCGTTACTGTCCAGATTTGTTTTTAGTTACGTGTGGCCTGTGTCCAGCTGTTGTGCCGCGGCAGAGCCGAGGGATGTAGCAAAGGGGAGTGTAACCAAGGGCTGGCACCCGCCCTCACTGCAGTCAAGGAATTGCCCCTCTGTAGGCAGCTCAGGAGCAAAAAAAATGGGTATGGAAATGCTGAGCACCTACTAATTTGCCTGATTTCACAGGCTTCTGTACCATGCTGTGTTTTTGTTAATCTCACATTATAGATACTTCTGCTTTTAAAAATTGTCTAGTAGATGCTTCAGAGCAACAGCCTTCTGCTTTACTAATGACTGCTTGTCTACACCAGTGATTTGTAAGCAGGCTGGTTATTGCTTGGGCTCTTTTTCTTCTATCAATGACAGCTGCAATAAGAGTGACAGCACTGAGTCATGTTATGATTTAGACTTTGTTCTGTGGCAGCAGAATCAGAAGTATTAAGCAGATCTTTCTCCCCATTTCTTCCTGTTAGAATACCCTTTATTCCAATAAATACCTGTTGTGGGTGATAAACACTTGTGGTAGGGTGTGTGCTTGCCTGTCCTCACTCTTGCAGGTTTGTGGGGAGCCACAGCCCCTGAGCAGGGGCCCACTGCTGTTTGAAAGAAGGGGCAGCTGGTACCCTGTGTTGACACAAGACTAATTCATATTATTTTCATTAAGTCTTCAGGTGTGTTACCTTGTTTGCCTTGGAGGATAAAATGTATGGTGCCAGGCTCTGTTTCTGGCTTAACAGAGTGCAGGTTCAGGGCTCTTGGACAGATACACACCATGATGAACTGCTTTAGTTTTTAAGGGGAAAGCATTACGTGGATGATCTGAGTGAGCACATTGAAGTTCTGTTTCCTTGAAAGAAGCTGCATTAGTGTCCATTGGATGAAAGATTTACCAAGTGGGACAGCAAATGGTTTTAATAACTGGAATATGAATTGCTCTTTGTCTTGCAGTTTCTTGCACAGCCAACCACTTGAAGGAGAAGGAATTCTTCAGCCCCTTATTTCAAAAGACCTTGGACTATTTCCTGCTGTTCCACTCGCTTTGCTCCCACATTTCGGCAAACAAAAGATCCGAAGAGGAGGATGAGGCAGCTAAGAGGAAAACCCAAAAAAGAGACCTCCAAAGATAAGAAGGAGAGAAAACAGGCAATGCAAGAGGCTCGGCAACAAATCACCACGGTGGTGCTTCCCACACTGGCTGTGGTAGTACTGCTGATTGTTGTGTTTGTTTATGTAGCGACTCGTCCAAATACAACTGAATGATGCAGCTTTTCAGACTCTCTAGCTTTGGAGTATTAATAATTATATCAAGAGCCAAAAGGAACTCTCTGCCACTCTTTTAGTACTTTACAAAGGAACTTGCTGGTATTTTCAGTCTTTCTCTTGGTTAGGGTCCTGCGGATTCTCTTTAGGAATGTAACATAAAACGTATTAGTGAATGTGCCGATACGTTTTATGGCCCAGTTCATGTGCCTTTCAGACTTTTAAAATGGTGTTTTTCTTAAATCTGTTTGAAGCTCTATATTGTAAAAGGAAATTGTGTTCTGCTATAAATTTGTAAAAAATCAGCTTTCAGCTTTTATTGTTGTTATGGATAATGTTGCTCCCATGAGCTCTTGTATGTCTACTTCAGAATTTCCAAAGAAGTACATTTCTTCTTTGTACTTTATGTCATATGAAGTGCTTTGATTCAGAAAGGATATATTTATTTTTTGAATAAAAGAGAGAAGTCTTACTTGGAATCTTCAAATTATTTTGCAAAAAAAGTGACTTACTGTGAAAGCCTACATTGTGTAATAATTTTTTCATTAACCGCTATATAGTTCACTCAAAAAGAATATCTTTTTGGTGTGAGATGCCAGCATGCAAAGCTAATACTTCAGGATCTGCTGGAAGGAATCTTACAGAATTTGGAAAGGGAGATTCTGCCAGGTTATGGTGAAGTAACTAATAACAATCTACATAAATACAGATAGTTGTTTATCTGAATGTTCAATATTTAAATCTGTAAAAGTGGCAATAAAAAGGCAATTTTGGATACAGCTCTTGATTATTTTTTTAATAAGGACAGTAACACGAGTGTAACTTTGATCTCTTTGCTGAAGTGAGTTGCTGTCCTGTGACATGCCTCATCCCCTCATTTGAAGGAAGCTGTGAGCACAGTTTGGGCAGTTTTATTCTAGTAAATCAAGCTATACATTCTTATCAAAATGCTTCACTGACCCTGTGTTCTACTACAGCCCTTTCTCATCCAAGTCTTTTAAGGCACTCAGTAGGCATTAACCTTCAGAAGACTTTGGGGAGGGAATTTGAGAACTCTTCACTGCTGCTTAAATGCAGGCCAAGCAAGGAAGAACGTGATGCTACGGGGCACTGAAGCATGGCAGGAAATATTTCTGTCGAAAGTCAAAGACCCCTCATTTCTTTCCCTCACATGTTGCCTTTTGGCACAGGGATCATCCCAGCAAAGTCAACGGGACTGTTCACAGAGTTCCAGTGACAGGGGGAACTGTGCTTCCTGCATTTCCCCTGTGTACTGCTGTGCAGAATGCTGCTGCCAGCCAAAGTTACTGTACAAAAAACCCAATTTATGCAAGCAAATGCAGGTCCTTGTAGTGCACTTTGCCCTAAGGCCTGTGTTCCCGCAGTGGGATGAGCCTATGGCCAGCTATAGGCCAACACCATTCAGAATGACACAGATACCTGGTGGTGCAGGGATGGCCACGGCTCCTGACGCTTGCTGTGCCACTGCTGGCAGGAGTGTCTAGAATTAAACTAGCTCTGCAGACTAAGGTGTTTTTGAAATTCAAAATTCACTAAAAGCTAAAAGGAAGAGGTTGGATAAACTGTTAGATTGTTCACCTGCTCAGCTTGCATCATAGTTTTTGGGATATAAGCACAACAAACGCAGACAGGATGGCCATTGTGGTGTGCCCACGAGTGATCAGCGGCAAGTCTGCTGTGGAACCCATGTGCTCAGTGAGCCGTGTACTGACACTGAAATTATCTGTGCTTTGCACTGAGAACTGCTTCCTTCAGCTGGAAAGTGATGCATCTGTAAAAGTAATTGCTTAGTCTGTGTCATCTCCCAGCTGTTTCTGTTCTCCCCGGCACCAAATCCTTGTCCTATTTTTATTTTATCCTCAGTCAGGGATGGCTGTAATGGAGCTCTGGTAGATTGCACCTTTTTCAGTGGAGCTGTTCAGCTTGAATACAATTTGTGCCTGAGGATGCAAACAAACGTGTGTGTATTTTACGTATGTGTGTCCTGGGGTACTTGGTGTCTTGGGCATCTAGGATGGAAGCAGAGTTTCCGCTAATCACTTCCATAGATTCCTCCTCATCCTTCTCTTTTGTAGATCCGTAACCAAGATTTTAATGTCCCTGCTTGTTCTATGATACTTTCTGATGGCTCTAACAAAGTCCCTGTGACATTCCCATGTCTGAGCAGTAGGCTTATTTCAGTCTCTTCCACCTGCAGGGCTTTTTTATGAGCCCAGGCAATGATTTTATAATTCGGAGAGCTTTCCCTGAAATTGTTCAGAGTCCTTATGAGATTTTTTCCCCCTTTTCATTTTCTGCAAGAGTTGAGTCTGTGACACATGAGAGCAATGAGCTGATGTACTGGTTGATAACAACTAAATAGGTAAAAGGTCAGTTGGGTTAGATAACATCTATGATTAGTCCTCTAATGAGATATTTCATTTTTGCTGCTTTTTCTTATTCCCTCTATCTCTTGTAATCTGCAAATTCTTCAGGTCACAATAATAATCTTTTCAGAGCCAAATGTCCATTAATATGTACCTATAGCTTGATGCTAATAAGAGACACTGTGTATTTCACTTCCCTGAAATGTGCAATTTTACTGAGTGCTAATTGAGAGGAAAATAGTGTTACACATTCTGAATGGTTCCTTATGCAGAAGCTGGAATTGATTTCACAGTTCAACTCTTAAAAAAAAATACTTTTTTCCCTAGTAAACAGTGAAGTTGGATTCTAACATTTTCTACCAAATTCCCTTTTACTAATATTGAATATGAGAATGTGCATTTGTAAAAAAGGTATGAAGCCTCTGCAGACAGAAACTGTCAAAAATCACTGGGTAATAATGGGGAAGTAAATTAATGGCAGTTGCCCAAATGTCAACTTGTGTGAGCTTCTCATCTGAAAGTGTAACTGTGTCTCTGGTTTTTTAACTGTATGTATTACTCCAACTGTCAGTTGCCTTCAAAAATGCTTTAGAAATAGGGTTTCAAACCTTTTCCCAGTATACAGTAGCTTGTGGGCAAAACTGAATGATTTATTACAAGCATTTTACCAGAAAAGTCATGCTGAGATACTTCTTCAGCAGCGTCTTACGATATAGTTTCCAAGAGTGCTCATTATCAGGTGAAGTCATTAAAAACCTGCCATTGCATTCTATCAAATTATAGAAGCAGTTTTTTAAACCCAATTTTCCAAAGCATAAATCACATCTGAGTCAAATACTTAAAACATCAAGGTTTGAATGGAGTTCTATAAACGTCTGCAAAGTGCTAAGAAAACAAAGCAATTGTGTCAAGCATTCTTGCAATGACTAAGTGCCCATCTGTGTTAAACATGGACCCAGCTCCCCAAAACCAAGTGAGAGAAGCCAGTGGCACTGCCTGTGGTCTGGAGGAAGAACCACACGTACTTCTAAGAGCTCAGAGAGATTTACTTATTCACATCCTGATGTTCTGTTTAAATACATACATCAGAGAAGAACTGTTCTTTTTCCAGACTGTTTATGTTCAGGTTTGAACACTCCTGTAGGTGAGAAGAGGTGAGTTCAGCTCTTCCTGAGAAGAGCTGAACTAGAGCCTGCACTTTGACTCTGGTTTGGACCTGCACTACAGAGATGATGACACTAAGCTGGGAGGAGCTGATGACTCGAGGGCAGAGAGGCCTTGCAGGGAGACCTTGACAAATTAAACAGATGGGCAATGGGCAATCACCAATCTTACGAAGTTTAACAAAGGCACATGCTGGATTCTCCATGTGGGACAGGGCATCCCTGGATGTGTGTATAGACTGGGGAATGAGAGGCTGGAGAGCAGTGCCGCAGAGAGGGACCTGGGGGTCCTGGTCGATTGCAAGTTAAATACGAGTCAGCAGTGCCCTGGCGGCCGGGAGGGCCAGCCGTGTCCTGGGGGGCATCAGGCAAAGCATCGCCAGATGGACGAGGGAGGGGATTGTCCTGCTCTGCTCTGCACTGGAGCGGTCTCACCTTGAATACTGTGGGCAGTTTTGGGCACTGCAATATAGGAAAGATATGAAGCTCTTAGAGAGTGTCCACAGGTGGGCAACGAAGATGAAGGGCCTTGAGGGGAAGCCGTGTGAGCAGTGGCTGATGGCACTTGGTCTGTTCAGCCTGGAGAAGAGGAGACTGAGGGGAGACCTCACTGCAATCTACAACTTCCTTGCGAGGGGAAGAGTAGGGGCCAACACTGATCTCTTCTCTGTAGTGACCAGTGACGGGACCTGAGGGAATGGCCTGAAGTTGTGTCAGGGAAGGTTTAGGTTGGATATTAGGAAAAGGTTTTCTTCACCCAGAGGGTGGCTAGGCACTGGAACAGGCTCCCCAGGTAAGTGGTCACACCACCAAGCCTGCCAGGGTTCAAGAAGCATTTGGATGATACTTTCAGGTACACGATGTCATTCTTGGAGTGTCCTGCACAGGGCGAGGAGTTGGACTTTTATGATCCGTGTAGGTCCCTTCCAACTCAGGATATTCTATGATTCTTACCAGGAGAACTTTCTTACCAGAGCAGGTGGTTCCAGTTCACACGCCATGCACCAGCAAAGCAAAGCCCTGCCATCCATGCCCCAGCTAAGCATCTTCATCATCACTACAGGTGGAGCTCTTAGCTGATGTCTTCTGCACACCACCTTTATTTGGTGAAGCTTCAAGCAAAAAAACTTCTTGCTATGGTGGTTACATGGGATGCTGAGGAGCAGGGCTTCTGTAGGATTTCTTGCTCCATGTGTAATTTTACAAGGGTTAACATCAAGTAAATTCTTCATCTGTTGCAAGAAATTTGGTGACACAATGATTCAGGACTGTTCTTTGCATGCAAACATGTTCTCATAAGGTAACTGGGCATTTTTTTCTTCATAAATCCATTTTGAAGTCCCTGGTAGTTTGGCTAAGAGCAGATCATAAGAACAAACTGATCAGTCTGTTGATTTAGGAAGGGACACTGCAGTGCAGAATATCAGTGTCTAGGGTCACTGCTCAACCCATTAGCCGAAATTTATATGCACTACATTAAATTGCAGCCTATTTATGGATTTGAGGGTGTCCACGTGATTAAACAGAAACTCCAACACAGTGAACTTTGAGATCTGATCCCTATAGTGAGGAAAAAACAGCACACAGTTCCCATACTGGTTTGGCCAATTTCAACAATCTCTGCTTTGAACTATCCTTAGTCTTGCATTTTCTCGGGAGACTACTGTGTCTGAGAAAAAAAACCCAAAACACTTCCCTAGCACAAGGCAGTTAGTGTAAAATCTAGTGCATAGCTATTCTGAATGGAATTAAATGGGGGAAAATGTGCTTTTGAATGCTATAATTGCCTCTCATAGGTTGTAAAGCCAGACAAGAATGTAATCCCATGATACAGGCCAAGGACCTTCTACCAGTGCCCTCTGCCTTCTCCCAGGTGTTGAGTCTCTGGGAGACCCAGGAGCAGAAAGCAGCAGGACTGGATGGGGTCCAGTACATACCTGAGCTGGCTGTGTGATCCAAGCTTTGATGACTGCCATGATATACCATAGCTGTAAAGTCACCTGAGGCTCACCTCATTAGGCAGTCTCTGTTGGTGGCTTCTTTCTCATTCTCACTGCTGGTGTTTAGTCTAGCTTTGAATTATTAATTGCTGGTGGGCTTGATTCTAGGCACTGTTGTACCATTGTTGTCAGGAATTATAAGCCATTCCACTACAATAAAGCCAGAACAGTGAAACTGGGAGGGTCAGGCACTTTCTGTAGTATCTCTGATCACAGCAGAGATTCATTAGCCTTTGACTGGGTGAGCTAAAATCATAGTTGAAGTTTACCCATTGGAAAAGCAAGAAAGCTGTGCCTCTGGTCGTTCATTTTTGTGTTCATTTGGCACTTGTGTTTTGCTGCTGCAGTTTGCACTCCTCTCTGCATGGCTCTGAGTACCCACCATCTGACACACTCCCATTCTTACCTTCCTAAATTTCCCAGAGATAAAAGGAAAGAGTAAGACGTAGAAGAAAATGCATTAAATACTCAACTTCCATGTGAGGCCCCTTTAAATGATTCTGTTCAGTTACTGTCATTTCAGGCCCCTCAGAGTAAGTTTTGGGGAGTGAATTGGACAGCAATGCTCTGGCAGCTCTTATGCCACCAACTATTTCAAAATTACATCTTGATGAAACATGTTGGCAATTGCGTGCACATGACCTCGTTTTTTCCTTCAGCAAAAGCTGGTGGCAGCCTGAGCCATTGTTCTTTGTATTTAAAACAAGTCTTTCAACGGGGAGCCAAAAAAATGCTTTTCAATAAAGCTTTGAAAAATCATCAAAGTCCAGCTGCTTACAAAAAATTTTCCATTGCCTCGTTATTCATGAAGTAGAATAGAAATTTTCTATGTGTTTTGGGCAATCCATAGCTCCTGAACATTGTGCCTTGTCCTGTCAAATGAACTTAATGATTAATAATTCTTTTTTTTAAATTTTTTTCATTTTCATTTATGCTTTCAGGCATTTATAGCCTTGGACCCTTCTGATATTCCTTTTTATGACAATATACATACATGCCCAACCTCTGTTTATATGGTGCGTTATTTCTCAGTCTTTATTATTTTCGCTGTACATCATTCTTTAAAAATTTTTTTGCCATGATAATATCAGGAACACGTTTCTTCCTTCAGAAACCTCTCACCAGCTCAGTCAAGTTTCTACCTTTTAATACAATTAAGGTATTCAAACCAGTGTTGTGGCTCCAACCATACTGTGGCAGCAAAGGGCTCATTTAAATTGGGGACTGTCAGATGAGCAACTTAGGCTGTTTGGCTGGGAAAGAGAAGGGTGACCTTTCTGGTAGGTAGGTGTTCAAAAAATGGCACTTTGATCCATACTGTCTAAGCACATTTGTGGCATAATATACTGAGCAGGCAATAACAATAACAAGTAGTCTGCTCAGATACAGGTACTTTGCAGTTTTCAGTGCTTTTTATAGGGACTTTATTATATGTTGTTGCACAAAAACCAGGTGAAATTAACTCTGTTAATTTATTAGCCAAAATTAGTAGCTTGGAAAGATATTTAAAAACTTTAGGAAAAAAAATCTTTTTCATTTTTTGATAATTTCATTCACTCACTCTGTATCATCACACAGACCTTGAGAGGTATCCTCATGCCTGGACTGGACTCAGACACACACATTTCTTTGAAGACATGGAGCATACTGTTGCTTGTATGTTTAAATGGCTAACTGCTTAATTTTTTCTCTCTCACCCTTCTGAAAGACAATAATTTGCTGTCTTTTTGCTTCTACAGATCTTGCCTGGCTAAAAATTTAGCTTCATTTTCAGAGGTTCCTGAATTTCTTCAGTAGTTCTTTTACATCTCCCAGATGCATCTCCCCTTAAGTTGAGGATGCATACATATTTAGTTAGTTCAGATGTCCTTCCGTCATCTTTTTATTCAGTCCTTGTTCCTCCAGCTGAGTCTAGTAATTTTCCTGAATTTTTCTGTAAAAGATTCTTTGGTGTCCTCATCTTCATTACTCATTTTACTGCAAGCTGAGCCAAACTGGTATTTAAAATCTTGGTATTTTGTGTAAGTGTGATGTAGTGTAGTTTGTCTTAATGGAAGTATCACATCGAAAAAGAATTTACATTTTAGCCATGGTCTTGAATATTAATGAGACTTCTTTTACTCACAAACTGGAGCAGTTTGACAGCCTGGTATTATTTTTATCCAGATTTTCCCAGGAAGTTGGCAACAGTATATGCTAGAAAGCAGTTCTTCAGTATCTCATTCGCTAAAATTGGTGGTTCATCAACAGTGTCTGTAATTTCTGTTTCGCTTGCACAGCAATAGAATTCAGTATGAATTGCAAATAAAAGGAGTCTCAACATTATGCATTTTTTCGGCACATGGAGTTGAATTAACTCTGCTCAGTTATATAACTCTTCCTATGTTGTAGAAAAACGTAAAGAATTTAGGTCCTTACCTAAGACAGATCACAAGTTGTCTGAAGTTAAAGGTTTTTTTTCCTGTTCCAATGTAGTTAAACAAGGAGCCAGAACATCAATACCCAAACAGATGCTTTTGAATACAGGATTTAAAAATCGTAAAATGTTAATGTGAAGATCAGGCTCTGCCTCAGGTGAAGTCTAGAAGTCTGGTAAAAAGGGCAATATGGGTGTCTTTAAAATATGTGATTTGTCTATTCATGTTCCTCTAATGGACTGACATGGCTTAGAGGGTAATAAAGAAAGAGATCAAACTTCTCATTTCCAAAGTCCCAAGGGCGACTTCCACAGCCAGGAATAACCAGAGCATAGATAAGCTCTTTATGCCCGGAGCCATGACATGGCTAAAGGCCCTCATTATTCTTCTCTACAATCTAGAGAATTTCTCTTGGCTGATTCCAATTTCAAGGGAATAATTCCACTTATTAGCCCTCTGTACACTACAGAATTTTAATATCTTACTTATTTTACAGAGCTGCAACATGGTCTCTGCTGCACACAATTTAACTGTTCAAAACACACCTTTTTATTTTAGAATATGTTTAGTTTATTTTGTAATATAGTCTAGTTACAATATACTTAAATCCATAGGATAATGATAATCTTATTGAAAACTTGGTACTAAAAATAAATGCTGTTGGCAATGTGCCTAAATACATTAAGCAGCTAGTTGCAGATTTTAGTTTTAAGAAACTCATGGGTCATTACCTGGTTTTCTTTTCTTAATTGTGTGACTGGCTTAAGTATGTCTGCTTTGCTGTATTCTGGCATGTTTTTTTAGAACATTTTCAGAGTGTCTTTGCAGCTCTTCAAGGTGCGAATTTAAACGTTCTTCAAACTCTCTTGCATGTTTATCTTCCTCTTGAAGGAACTTTTCTGTTGTTGCGAGGAAAGACACCTCATGGGGAGACTGAGCAAGGAACAGAAAATCGTGGTTAGTAAAAGCCAGCAAATACTACAACGTGTTTGCATTGTCAGATTCTAGGTATGAAGAACATCTTGACCTATAGCAGCTAATAATGCTATAATGCTTTATACCTCACTAAGAAAACATGAATTTGAGCATAAATTTTTAAAGGCATCCCTGTGCCTAAAGGACATAGAGTGAACATGATGTTTGATTATCTCTGATATTCACAGCATTAGAATGTAGATTTAGGATTAAAAATTTAAATATTCCATTAGACAGAATTAGGCTGCTATGGAACCTCCAAATTCTTTGGATCGCCTACAGGTTATGTTAGTTATTTGTATAATGTAGACCAATCCAGAGGACAATAACCTTTCTTGGAATTACAAAATATAATTAGGGTTGGATACTGCTGATTGCCTCCTGGAATTTTAGCTCTCTGCTTCTGTGATGTGATGCTTTCTGAGGAAAGGAAGAAAACCTATGCTCATTTCAGTACTATTAACTCCAAGCCCTGACATCCTGGAGAATGTACCAAACTCTATTCGCTGCAAGTAATTCAGCTGAAAAATCTTCTTTCCATTTAATGAGCATTTAGTAGCCTCAGACATAAACCATACCAAAAATCAGCCTAAAATGGTTGTCAAGGGATGCAGACTTGTATGAAGCAAAGGACATGAGTGAGTCTTTGCTGGAACAAGTTCTAAATTTTTATGCAGCAATTTTTGTTAATTCTTTTGCAAATGCTTAAGATGCATTTATTGGAATGTCTTTATCAAAAGAAATATGAAATAATTTTTCTAAAGATACTATGCTTATTTAAATACATTCAATGCTTATTTGTATAGATAAATACAATTTTATGACATGACTTTAATATTTGACTAAGAAAAAAACTTAGTATAGTAGCATTAATATTAAAAGAAATATATTCTATATAAGGTCATATATTGAGAAAAATAATTTATATTTTTAATCTTAATTAAACCATATCTTAAATAGTTTTAGTTACTGATTGAGTTATTTGTCTACAATCTTGTGTTTTGCTTTTTCTAGAATTTAGAAAGGAAAGTTAATATCTCAGTACATCAAATAAGAATTCAGCTATTCAAATGTTCTGTGCTAAAGGCAAATTTTATTACACCTGTAAGCTTTTACTCTAGGCTCCATTGTATCAAAATGAGGTATCCTGTGTAGAGACAAATTTGGGTTTTGTTTTCAATTTCGATGAAAACTACCCTTTAGCAGCTTGTAAGTCCAAAAGATGCTAGGTAGAGAAATGCTTTAAAGCACCATTCTATTCAAACTCTTTGCAGGAGACTTTGAGATGAAATTTAGAGATTTCCTATGGGAAACCCCTTTTCTTTTCAAAGTACAGCAAGTAAGCAATAGCTGGAAATTAATTCTGAATTTAATACCATCCTTCCAGAGTGAGGCAGGCTTCCTGATGTATAGGGCTCCTAAAATGAAATTCACAAATCAAGAAGAATCTTCCTTTTTTGGAAACTCAAAGGTATTGGATCACTTTGTGCCACAACAGTCTTCTATCAATCCATGCACTAGCAGGAATAAGAAGGAATGCCAGTCTTTTGAAGTTGAAGAAACTGGAGGGACATCACCTGTCTTCTGGTTTTTTTCATCAACGCGTGCATGATTTCCCATCCATAAATTATCAATGTTTTCACATGAAGAGTTTTTTCTGAGATTCTGAATGCCACAGCCATATGCACATGTATTCCTTCATGAGCTAGATCACAAATACATCTCCTTGTGATGTTAGAATTCACTGATAGAGTTGGCAGTACTATTTTAAATTATTTGAAATAGGCTTTTGTATTATGAAGAGGACATTGGATTTGGAGGCTTTACTTAAAGAATCACCATGTGTTTCACTTACTGAATACCAGCTCTGAAATCACCAATTCAATACTGAGCAAATACTTGCAGTGAGAAGCATGAGAAACTGGGAAAATCTCAATCTGAAATATGAATTTAATAGGAGTCATCACCTAGAGAAAAGAGTCTTGTTGGACTTTTCCATACGGACAGCAGGTTTACACAGGTGCTAGTCTTCGGAAACACTGCATCAAGTTACAAGAGATCCTTAGAGATTCATTATAACAACGCTTACAGTTAGTGACTTGTCATTGGAAACACATTGGCCTCATGATCAAGCCACCTTCCTAAACTGCTGATGTCCTTTGCTTCAACTGGTACTTACTTTGATGTGTTTCTTCTTGAAATACACTGTAAACTCCAAATGAGACATTTCTGAATTCCCTCACAACTGGGAGAAGAATGTTTATCATTTAGAATAAGCAGGTCATGGCTCCCCACTGAGGGTCAGACATCACAGAATATGATTTTAGATAGGTCCCTAATGCACTGTTTTTCATGCACTTTGAAAGAAGGTTTTATCTAAACAGTTCTAAAAGGCAACATTCCTTGTTAGCAACTACGCTTTGCTTTCCAAGCCTCTGGTTTGTTCTCTCATTATGTTCTTTATTGTCTTTACTTTTGGCATCTGAGGAAGAAAAACGATAAAGAAGCTGCTTTAATCCATGCCTCAGATGAGATTCATAGTCCCTGGTTTTGAATTTCTTTTCCTCGGATACCGCTTCTTTTATGTTTTTTGGTTTTCTAACAGGATCTGGATAGAAATGGGTTCATTGTAAGCTTTCCATCTAACTTGTTTGGGTAATTAGGCAACAAGGACTCTACTTTTTCATTTCCACACTGCAGCTGATCTCATATTTCTTTGGTGTATGCCAGTAATGAGAACTACCTTTTTGCCTCATTATTTTCTGGAAATGAAGAAGTTCACCTGATAGAGATGCATATTTCTACATATAAAATACGTCTTCTCCTTAAATAAGAACTACCCAAAGTGGTTATGAATTAACTCTGAATTGGTAGGGAGAAGCCCTTCAGGAATGGCTGTTCTCTCTCAAAGACTACCTAATTGATTTGACTAGAGTTAATCTCTTATTTGCCCCATGAGTTGTCCCAGCATTCTTAGATGTACCTTCATCAGCGCAGCAAGAATGTTTTAACACTTGGGATATTTTTACATTTAGATTCCAAATTGTGAGTGGTCAGACCACAGTGTCATAGTCTTCTTATGCTTAAATGCTTCTACTTTCCAGGAAAAATTTTGTAATACTTGAAGTAGAAATTGGTCTGGCTAACTTTAGTCTCACTGTGACTAAATGTTGCAGCTTTTGGGAGTCGTTTCCTCTAACTCTACACTGGAATACATCTTAAGCAGCAGGTACAGATGTCTTAAACATGCTTCTGCTCATATATGACAATAAAATTTGAGATGGCTAGGAAATTGCTAGGAAGACTTTTAGAGGGTCTAAGTACCTAATCAGCTAGGTAAAAGTAATACTTAAGACTGGGAGGCATGGACTACAGCATGCCTCAGGATAGGATCACAACTGTCAAAATAACTCCTAATAATGTCCAGTGGTAGAATTTCCACAACTTTCCATTGCAATCTATTTATTAAGCAAGTTCCCATAATAATGCTAGAAAGTTTTCTAAAGCCTAATTTTAATTTTCATTGCTCCAGCTCAACTCTTTTTTTTATTTCCAAGCCTTGAAAGCAAGAAAAAATATCTGTCCAGCATCTGAAAAGAAACATGAGAAGGTATTTGTGACTAAAAGATAAGACAATCATTTTTTGAAATTGTTCACTTCAGAAAGAGAGCACAGCCCAAAGTACTGTTCAGAGAAGAAGTATTTCCCTAGATTTGGAAATCCTAGAACTAAGAATTTTTGGGGTTATTTCCAGTGAATTCCAGCTGAGCTTCCTAGTTTATTCTAAGGCAAGAATTACTCTACACATGTAACCTCTAAGTAAGTATGTGAAAGGGCAGATGTTCCAGTGGAACATTTACTAATCTTGTCTGAACACTCTCTACCAGAAGGAGAGATGTAAGTCTTTGTCTAAAGACCAAGAGACTGTTTTCTCTCTTCCCTCAATACCGCAAGAGTAATTTTGGTATTTATCAGGATATCACCTGGAAATCTGATGTTTTCAATTTGTGCTACATATATGCTTCAGAAAAATAGTGCCTTATAACATTGTCAGAAGTCTTGAACATACTGGAGATTTCACTTGGGTCCTGTCCCTGTGTCCTCTTCCCCACAAGTCCAGAAAACTCTGTCAAAGAACTCTGGTTTGCAACATACTGTATCTTTTTTCCCCCTTCTTCTCCTTGATGCAATGGCTTTCCATTTGAACACGGAACTCTAGAGTAACAGACTGTTGAATGATTTCAGCACTAAAGCTGTGGTATCCAACATCAACCTGAGTGATGATTTTATTTAAGTAGTCTGAACTTGTACCTGCTTCAATGCCACTGATTTGGACTTAGTCTCTGTGCGGGAAATGTCCCTTGCTTAATGGTTTTGTTACGTACTTTGCCCACACACCACCTGGAAAGTGTTTTCCCTATAATTTAGTCAATTGCCTTAGCATTGACCCTGTCCTGAGTGCCAGCTGGGAAATAGTTTCACTGTAAAAGTGTCTCAGAATGGGCATTTTTCCCAGGCTGGCTGAAAACAGAAGCTTAGCGGTCTCACCTCTCTAAAACTTCTGACAGAAGAGAAAAGAACTGGTGTTTAACAGGCTCTTCTGAAAAGGTCCAAACAACTCCTTTCATGATTAGCACTTTAAAGAGGAAAACTCTCAAGCTATGAGAAACCAAAAGCCATTTACTTAAAATTCCTGTGGAACATCAGAATATAAAAAAATGGAAGTGAGGTCAAACACCCAGGACTATTGGGTGGTTTTCACTGTTCTCAAGCTACTGGGACAGAGATGATGGGACCACAGTCAGCAAAGGGCTGCACTGCAATCCCTGCTTCCTAGGCAGGCCATTACTGTGGTCCTTCCTATCAACAGTGAGATTCTGGAATGTGGAAGCAGTCTTCCAGCAGTCATGTCTCTGATAGGAAAGGATGTCTGTTTGCTTCCAAAGTGAACAGCAGAACTGGGATACAACAACCACAGACTGCTTGAAGATGACTGTTGGTGTCAACAATCCTCTTCGCTCTTACTTAAGGTGACAAGTGGCAAGAAAATTGCCTGTAAGTTCACCCTAGTAATGCTGAAGTCTTCCCTCTTCTACAAGCTCAGCCACAGGCCTGCAGCTGAGGACCTCCTGGTTGCAAAGATCCATGTATCACAGCTGGACAGAAGGATGTTGACAGTTCATTCCTTACCTTGTTAGCTCCCATACTTAATGATGGCAGAGTTCCATGGTTTGAGGTCAGGAAAATGCCTGCTAAGTTTTCAAGTGCAAAAAAATAGTGGCCTGTAGGGAGGCCTAAGGAAGAATAGCAGATACTAAGGAAGAGGATAAACCTCAAATTTAAAGAGAGATCTTATGCCAAAGAACTATGGAAAGTTTTTATTAAGTTGTCCTAGGCAAAGTGGGATTTGTCCCACTAGTCATGGAGGTTGACAATCTCCAGCCTATAAGACTAAAAGAAAGAATGCTATGCTATTTCTCTTTAATTTAAGAAAAATAAGGATTACAGCAGTTAAAATTTCTGTTCCTTTTAAGATAAAATAACTAATATATAGAAAATAGTTGCTGTGATTCCTCTGATTTCATCCATCAGTCAGATGCTGTAGGAACTTGTCTAGCAGCACTTATAGCAGTAACTTTGCAGGTATCATGGAAATACACACTTAGAGCAGAGTGCTATTACAAAGGCAATACGATGCAAAATGCCCCAGTATAGAAGCCAATAAGCTAAAATTCAGAAATCTTTCTCACAGTCACATAATAGCCGGTAATTATCACCATCCTTATAAGAAGAGTCATACGGCTCAGTAGGGGATGTTTAATCTCCAGAAAAACTACATTTCTGTTAGGGTAAGGTATTTCCATTTTTGCTGGGCTGACATTGTATAAATAATAATGACAGCAAGGGTGATCTAATTTTTGGCTCCTCCAAGGCTGCACTTGGTCCACTGATGGATTTTTGAGAATGTATTAGAGGAAAATAGTTACTTACTGATAAATTGATTTCTTCTGATGATTTTATTTCTTCTCCATTGTATGCAGGGCTCAGTAAAGTGCCTGTTCTGCCCATTTTAGGACAAGGCCCACCAAAGCCCAAAGGATACCCCACTGGTGGTGATGGAGATTTAGAAACTATTTTCTTTTCGTGACCTCTGTGAAGTGACTGAGAAGATAAAATGCTGTCACTTTTTGACCCAGTGATATTGCCTCGGCCATATAAAGCAGGACTACAGTTTCTGTGGTGTGCACTGGCATGAAGCATAGCAGTCTGTTGACATTCCATTTCCCATGCATCTTTATTCTGGAATGATCTAAAACAAAAAAAAAATCAAAGTATGAAAACCAGTTAAAGCTATTAAGCTATCACAGCAAAGCCAAAGGCTTTTGTTTTCTTTGTTTCCACAGTTTTGGTTATTTAGCTGTTCAAACTGCTTCATGCATGAAGTTGTGGGCATTACCAAGTTGCAGCAATTTAGCAACTTTCCACCTAAGTTACCGTAAATGCCAGGGTGTGCATTCTCTTTCTGCTTCAGCTGTGACTTAAATCACCCTAATTTAAACCCTTTCCCTGGAGCATAAGTTGAGGAACCTTGCCTGGGCTGGAATAACTGTGGCAGGACAAGAGCTAAAACACAAACTCACTTGAGGTGTTGAAGATGCCAATACTCTTTAAGTGTTTGTTACCCATCCTCTGCTAAAGATTACCGTTCCTTTAGCTTTTCAGTAGAACAAACTATGGAAGCACTACTCAGCCATGTCCTAGCTTATAGTATGATAGGAACTAGAGTGAATTTAGCCAAACAAATAAAGGAAATGAAATACGAAAGTGTGAGATGAGAGACAAAACCTGTTATTACTGGTTGGATTATTAGTAAATGTTGATCTAATGTCACCTTAAACATGTTCAAATAGCTAGAGTTTAGAATAAATAAATAAAAAATAGTACACGAATATTTGATCCTGCAGTTTTAATTAGTGGCAATGCTAATTTTGCCACTAATTGATTAATATAAAAAAATAGATTTTTAAAATATACTTGCTAAAAAATTGTACAGGAACATGCTTTTGCAGCTATAAGTGAAATTTTCAAGCTTAAGAAAGAATTTTTAAATATTTTATTATGATATTTCATAACTCTTTTATCCCCTTTAGAGTGATAAGAATGATCAGAATTGAGGTATTATATATGTATATATATGTATTCATATTTATATAAATATTATGTATATATTTGTATTCATTTGCAGTTCTGTAAAGCTAAAACTATTACAGTAACAGCAACTTAGAAAGAAAAGACAGCTATTTTCTTCCCATTCAAAATATCTTCTTTTCCTGACAGTTAACTGAACAATTCTGATACTGTATTGATCAAAGCAGAATTTTGAGACTAGCTTGGCCCAATGTCTGCTGAATTGCACTAATTATCAGTGGCATAATTCCTTGTATCATATGTCAAAACATGCAAAAAAATTTATTTCAGATATTAATAAATTCCTGTTACAGTATTTCTGATTGAGGTAAAAATTTCCATTGTACTGAGGCCTGTGCTTATGATGAAATTTTAATCTTGGGAGGTAACCACTAGAAGATGATAGCTGTCTGAACAGATTCTATCATTGCAAAGATCCTAAAACACTTCACTAATTTGAAATGCAGCTATAAAAACTTTTAAAGAGCATGTTCTCTGCCACTAAAATATAATTATTATAAATATTCAAAAGTATGCAGTGCTGCACACTTTTTTTCTTTTTAAATAAAAACAAGAACTTGCCAAATGCAGGGAAAAGCCTATTTTCTGCAGAAAGATCACAACATCATTTTCTAATCTTAATTTAAATTATTTGGTGTTGGGAGAGGGTGGCTGTGCAGCCTGAATGGACCTGCTCATATATAAGCCCTTTTGCTGGTTTTGGCTGGGGTAGAGTTAATTTTCTTCACAATAGCTGGTATGGGGCTGTGATTTGGATTTGTGCTGAAAACAGTGTTGATAACACAGGGGTGTTTTCATTACTGCTGAGCAGTGCTTGCTCAGAGTCAAGGCCTTCTCTGCTCCTCACTCCACCCCACCAGCAAGAAGGCTGGAGGTACACAAGGAGTTGGGAAGAGACTCAGCCGGGACAGTTGATCCCAGCTGACTACGGGGATATTCCAGACCATATGGCGTCATGATCAGCAATAAAAAGCTGGGAGAAGGTTGGCTAGGCGTCAGTTGATGGATGGTGAGCAGTGGCACCATGCACCACTTATTTTGTATGTTCTAATTCTTATATTATTATTATTACTATTATTTCCCCCTCCTTTTCTGCCCTATTAAACTGTATTTCAACACACAAATTTTACTTTATTTTATCCCAGTTCTTTCCTGAGGGTGGGGGAGTGAATGAGTTACTGTGTGGTGTTTACCTGCCTGCCAGGTTAAACCATGACAGCCCTGAAGTGTGAAACTGAGTATTCAATAAACGGACTGTGTAGAACAACTCAGAGAATGAATGAAGAATGTATTTTTTCCTCTGATTATAAAAGAGGCAGTGATTAAGATACTCTGAATGCTACGGGAAAGGAAATTATAAGCACAGGGCTATATTATTAATATTACTATAATTTTGTTATTACTATAATAATATTATTATACATTCTAACATAAAACTCTCTGAGACTATTCACCAAACCTTCCAGTCTTCTAA
>JAYRBT010000001.1:36998333-37019623 GCA_036023395.1 Myiotriccus ornatus | reverse complement strand
TATTACTATAATAATATTATTATACATTCTAACATAAAACTCTCTGAGACTATTCACCAAACCTTCCAGTCTTCTAAATCACCTAAAATCTTACCTTTATGGAGGCAGAATTTTCTTCTTTCACGTTCTCTTTTCATAAACACTCTCTGCTCTTTGGGCACAGGAGAATATTGTTTTACTCCCCCCCCCCCCCATTTTAAAGTCCATTGCAGATATTGTTTGGATGAAGGGTACAGTGAAAAAAAAACCTGCCACAACTGAAGATAGATGGCATGAATAATAAAATCACAGATTGGTTTTTTCATCTTATGTTCTGACCTTTTTGGAAGTAATCTTCTATCTAAACCTACAGTAAAGTCTATATGATCTGTGTTCTTTTTTCCCTTTCAGAACTGCTTCTCTATGTATTTAATAACAATTATTACTGCTATCATATAG
This sequence comes from Myiotriccus ornatus, assembly GCA_036023395.1. Taxonomy (NCBI): domain Eukaryota; kingdom Metazoa; phylum Chordata; class Aves; order Passeriformes; family Tyrannidae; genus Myiotriccus; species Myiotriccus ornatus. Next base: position 37,019,185 of record JAYRBT010000001.1, on the reverse strand, counting down.
CTTACTTCGTTAAGAGCAGAATTTTCAGACTTGAGTGCCTACAGTTATGGTAGCTCGTAGATAGTGAAAACAGATACTGCTCCCCTGCTCCCCTCCCCCACCCATCCCCCCCAAAAAAGGACTGATTTTCTAAAGGATCTCCACTTCCTACTGTAATCCATGCTGGGGCTGCTTGGTATTTTTGCAAAGCATGATACCTACACTGAGGTGCATCAATATGGATACTATGCCTTTACTTTGGACAGTGTTTACAGCTGGGGTTTAAATTTCTACCAGTTCAGTGTGAAATAATATCTAACACCAGAGATCTACTATGAATACAAATGTAAAAGTAGGCAAATATCTGCAAATTTGTAAAAAACTGTCCACTTGTTAACACTAGCAATGCAAATACACTATAACTGCAGTTGAGTAATTTATGTTTTCAGTGGGATTACTTCATAGGGTATTTAACATGTACACATACTTCACAAAAATAGTATTGGTGTTGACATGGTGACATATGGGACAAGAAGTGAAAGAATTATGTCCTCACAAAGGGAATTTATGTAGGCAGGCATCATCTTTTCCGGACTAATATATGAAATCAGCCTGGTCCCTATGCAGTCAATGACTAAAGTAATTCAAAACAAATTCCTTGCACGGCTTGTGCTGGTTGACATAACTAGTCTTGAGAAAGAAAACAACAGATCTTTAACGACCAGAATGTCTTCAAGAATTTGTGTTGATGCTTCTACCTTGCAAGTATAACTGCTAGATACATTTTAGAAATGGATAAAAAGTATTGTCATTAAGAGACTGTTTTCACTGCTTCCACGTCATCTATTGCAATAACTGATACAGTGCTGAGTGTGACTAAGTGTGTGACCTCCAAAGGGTGGTGAAAACCTCCTCAACACAGATACTTCACCATCAACACACATCATTTAAGCGATCCCCAGCTACCTTAGCAGCCATTCAGTTCTCGCCTTTACCCTTCACTTTTGCCATATGATGAAAGTGCACCCTGGGTTGACCCATTATGCATTTTGTGCATATTTTTATGGTAAATAGGTAGCTTTTCATTTGGGAACTCACATTAATTTTGGAAGAAACAAACTAAACACATCAGCTTCATCAGAGAAAGTCCTCTTCAACTATGCCAAAATTTACATCAACTTATGTGGCTAAAGTCTGAACAAAGGATTGAAATTTTGAGCGTGGGAAAAGCTTGTGTAAATGCCAATTAGAAGTAAGAAAATTATCATATAAGAGAACAGTATTTAATTGAGGTGGTTATAGGTAGAATGTGGGCACACATCCTTTTTTAGCAAAAAGATGCTATTCTTGCATATCTTACTTTGTAATGTTCAGAAATTCACTCTACGCTGAAAGAAAGAAGAAATCATATTGCTTTGAAAATTGCCAATGTAACTTCTTGGAATTTCCTGTTTTCTTTAGAGGTGTCCTTTTTAAGTCATCATGGTGCCCATACCCAGGATTCCTGTACTGATTGAGAGACTTGACAGAAAAATACTGTAGAATATATATATATATATACCCCTCCCTTGCATAAACACCATGCTTTCTATTTTTTTACTCTGTAAAAAAGTTTTTGTGCCCTTTCTCCAGTGCCATAATTACCATGGAAACAGAACTGCAAATTAAACCAGAAATAACAGGGTTTATGCTCACAATAAAATAAACATACCCCAGATTTTAACTCAACCAACATCAATTCTCTGGTTTATCTGCATACATTTGATGACTGAAAATTTAATTTTAGTTTTCTGGGAAAATCTTGAGGTAATCCCCTGTCTGGGAACAGAGAACTGATAGTATAGAGAGGGCCCAATCTTAAAAAGACTGGCTGGCTGATGTGCATATACAGTACATGTGAAATTTGCACATTTTTTGAAATCTGTGTATGTATTTATTTAGCTAGATAGCTTTTCACTTAGGAATTCAAATATGTTAATGTGTGGTTTAGATTCTGAAAACCAGGCTCAATATATCTGTTTCGTCATATTATTTATAACTTATATTGTGTTCCGTAGTGTGGCTAAGATTTCTGCTATGGGAAAGGTTAACTCTCCCAGTTTTGGTTCAACACTGGTCTTCAATGGCTATGAAATCAAAATCCTGCAAATTACGTGCATAGTTCTATTGCCTCATACATGTACATTCTCATAAATGAAATTTCACAGTCCCTTATGTACAAGTGTAAATTCTGAGAAAATGGGAAAAATTCTATTTTTTCTCATTTGAGAAGAGTGGAAGCATGAGCAAAAATTGCACTGACTGATTTTGGTGAAGTTATGAGACCTATGGATGCAAAATAATCTGTATCTTGGTTTGTAATTATTTGTTCCTGCAAAACCTTCAACATCATTTGAAACTTCATAGGAAAACAGCCGTAACTGCCACTTCGGTTTGTATATATATATATATGCACATTATGTATATGCACATTATGTAGATGCATATATATACATACATATATCTATTTATTTATATAAACATGAATACTATGTCCAGCACTGAACAACATTCTTTAAAAGGAACTTCTAGGCAAAAATATATTGTGATGCCACTCTATTTTGCAGAAAGAAAATCATTTTACATTTTGCCAAAAACTATATGTATGAGTTTGGAATCTTAAAATGTACAATTTTGGCTCCAACCATTTCAACTTTGCTTCAGAGAACTATTTTACATTAGTGCTATCATGCAAGTTCTTGATTACAACCAATCAAAACATTTAGCTTCCTATTATTTTTACCTTCCTGTACTGTGAAATATTGCTTAGCAGGGACTTTGTTTTCTTTTTTTTTCCTGCAGTGCCATGAAGATAATTCAGTGCCTCACTGAATACAGGGAAATAAGAAGAAAGTCATCACTACAATGTTTTCTATGAGTCTGAGTATTCTTAAATCTCATTATTTTTTCCTAACAAGGAGTTTATTGTAGTAATGGCTTACTCAGGGCATCTGAAATTATGTTTCTTTTAAAAATCAGGTCAACCCAGAACACCAAAACCAGACAAGGCATTAAAATACATTTAATGAAACTTCCAGCAAGTTAAAGTGGACAGACACAAACCTTTTCAGCAGGGGTTGTAGTTCAAACTGCTTACTAAGATAACCTCCCATGGAGCAGTCTACCTCTCGTGTAAGTTTTTATATCCTTTCCTTGTCTTTTTTCATTTTTTTTTTTGGCAGTAAAAATACAGTCTGTCCTGTTTTGCAAAACTTGGTAGTTAGAATAACTTGAGCAGCACATAAAAGTTTTTGAAGTTGTTTTTTGTGCTAAATACTAAAATAGGGATAAAACATTTCTGGAACTTCATTTATTGCCAAATTCCATCAGCCACCCAGGAAACTGTAGGAACTGCTTACAAATGTACTAACTAGGTCCGATATTTATGTTGGTGGGAGTTCTGAATGAACAGACACAGAAAAAACTTAACAGTTTTTACCCAGATAGATGCTTCCTAAACACTTACAGGAAGTTTGATATGTGTGCAATCTAAATATTACCTCTCTTCCTTTCCTTGCATCTTTGAATGGGTTTGGTAGCTGTGCTCTGTTTCTCCATATGTATCTGTGCAACCCAGTATTGATATTTCTGTGTCGTTTTGTAGTTTAGCAACATCATTTTCTAGTCTTAAATTCTTGTGTTTCATTTTGTGAACAGAAGCTGTGACATTTCCATGTTCTTTGTTACATAAATCTATATTCTGTGAAAAGAGATAAAACCATCATTAAGTAGTTATTTTTTTCCACAATAAATGGGTGTATTTTTAACAAGCAAACACAAAACAATGTTCCACGCTAAAGACCTAGCTACCATATATAATCATGCAACATTTAGAGCAAACCAAGATAATTGCCTCCAGAAAAAAAAATCACTGTAGATAAATGAAAAAGAAAGAAAAACAGCCTCTGTAACACAATAAAACAAATTAAAATTCCTCAATAAACATGCATTCAGAATATTATTGTTGGAAATTCATCACTTGCTTTGTAAAACTGATGACATAAAATCAACCATAACAGCTATAGCTGCAGACTGTATTGCTCCCTCCAGTAACAATTCCTCAAAAAATAACAAGAAAAATTATAGAAGTTTATTACTATACTAGATAGAGGGTATGTGCACTGCCACAATTTAATACCTGTGTTGAGACAGTCACCTTCAGTTTCAGAGGCAGTAAAGTAAAGCCACATTAGCACAGATTGCTCTGTTACTAAACCCTGCTTCTCACTGGCTCAGCCCGTGTTGCATACAAGTCAAAATACTCGAAGTGCAAGCCCCATGTGCACTGTGACCTGGGGCTAGAGCCCATCCACTAGGATACCAAGAAGGGGCAATGGAGATTAGCTCTGGAAGTTGTCTAGCCGGGACACTCTGCTCTTTCTTTGTCCCATCACTTATTCCATGAAGCCTACACTGCACACCTGAGCTAACTATTTGGGAACTGTCTCTCTGCAGAGTACTGCATTGCCAAATCTATTTGCCAAAACAGTATACTGTCATCAAGAGGAAATCCTCAAAAGGTTTATCAGATTGCACACAAAATACTTAAAACCCCTTGCATTTTTTAAGCTGTTCTTTCATATATTTCTAGATCTACCTTACTCTTTTAGAACCCAGTAACTCATGGGTATTGCAGGTTTGGTTCTTAGCATACTGCTAGCACAACTGTGCTCCTGCACCTCAAACCTCGTGTATTCCTTGCACTAACTGGTTTGATGCCACCTCTTCCTGTGAACCTTGCCTTGCTTAGCTACTTTTAAGGGAAACTTATGAGCCAACCTGGAATGGAAATGCCAGAAAGTGTAAGAAAATTTAATATTTTGTGCAACGATGGGGGAGCAGGGGCTCAGCTATGTCTTGCAAGTGGGAGGAGTGGCAGAACAGAGGAAGAAGGAGAGTGCTAACTCATCCTAATAGATCTAGAATCAGCAGTTAAGTTACAATGGCATGTAACCTCAAAACTGAGCTGGCACAGCTAAGCTGCTTTTGAAATCTAAACCCTGAAAGTAACCCTGCCTGATGATGCATTACACCATACTGACTTAGGCTGACACAAGTCTGACAGGTCTGTGTAGTGCTCCACCCTACAGCACAAACACATCCATAAAGATCTCCCCAGTTCCTGGAATCTGAATATCAAATATTTCACAATCTGAATATCAAATATTTCACAATCTTTAATGTTTAGATCCTCACAATACTTAGAAAAGCAGGAAATAATTATTAAACCCACAAATCCACTGAAATGTATATTAACCTTGGTGTATGTAGTAACTTGATTTTACTGCTAAAATTTAAAAAAACACATGAGGTGTCCAAGGATTCTTGACAGACAGCTCTTCTCAGTCTTCAAGGAGAGTATCACTGTAGAGAAGAGCTGGACATGCATGCACGCATCCATCTTTGTTTCCACAATAGCATATCATATAAACACATATATCCATAGTAGAGTATATGTATGTATAGGTAAGAAATCACTGACCACTATATACGCTATTTTAAGGATGGGGATATACATGACATTCTTTCATGCATTTGTCAGACACAGGAAGACAATCAATAGGCCACAAATCCCCCAAAAATGTATTTACCTCAGTACCTAAACAACAAAAACAACATTTCAGTGGTTTGTTTTGTTTTGTGGTTTTTTTTTTTTTTTTTTAGTGATAGATACAGTAACTGCAGATGTTCTGTAGGCAGGGGGCGTTTTGAAGTTTTTGTGGTAGGCAGCAGGTATCTTTATAAACTAAAGTTCTACATAACCTGCTTTTTATGAATTAAATTTTAAACATCCCCTGTTTGGAGAGAAACAAATACTAAACTCTGAAAATAAGCTGGGTGGAGCAAAATGTGTCAGTTTTCTACACTGTTAGGTAAATAACATACGAACAAAGGTGTAAAATATTAAAAAAGGGACATATTTTTGTGTCTGTGAGGATTACTGCCTAAACTTAAACAAGTGACATCACTTACAAACAAACAGGCTCCCAGAAATTGTTAAGTGTCTAGACAGTTACTGAAAAATTTAGCTTATTTCTAGTTTAATACAATTAAGGTAGAAATTACTCTTAGCTATAACCATCTTCAGCCTGTGTGTGAACACCACTTGGTTCCGATTATGTTGCACACCTTATTTTATTTATTTACTTTATGCAAGCCAGAAATCTCTAAATCTGCCATGGTCTCAGTCTGTGTTTACGGTAAGTGTACATAAATATTCTCCATACTTCGTAGATAAAAAAAAAATTACCATGCAACTTTCATGCTCCTGGTTTTCCACCATCTCTTTTAGATGTGTGTTTTCAGATTTGATAACTTGGTATTGGAATTCCAGTAACTAGGAAAAGATTAAATTCTTAGTTAAATACAAGAACATTGCTGTTAACTCGAATAACACTGAGTATAGATATTTCAGCTTAATTTATTTAATTAAGCAGTAACAATATTTACTATAATATTTTTTAATAGAGCAACAATAAAGCAGAAAGAAGCATTAAGCCATCTGTAGAAGATTTACAAATGCAGTGCCTCTGATTTTATTTACCTTCTTGAAAGAAGTAATGACTTATGAAAGAAAGGAAGTTCGCATGCAGTTATGAGGTACAAAGAGGGACAGATTGTACAGGCCACAGAAACTGGATTAAATCCTAGTCATGATGCCTAGAAACGTCATCTACTCTTTTAGTGATGTGACCAGGAACGTGACCTGGTAAAGACTGCCACGCAGTAGGAGACATCTCTAATCTTCCCCAAACATTAACTTTCCTGTTGTCAAAAGTAAACTATTACATTAATCACTATTTTCAATATGTAGTGATCCTCTCAGAAAACCCAGAGTCAACCCAGAGTACTTTTAGTTTATAAACTAAATAATGAAGATAACATATTTGTTTTAAAAACTGCAATTTGCCATTAAAGCACTGTTATCTTAAGAGTTTCCAGCTCTAAAATTACAAGAATTTTCTATGCAGATTTTTAACATCCTTCAAAAAACTTTATAAAAACCTAAAAATTAGAAACTTTCTAAATAAACAAATAAGCATTTCTAGTGATAAAGCACATATAATAACCACAAATTGGAAGTTTTCAAGATCTTTTGCATGTTGAAATCTAATAAGAAAAAATTGCAATTTGGATGTACAGTTGACATTTACTGGTGCTTTCGTGTTCCACTATCAGTTTGGCTGCTTTAGTAATACTACACAGATACTACGGCACTACTGATGAAAACTACATGAAAAATGTAATGCCTTTTTTTCACCAATAATGCATGCCATTATCAATAGTGTGGAGTAAAATGATGTAAGCTGTTATTGCCTGCTTGCATACCTGTTGTTTTGCCAACAATTTGTCTTTTGTCTCTAACTCCATTTTTAACTGTCTTTCCAGAAGAGAAGCTTTTTCCATGATAGTTGCTATAGTGATCTCCTTCTGATGAAGCTCCTCTGTCAGGTCAGAGATTTCTGTCTTCATTCTTTCCTGCTCAGAGCAATGGGACTGCTCCTCTCGATAAATGTGGTTTCTTATCTGTAGCAAATACATTTCAAAAAGAAAAAATGTTGTGCAGTAAATATCATTGCATCACTTGCTACTTATCAGTGACTTTTTTTGCTGTTGCTTCCAAGACACCAACTCTTCTAACTGAATCAGAGATTTTGAGATTGTAAAATAAAATGTCTTTATGAGTCAGTGCACAGAGCTTTATTTATTTTTACATCTTTTTTCAACACTTCTTTTGGACTTTCATTTGTATATTTAGTATTAGCAATGAACAAAATACAACACATTTCAATTAACATTTTAAAATAAAGCAATAAAAACAATGTAAAGTATTGGAATTTATGGAAAATACCCAAGAAAACATCCATTCAATAAGCTTAAGTATGATTTATTTATATTGCTCCTAAGTTAATTAAAAATAAGTTTAATGAAGCCTAAATTAACTAAGGACTGATGTAAATAAATTGATCTAGAGACTCTTTAATAAGAAACTATATTAGAAATAAAGAGTATATATGGTAAATCACTTTATGAGAATTTTTCCTGCCATTACATATAAAATTTAAGGTCAAGCTTTCGCCACTATGTCCTGTGCAGAGTTCTTCAAAGTATCAACACAAAGATTGTTTTCATAATCTTTCTACTATAACCAACAGTTTAGCGCTGATAGATTTTTTTTATTGTCTAAGAAACAAAACTACAAACCCCAGACTAACAAGCTTTGAACCCATTTTAACAATTCCTTGCAGTACTGTACACAATGAGTAACAGATGGCATCTCATTTTTATTTATGGGAACTGCACAGAAATATTGGAATTGTAAACAAAAAGATGTAAATGCAAAAACCCTAAGAGCTTGATCATGACTGTCATGCCAAAATTCCTGCATCCAAGCCAGCTGCATCCAAACAGAGACATTCCAAACCCACCTGGAGGCATTCCTGTGTAACCCACTCTACGTGACCCTGCCTTGAGGGGTGTTGGAATAGATGATCTCCAGAGGTCCCTTTCAACCCAAACAATTCTGTGATTTTGTGGTTCTTGCCTACATTGCTACTCAGCGAAACCATGACATGCCTGTTAGACGAGTTCTGAGCATCCTCTACATCCAAAGCATTTTGGCCTGCCAAGGCATCCGCCATTCTGCAGTGCCATGCCACGGCTGCTTGCTCACAGCGCTTTTGAAACGTGCAATGCAACGTGATGTATGGTTCAAACTAAAGAGCTGTGCCCTAGACTGCGCAGTGCAGCAGGTTCCTGATTAAGCTTAGCCTTGTGTGAGTAGCTGCTGTACTAACTCATATCGGTTGATGTGTTTGCATATCCTACCTCTGAGACCACCTACAAGCTACAACTTACCTCCTATAGGCTATTAATTACTCATAGCCTTGCAGGCTTTATTAGTTGCATGGCATTATCTGAATCGCAGTAATGCTTAGGCATGGTCTCTCCCATTATTCCAATGATGTAGGTAGCTACTGCACAGGAATCAGAATGTCAATTTTACAGCTACACAACTACCTCCAGAAATGCAACCGTATATGAAATCTTTTTCACGTATGAAACCTCCATGCTCTCCTAAACCTACAATGTATTCTCCTGCTCTCTTCTGCAGAGTCACATACCCTTGGTCAGTACTCTCCTCTCTTCCAAAAATCCTATACTGCAGTTAAGATCTGGAAATACCTTGTTCAGCTCTCCTTGTTGGCGTTCTTGACTTTCTGAAAACAGCAATAACTCAGTGTTTTTATTTTCTCGTGGCTCAGTAAGTTGAACAGGAGATGACTGATGCCTTTAAATAAGTAATAAGAGATGAAACAAGCAGAACGTTCAATACTCTTTATCGTACAGTACCCTCTCCATAGTGTAATGCTGTGGAACACCTGCTTGCTGGTGAGAAGAAACAAACCACAACCAACATTTGGCCTAAACCAGGTGGAGATATCTAGAGGTTCAGGACACTGCAAGTATATAGAGGAATAATCCTGAAAGCTCTTGTACACTGGTGTTTCATATAATCTCAAATGGCTACAGCAGATTAGATAAACCATAAGAACACAAACATTTTATTCAAAGGAGGTTAGGGAGAGTCTTAATTGCACTATTTCCAAGGTGTTTTAATGCTGAGAAAATGAAAGACTGTAAACACATTGGTAGAAATATATGAAATGATTTAATTTGTAAAGATCTAGGCATCATTACAACCTTTTAACAGTCTGCATCCACTGCCTGAAATCTTGTCATATATAATTGTCAGTGAAAATGCTCAGTCTAAAATTGTTTAGGATCTGATATTTGAATCCAGGGTTAATGTAAATAAAATATAAGAAAAAAGTTATTAGCTCAGAAGTACTTGTTAATTTAAATATTGTCTTCAACATACATACTTTATTTGAATTTCCTGCATATCTTTGTACTCTTTGATTTTCAATAATTCTGTATGCAGCTGCTGGCATTCCAGCTGCATCCTTCTCCAGAGACCATCCCGTGACTGCAGCTCATATCTCATTTCTGAAAAGTCTGCCTCCATGTTCTAAAGAAACAAACAAATGCATAAACAGTTAAATAAAATCAGACACCTTAAAATGCTATATTGGAACACATTCGAGACCTGTATAATTTGAATGAAAGGACATACATGATTTTAATTTCTGAAAAAGGTATTGCTGTCATGTCAGTTCCCTTCTTCAGAAATCTCATCTGAAAATCAGGTGCTGAATATTCTTTAGCTCTTGCAATGTTCCAATGCATCTGTTTCTGAAACTAACATAGGGAACATAATTCAGACATTCTTTATTGGACTAAATGCATCTAAAATACAGAGTTTGCTTATATTAGCAGGTTCTGCATCATAGAACGTGTTTCACATGTAGAAATTAGTGCCATAAGTAGATCCCATTTTTTTTCTTAACAGCATTTCCAAATTTATAAGCTCTGAAAGTACAATGCTGTAGAAATCATCTCCAAAACTAGTTCCATCTGCATGGTGTTACTTGCTTATTTAAATTAACATCACAAAATTTTCAAAAAAATCACGAAAAGATTTTTCTTAGAGACTTGACAAATCATATCTCTGCTTTACCTTTAATTTCTAATTTATAATGTGATAGACAATCTGAATACATGCTACATTTGGCATAATGAAATACGATTTTTAAAAAAAAATTAGAATTCCACAAAAATATACTGAAAACATACTAAAGATAAGGACTTGGAAATATAATCCACGAATAACAAAAGTAGCAATAATAATCAGTTCTTGGAATAATAATATCCAGAGAATATTTATTTCTTGTCACCTAAGATCAAAAAGCATGTTCCAGTTTAAAAAAAAAAAAAAAGGATTATGTTGATCCTCTACTTTTAAAACCATTGCACTGAAAACATTAGTATTTCTTATAATTTCTTAATTTTATTTGTACATAGTTTCCATCTTTACAAGCAAAAATAAAGCCTTTAAAGTTTCAAAAGACAACTGGAATCCAGAAATGACTGCAAGCAAGAACTTCAAAGGTTTCTTTCCCTTAAAGCCTCATATAAGAATGACCTTCCTTCCAAGATGCCTGTGGTTTTCTTCTGGCTGAAAGGGTTGCTGAAGACAGACATGAAGTGCTTTTACATTTTTTTTTTTTTCCAGGGGCTGCATATATGGATTAATTCATCTTATCCTTTGTTACGCTAAGGCCAAGAGAGCTTTTTTAAACACTGAAATGCAAGTTTGGGCGTATTCAGGTGAAATAAAGCTTAATGAACTGTTAAAATTGTCTGCAAGACTTGCTTATTATCATCCTCATGACTTCAACATTCAAGAAATAGCCACAATTATTTTATAATATATGATCCTGGGAGACGGTTACCCCTCTGATTTCATTCTGGGGTGGATAAGGAAAATGAATTTTGCACAGTTGTGTGGCAGAAGTCCTACTGCCTGTGGCGGACTGTAGTCATCATACATATTTACATAAATTGTATTTTCTTCTGTGAATTATAATAGTAGCAGGAAGAACAGCAGTCACAGCAGCAGCTGCAATAATAATTGAAACAGTCCTTTGGGTCAAGAGTTTCACCCTTTCACACATCACTTATTATTTTAGGAAATATTTATTGCATCTGGTTAAAACACCAAAATGAAAATTAATTTTGATTCAGAAAGCTTTAGGTTTTGTTTAGAGAATATCAAATAAAAAACAACTAATAAAGAGTCTGTTTCAAGTTGAAAAATTTACCAAACCTTCTCTTTTCTTCTGTGAAAAGAGAGGCTTTGACTAGCTTGGCGCACTTGATACCAACACGAAGCCTCAAAAATTTCGTGATCAGCTCTAGTTCTACTCAATGTTGTTTTGTGGTGGGTTGACCCTGACTGGACACCAGGTGCCCACCACAGCCACTCTATCACTGCCCTGCCCAACTGGACAGGGGAGAGGCATGAGAGAGAGGCTTGTGGGTCAAGCAAGATAAGGGCAGGGAGAGATCACTCACCAGTTACCGCCACGGGCAGAACAGACTCAACTTGGGGAAATTAATTTACTGACAATCAAATCAGAGCAGCATAATAAGAAATAAAAACTAAACCTCCTCATGGGGGAGGACTCTTTACACTCTTCCCCTGCTCCAGTGTGGGATCCCTCCCACAGGAGACAGCCCTCCACAAACTTTTCAAGTGTGAGTCCTTCCCATGGTCTGCAGTTCTTCACGAACTGCTCCGATGGGGGTCTTTTCCATGAGGTGCAGTTCTTCAGGAGCAGGCTGCTCCAGAGTGAGTCCCCCACTGAGGGGTTACAAGTGCTGCCAGAAAACCCACTCCAGTGTGGACTCCACTCTCCATAGGGTCACACATCCTGCCAGGAGCTTACTCTGGCACAGGTTTCCTATGGTGCCACAGCCTCCTTTGGATATCCACCTACTCTGGCGTGGAGTCCTTCAGGGGCTGCAGGTGGATCTCTGCTCCACCATGAGCCTCTCTGGGCTGCAGGGGCACAGCTGCCTCACTATTGTCTGCACCATGGGCTGCAGGGGAACCTCTGCTCTGGCACTTGGAGCACCTCCGCCCCCTCCTTCTGCACTGACCGTGGGTCTGCAGGTCTTTTTCTCTTACACATTCTCCCTCCTTCCTCCTGACTGCGGTTGCACAGGGCTCTTTTCTTCCCTGCTTAAATATGTTATCCCCAAGGCTTTTGTCACTGACGGGCTTGGCCTTGCCCAGTGGTGGGTTCATCTTGGAGACAGCTGGCACTGGCTCTGTCAGACACAAGGAAAGCTTCTAGAAGTTTCTCACAGAGGCCACCCCTGGAGCACTCCAACTACCAAACCTTTCCCAACCCCAACCCACTGTTCAGTGTTTTAAATACAATTATGTGATGTGTTTCTGTGTAAATTAGCTTTTAGCAGTTTAATGCAGACTTTTCAAGAACCAAGCCCCCTGTGTGATGTTTCCAGGCTGCCTCCAATGTATGTCTGTCAGATAATTCATAAGGTAGAGAAATAGACTGCAGTGTCCATTTGGATCTTCTAAACTTTGTATTTTCTGTACAGCCAACGAACTGGTCTTCCACATGTTTCACTTTATCACTTGCTAATTAATAGCATGAAAGAAGTATTTAGAAGCACACATGAGACGGTCATAGGCATCGAGGGTATATGAGGCACAATGCAAGTCTTGCTTTCGTTGCCATCAGAGTTCTTCACACCAAGATTCCCATCTACTGCTTCCTCCTTTACCTATATCATGTTCAACGATTCCCATCCTCCACCTAACTCTCCTTCACACAAACCTGCTTACTGTTTCTGGCTGACAGCAGCCCTTACACTTCCTTCTTTCTCATATAGACATTCCTAAAAAAAATATTTCCTTTGAGCTACCCCTTTTCACTGTAAATTGACATTACATCAGTGTTTACCTTCTGCAGCTACTTCCAAACGCGGTGTTTCTAATACAGCGGTGTTCCACACCACCAACACAGTTATTCTGCAACTTTCTGCCCTTTAGGTGATAATGTTAAGTACATCTAGCTCCACTTAAAACGTCTTCAGTGCTTCCTACACCTCCTGCATTTTCTTCAGGATTCCAAAACTCCTCCTGCTTGAAGATTTTCTTAAAGGCTACAGCACATGACAGCTACTCTCTCCATCTTACAGCATCTATCCACTTGCTCCAATTGCCATGGTTTGTTCCACTCCATATTTTAGTACTGCTGGTTTTGGTGGCAGGCTTTTTAACAGGCACCAAAACAGAAGGTTTGCTTTGTATACTGATAACTTGTATACAGGCAAAAGACTCAGTGAACTAGTGTGCAAATGACATGACTTGGCTGTTCTGACAACGCCTGAAATTAACCTCTGCCACATATACACTTATTCCTATAAGGTTTATTGCATATACTGTTATAACTCTGCAAAGCTGTCTGTAAGCAGAAATGGATCTTTCTCCAGAAAGAGATGAAGTTACTAGAGGCCATTCATATATATTACTGAGGCTAGAAGTGCTTAAATAAATAAACAAAAGCATAAATGATATATGCTACCAGAAAAAAAAAATAGCAACGAGAATCTCATTCTCGATCTGTTTCAAACACAGTTAATAAAAAAGGCTGTAAAGATCTTGTATTATCTCAATCGTGTCAGAACTCATATACCAAGACCAAAAGAAGAGGCACAAATGACTGTCTTCATAGATCAGTGCTACGCTGAAAAACAGTGAACTAGGGGGAAGATAAAAACTAATGGTTCTTTATGTGGAGAGCAACTTAAAAATTCATTGACTGCAAAATCTCCCCTCAAAAATAACAAAGTATACTGTACACTTTTCTGTATACTTATTTACTAGCTAGATGGCACAGTGTGCAACAAGGTATAAATCAGATAAAGAGATTTCATAGAAATCATTGGAATACAAGGAACCAAGTGAACAAGGCTACGTTCCTGGAGATACTATGGATATAGGAAAGTTATAAAACCCTAGATAAACAGACAAGAAAAAGTATACTACTACTAATCAAACCTATTTCTCATTTACTAAAAAAAAAAAATAATCACTGTTGACAGATCATTCTGTGTTCCTGCAAAGAATACACCTGATGTACAGATCTTTTATGTAGGCATCTCAGTACAACTTTTTAAAGTATACTCCTAAGTAATTAATTTTCCAGCATTAATTCCACAGTCACCATGAAAAACTGTTACTACCTGGCACTGGTTTTGGTACATTTTTAGAGCTTCACGGAGCTTCAGATTTTCCTCTTCGAGTTTATTCTTGTTCCTTGCTATTTCATTCACAGTTGCCTTTAGTTTTTCAATAATCAAATCATCCTTTTCACTTTCAGGCTGGGCATAGGTAATTACCTCTTCTTGGTTTTGTTTCTTATTGTGTATTTGGAATTGATAATTCTGGGTCTGCTTCTATAAAACAAGAGAATATTTTAAATTAATTCAATAATTACATGTAAATTGCTGGGACCAAACCATTAGTACTGAAATCATAAAGCTATTTACCTCTTCACCAGGATTTGCTTAGAAAGATGGCACAATTGGAACAGTTTTAATTACTTCTCTAATGGATACTTCCCTTATTTTGGTCTCATGTTCCTTGCCCTCAGTAAAAAAAAAATGTTTCAGAAACCTTCAAGGGCACAGAATTTTTCCAAGGATTTTTTCTCCTGTGCTGTGTATTTTCCTAATACTTAATGTTAATGATCCTCAAATGTGAAAAAGGTGATTATGATGACCTACTAAAAGCAGTTACCTATAAAAAATAATTTGAGAGAAATGTTCCTCTTCGATTCATTGAACTCAGTAGGAGTTGTGTGTGTGTGTGCCTCAGGATAGATATTAACCTTTGACTAGGGGGCTAGCATTACACAGTTCATGTATAAACAGCTCAGTTACTACAGGAACTGTACTTTTTTGAGATCATTATCCTTAAACCTGGGGAAGAATCATTTGCACATTCTGTAGAGTCTTACACTTCATTCAGTTTCTTGTGCTAATTAAACTCCTAAAACCAAAACTTCAGAAAATTCATTTTGCCAGTATTTCTGAATTCACAGGGATTGTGAAGAAGCATAATTACTATGGTAACTGTTTTTGCTGTTTAAAAAGCCATCCACATGGACCCCTCTACTGGGAAATTAAAAAGCAGTACTAATCTTTCAGAAGACTGAGAATTAGTTGAAAAATGACAACAAAATCCAACCTGAAAATCATGTATCATGTGCAGACACCAAGCTGAGCAAGAAAATATATAGTAAAAATAATTAGGGTTACAAATACCATATTTCACTGACAAGGACTGCAAGAAGTCGTGCTTTAGACAGCATTTGATGTTATTGACTATGTTCCTGTAATTTGTGTTGGCTGAGAACCTAAGCGGAATGGACCATTGGCTGCATATCAAATAAAAAGCCAAAAGAAATTTCCAGGTAAGTTTCATTCCTACAGATAACACATTAAGGTCCCTTCGACATCTAAGTTATGGAGTCTGACATAGCAAAGTGTCAGTGCATCCTGTGAAAAATATAGTGCAAGACTCCAACTGGCAAAGACCTCACAAAAGAGCAACTTGAGCCAAAGACACAGGAACAATTAACACTTTTGAGATAGTTAAGGGCTAACAATCCATCGGACTTCTATTTGAAAAAATAGTTGGTGTTGTGTCAGAGTTGTGAAGAAAGTTGTCTTCAAAGAAAGGTGGCTATTGGCAATGAAAACTTCAACAGAAAAAATGCAAATGATCACCCCGAGTACTCTATTTTGACTTGTCTAACTATATAATCAGTATGTATCCGTCAATAGTTTTGTCTAGTCAAAGACTTGGGGTTTTAACACAAATGTATGGAAATTGAATAGTTGGAATATAATTCTCTCAGCAGCTAAAACCAAAACTTAACTGCCATTCTTGGAAATTCTGGATATGAATAAAGAGTCTAATACAAATTGTTAAGAGAAATCTTCACTAGATTAAAATGAGCTTAGTAACAGTGGAAAAGCCTCCCCTTACTTAATTTTCAGGGTGGACCAGGCAATTTGTGACTTGTTTTTGTTTGTTTGTTTGTTTTTGTTTGTTTTGTTTTGTTTTTTAATTGTAGGATAGGTCATCAAGACATCATTATATCAACATTTTTTTATGGATTGGAAGGAATTAAAAAAATTAAAATATGCTGGATCAATAGGCTATATATGGACAAAGCCTAGCCATGATATAAAAAAAGTAATAAGCAAACTGGCAAGTAAAAAAGAATCACAAAGTCAACCAAGGACTGAGTCATAACTAGAAAGCTGAAAAATATGATTCTGGAGTAGCATATGAAAATTCATTTTTCTGCATAAACAGTATTAGTATATATTTATGACCTTCAAAAACATTAAGACTAACAGATTTGAAGGAATTTTATATTTGAGTCATAGTAATGGCACATACTACTTGGTAAGAAACTTCTTAAACTTTTTAAATAACTTGTCATAATTAATTGCATATCAGTAAACTGCACAGAAGATAAAAATATTTCCACAATATACTTAAAAAATAAAAAAGGAATATTCACTAGTTTTTGCAGGTTTTTTGTTTTATTTTTTAGAAATGTTGTAATTTTCATCATCATACTTTTTCATTTTCTCATTTTCATGAGAAAAATTGAAGTAAAATAACTGTATGTATCATTAGGTCTTCCTGCATGGGCCTGCCTTACCTAATGCAATATATTCACTACCAATATAGACATGCATTATCAGATTCACAGTAAGCTTAATTTTTTTAAATTAAGTTAAAATAAGCTCTAGCTGAGCAAACAGTTAATTTTCTTCCTAGAGAAGGAAGGTAGGACTTTTACCTGAAATAAATTATATTTCTCGGGCAATAATTTTTGTTGAGCATCCAAATAAACAGGATAATTTTGGCAGATTGTCCCATTCTTATCCTCTTCTCTCGATTTAAATTCCTGAAAGACAGAAAAACAAGACTAGAAAACATAGGGAAAATATCTCTTTTCCTAAATCAAAATATTTTTGCAGTTTGTATAGATTAAAAAATATATTTTTTTAATTAATACATAATATTTCCATAATTTTGGAAAGAAGAAAAAAGAACAATTATATAAGCCAGTCATCCAGTCATGCCCGCCAGGAAAAAATCCAGTCTTAAGGGATATTAACCTGACAAAAATGGATGATAAACGTAATCCCTGAATAAAAATTATAAAATATATTATAAAGCTATAAAACCTATAAAATATAAAAAATATTTTAAATAATTGCTGTAGATATTAGACTATTACCATAATATATTCATTTTATTGGATGGTAATTCCTGTGACTTCAAATCCATATCAGTGTCAAGCAGAGTAATCAACAGGGAATCAAACCCTTAATATTCAGACACATGTTTTGAGTGCTTGCTTTTTGCCTTCTTTTTTTCTATAACAGATGGATCAGCAGCTACCTTGAATAAATTTTACTTCTTGCCCTCTTTCCAATGGCTGCCTTGGGTTCTGAGTTCACCTAGTTTAAACAAAAAAACTCTTTAATTGTATTACATCAAATTTATCTAATATTGATTTTGTATTTGCGCTTACATTCATATTTATAGTGTATTTGAATTTGCTTTTAGATCATACCAGATCTTGTATGTTCACAAATAGACTTTAAAGGCAGTACCCTACAAAATAAGCAGGAGAACTCCCATTACTAGAGCTGTTGCTTTCTTAGTTTGAAAAGTCAGCAAAATAACCGTATAATCCTTTATATAATGGAAACTAATAAACTGTTATGAGAATGTCCTTTTTCACAATGGAAATGTTGTTCTAAAAAGACAGATGATGTTTTATAATTAACTTAAACTGGCATATTCCCCAAATTTAAAAAAAATTAAGATTTTTTTCCTACAGAAACAAAATTGAATGCTTTTCAACATAGATTAATACAAATCTTCTTTTATAGCTTTCCTAATATCTGGTTTGGCATTTAAAACAATAAATATCTTCCTATTTTACAAAACATGATACAAATGGAGTTTCAGACTGCTTAATGAGGACTGCAGGTTCAAAACCTTACTGCTGAGCTTAGTAGATTTTCAACACAGTAATTATTTCCTGAATACTAGAATTTGCTAAATATATTCCAAGCACTCATTTTTCATACTGCATAATTAATAAAATTACAGCATTGTCTTACATTATTTTCAAATTTTAGTCTTGAATAAGGTTATTCTCAAATTAGCTGGATCAGACAGTTTTACAGAAGTGATATATTTAGTCAGTGATAGATGTATGGCCCATTTATTATTCTTGTAGTAGCAGCTGTTGGCAGCTATGCTGCAGTCCAAAGTGTAGTAGCTTTTCTGATGATAAGAACTTCCACGTGGAAGAGACAGCAACATCACGTAGAACTACGATATGTCTAGGATATCTATGCAGGTACAGTCACCTGAAGGTTGCAAAAGTTAATCCTGTGTCTTATAGAAGAACATAAAGGACAGACAGGTCCAAAATAAACTCTAAAACCTTGCTTAATTACAGTTAAAGTACAAAAGTACTTAGAATCTACTAGAGCTTAATTTTTTGATCGTAAATTCTCAGTGTCCACATCATCTGCATCATAAATCTACATCATAAACATGTAAGTCTTCCCAACGCTTAGCAGCTAGGCAACTAATTCTCACTTTCAATTGATATTCCTCTGCTTGCTTTGCCTATAGGACCCAGCACTCTAAGCACATACTACTTTATTATGCTCTTTACAAAGGATAGCCAGAGAAAATACAATTTTTTTTTGTGATCTTTCTGTGCTTCATCAGATTAGAGATTAGACTGTTCTTCCCATGTACAGAAGACTGTTTCATAATCCTTTCAGACAGAATCTG
Organism: Myiotriccus ornatus; assembly: GCA_036023395.1. Lineage (NCBI taxonomy): Eukaryota > Metazoa > Chordata > Aves > Passeriformes > Tyrannidae > Myiotriccus > Myiotriccus ornatus. Next base: position 36,999,819 of record JAYRBT010000001.1, on the reverse strand, counting down.
AAGTAGAATCTTCCCATGTTCGTTTTCTACCCAACAAACAGATGTTATTTTTTAACAGGCTCCGGAATTCTTCCTTTTGAAGTTGCTTCACTTTGTGCAGTATACCAGCAAATTTATTGGATTAAACTCTGAGAAGCTAAGGTTTGGAATTATGATCAGAAATCAGTATCGTCCTGTATCCAAGAACAGGTCCACTACAATCCATTCTGTGTCCAAAGGGATAGGAAATATGACCGGATCCTGTCCTCAGCACCTATTATCTAGTCCCCCAATCGGTGTGCTGGATTCTGTGGAATGTATTTTTAAGTGCCTAATCTTTCCTCGGGCATTACCTAAGGAAACCAGGCCCTGAGGTCAGGGTTGTGGATTGTCTCAGCTACATGGGTGCATTCAAGATATATGTGCAACAAGCAGTTTTCCAACACTAAATTCTTTTTTGCTATGTAACCCAACATGGTCAAGGTTGTCCTGAGGTTTATAAAACTTGAATTAATGGTAGGTATTATGTGACAGTACCCTGGATATGTAAAAGGTCTGATGCCTCAAGAGATCATATAATCCAGTACACATATACTAATCAGGAAAACAGTAGCATTTATTTTATAGTTACACTTAGAAAAAAATTAATATTAAACTATGCATCTTTCTTGCCAGAGCAAGAAAATCATATAATTTTTTTGTAGAATTATGAGAAAATTAGAGCTTATAACTACTAATCACAGATTGGTTCTAAAGGCATATTAAAATTAGAATTTAATAACAAAGTATTCTTACCTCCAGTTTCTTGTATAAATTTCTTGGATCTGATGATGTCACTAGGCTTTCCTCACATTTTCCTCTACTGTTACCCTTTTTTTGTTTTAACTGATGTGATTGTAGCTTTTCGTAACTATGTGTCAACTTTGAAAACTAAAAACAAAAGCAGAGCTGAACATGCAAAATCTATCAGAGATGACCACATGGACAAAGTTTTCTTTAAACTAGAAACATCAACCGCAGCTGCAGCATTCTAAATGTTTAATCAATGTAACAAAAAATCAATTAATAAAGTTAATCTATTATAGATGAACAAGACTAAGCTCTCACATAAATATTAACTAACTGTTCGAATGGGTTCATTTGACAGCTACTTAACCTTGCTGAAGTCTTCACAGCAGTCACCCATAGAGGCACTTCCTTTACAATGTTTTTATGGAAAGTTCTGTACTTGTTTACTGCCATCTTGTGTTGACATTTTTAAAGGATGCTCCACTAGTAAGAACGACAGATTATCATTAATGTACTTTAAACTTGCATGTTTCTTTCTTATAATGAAAATTGTGGAAATGTTACCTGTGTGATGATTGCATCCTGCTGGAATCATTAACTACCACAGTGTCTCACAGAATTAGACACTAAATAAATAATAATAATAATAATGGCCAGACTTCGCGAACGAAGAACCGGGGAAGGTCTTTACACCTTCCATCCTGCGCATTGGATTTTT
>JAYRBT010000001.1:36980198-36998233 GCA_036023395.1 Myiotriccus ornatus | reverse complement strand
TTGGACGGTGGCAGTGAGGTCCTCAGGACGTAGATGGATTGCCTTACAGGGCTAACGAGCTCCATCTGCCCGGGGATAAAGGACACTGACTATGGATCTTACCCTGAAAATCCAGTTTAGGACTCAGAGGAAAGAAGGTAGAGGCAGAGAAGGGAAGGCACCAAGGAAGTGCCACCAGCCTCTTCAGAAAAACAGCTGGTCTGATCAGCAGTTCACTCTACTGCACAAGCAAAGTGTCTCTCTAGTGGCTGTAACAGGTCTGATACAGAAAACTGACATTGTCTGATAGGGATATGTTTATGTAGGGGGAAAAAAAAAGAAAACTCAAGGATATTGACAAATGAAACACTAAAAATATGGTTTTAAGAAAAGCTGAGCAAAAGAACTTTGTGAAGAATGTTGAGTAGAAAAGAACCTCATAACTATAACTACTGAATGTGTCTCTTGTTGTTAAATTCCTTTAAATTCAGGTATATATGACTTTAAAAATTCTGACTCTAACATATAAAGTTCTTTGTATAACCAAACAAAAACCATAAAATCTCTTTTTTTTTTTTTTTTTTAACTTCTCAAAGTGAACTACTGTTTGGAAAAGAAATTACTTCCTAGGAAGTAATTGGAAATTGAATGGAATCCTGTTGAATCAACATGGAGTAAACAATTGAGGTTTGTGCAGATAACAAAGATGGCCAAAGCAGTCTAGAAAAGATATAGAAACTGAAATTAGAAAATCGTCTGGAAATTTCCTAGAGACATTTGAGATGAAGTTGGGAATCATAATGTGGGACAGCAAAAACTAATTGAAAAGATGACAAGAAGATAGATTGTCCTGGACTAGAAAGTTTCATGAAATGGGGAGGCCTGGGGATAGATCTGACCAGCTTGGAATGTCTGAATAGCAGTTCTGTAACATGGATTTACAGAGCAGAGATACCACCTTCAAAATCGAATCAAAAGTCTTGCAGAGTATCTGCCTCTATTTGAAATTGACCTTGCTAGAGAACACAGTTAAGATGAAATATTTAAAATGAGTCAAGAGCATACAGGCTCAAACAACATGGAACTCATTGCCCTTGAAAGAAAGATATCCTTTTTCAAATAACAGTTTTGCTCTTGAATATATTATGGCATATGTGAACTGCCTGGGAAGAACAAACTCAGATAAGACAGCTATTAGAATGTTCATGCAAAAAAACCTAGGAAATACAGGATCCAACAATTCAGGACATCAGTCTAAAATGGAACAGAATGGACAAAATCAGAAAATTCAGTCTGAGTATTTAATGACAGTAGGATATTACAGACAGATTAGTCTGGATGTTATCATTACTGGAAACTAGACTAAAAGCCAAAAATCATTCCATTTAATGCTAGATATTCACTTTAAAATGTTCAAGTTGTTCTCTTTGCATGTTATACATGTTGGAGGAAAAAAAACCCAAACAAAAGACCAAAATATGAGGCACTTTAACGAGTTCTGGGGTGGAATTAATCTCAGTTCAGATTTCTGAAAGTTACACATACAAGCCTGAGCTACTCTGCATTAGAAAAAGCTGCCTGCAAATGCTTAGTCATTTCAGCTATCTTAAATTATTGTCATACACTGACATGAGTTGTATTCTAGGGGTGTCCATTTCTCTCTGTTGATTCTAAAGAGAGCCTGAGGTAGTTCAGACATAGCCATCTAGCTTTTAAATGTCTAAGCAAAGCAATTAGTTGCCAAGTGCTTGGAGCAAGGATAGATTCTTGTTCTTTTGCTGAGAGATTTCTGTCATTTTCAAAATGAGAATAACTATGAGACATTAATTAAAAAAAAAAAAAAGGAAGGAGTAAGGAATGAAGATGAACCTCTAAAGTTTTGCTTTTTAATTATGACAAAATGTACACTTGAATGAGTGCAGCAGTGTGGCCTAGGAATATCAGGTTACATACCAGGCATTATTTCCCTAATACAGGAAAAACATAGGTTTTACTGCATTCAACAGGCACACAATCAATTCAGTGGGACTACTGCTCATGAAACAGCTACTTTTAGCAGTACCAAGGAAAAAAGGCACAGAGAACCACAGAAGAGAAATTTGTTTGGAATAGCCTAGCATTCTGATAACTAGAAAAAGTGATCCTTTCTATTTCTGGTGAGATTAGGGAGGAACAAATCTTGGAAGTAATTTTAAGAATACATCTGCAGAGAAAGCTACAATGCTATTGGTAAATAGTAACATACCATTTGTGCAAAACTAAAGTGTAGCTCTTAAGATTATACAGTTTAGAAGGTGGTATAACTTCCAAGTGGTGATAAGAACCAAAAGAGAAGGGAGTCAAAGGAGATAAGGCAAAGATTAATATTGTCAAGGAAGCTCTATATTTCAGATATGAGTTTGTGTAGCTGAAAATTGGGGACATTAAAGTAATTTTGTTGTAGACACTGCAGCACTGCAATTCAAGAAAGAAACTTAATAAGGAGACTGGTAAAAGCTAGAGATGCAAAGTGGGATAGTCCTGTCTAGCACAGGTGCTTGGAATTGTTCTGACTGGCAGAATTCTGTTAATCACAGAGAATCCAGGCAGACCTCCTAACATAGGCGTTCAAAAGTTTGTCTCTTCAGTCAGTGTGTACCAGATGGGCATTTCATGAAGAAATATGGTTTGATGAAAGGAAAATAATGGGGATCAGAAAATAAAATGGAAAGAGTATCAGTGCTGAAACCTTGGTCAAAATAAGCAGGATGACTGAGAGAGAAGGAAATGTTTGGAGACATAGACTGGGAAAATTATATTTATTCTAGAGAGCTAGAAATCTTAAACTTCTTGAATAAAGATAATAGAAGAAGCCATCAAGAAACTCTAAAAAAAGGTTAGGTGGTCTAAGTGGTAACTAAAGAGAAGGAGCTGGGCAAAAAATACAACCAGGTTTAAAGAAAAAAGCTTGTAGGTAGGAAATACCAGATTCAAAAAAAAAAAAAAAAAAAGAGAAAACATATTGTACTTGCCCATGGAAAGGACCTGCAGGGTAATTAACAGCTTCAAAATAAAAACCTGTATGAAAAATGGTCTGGAGTTCCAATTTCAGAAAGTTCAATTTCACTGAAGATCTTAGCAATAACACATAACATAAACCAAATCATTTTTAGTATGTGATTAAAAAAAAATAATTAAGAAGTGAAAAATACTGCAGCAAATGTGAAAAAAGATAGAACAAGAGAGAGATATACTATATTTTGGGGGATAGTTCTGCATTGCTAAAGGTAGCTTACATCTTATACATAAAAAGTCCCACCACACTGTTTTTCACTGTGCGATGTTTATCTTCTCAATAATCATCCTAAAATATTTCTTTTTACGTAATTTGTGTAAATTGTAAAACAGCTTTTATTTCTACCTACTTTCCCAAATGATTAGAAGTGTTAATTACAAAACAACCAAAGCATTCACTGCTTACTTACAGAACTGTTTGCCAAATCAATTTTTATATGTAAAAGAAAATACAAATTAAAGACAGCATAACATTAAAAACAAGTAATGCATTTATTTGATTGATGTATTCAGGTGGTGTTATCACTTCTAAATGAAAATAATGATAGCCAATTTATGCAATCTAAGATGATTATATAGTAAGTGTGATGACTGGAAATTACAACACCAAGTCTCCGGTAGGAGAATCCAGTGAAGGGAACAGAAAAATGGCAGGAAAAACAATGCAGAATTGTGTGTGTTAACTTCTTCAAATGTGATAAACAGAATCAACTGAAGTTTCATAAAAAATGTTGATTTATGATTGAAGTAGAAAATAGTGAAGAAACAAAAATACAGGCGGCAGAACCAATACAACCAAACAGAATCATAAAATTACAGAATGGTTTGGGTTGGCAAGGACCTTTAAAAGATCATCTAGGCCAACCCCCCTGCCATGAACAGGGAGACCTTTCACTAGGTTGACCAAGTTGGTCAAAGCCCCACCCAATCTGGCCTTGCAATGGGGCATCCACAACTTCTCTGGGCAATCTGTTCCAGTGTTTCACCACCCTTACTGAAAAAAGCCCAGATTGTTCCTCAGCTTTCAGTTTAAAACCCTTGTCTCTTTTCCTGGTACTACAGGCCCTGATAGGAAGTTCGCCCCCATCTTTCTAATAAGCCCCCTCTAACTACTGAAAGGCTGCACTAAGCTCTCCCTGGAGCCTTTTCTTCTCCAGCTCTCCAAGCCTGTCTTCACAGGAGAGGTGCTCCAGACCTCTGCTCCTCTTCGTTGCCTCCTCCTGACTCGCTCCAACAGGTCCGTGTCTTTCCTGTACCAGCTGCCGCAGAGCTGGACGCAGCACTCTGCACGGGGTCTCACCAGAGCCGAGTGGAAGGGAAGAATCACCTCCCTCGACCTGCTGACCACATTTCTTTTTATGCAGCCCAGGATAAAACTGCCTTTCTGGGCTGTGAGCACACTCTGAAATAAATAAAGCTCAAACAAATTCCCAGTATCATTAATCTAGCTTACTTCCATTTTGATACTAGGGAAACCTATACCTTAAGGAAAGTCGTCAGACCACTTTAATAGACCCTTAAAAGCAGAAAAATGAACAGCAAAAACATAAGAACAGTTTAAATCTTAAAATTCCTAATGTGCATCAGAATCTTAATAGCACGAATCTAGGTATCTATTTTATTAATTTTCAGTTTTTGTTAGTCCGAAGTCAGGAAATCATGTATCTGTCTTTATAACAGATGTCACAATCACATCAAAATCCATCCAACGATTTTGGACATGACAGTACAGAAATTATAATGGAGCCTGGGAGGAAGCTGTAGTCATCATCATTTGTATGACATGATTCATCTTTCCCAAATCCATAATACTACATCTATACCATTTGGCAAGTATAAGCTTTTTATAATACAATCACAAAATAATGAAATTGACATTTTTCTTACTTGAGATTTCAGTGCTTGAAGCTGAGTTTCATAGCTCTGAGCCATTTCATATTTAGTTTTCTGTAAGTCATCCAATTTTTGTTGAAGTAGTCCCACCTACAGTTAGAATAAGCATTCAAATGTACCTTTTCTGAAGTGTTTCAAAGTAGGTCATTTTTTGAAAAGTAATTTTAAACTTTGAAAGAAGACCATTGCTTAAGGGAGAGATATTAAAAATATATTTTAATGCAGTAACTTAATAAAAAAACTGGATACCAGAAACCCAGGTTTTGGTATCAACATCAAATTGAGGATTTTATAGTAAAAAATCTCAGTGTATGCTTCATCATCATGGCTAGGCTTCGCAATCGAAGATTTGAGAAGGGCTCTACCCACGCTTGCTACAAGCGTGCTGATGGCTAAAAAGGCCAATGTGAGATAGACAAGTCCGATTGCAGAAGGCACCAGTGTATGCTTACGTTAAGATTTAATGATAATATTGTACAAGGCTGTCATAAAAGATAATTTCTGAAAGCTTTTCTGACCCAGCTATGTGAATGAACTGCTGTGCCCCATTGTGAAAAATTTCCTTGAATGGCTAATAAATCATAGAAAAGACTTTCCACTACTTATGTACAAATTATTGGAAGACACTGTAGACTTATTTTAGCTCCCTAAGTACAATGCCATTTGAGATAACTTGAATTATTACCGAATTTCACAGAGATCTGAGAAATACGACCCAGTGCATACATGACATTTATGCTTTTCTGGAGGGACAGCTGGAAGCTAGGCGGAATATGCTAAAGTATTTCAGGTAATGTCTCTGTACAGGCAAATAAATTGAGGCTTTGAGGACTGGCTACCTGAATTATTCTCTTGGCTCCTCTGACCGCGATGACTAAGGGCAAGTTCCTAATTGCTCATTAGGGAGAGTTACTCCATTTTCAGAACTGCCGCTGGCAGTTTAGACACCTAGCTCACACAGCAATGCCCTTGTGTAGACACTTAAATTCAGCTGTCCTGAATCAGAACTGAATGCTGTGCAAGGATTTCTTGATGCTTCTGAGTGAATATTCAGCAGACAAGACTGGAAAGTACAGAAAACACCAGGTACAGGGGGGCTTTCAGTTTCGTGAGAAAGTCAAAGTAGTAATAACACAATTTGAATCTTCATGATGAGTAAAATTATCCTATAAAGACAGTATATCATGTAAAATGATGAAAATCAGGTATAAACAGGAGCTACAAAGACATAATTTTGTGAACCTTTTTGAGCTGTACACTTGCATGTAAAATTTCTGATGAAACAAGAAGTGTTGGCATTTAGAAAAACCCATAAAATTATTCTTTTTACAGTTAAACTGAGGATATTTGATTTAGACTTTAGGGAAACAGAAGAAATATGAGATTTTCAATGACATTTTTACAATCACTTTTCAGAACAGAAACACACTTTAAAACAAAACACTAAGGATAATTAGTGACCTTTAAAGGGTGTTTGGCATTTTTACATAATAGAACAAACGGGTCTCCTTATAGAGAATTTAAAGCATACTAATAAGTAAGTACCAGAATAAATACTTCCTTTATAGAATGTGATGTTCTTAAATACCTCTTGACCTTTTTGATCCAGTTTGCTTTGGGCACTTGCTAATTCTTGATCCTGGATATCCATCTTTGCTTCTAAAGCTCTTATCTTTCTTTCCCATTCCACTTGTTTTCTGTTTACCATGATGTCAATTTGATGCACTAATTCCTGAAGTTCAGCTTCACATGGAGAAAGTCTAAAAATATAAAAAGAAGAGATTTATTTTTTCAAGAGAGAAAACCATTTTTAATTTACATTGCTAAGACTTTATTTTAATTCTGATGGGATTAACCACTTTTCAGCATCTGAAAGAAAAGAGAAAGGTAAATGATGCCTTCAAATGTAGGTAGAACCTAACTTCATCCATCTTAAGTTTACTTGGATGCTCAAGTTTTGACTGCAGTAAACTGAAAAAACAGCTCCTTAGTATGGATGTGTGTTTATCAAAGGTCTGTTATCTGGTGCCTAAATTGTACATATCCCTTGCTTTGATAATTATTAGAGGAAATTGGAGCAAATTTGTTATATTCGTAATGTCATAATTAAAAGTCTACTTGATTTTTTAAAGTCAAGTTCTCTAAAACTTCTTTTACATCAACAAATCCTTGAAACTATAACATCATCAATGTTAAGCTTGGAAACACTTTTTAAATACAGAATTAAATCAAATCTTAATGCCAAAAGGCATTAATGTTAAAACTGTTAGCAATGCCATAATGTAATTTTGAAATTTGATATGAAACATAGGATGATAATAAACAAAATTCAAGCAAGTAGTACAACATGATGTTCATGTTTCCAAATAAAACTACCCTCCTTCCAAGTGCCTGAAATTCGTCTCAAAAGTAGCATTAATGATACAGTAAACTTTGATCCCCTCTGGGTGGAATATAAAATGAGATTTTGAAAACAGACGGAAAAGCCATACTGCATCAGGACTACCTCTTCTTTGATACTGCTGTAAGGACCTGTGCCCTTCCAGACTCATGTAAAGTCATGTGGCAACACGTTGGTGAACCATCATCAATGACTCAGACATCTTACTTCAGCCTTCAGAAATAGGTACTTTCTTTATTGTGCATTACATCTAAATATTATGATGCAAGTGCAAAAGCAACTTCTAGCCTAGATCATCCTTATGATTATCATAGATAATCCTAGATTACCCTTTCAGATCCTGGCTGACACCTTTCCCTTTTAAATTTCACCTCTCTCTTTCAGATATCCCACAAAAGGCAAATCCTGCAGCCCTTGCTAGAAAATTTTCTCTCAATGGTGCTTGCATGCTTCTTGAACCCAGACCCACCAATATATAAAAGGGAGATGTTGAAAGAAAAATCCCTTCTGAAACAGCTTCTCTGTCTATCTTCACTTTCTCTAACTCCTTACATGGATCCTCTAAGTACACTTGCAGCTGCAAAAGTAAAGCAGTATGTGAAGAAGCTGCAGATTACTGCTTCTATTCCACTATTAAAACTACTCTGTACGATGGCACTGGTATTGCAAACAGTCCTGCAGTTATCCCCACCTACTAGCAGAGAGGTACTACTTGCTGCTGTAACTAATATTTTAGTCCACTGAGTGTTTCAAAAAGAATGCTAACTAGCCCCTTCAAAATATGGCCAATCATGTTGTATCACAATCATGCTCATTTATTTTATCACTGGATGTGGAATGCAGTGGTTTCTTCTGTTTAATATGCCATCAGGTAAACAAACACACAGAGAATGAATTTTCTCATTAAGCAAAGAGGTATGCATGGGTTTTTTTACCCACATGGATACGGCATTCCCACTTTGATGAATACCCCAAATGCATACCAAAATGCATAGAATGCATACTCCAAATGGATTCATCATACATGGAAGTAATGACTTGTACTTAAGAAAATGGCAGCTTTTTTTTTTTTTTTTTTTTTTGGTTCATTTTCTTTGAAAAAGCTCAAAACACTTAAAGGTAACTCGTTTTAAAGAGATGTAGGCAGGTTCTTAATCTTTTATTCTGTTTTCATATAGGTGAAAATAGATATGATTCATATTCTGCTGTCATTAATCACTATTTATCCTCATGTAAAACTAAATGTTTCCAACTTTAGACAAAGCAAAACCTAGATAAAAAGTTTTACCCACTCCAGGCCTTTGTCACAAATGGCTTTTGCATTTGTTAAGACCTTTCTAGCCCTATTTATCTGTCTTTTGTTTTGGAGTTCTGCACACGTCCATATTTTTCTCACTGTTTCCTAGTAGATGTAGAAAGAATATTGTTGTCCATACACTTTAGAATAATGTTGTAATTTAGAAACTGACATTTTAAGAAATGTCTCGACTGTCTGTCTCTACTTCATACCTTCTTCCCTTATTATTCAGGTTTGCTCAAAAATAGGAAAATAAGTATGGCCATATTTATGCAAATATAAGCAAAACCTGTGCAGTTAACAAATATTTCCATCTTACACAAAACATTCATTAATTTTTGGCATTTTACCCAGATTGTAGAGCTAATATTAATTCATTTTATTATCATAAAGCTTGCTTTAAAAATAGGAAATATGTAAATCGGTTGTAAATGGTCCATTAGAATCTTCTACCCCACAGTTCCATTTTAAGAACTAAAACTAATTTAATGAACAATTTTCAACCATACAGCAGCATACAAATCTGGATGTGGATGGATTATTTGTTTTTTATGAGTCCTTGCAGGTGGAATGTAATTGTCATGATTTCCACCACCATTAGTCAGCCATCTCCTCAAATTTTAAAGCTTCTGTGTTATCTCTGAAATACTGTCAGCATAGACTGAAATGAATGTCTCCTTTCATTGAATATATATCCTAAACTACTCTTCCAGATTCTTTGTATAGTTAATGGAAATAAATAACTACCAAGAATTCTGGTCTATGATGGGACATATCACAGATTCATCTGCAATAGCCTAAAATTTCATATATGTCAATTAAAACATAGGCAAGGAAGAATCTGACCTCTTTAAATAGGCTTCTGATTTGTAAAACAGTATCCAAAGAGTAGTAATCTCTTGATTTGTAAACCAGTATCCAAAGAGTAGTAATCTCCTGATTTTTTAAATTAAGGTTTTTATATGACTACATTTACCAATCATATGACTAACAAAAAGAATGCCACTCAAAGCAAAGTGCCACACTGCTCAGAATATAATATTTTACTACAGAAATTTTTATCTGTCATGAAAAGTGCACTCATTATTCTTTAGTACAACAAGGCCACTTTCAAATCCTATTAAAAACTTTTTCGGGCCAGAATAAGGTATGATAGATTATGCCTTTTTCTATAATTTTAAGAAGTACTTTTACATATAATATATATCATATTTCCTTGGACTGTTTATTGGTATTAATGATAGAATAAATATGTTAATTTGAAAAATAGGTAACAAGTTTATTTTGAAATGATGATATATAAATATCCTGTTTAACTTCTAATATGGGGAAGAACTTCCTATATTTCTATTTTCCCTGAAGAAGCTGGATGGGATGAGGTCCTACATCAAATCTCACTCTTGTTTTCACTTCTTTAAAAAGACTTTATACTGTACAAACATTTTTTTTAGACTAACATTAAAAGAACTAAACTTGGATTATATAAAAAAAAAAGAGGATGAATTGTGATGAAAAGTGCACTTCATACAAGGGGAGAAAAATTGTGATTATTATCTGTGCAAAATAAGACTAGGGCTTTAGCAATTAATAGTCTTTTTTTAAAGATCTTTAATGTTTTAAGAGCTGTGATATGTAAGTTTATACTGCTGTAGCCTAGCAACCTCAACTGTTTTTTAAAACAGTTTGAAATAACATTTCTTAACACCCTAATAAAACCCTACATAGCTTTCATTTCCTTCCCTTTTGTTCAGGTATGAATATTTTAAAAATTAAAGTAATAGAAACAGAGAGTAGAGTATTAGCTAAAGCAGTAAGATGCCTTGTCTTAATTATCAGTAACCTCTCCAGTTTGCATGGAAATTAAAAGAAATTGGGAATCAAGTTTGCTTCTAAAATCATTAATATTTTGTTTTGCATTTTTCATAAACCTACATAATTCAATTCCATCATATTCTCAACTCCCAAGACACTAAGTCATTACTTACTTAGTGACAGCTTGTTCCTGGAACAATTCTAAGGCCTCCTCCATAATACTGATCGTCGTTTTAACCTGTTAAAACACCAAAAATCAAGTAATTCAGATTCTTAAATGCATGCATTTACGCAGCCAAGTAGTGCCTACTGGATAGTACTACACTTTCCTTTAAATCTCTGTAATTTTCCCATTGCAAACAACAAGGACAGGGGAATGCAGCTCTAGTTAAAGACTGGAATGGGCAAGACGAAGACTTCTGGAATAAGCTCAGCTCTGTGACAGCAGTTCTCGCATTTGGTGCAGCACTGACATACTAGAGGTGGTGCTAGCCTGAGCATAGCCCTGGATTTCCATGAAGGACACTCTGAAACACATAAACCTAAATTTGCCATAGATCCGTGGCTGCTTGCCTCAAACATTTCCGTTCCTTTGAGCACCATAATTAACCTACACCCAGTCTGTAATTGCTCTCAAACACAGTTTTGGACTCCTATTGATTATTCATTCCCTTGCTTGGCAGATGAGATCTGAAACAAACAGCCCTCAAGTACCTCAGCAGACAGATCGGACGGAACAAGGCTGTTACTGGGACCGGTTACAGGTTCTGTGGGTCGAGCAGGACACGAGGATCTGGGGGCAATCCTGCCTGCATGCAAGAACGGGAGCCAGCCACGCTCTGAGTGATGGGGTAGCATGAAACAGCTCTAATTTCTCGTGGGAGTGAGCAGTGCGGGCTTTCAAGAGCACGGGTACCACCAGTACACACGGGTGTGCGGACACTGCCAGGGGCACCGCAGCCTTGGCTCCGCAAGGACCAGCACCTGAGGCGAGACTGCCACAGGGGCACTGGCTCCAACAGGGACCGGGCACCTGAGGTGACAGAGGCACAGGAGCACTGGCTGCACAAGGACCACCACCTGAGGTGACACTGCCACAGGACCAACACCCGTGACACCACGGGAGACCCACCCCTGAGGTGACACAGGCACAGGGGCAGCCATGGCTGTGCCGGGCACCTGAGGAGAACGGGGCACAGACACCATCCCCCGGGTCCTCGGACACCTGAGGAGACCGGGACACCGGCGGCATCCCCCCGGGTCGCCGCGGCCGCCCCCTCCCCTCCCGTTACCTGCCGCGTTCCCCCTCCGCTCCTTCCGCACCCGCTGTCGCTACGGCCTCGGTACAAGCCCCGCAGCCCGGCCACCCGCCCCATCCCGCCCCATCCCGCCCCGTCCCGCCCCGTCCCGTCCGTCCCGTCCGTCCCGTCCCGCCGCAGCTGCCGCCCGTCCCGCCGCTCCCGCTGCCGTCGCCGCGGTAACGCGGAGGGCGGCGGGCGAGGCGGGAATGCGGCCGGGACAGGGCAGGGACAGGGCGGGCACCGGGAGCAGGGAGGTGCCCAGGGTATCCCGGTGTCACGCCCGGTGCCACTCCCGGCGTCTTTGGCAGGGCCCGGCGTCCCTCCAGTAGCCCGCCCATCGATGTGAAGGAAGCTGGAGTGAATTTCACCAAATCTGGAAATGCTACTCGGGGTAAAGAACCTGTACTTCAACATAATTTAAGAAACCGGTAGGAAGGTGGTTCGGGTTTTTTCTCCTCTTCCTTTTTTTTTTTTTTTTTTATCTCCTTCCTCTTAAAACAGTGTTATTACTAGATATTGAAAAGGCTGAACATTATCCTTTCTTTCCTGAATGACTAACTATGCTTTTGTAAAAGGGCTTCAAATGATTTTCAGATTATTTTGCAAACGGCCTCGACCTGATGACATTTCTCTTTACATTCTTGTGGCCTTCGGTCTGTCTTATTCCACAACAAAATGATTTCAGGAATCATAGCTTTCAGCTTTTTACAGGAATAATTTCGGGTTTTTAGATCTCTTCAAACAGCAGTGAGTTTTTCTACCAGGATTGTACTATTTACTTTGCACTTATTGTTCTGAAATTACATGGAGCATTTTTGGGAGCTGCTAGTCTACTTCTGTACACTAAATTTTGGGCTTTGGCTCTGTTTTACCCAGTATGTTTACTGAAATTAGACAAGTGAGCTGCATTTTTAATATCAGTTTTAAGGAATGATTTATTTTATTTGGTTTCTACATACTGTGCTGAGGGAGATGGTTTTCATGTCAGCAGAAATACTGTTTCAAGCTATGAAATATGAAAAGTACCTTTTTTAAATAAGAGACTAAAATAAAATTGTATGCAGAGTTTCAAGAAAGTCACAGGATCACAGAATTGGTTGGAAGGGACCTCTGGAGATGATCTAGTCCAACCATCCTGCCAAGGCAAGGTCATGTAGAGCAGGTGACACAGAAACTTCCGATAAAGCTTACTTACTCACTCTGGAAAATAACAGACAATTTTCCCTAGTAGCCTTTCTGAAAGATTACTAGAATATTTTTATTTTTGATTTACACTTCTTTCATGTCTTTGTGTCATTTCAGGAGTATTCTAGGACTACTGATTTCTTCTCTGCCCAGTGACAGAACCCGAGGGAATGGCCTGAAGTTGTGTCAGGGTAAGTTTAGGTTGGATATTAGAAAAAGATTCTTCACCCAGAGGGTGGTTGGGTGCTGGAACAGGTTCCCCAGGGAAGTGGAGAGCACCAAGACTGACAGAGTTCAAGAAGTGTTTGGACAATACCTTCAGGCACATGGTGTGACTCTTGGGGATGGTCTCCTGTGCAAGACCAGGAGCTGGACTCAATGACCTTTGTGTCCTTTCCAACTCAGCGTATTCTGTGATTCTTAGAAGCTGCTGAGTGAAGGCAGGCGAGCGCAGAGCTGAGAACAGTGGTGAGGTGAAGGGCAGTGCTGTCACCAACACAACCCAGTCCCATAGCACCCAGCCAGAGGAGCAGACTGGGGACAAGGATTGTGACTGGACCCCACCACGGCCAATGGATGGCCAGCCCAGCCCATGGCAACAGGCAGATCTGAGGGGACTCCTGAAGACAAGCCAGCAAAATTGGGATCAGTGAAGTGTGGTGCTGAGCACAGGCACAGCTACAGCATTGCTCAGACAGGGCTGCTCCTGAGCTAAGGCCATAGGCTCCCAAAACAGCATCTCACAGCGCTGTTGCAGCCTTGACCCCCAGTTATGGCTGCACCACGTCAGAGGTGGCCTGAGGACAGGCAGCCAGGCACCTAGGGAAGAGGGGAGAAAGTTGTGGGACCTGTTGTTGCACTCAGAGCCCTGAAAACATTTTCTTCGTTACACTCTGTAATACTTCATTACAGTTTTCTTTATTATTTACTTACTGTAATAGAATTAGGGTTTCAAATATAATTTCTTTGAATTGAAATAGGTTTGAGAATTTTTTTAAATAGTGAAATTTGGAATTTATTTTAAATTTGGGATTTATTTTAAATACTTAAATACTTAACTTTAGAATGATTTAAAGTATTATGTACTAGAAATAATTTTTAATGTAACTTCTAGCAAATTTCCATTTGTTCATCTGCTGCAACTGAGTGAACTTTTCATCCACATTTCCTGTCCATATATTTTAATTTCCTTCAGGTCTTATCCTCTCTCAGTGGTAATCAGTTATTTAGAAGTTTAACTTCCATCTGTCATGTACAAATAGAACTGGGAGGAGGGCAACTTAAAAAGTACAGAAAAATAATTTTTAAATTACCTATCTGCATTTCAAAGCTTTTTAGAAGAACAATTCTACTGCCACTAGCCAGAGTTGTGCTTTTAACTCTCTGATGTACATTCAAATACCTCATTCACTATATTAGAAAAATCTGATATCAAATTGACGACCTTTCCAATTTGCTTTACCTTATCCACATCATCTCTTAACTAGACCTTGCCTTATGAGACTCAAAACTTTAGTGACTTTAAAGAACATGATTTACACGTGCTTTACAAGTTACAAAAGCCCACAAAAAACCCAACAAAACAAACCCAGATTATTTTCAGAACACCTTATAGATTAAAATAAATGAAAAGCTGTAAGTGCATTTCTGCAGAAAAAAGAAGAAAATAGATGAGGGCAGGTAAGGGACTTAACAGAGTGTGAAAAAATGTCAAAAAAACCAAGATACAACACCAATACATTTATAAAAGCAAGACGGACTAGGCATTAGCTAGGAAGATGCCTTGCAGACGGATCTAGACAGATTGGAGTATTGGGTAATGATAAATAGGATGAAATTTAACAAGTCAAAATGCCAGATTCTGTACTTAGGGTGGTGAGAGTTTGGTACATTTCTAATACTAAAGCAATAATACACAATTTAATGTGGCATATTTTTAGAGCAGAATGAAAGTGGTGGCATTAAAAGGGTAGCATAATGTAGATGTAATCTAAGTGATAAATGATTATATGCCTATTGGCTATCCTTCCTAGATATTTGTCACTTTAATTCTTCAAGATGTGCATTTGGTTTTGTAGTATGATACATAACGGCAGGTAAAAACTAAATGCATTTGTGCATTTAACTTTAAATACAGTTTTTACACTTATTCACACCTTACTTTGCAATCTCAGATGACAGATTTGATTGAACATTTTGTTGCAGTAAGCTCAGTGTTGCTCTCATAAGAAACACTGATTTCTTTAGCATAGAAACCACTTGAGTATAGTGATATTTACGTGATAGACTCATAGCAACTCTGTGACAGTTTACTGATTGCATTCTCTATGGTAGTTTGAGTGTTTATGAACATACCAACTTAATTTACAGAATTTAGAGAAAGGAAAAGGAATAGTTCAGTATAAGCCATCCATCAACAACAGTGCAAAAGTAACTGAGAGACGATTAAATCTATGTTAAAAAATCCTTAAGACGTAAGCAGTAAGAGAAGAATGACATTTTAAAAAGAACCTTTGCAAGCGGGATTTCTGCTTGTGAAAATTAGATGGGCGTAAAAAGTGCCTGAAGATTCTGAAAGGACCTAACTAATTTATTGCCAGGAGTTGATAAATCCTGACATAATACAAACATAGAGAAAGAGCAGTGTTTCTAAATATTTTGTTTCTAGTTTAAACTGAAAACTACTCTTTTCTTAAGCAACCAATGAAATCACTGAAGGGAAGAAGAGAAAGAGTTTGGATTTAGTAGGATTTGTCAGGTAAACCAATTGAAATGTCATACTGTAGGCTTGAACCTAGTCTAAAAGTAGAGAATTGTAAGAATCCTGTAAGAAGAAACCTGAAAATTAAGGGTAGTAATCTGGGAGAATGCAGAAAGGAGATAAAACTGCCATTAGGCCTGTTTTTGTGGCAGTTACAAGTTAGTGTTTCTGTGTCAATCTATAAGGATAACAAAATATAATCACAGAATCATTTAGGTTGGCAAAGACCCTTAAAGTTCATTGGGTCCAACTTCTAACCTAGCACTGCCAAGTCCCTAAGCACCATATCCACCACTTCCCTGTACAGCCTGTTCCAGCGCTTGACAACCCTTTCCATGAAGACATTTTGCCTAATACCCAGTCTTAATCACTCCTGACACAACGTAAGGCCATTTCCTCTCCTATCGCTTGTTACTTGGAAGAAGAGGCCAACTCCTACCTAGTTATAGCCTCCTTTCTGGTGGTTGTAGAGAGCGAGAAGGTCCCTACCCCTTATTCTCCTTTTCTCCAGACTAAACACTCCCAGCTCCCTCAGCCACTCCCCACCAAACTGTGCTCCAGAACCTTCACCAGCTCTGTTGCCCTTCTCTGGGCACACTTCAGCAGCTCGATGTCTTTCGTGGAGTGAGGGGCTCAGAAGTGGACACAGTATTCCAGGTGCTGCCTCACCAGTGCCAAGTACAGGGGGATGATCACTGCTCTGGTCCTGCTGGCCACACTCTTGCTGATACAGGCCAGGATGCCACTGGCCTTCTTGGCCACCTGGACTTGCTGCTGTCAACCAGCATCCCCAGGTGCTTTTCCACTCAGCAGCTTTCTGGCCACTCTGTCTGGGATGTTGCGTGGGGTTGTTGTGACACAAGATTTTTGTTGAATCTTACCTATATAATGCTAGTTATTGTATGCACAAAATAACAATCTGTTTTTTAAAGTTTGCTGCTTATGGTTTTCTGGAAACTGATAATAGCATTACTGCAACATCTTTTAGTATGGCATAGTCTTTCCTTTGTAGTTATTGCTACTGAAGCATAAAAATATTCTATGGTTTAACAGCATGTGAATGGCTTCTAGTGCTCTATAGCCAAGAATATTTCTGGCTTAACTTCTTTTTACTTATAAAATGAAATAGTCTGTTGTCTGTGATCTTGTCTTCAATTAAAAAAAGAGAAAAGACTCTTCAGATTGTGCATTGCATCTGTTGCTATACATCCTGACACCGTTGTTTCAGTTGGTATATTGTGCCACACCAGCACAAGGATTTATTAAAAATTATCCTGGTTAAAACAGGCAAGTTACAGAAAAAATATAAGCTCTCTAGAAGCATGAATTTAACTTTGTACCATCTGAAGGGATTACAGGAAACAAATTGTGGTTTGTTTTCATCCCAAATTTAAATTATGATTGGTCTAAAATTTAATTTTCAGTGGCACAAAATGTGTGAACAACTATAAAAGCTACTTTTGGTCACATTTAAATTTGATGGCTGAAGAGTAGATAATTGGAAGTTTTGTAATCTTGCATAGATTGAAGATTTTCTTTTTTGAAGCAAGCACATTAAGTAAATATTCTGTTGAAATAACTTGCAGAGAAATAATTAACAGTGCTGACATTTAAGGTATCAGCCGGGGTTTCGGAGTTAGCAGCTGAGATGTCATGGGAGTCCATGTTGCTCACTTGCATAAGAATGTATTCATATAGAATGCAGCACTATATTGGTTATATTAAGATGGTATTTTCAGGTTATCCTTGGGTGATCAGGTACTCTTCCCTAAGTAACTTTATTTCTTTTAACTTTGGGTTCACTGTTTTCTACTCATCTACTAATTTTTCGAATTAGTATTGAATACAGTGGTAGAGCAATTAAAAAGTGTTGCTGTGTTGCCTTCTACAGAAATTCATCATGAAGCCTGAGCTATTTGGCTTGCCCTGCAAGATGAATCCCCTATTTTAACTTGACTGTAAAGAGGTATTGTTCAGTCAGGTCGGAGACTCAGAGGTGCATAGGATACTGGCTATGTCACTGTCTGGCTTTTCTCTATAAACAGAAAACAGCTCTTTATCAGTCTAGCATTTAAACTTAACCTTCTGACCTTCAGAGTCGTAGTTCTATTTAGAGAGCAAATAACAGCATTACAACATTTGCTTGCCGTCTTTGCCTTCTGCAGACACTTGCTCTGAGCATTTACATGCTCAAGGCAGAGTTTGGGCTAAGCAAATACTGCACCTACTTGAACATCAAGTTCTTCTTAACAGTTGGCATCTTACAGTGATGAAATTTCAATAAATGTGAGTGCTCCTTGCAAGGCCAACTGCATCCAGATATATAACAGCAGCAGCAGCCATGGAAACTTT
>JAYRBT010000001.1:36959406-36980098 GCA_036023395.1 Myiotriccus ornatus | reverse complement strand
CCAACCTGGACATGACCACCTCATAAGACTACATTACAACTTTATTGCAGGCATCACTAATTATTAAATACTAAGTATACATCACTAAGTATTAAATACTACTAGTGTAAGTACTATTCTATTATCTAAAATGTTAACTGGTCAGAGAGATATAAGCCATGTCAGTTTCTTTTTTATTTAGGGTAGCTGATCGAATTAGTGGGGAAAAATGTGCAGGACCCATGGGGAAAGACCCAGGCACATGTAATGCAAACATGCACAAACACAAATGTTTGGTCTGAATTATACTTGTTTTGAATGTTTGACTGGCCAGGGCAAAATATTCTTGGAGAAGTATTCTTGAAGTGTTCAATCTCCCAACTCAGTAGGTGTAGCAAGAAAAATGCAAAAGCTGACTCAGGCCTTTGCTCTTTTATGGTTTTGGGATAGCTTGGCCAAGTTGCTGCTGCACATTTCTGGGCCATAAGTCTGAGTTCTCTTCAAAGCAGTGGCTCCTTCTGACCTCTCTGCCCAAACTTGGTTCAGCCAATTTGGGATTGACGGCTTAGTTTTTCCTCACTGGTACATTCAAACCTGCTGTCTTCTGCTACTTGCTGGTTCCAACCTGATCCTGATCAGGTCTTGAGACAAAGCAGTGAAGATATCAACTGCACAGTGTATATCCAGGGAAGGGTTTTCTGATTCTCCTGGACATTGTCACATTTTATGTTTTTCCCATGAATAACTGACCAGAGTTTGAGCCTGTTTTTCAAAAAAACAAAACAGGAAACATCACTGTTGAATGTCATGAACTTCAACCTCCGATAAATCATCCTTTGCATTGCTCTTTCCAGGAAACAGCCATTAGATCTGGGTTTTTTTGTTTGTTTGTGATGTGCATACTTTAGAAGCTGATACTATTGATGTACAGTGGTGACAAGAAAGTACGAAAGAAGTCAGACCTGCTTTTATTTGTGTCTCTGGCCTTTGAACGATGAGATGTATTTTTTGTTTGCTTTCTCCTACCTGAAACACAAATCTTGTGAATGAAGATGGTCCTGTAGCAGTCTATTATAGACATCGTTGTGGTGTGTGAGAAACACCAGAATTAAGGGAAGAGCTGAGAGAGGCTGAGGAAGGACTAGGTAGGTAAAGAAGACAAAGTAGATACAGAGCACGTGGGGAAGGGAGTTGGAACAACAGTAGTGTGCTGTAAAGTAAGAGGAATGAGATTCTGACAGTGAGGACCCAAATCACCTTTGTGTATTTGGAGCTGTTTGGGATGCCAGTTGTTTGCTGATGCTGGGTAAAAGAGCATTTGATAGAAAAATTGTGTCCGTAATGCAACATTTATGCTTTCTGGTCCAATTTTATGACATACCAGTGTTCCTTAATTGGTTGTAGAGTCCATCCTACATGCAAGCACACCATCATTTATGGCTTCCTTGCTTCTGGAGCAGGAAAGGATTACAGGTCACATGAAACAGAGGAATGAACAACAAAAAAATGGAGAATCAATCATCCTTTCAAAGCTTTGCAACAGGCATGAAGGAGAAAGTTTGAATGGAATTTCAGAACTTCATTAGCTACTCCTGTAATGTGGTACTAAAACCAGATGTACTGTGGACAAAGGTCTGCAGAGAAGATTTTGGTTCAGTAGGAACTTAATTAATTTCTGAATAACTAAATAAGATGGTTACTACTAATCATTAAATTATTACTAATTACTTTTTACCAATTACTAAATAACACGGTTATTACCATGTCATTAAATAACATGACAATTGAGTAATGTTAGAGCCACCATGGAATTGTTCTTTAGTGATCCTTTCATTATCTTGAATATTCTTTCCCTGCCTTAAAACAATTCCAATTCCATCTCTTTAAAATATTCTGTATCCTTCACAGCTATTTTGCTCATTCTTGTTTAGGACCATTCAGATAAAAAATTACCTTTGACTAGAAATGGTGTAATCTGTATCCTCTACCATCTCAGGAAAGGCTCCATTTTTGTTCTCTTTCTGGTGCTACTTACTTACCAAATTCAACTGTTGAATAATTAAATTATTGACTTTTAGAGTTGCCTAATCATGTGCCATAAGCACAGGGGTTTGTGCATGAGATCAGTGCCCCAAATGTCCTTGTTTAGTCTCCTGTTCTAACTTGTTTTGTATTCCCGACAAATACCTGATTGCTGCAATCTATGACTGAGTGAATATACTTTTCTTTATGAATAGCTTGTCGATGTCCTAGGATCCTCTGGGATGAAAGCAGCTGCATACATATAAGGTGATATTAGTATTTTCCATCTTATCAGAGAAAGTCCACAGCTGGGGAGATATTAAAGCAATATTTTCAGCTCTCCACATTCCCAGTAGTTTAAATTGAAAAACCAAATATAAAACTGCAGACTAAAAATAGGTTCCCCCCCCCCAGTTCACTGTATTATAAAGAACCTCCTACATTACCTCCTTCTCTCAAAGCCATAATGATCTTTAAAGGCCAATTCTAATGATCTTTATACCCAGTCTAGATTTTATTAACTGAAACAGGGTTACTCTTCTGGAGGTTTTCTTCAACAGGCAAATAGAGCTCACTGATGTGATTTTTGGGTCTTTGTCCAAGATTTTCTTAGTTTCCCTTCTTTGAACCAAGAGGTTCTTCTTCCTACATACCTTATAGAGCAGTGAGTTAGGGCCAGACAAATCTACATTGTAGCGATTTTTCCGAAACACTTCATGCTTTGTGCCAAAACTGTGCACTTATGTCAGTGCAACTACTCAGTAGGATAACTGATCACCTGTATTATCTGAGGATGCTTGAAGGCAGTGGATTTTAGGCTTCTTATATACGGTTACTGCAAATACAGAAGCTGTCTGAGCCAAATTGATACACATAACTTTTAGCAAATAGAGAAGAAAGGTGGTTCTTTGAACTCATGAGTTCTGGACTCAAGTCTGAAATTTGTCATAGGCTTCATACACTTTTCAGCAAACTATTTGCACTAATTTTCATATATGGAAAATTGAGATAATATTAATTATATTCTCATTTGTTGACCTATCCTTTATCGTTGTATGTTGCATAAGTGACCCTAAACACTTCCTTTTTATTGTGCATGCAATATATAGGAAAAAGGGTCCTGGCTTGGTTAGCAAGTCCTCCCATCCAGTAATTCTCTTGGCTGGGATTCGATAACTCAGTGTCCATGACATTAATTATTCAAACACATTCATCATTCACAGATTGTTCTTCTTCCTCACTTCAGCAAAAGTAGTTTAATGCAATTTCATCTTGCCTGACAGAGAAAGATAAAACTAAGCCAAACTAACATTTCTGTTAATTTGCTGTTATGAAAAGGCGTTCTGCATTCTCATCCTGTTTTCCACTGTGGTTCAACACATTTCATTGCTCATTTTACGACATGACTGCTAGAGTTGCACTGAAATCAGAGCAGTTGCATTCAGATTTTCAGAATTGGTTGGGTATTGGAAATTTTTATATGGCTTTTAGACACCACTACATTTGAAAATTAGGCTTTTTATATAATTTTTATCTATTTATTTAAATGATAATTTATTCCTGTAGAAACATTGAAAATGTCTTTGTTGCAAGTTAGTGTCTTTGTGCTAAAAATCAGCCAGTTTTGACCATTTAAGATTAAGTTGCTTCAATGGTTCTTGTTATAGAGTGTAAAGGATTTTTCCCACTGAGTTTTCTGCTGAAAAAAGTTCCACAGATCAAAGCATCAACTGACATGCTGATAAAATTTTTTCTATGTTCTCCTTGCATTTTTTTCAAACCTGGGGGGGAAAAAAAGCTTGTGTTCTTTTGAGGTGTTGAATTCTTTATCAGCGCATAGAGAATAACCATATTTGCAAAATTGCAGAGTGCTTTCTAAATAGACTCACAACATTCCTGTCCTTTCCTTAAGTTTTGGAAAGCGAATGTTACTCACTTTTTTTTTTTTATAAGACACTTCAAAGCCACATAGCTAGTCATCTGTTACTGCCACATGGAGCCAAATATGCGCACGTTTCTGTTTTTGCCTCCTGCATATTTTCAGGGTCTAGTAGGTTATTTTTCATAGTTACAAAACTTGACGTGTGTTGCTGTACAAATGGTGGATTTGGAAATATCTTCTATCACTTTTAGTGTGTACTCAGGCTTACAATTCTGCATCATTCTCATTGTCTGGGAAGCCAATTATTGTTGGTATATGTTAGGTATGCCCATAGTTTGTGTAACGTATAATGTGCATGCTTTGTGTAACGCAGAGTGAAGCAGCCTAAGATGAAATCTTTGAATCAAGAAGAGGATTTTACTCAACTGTGTTTGAAAAATGCCTAAAGGAATCAGTGGCCAATTGAGAATACACTATTTCTGTATTAAGCAGTTTCCTGTTACGAATCTCTTTTTTGTTATCTTTCTTTTTGCGTATATAACCTCTTCACCATTAGCTTCAGTAAAGACAGATTGTCTCTTGCTACTAAGGATTTTTTTTTTTAAGGATTTTTCCCAGGCCTTATCATCATTTGCAATGAGATACATGGCAAAACAATTTTGTAGCTGTTTACACAAGGCCAAGCATAGATTTTAATAGTGTTCTATAGTTCTTTGGAGCCAATTGTGTGAACATTTTTTATTTTTGTCAAGTAAGGTTCAATTGTGTTATTTTCATTTCATTAAATGTCTTTTCTAAGCAGTAGGTTCTGGATGCCAAGTTGTATTTTAGATTTTTTAACAAGTTACTGTCTAGCAGCTGGTTCATAATATGTCAGCAGTTTCATAGCAAGTTCCCATTTTTGTGTTATTGGTTTGTGTTATTGATATGCAACAAATGGGAAGTAATTAAAGCTGTTTTAGCCCTCAGTTAAGGAGGCTTCTGGTGAGAGACTCTTCACATTGAAATTTTATAAGTTGAGATGAATCATAGAATCATAGAATAGTTTGGAATGGGAGGGAACTTTAAGGATTGTCTAGTCCAACCTTCCTGAAGGAGCAGTGATATCTTAAACAAGATGAAGATGAAGAACAGACAAATGAGGAAAAGAAAAAGATTGCGGTGATGAGAGGCATGCTGAGTATTCCGTGATTTTTCTTAACTGTCTTTTTTAACCCAAGATAAATGATACATAGGAAGTGAAGAAAAATACAGACAAGCTGGGAATTTTTTTCAGTGGCATTATATCAATTTTATAATATCTGTATTCCATAAACCATATTTGGTACCTATGTGTGTTTGTTACCTATACCTTTAAATCTACAACTAACATAAGTATCTAGATGTTATTTAGGTATCCAACAGATTTCTCAAAATCTGGTTAGAAATTATGCTGCTTTTCTATGATTTTAGGTCAAATGAAGGTAATCAAAGTCTCAAGACCTATAGAGGTCTACATAGTACTTGTCTACAGCTGAAATTTCTGACTTTCTGTCTCTTGATAGTCCATGAGAAGAGACTAGCATTTCTAGGCCCATTTCACCTCCTCCTAATTTATATAACTAAAATGAGGTTGTTGAAACTTCTTTTGAGAGTCCCTATTTCTGTCCAATGACTAAAGAGGAAAGTTACCATGCCTAGTTTGCATAGAAGACTGTATATTTTATGTCTAAAGCTAAGTGAACAGAATTTTAAACTCAAGAATCACTTTTCACATCAAAGTGATACTTTTCACCATCTAAAGAAATTAGAATAGCAGAAAATACACAGGCAGTTTGAATATATAGTCCTATAACTTAATGTGACATTTCTTTCTTTAAAATGTTGCTGCTAATGAAATGATACAGAGAAGCTTGTCAAAGCAATGTCTCAGAAAGTGAGAGATGCTATTTAATAGAATTTTGATTCCTTGACTTGCTGTTTCCTTTTTTTAAAATCCTGCTTTTTTAATACAGTTTTGAATGTGGGAAGAACGGGAAGTGATAAGTACTTAATTCCTGTTTGAGGAGTAACCATGTGACATTTCTAAAGGTAGTTATTCAGGTGCTGTTTATTTGATTTAATTGTAGAGCACTGTAACATCTCAGAGACCTCCCAAAGCCAGATGACTTTATTTCTACTAATTTCATTTTATTTCTACTCATTTCATTTGGAGATCCAAGAGGGGGTGTTTCTAAATAGCAAGTCATAAAGGAGAAGGTTTCCTTACTCAGAAGTTATTTTTTAGATGAGTTACACATAACTAATTCTGATTAGGAAGTTAGTACTGCAATTATTATTGTGTGACTTTTTTAGTATTCCTGTATTGTATAATTTTCACAATTTTCACAAAAGCATCAGCTTTTTTCTGATGCTTTCAGGAATTGTTGCTGGTTAGATGTGGAGTCTTTGGGAAACTTGGTATTAGTTGCTTTGAATGGTAGAGATCATATTCATACATCAGTATTTCTAGACTATCATTTATCTTCAGAGAACAGTGATTTGTGAGTGGGAGAGGCATACTTTCTCTTTAAGTAAAAATAATTTTCATCTTTTTTATTCATTATCCTTCACTTTGGAAGTTGAAGGTTTTATTCTTATTTTATAATTTTGGATGAAAAGAAATATTGAATAAAGCTATCAGAGAGTTCTACAGTTCATTGTTCTTTGTATGTCTTTACTTGTGAATTTTCAATAATAACTTTGCTGGTAGGATCACTAATTCTCTTTCTGTTGTATTATTGGCAGATCTTCTGCCAAGTTTGCAGTCATACCAATAATCAGGGGCTTAAATAATTCTATCCTAATCTGTAGGTTCTTTTTCAAGAATCCATATATTACATGTGAGTATTCTTCTAACATCTTGAATAATCATTATCTTCTGCAATACTATGGATTAGCTTTTACTTTTGGCACAAAGTTAACGTGAGTATATGCTGCTTTCTCAGATGATTATTCCTCTGTGACTGCTGTGCTTATTATCTTAGGAGCTTTGTGTTATTTTTTGAAAATCTGTAACTGCCAGTAACGCAATGGTACATGCCCCTAAATGATTTCTTTGCCATCTGGATGTGTTCCTCTGCCCCTGATTATTTTCCTTTATGTTTCATATATGCCAGCAGATATTTCAGTTACCTTATGGTGTCTACTATAGTACCAGACATCAGTGTTTAGGCAGCCAAATTCTGCCTTTTTCTGCTAGTTCTCGGCAAACGGAACCAACAGATTTTTTTTTCTCTTCTGGAAATGAGAGAAAAAGATCCTTTTGGACTTCTGGTTTATGGCTTCTACAGATCCATGGTTTAGCCTGATGTTCCAGCATGCTATGACTCCCCTGAAGCTCATGCACCAGCCTTTCATCCCCTTTCCTTTTCCATTCAGAAACAGTGACTATGTTTTATAATATTCTTTCCTTTGGGCAAGTGTGTTACAAGGAGAAGAGAAAGCTGTGTATCTTGTGTACAGTAAGTTAAGAATTGGTTTATACATGTAATATTTTTAGAGATTTTTTCCTGAAATTTATTTTCACCTTGAAAATCTGTGATTAATTTATGGCAATTTTATTTTTATTATTTCCTTTTTTTCTATCTCTTTTTCACCTTGACCCCTCCACACTATCTTTATTTATTTGCATTATAGTGACTCCTACAGAATATATGAAGGATCTGAAGCCTCATTTATCAGACATCATACAGAGATCCCTGCTCTAAAACTTAAATCAAGAAACAGAGAAAACAGAATCAGAAGGCATGAACTGTAATCCTAGTTAAAAATTCCTATTTTTTCACTTTGCTTATATATGACAAAGATCATAGGAGGTATGATATATTTAAAATGTATACTTTTTAGCAGACTGTTCAACCTGACCATCTTCATTTGTCAGTTACTCTTAGATATCTTTTGCTTCAATAATATTAAGTTATGTAAGCTTCGCATTTTCTTAAGGCTTTCTTAATGAGAAAGCAGGGCTTTTAAAAGAAAGTAGAATTTGTATTTCTTTTGATTTAAAAGTGTGTTATTTTTCCTCACAGTAATGTATTCTAATGTAATTTGAAATGACTGATACTCATAATTCTACAGAGGATTTTGGTTTCCAGAGCTACATAGTGTTTCTGTAGAAACACTGTGCTTTTCTTTCAGTCCTTTGCAATAGAAGGTTTTCTGTAAGAGCAAATTACTGTTTTATTTTCTGAGAATGAGGCATTCATCATGTTTTACTGTGTCTTAATTTATGAACACAGTCACTTTTGAAGAAATGAGTTGATTTTTCATTGATGTTTTGTCATAGAATCACAGAAATGTTTAGGTTGGAAAGGACCCCTTTAAATCAAGTCCAGTGCCAGTGTTCAAGTAGGGGGAGAGAAAGCAGATGGGATTTCATGTTTTTTGATTTCTGCCCATTGCCTCTTGTCACCTCAGTGGGCACTAGCGTGAAGAGTCTGGCTGCCTCTTCATTCTCTCCCATAAGGTAGTTATACACATTGAGATCTCCCTGAGGCATCTCTTCTCCATGCTGAACAGTCCCATCTTTCCTAGCATGTCCTGGTATGAAACAAGTTCCAGTCCCTTAATCATCTTTGTGGCCTGTTCTGGACTCACTGCAGTAAGTTCATGTCTGTCTTGTACTGGGAAGCACTGACCTTAGCACTCCAGATGTGGCCTCACCAGCCCTGAGTAGACCCTTAACCTGCTGGCAACACTTTTTCTGGTGCAGCCCAGGAAGCTGCTGACTTTTTTTGCCATGACAACACATTTCCTTTCTCAGGGTCAGCACTGTTGTCCACCAGGACCCCCAGGTCCTTGTCTGCCCTGTCAGCTGTTTTTCAGTCAGTCAGACCCCAGCATGTACTGGTGCATGGCATTATTCCTCCCCAGGGGCAGGACTTTGCTTTTCTGTCTTTTGAAATTCATGAGGTTACTCTCATCTGATGTCTCCAACGTGTTCTGACAGCATACCAATCTGGACACATCTATCTTCAAGAAGAGCACTGGTAAAGATTCAGGGAACTACAGGTCAGTCATGTTCACCTCAGTCCCCAATAAGATGATGGTGCAAATAATCCTGGAAAACATTTCCAAACTCATGAAGGACAAGAAAGTGACTGGGACTAGTCAGCATGGATTTACAAAGGGGAAATAATGCTTAGCCAACCTGTCACTTAGCTTGATGGACGAGGCGAGAGGAGTGAATGTTACTTAGCTCAGCATTTGTAAGGCTGCTGACACTGACTGTCTCCCATAACATCCTCATCAACAGCCTGACAAAGTTCAGGTTAGATAAACAGACTGACAGATAGATAGATAGATGGATGGATTCTGCAGAAGAAGAGGACATGCTCTGAGGAAAGGAGTCTTGCATCCTGGTTCTCGTTGCCTATCTTTGTATATTTTATGACTTAAAGACTAAATCTCTTTCAAATACCTTCTTATCACTGGATTATAGAGCCTACAGTGTAAGTATACCCATAAAAAGAAGAGACAGTGTAATGGTACAGAGCACTCTGAATAGGTGAGCTAGACAAAGGCTTGAAAGAAAATCACAGCTAATTAGTATCGTGGTTACCTGGTGCCTGCTGGTTTGAAGTCCTGTTTTATCCAGAAAGGCTATCTGGATTTCTTCGTGTTACTTGGAGAAAGTGTACAAATGTGTTTGAATGTGTGGGGAACATTTCTTCATTACAAGTCATTAGTCTATATTGCCACCCAGCTGTGATCAAAGAAACTAGGATATTACAGGGATTGAATATTTTACTTTTGCTTCTGTTCAAGAAACAGTTTACAGGGCTTTATTTGCATCAGGAGAGAGTATGAACAGACTACAACGGGAAGGATGAAAACAGGCCATTTGTAGCATTAGTAGGCACAGTCTGAACGTGAAAAGAGAATTTCCTCAAAGGATGCAAGGGCTGTGGGGATCCTTATTCTATAGGGCATTGTACTTTGACATGACAGCTGTCTTTTACTGCCTCTTTTCTTTTCTTCCCTTTCATTTGAAACATGTAAGCTGCAGCCCAAAACTTTGGTAAGCATTTAGATTTTCATTTCACTAAATCCTAAAAGCATCAAAATATCTATTCACTGTGGTTTATAGTAGACGAAATTGTGTATCGGTACATGTGGTTCTATGTTCGACACTGAAGTAGGACTGGAAGGAATAAACGAACAAATGCTTATGATGAAATGCATACTAAGAATATTGTAAAACTTGCATCCAGTTTCCAGGTTTATGAACATACAGATTTAGAGGGTATAGAGAAAAAAATCATTACCTGCAATTGATAAGTAGATAAAGTAAGGAATACAAAATAAAGACAATTATGCATGCATGTTTTACTTGTAGGTTTTCTTCAGATTTCTAGGTTTTTGAAGCTACAAAGGAAAAAAAAAAAAAAGAATTTCCTGTAGATATTACCACAGCTCCAGAGCAGAAGTTATTTTGGAAAAGACCTCCGAAGTCCAACCCTTGATCCAACACTGCTGTGGTTACTAGACCATGGCACCCAGTGCCACATCCAGGCTCATCTTGAAAACCTCCAGGGACAGTGAATCCACCACTTCCCTGGGCAACCCATTCCAATGTCTGATTACTCTCTCTGTAAAAACTTTTTTTCCTAATATTCACCCTAAACCTCCCCTGGCACAGCTTGAGACCATGCCCTCTTGTCCTACTGCTGGTGCTGTGTCAGGATCTCCAATACAGGCAAATGAGACACACTGGTTCAGAATTTGTCCGTGGAAATATAAAGAGTAATTTATCAAGGAGCTGTGAAGTTTGAAAGTGGGTGCAAATGGTAAACATGAGCTGTGTTTTTCCAGAGGAACATTGACTCTTTTTGTTTACATTTGTGATGATTTCCCCTGAAAATTCACTTAAATGTTGCAGGAAATACGTGCAGGTAGATTTCTAGATCCCATAATTTTCTAGTCTTCCTCAAATTTAACTTCTTAAAAACAGAATGTGAATTTATAATTAACAAAGGATTGAAAGTAAACTCTCTTTCTGGTGATCTGTTTTTCGGTGTGGACCTTACAGCACTGTGTCCTCAGGAGGCTGAATGCATCTGTGTCAAGGCCTACTCTGAAAATACAATGAAAGTCATAAAAATGGGCAAAATAGAATGGTTACAGTTGTGTGAATTCAGAAATGCAACATATAGAAACCATGCTGAGTGTTTTATAGCACTTTCTGGACATGTAAATTGATAAAGTTCTTTCACTTGTACTTCTGTGAGCTCTGCACAGCAAGCGGCATTCCATTCCTTTACTGCCATTGATAAATGAGTTGAATTATTAGGACTGAAGACATCAGAAACAGAAAGAACTTGGCATGATTATCAAATCAATCTGTAGCAAATTTTAGGACAAATAACAGCGTGGTCTTTCAAATATGCCAAAGTAAACAGCTTGCATTAGAGGCACCAAGGAGACAATAAAAGCTGCATCCATACAGTGCCATTTGAGGTTTCTTTTCAGAATATTAGTTTTCAGAATATTACTGCCCTTCAAACACTATGACTGTATCACAGTTCAGAGATGAACTGTCAATGCACCAGAGAGCAGATGATACTGGATATGAAAAGAAATGTGAACTCCAGAAAAGAAGTGATTTTGGTGAAGTTCTGTTTCAACAGGGACTTTTAAGGATTTAAGGGTCTCTTCATGCTCAGAAGAGATCACAATGTCCAAATACCAAGCTGGTTATGAAGAATAGGAGCACATAGACATCTGATAATTAAAATCATAGTATAGGGTAGAAGGAGTCTACAAATGTGTTGAAGGTTTCGTGCCTGCTTTATGCTATAAGCCTTCATGCCTGGTGAGGAGAAAGAGGATTCACACTCCTTTGCTCCAGGATGCACTGCCTTTACCAGAGTGGCATGTTCATATTTTGGAGGAGAGAGCATTTGTTTGTAGTTACATATATTGAGTAGCCCTCTACCTGTCATCAAAATTACATTCATTGTCTCAGTTTTCCCCTCTAATAAATTTGGCATAAAATTTTTCTTACGATTAGTTTGCATTTCCTCCAATTTATTAGTCATATCCATTGTTTCTCCATTTTTTTTTTCCCCTAAGAACAGGTTTGGTTATTTGCAATGTGTTGCTGGAGTGCCTAGCAAAATGAAGCTGAGGCACTGCAGTATTCCTGCAGTACTAATGAGTAATAGTAGTTCTGGTAGTAATAGAAGGACTGGTTTGTTTAATAAATTTAGAAGGGAATTGGTTTAGCTGACTTAGAGCAGAGTGAATGCTGCCTGACATTTTCCAAGGAGACATTAATCATATCATCTTCCTAGAAAAAAATAAGCAAAATAAGGGAAAAAGAAAAGTATGGACTATTTAGTGCCCTTAGGGCAGGCAGAATATATAGCTGCTACTGTGAAAAGGTGTGGGAGACTGGAGTGCACAGAGATGTTAAACGGCTATTAGATATTAGAGGCTGTCACAACAACAAACTGGGAATCTCAATATCAAAAAGACATTGTGAAGGATTTGGAAATAACACCTTTCTGTTCTTACAGGCATACTTTTTTAAAAAAACATCACAGAACTAACTCGCTTCTCTGATTGGTTTTTGTTTTTGTTTTTGCTTTTTTTTTTCAAAAGAATATAAGGATCCAATTTAAAAATAATGGTTTTTTCTTGAAAACTTTTCACTGAAGCAAGTTTAAGACTTTTGTGAGCTATTTGCTTAACCATATTAAGTGGACCTCTGAGAAGCAATGCAGAGATGTCCAAGTGAGCACTCATGAAAGCCACTATTAATATATTAATTACCTATTAATATAACTCTATACAACTATTTTGAACATTAATTAATGTCAGGAGAGGCAAAGCAGAGCTGGACAAAACCTACTGCATATATTCTGCTAGGTGTACAAAAAACATTCATTTTGGAACCATAATCTGTTCCCATCTGCTGTAGATCTATTCCCATCTGCAGTAATCTGAATGTCTTAATACATGGGATGAAGCATAATGGTTCCGTGCCAGCAAGACACATAGGGGCACATGGAGGACTGGGAGGTGTCACGCTTCACAACTCCTACCTGACCAAACCAATGGCCTTCTACCATGGAGTGACTGTATCAGTGGACAAGGGAAGAGCTACAGGTGTAATCTGTCTGGACTTTTGTTAAGCCTTTGACATGGTCTCCCACAACATCTTTCTGTCAAAAATTGAAGAGGTATGGATTTGATGGATGAACTATTCAGGCGATAAGGAATTGGTTGGATGATCGTATCCAGAGAGTAGTGGTGAATGGCTCAATGTGTGGATGGAGATCAGTGATGAGTGGTGTCCCTCGGGGGTCCGTGTTGGGACCACTGCAATTTAATGTTTTCATTGATGACATAGACAGTGCAAGGTACCTCCCCTGGACTGGGTCAAGTCCTGGTATCAATACAAACTGGGGGATAAAGAAATTGAGAGCAACCCTGTAAAGAAGGATTTGGGAGTACTGGTGGATGAAAAGCAGGACATGACCTGGCAGTATGTGCTCTGATCCCAGAAAGCCAAACATATCCTGGGCTGCAGCAAGCCGAGGAAGATGACTGTGCCCCTTTACTCCGCTGTGGTGAGACATTCAGATCTGGGATCCTCCATACACAGAAGACATGGACCTGTTGGGGCAGGTGCATAGGAGGGACATGAAGATAATCAGAAGCACCTCTCATATGAAGACAGCTGAGAGAGCTGTGGTTGTTCAGTCTGGAGAAGAGAAGGCTCCTGGGAGAGCTCATTGAAGCCTTTCAGTACTTAAAACAGGCTTATAAGAAAGATGAGAGTTTTTAAAAGGACTTTTAGTGAGCGATAGGACAAGGGGTAATGTTTTTAAACTAAAAGAGGGTGGGTTTGGAGTACATAAAAGTAATTTTTTACAGTGAGAGAAGTGAAACATTGAAATAGGTTGTCCAGATTGGAGTTGATGCCCAGCCCTCGAAACATTCAAGGTGATGTTGGATGGGGTCTGAGAAATCTGGTCTAGTTGAAGATGTCCCCTTAACAGTCCTTTCCAATCAAAATGATTCTATGATAAGACAAGGGATGGGACATGATTGGCTGACTCTGAAAAACCTGAGATATACTTTATAAGATATATCTTAAAACTATCAGCAGAAATGTTCCCTTCTACAGTGAAATGAAGAGTTTTGGTATACACTCATTGCTAGGGTAATCTGGAACTGGAGTTCTCAAAGCATTCAGAAACATCCCCTAAGAATCACTCCAGAATGACAAGGAAAAATTAGAGTTATTGAATGACAAGTAGAAGTGTTAGGCATTTATTATTTTTTAATTTCTCTGCTGTAATAGGTATGGATGAAGTCTAGAAACAATAATTTATGAACCTAATGTAGTTTCAAAACTCTTGAAGATATTGAGGACAGCTAAATGTAAACTTGGCAAAGACTGATTAACTAGGATTCACCAAAATGAAATCTGAATGAGGAAAATGAGTGCACCCCCAGTCAGTTTCCAGACATCGACAGTGTTAATCTGCTGGAGGGCAGAAAGGTGAACAGAGGGATCTGGACAGGCTGGATTGATGAGCTGACGCCAACTGTATGAGGTTCAACAAGGCCAACTGCTGGGTCTGGCACTTGGGTCACAACAACCCCAGGCAGTGCTACAGGTTGAGGGTAGAGTGGCCAGAAAGCTGCCCAGTGGAAAATGATCTGGGAGTGCTGACCAACAGCAGCTGAACATGATCCAGCAGTGAGTCCAGGTGGCCAAGAAGGCCAGTGGCATCCTGGCCTGTATCAGCAATAGTGTGGCCAGCAGGACCAGGGGAGTCATCATTCCCCCCTACTTGGCACTGGTGAGGCCACACCTCAAATCCCATGTCCAGTTCTGGGCCCCCAGCTCCAAGAAAGACATTGAGATGCTGGAGTATGTCCAGAGAAAGGCAAAAGAGCTGGTGAAGGGTCTGGAGCACAAATCTGATGAGAAGGGACTGATGGAGCTGGGGATGTTCAACCTGGAGAAAAGGAGTCTCGGGGGGGAGACCTTCTTGCTCTCTGCAATTACCTGAAAGGAGGTTGTATCCATGTAGGGGTTGATCTCTTCTCCCAGATAACAAGTAACAGAATGAGAAAAAATGGCCTCAAGTTTAGATTGGATATTAGGCAAAATTTCTTCATGGAAAGGGCTGTCAAGCACTGGAACAGGCTGCACACAGAAGCGGTGGAATCACCATCCCTGAAGGTATTTTAGGTGTGTAGATATGGCATTTAAGGATGTGGTTTAGTGGTGGACTTACAATGCTGGGTTAATGGGTGGACTTAATGATCTCTTTTCCAACCTGAGCGAAGTTGTAATGTAAAAGAAGTAATTACATTATTGAAAGACGGTATTATCACAGTGAGGTTTCTGCATTGTTGCTTTGTCTAACGGACATCCATTCTATTATGGTACCGCACAGGTAGTATAATTTCCACATGAAGTTTAGGAAGCAGAATATCTTGCAGCTGACCTTTAATCACTTGCATTGAGTCTGTTCTCTCTAGTGATGTATTCTACTTTAAGCTTGGAATTGGATCTCATTCGATGCTATTATGAAACACCAAATTTGTGTGTTAATATTGAGACAAAGAGCAAATGACAACGGAAGTAGAAATGTCACACCTGATGGACCAGATTCTCATTTTATTTCCATCAGTTATTGCAACATAGTGGAATTACTTCAGCATAATTCTACTATAAATAAGCAATTGTGACATTATCATGATTAGAGAGGAAACACTATTTAAAAAATAGAAAAGAAGAATTATTTAATATGCTGTAATGATAGCCAGTTATTTTCTGCATGATCTCAGGAAAGTGACGTAGTCTTTGTCATTCTATTTTCTTATGATTTAAGTAGGTCACACTAAAACTTTGTTACCTTTTTGGATTGTTGTGAGGATAATTAGAATTTCTCAAGCACTTTGATACCTCCAGGTAAAAGGAGTAAATAAATGTAACTACATAATTTTTCTAGGTGGATTAAAAAAAAAAGTTGCAATTTGCAGGAGTTTATTTATAATTTCAGTGTTTGGCTTAATGAGCCCTTTACATCAAGGTCCTGTTATGTGAAACTTATGATTGAGTATATACATTAGATCTTAATGTCTTAAAATGGACTGGATTAGTGTGGTTCAAGAATAGCCTCATCATTTTTGATGGTTGAATGGGAATGATGGGACAATTCCTCTAGCATATGGGGAATAATCTTACATTATTATATTTGTAGATTCATTATGATAAAATGTACACTTAAAGGGTATGGAAAAACCATCTGTAAGTCACCACTTAATATCTACTTTTCTGCCTTCTTTGTCTTTTTGCTTTCCACAAATCAAAGAATCTAGGAAGTTAGTCATAGTTACAGTTGAAAACTGTATTTTTTTTCTGTTACCACTAATATAAGGAATATCCTCTCTACAAGACTGCTTTTTCCCTAAAACACATGGGGTTTGTGAAGGACAGGTTAAAGGGTTACTATGAAAACCATGTCAAATTACATTTATTAGGAATAAATGTGGAAAAGGCTAACTCATTCTGCATTCTTGCAGGTTAATCTTCTGATTTCTTGTCCTGTCTATCACAAGAATGCAGAATGAGTTAGCCTTTTCCACATTTTGGCATTATTTTATGTAAGAGCATACAAACATGGTATCTTTTCATTCATTTTGTCTAACAATCCTGATTCTTTCAACTTCCTATTTCAACAGCCGTATTTTCTGAATCAAGTCTTAACATTTGCTGCTGCTCTTGGTTTGACTGATTCAGCTCAGCTGACTCCTCTGGGGGTAGTACCTGGGGTTCCAGTCTGGTTTTGAGGCAAGTGTGTATATCAGGAAGGGAATAAAGGGACTGCCAGTAACGTAAGAAAAATTGTCTCACCAACCAAATTCTACTTCCAACCCCAAAATTACATTGATTAACATGGCCTGGCTGAGAATATAATCATATAATCATATAATGAGAATATAATAAGATCCCAAGTCCTGAAAGATTAGCATCTTTTGTATTCTTAACTGTAGTTCAGTGCTGCCAAATCATAGTAGTTCCAAAAAGTATGATTTGGGATAAAACCCCCTGTAGATTTAATTGATCCTTCTGTTAGCTATTTGGTTTTGTCCCTTGGCATGCTGCTTTCTCTTTAGCTCTAGGGACTGGAAACTTAATTTAGCTTCTCATGAAACCTACATTATTACTACATTGAAAGAACCTAGAACTATAAGAAAAGCACTAAATGTCACCAAAATTATGACTAAATTTAGAAAATTGGTGACATTAGTAATTTGCATAAAGAATATTAATCGTGACAGCCACTGATTTGCTAAATAAGTCCATTTGTGTATAATTGTTGTAAGGTAGAGAAACATTTTAAAATCAACTGAGCTTTCTCTCATACTTTCAGATAGCTATGATTTCTTTGTCTTTTTTATTCAGAATTTTTACTAACTTTCCCACTTTCCTCAGGCTGCTGAGTTTCAAGCTGAAATAACCTATATGTACAATGTAGAAAACAGAAGATAAAACATAAATAATGTTTATTTCTGTATGCAGATTTCCCTGCACATGTAGTTTCACATATCAGAAATACGTTTATAACTTCTATAGATGGTTTTTCAGCTCTAGGGGATCTAAAACAATAACGGATCATTGAGATTGCTTTCTGTAGTATTTTCTATTTACTATTAATCTGTTTATGATTCTGAAAAACTTGTTCCTAAATCTGTTAAAATACATGGCAGACTTCCACAAGTCTTGGATCTATCCTTAAATAACTAATAACATTCACAGTGTATTTTCACTTGAAAGCATAAAGTTGGCATGTATTTTTTGTTTCTTGTATGGGTGAAGCTGTTAAATGAGAATTGGGGTTTTTCTAAGCC
Organism: Myiotriccus ornatus; assembly: GCA_036023395.1. Taxonomy (NCBI): domain Eukaryota; kingdom Metazoa; phylum Chordata; class Aves; order Passeriformes; family Tyrannidae; genus Myiotriccus; species Myiotriccus ornatus. The sequence continues at coordinate 36,962,313 of JAYRBT010000001.1, read as the reverse complement.
AGCTCAGTTTTAATAGAAAAATTAAATTTGTGACTTACACAAGATGGGGACATTTACATTGCTTGGTACTGATGAAAATCTGTCATGATTTGCAGTCTCTTAATTCTCAGTAAGACACGGAGATTTCCTGTTGTTATGTCAAGGGAGAGTTTGGTTCAATGTCCTAAAGTTTATTTACGTGTGTTTCTAAAGACCAGTTTCCATTCAGGAGTGGAAATCCGCACATGCATTTTTTTAGAAAACAGTGCTAATTTGCTAACAGCTTAAATTTTGCATTTTGAATACCTTTTAAGCTCTAAACAATAACCATAGAACATCAATAATTTGCATAATGTACAGAGACTAGAAAAATCTCTAATCTACAGAGCATTGTCTTCTGTTGCAGGGTATTTGCCACAGAGGCAATAATGATAACTTCTGAAATGTTTGTTTTTACTTTACAGAATGTGAAAATATGTTTGAAATTAGTGGAATGAGATGTCTATAGGCCATTTTCAAAATCCTTTAAAGTACTCTAGCTGCACATTTGCACATCCAAAACCCCTCAAAATCTTGCAGCATGGCATCAAACAAATGCGAAAACTCCAGTGAGCTGTGAGATGTCTACTGAGATGTATCAAAACATCTGTTAGTGTACGGTGTCTAGTTCACAGCTTGCTGAAAAAGCAAATTCTGCATCTTAAAAAATAGTTTTGAGAACTGGGATGAGAAATTAATACTCCGTAAGTTTTAATGCAGAAAAAATTCCTCAATATCTAGCTGCAGATACACTCCAGGGATCTCAAGGGCTCTTGTTTAACAATATCTTGCTTGGTGGCCTATAAAAGAATCTGAGAGCTTTGAAGTTGGAGCTCTAACGAGCTTTCTTGTTTGGGACAGGATGAAGCTCTTAATAACACAAATGTAGAGATAACTAATCAAATGCATGCTCTTTCATTATTCAGCCAATAATTTTCTGAAGAAACAGTGAATGTAGCTGCCTTGTTTAATTCTCTGGAGTCACAGAGCTCAAAAGCTGAGGAATCTGAAGTTTTTCTCCGTCTCTTGATGACTACTGAGGAAACAAGTAAGTTGACATGGAATCAGTTAAGTAACTATCAAAAAAGTAATGTGAATGAAAGATGTTAGCATAACAATTTATTACAGAAAATTTCTGACCAGCTCAGGTGTCATTTACAGATTCTTGGTATGAATAAAAAGCAGTCTGCCTGTAGTGATGTACAAAATTATATGGTACTAGAAATTCAGTTGCTCCAATTTGGTCATGAAAGAGAAGAAAGACTATACAGAAATTCATTTCTAATCCATCTCACCTTGCTGTCTAAGGTATTATACTTATGTGATAATGAAGAAAGCTGTGTTCTGCTGCTCTCTAAGCATAAAGTAATTATGAAAGCAGAAATCATAGAATAGGAAAAACCAAAACTCTCCCAAGTAAATGTCTTCAAGGTGTTTGATAGCATTTCAAGCTACTTGAATTATTTTCATGGTGTTCAAACAGTTTGTAACTGAGAATTATTTTCATGATGTTCAAACATTTTGTAACTGAAATTACGTTTAAAGGTATGTTTAAACACTTTGAAAAAAGCCAGACATAAGCAGGACTCTCTTGATAATATATGATTGTTCAATTGTAAATGAAAGCTAGGGCAAGGAGCTTGTGAAAAAAAAAACTGGGGCAAAGAGATGAATTAGTAATTTAATCTGAACAAGCCATGATAATTTGTAGCCTTAATATATTACTATACTTAATGTTTAGAAAAGTCTTGGGGTTCATCTTCTTTTATGTGGTGAAATTTCGGCATATAATGCAAAAAACAAAGTCTTCTGCACTTACTGAAGTGATACTTATCTTTGACATGTATTTTTCACATGAGTGAAACCGTCCTTCCTTGCCCATAGGGCCACAAGAGACACACGTTTGTATTGGATTGGTGAGGTTAAGTGAAATGAGTCCTATTTTTAAGAAAGAGCAACTTAAAAACAAGATTGCAGTTGGTTTTTATTCACCAAGTTATGAATATTTTTCAATACTAGTTCTTGAGTAAGTAGAGTGTTTGTTTTCTCTAAAGTGTACATAACACATACACACTCAATTCCTTCAAAATCACCTTTAAATTGAATTGCAAACAACAAAAAATTAGAGTGGTTCTTTTCTTGTTTGTACTCCAAAGCTGTGTACTGATCCTCATTTCTCCAGCGTGGACAAATTTTTTAAATGATCCTTGTCATCTATGACAAGTTAAACCAGCAGATGTTTAGTGTGGTTCCTGTTATCAAAGAAATGTGCAGATGTTGGTGAGTAAGCAGTTTCTAGGTGTGTTTCTCAAAAGAACTGTTCTTCAGGGAGCTTTGATATTATCAGTAAATAATGTCTGAAGTTTATGACACTGCTACACTTCCATCTGTCCCCAGACGGATGGTGGCACGTGCACCTATCCATGTGCCACTTCATAACATGCTGAAGTTTAGAACCATAAATCATTCTGTTGCTGCAGTAGTGACAGGTGCAGGATAACAGATGCAGTCTCCAATATATTAAGAGAATGCCATGATTTATTTGAATTAAGGTGGTCTGGGGTTAGCAATCTGCTTGAAACTAAATAACCATATGGTGCATGGCTGCTAGATGAGAATATTTGCTGGGCATAATGTACTCTATTAAAATGCAAGCTCCAATATTTAGCCTTGGGAAATGTCTCTTGACACCTGTGTCAGCTCCCTGATATGCCTGAAGACTACATTATGTGAGCTGAAGTGCAGAATACCACTAATCTTGTGACAGCAACCTTGGCAACTGGGTATAGGTTTCCAATAGAGTGAAGTGTTTAAACATGCAAATTTTCCCAATGGCCTGTAGGTTTGGCATGTACCTAAAAAACGTGGCGCTGTCACCGCCGAGACCTG
>JAYRBT010000001.1:36915660-36959306 GCA_036023395.1 Myiotriccus ornatus | reverse complement strand
ATTATAAAAACCTGATTGAGGAAGGGTTTACAGGAAGACATTTTCTGATGAAGCATTAATTGTTTTACTTTTCACTTTTTTGTAAAAATGATCATGCTGAATATGGGCAAAGGCAGGATAGCTCTGTAATTAAGAATATAGAAGTAAAAATTTCAGAACTGAGGTGCACAAAAGAACATCAGTGAGATTTATGAGTTCAGGTCAGGGACAGACTGTCATCTCCATTACAGATTTCTCTGTAAAGAGACCGGAGAATACACAAAGGTGTATTCTAATAACAGTGATCTAATAACAGTGGTTCCACACAGATCTCAAGTCAGGGAAAGCATAAAAATGCAGTGATGTTACTTAGAGATGGTTAAAAATGTTCTTTATGTAACTACAGGCCTGTTATTCTGATCCCAAAAGGTATAAGAAGTTTAAGAACACATTGTCAGGGAACAACCAGGGCTGGTGGTCTCGAAGGAGCTGGCAGGGGTGGGTGGAGGCCTCAGGCAAGGCTGATCAGGGCAATTAAGTACTATGAGTGCCCTCAGGGCCCTGACACATATTTTGATGGGAAAAGAAACCAAAAACAATGAAAAAAAATTGAGAATGAGATAAATCGCAGCTTGGGTTTACTGAATGTGAATTGCATTTGAATAGCCTGACATCCTTCTTTGCTAACTCATTTTCTAGACAAAAGAAATGCCATCGATGTCATCTGTCTGGCCTACCAGCCATATGGGAAATTGGAGAAGATGCAAATTAGTGGAAGAAATTTCAGGTGAATAAGAAATTAGATAGAGGAGAGACAGCAATAGGTGCCTTTGAAAGGGGAATGTACTGTGCGGAGGAAAGTCAAGAGTGGAGTTCCTTAAGGAATAGTCCAGTGACTGATGCCTTAACTATTTTCACATCATTTTATGACTGAATGTGGAAACATGCTGACAAAACTTGCTTATGACATTGTGTTATGGGAAATTATTAGTATAGAAGAAGTTCAGGCTATCACACAATAAATAAATAGATGATCTTTGGATTCAAAGTACTGGAAATTGGGAAAAAAAATCCATATATGTGAAAAAATATCAAATCATGATTTTAAGGAATAGTAGAAAGAATTTCTGCAGTCACCCAAGAAGACGTATCTTGAAAAAACTGAGAAGGTGGATTTCAGGAGACTGCTTTTTCACAAAAAGATTATGAGCAACCAAAGACATCCAACTACAACACTGTACAAATAATGCCAGGGCATTACAGTTACAGTAGGTTTAGTAGATAGAGAGATACTAGATAAAGATGACATGGTAGTATCCTAACAGTTGGAACTAGATTCCTACTTTCTATATCAGTAAAACAGATGAAATAGGTCACACTTCTAATTAATAATTAGCTGGGAATCATGGATTTTTCATTTGCAGTGATTGTATACAAGAACAATAGAAAAACCTGGCCAGGCATCTCTCCATGTGTTTTCCAGCAGCTCCCCTTCTCCTTTGTCACCAAGCTCCTAGGTTAGTGAAATGAAGTAAGCTGATCTCAGAATGGTCTAATTTGAGGACCTATTTGTCCAAAAAGATTTTAATTGTCAACAAGCTCTATCTAACAAAGAACACCCACACTTATCTAAATCCCTTCTTATCTCTAGAGTCAAAGTACTTTGCACACAATTGTAAGAATATTGTATCAATGCTCTCTTTGCCACACATAAAGAAACTAAGGCCCAAAGGTGGTGTATCTTGCCAAGAACCACAGACAAGGGAGTCATGCATGGGAACAGACTCCAGCAGTCTTGACTCTCAGTATACTTACTGCCTTGTTTACTGGTGTATGCTGCCTCCCACAAACGAGCAACAAAACAGTTTGCAGAGGTGACCTGTAGCATTCCTGACACTGTAACTACCCAGAAGGAATTCTTCCAGGCTATCAGATGAAAACAAGAGAGGCAGAGAGGACAGTTGAAAGAAGAAATGTTTGGCTGAGAGACAAAGGTACAGAATTTTGTGGATGAGAGTTTTTTTATGCAAAAAGAACAAACAAGAAGCATCAAGATCTTTTAGGCTTGTTAGGTATTAATTAATATGAAATCATTACAAACCTAAAACTGGAAACCCCAGGCACCCTAGGCAGCAACAATAAATTACTGAAGTGACATATTATCCAGCTGTTTTATCCAACAACATCCACATGGATATTTTACAGAGAGTGTGTCTGGATATGACTGATGATATAAAAAAACTGAGGGACATCAGCTCTGGTGGGAATGGTCGTTTTCAAGGAAAGATCAACAAAATCCATGAATTTGAGAAAGGGAAAAGGAAAAAGGAAATGGGAAAGGGAAAAAAAAAAAAAGAAAGGAGAAATGGAATACAAGAAAAAGGAAATGGAGATAGAAAAGGGAATTTTTCATGGCAGCTAGCTGAGAGGTGAAGTAGTGGTGGCGGTGGACTTTCTCAGAGAGCCTTCCTCTCCTATGGCCTCTTTGGTGTTCTCTCAGAGATATTCCTCCTAGAGTAACTGTATGGTTCCATCCCTATGTGCTTCACCTCTCTATTACTCACCCTTTTTCCTTGTGGTGATCATACTGCTCAGAGCATAGTTTGGTTGCTTACATGTTGCCCAATGCTTATGGTCTCCTCAGCTTTTTTCACATGTATCACTGGGCAATGCTGGCTGGCTGCCTGAAACACTGCTATTTCCTGCTACTGGCAGCTGCCAGACTCCTCATATTCCCTGCCATAATGTTATATACCAAAAGCCACAAAACAAATGGTGAAGAGGGAGAGAAAGCCAAAAAGGGTGGTTCACACAGTGGTAGCAAATGCTTCTCATGAGAAATCCAATGGAATGGCCATGGCTGTGATCTAGACCCAGGAGTGCAAAGCTGGCAGGATGACAGCACTTTGGATAGAGAGGTACAAAACTCTGCCCTAGCACCCTTGAGGTATGAAGGTGCACAGCTGCACAGAGGAGTAACTGTCAGACTGCAGCGTTGCGAGGGAAAAGCAGCAGAGGAGCAAATGGAAAACTCATGGCATCGCACAAGTTGCAGACTCCTCAAACTGGGCTGCAGCGCAGGGCAATAAACCACCCTGACCCTTCAGGCAGGCAGCTGATGGCTGCAGTCAGGGAGAGGCACAGGGTGCTTTCCCCAACACCAAAGTTTGAGCACCAAGAGAGGACTCCCAAACAATCCTCCCTCTCTCTGCCTGTCACCCTTCCTATCTGTCTTGTCTTTTGGAAAACCATTTCTTCTCCTACATGTTCCTAAAGAGGCACTTTTATTTTCCTCCCTAGCTTGTGGAAAGTTTTTTCTCAAACCTTTATGACTAAGGAATTTTTTCATTCAAAGATGCCCTTGCTTTCTTCTATGTCTTGGGATGGGAGTAAACCATGGCTCACATTCTGCAGTCACTGTCCTGACAGAGCTGCAAGAGCTATAGGATTTATGGGAAATCCATAGTTTGGAATGAAGGATTTGGTAAAAATGAAAGAACCAGGGCCTAGTCATATTCTCACTTATTATCATGTGCTGGTAGCAGCATAGCTGCAGTTCTGCACATGAATTCAAAGTTCACAGCTTCCAAACAGGTCATCCAGAGGGCAGCAACAACTCACAGGGTCTCTGGTATATCGTTACAAACTCTTTCAAGATGTGCAAGTAGGCAGATAGAGAAGAAGAACATTGTCCTTTTAATACTTGAGGAAACAAAGAAGATCATGGTGTGAATGATAAGCAGTTGGCTTTGCACAGGTGTCGTCTGGTATTCATAGATTCATGAAATTTCAGACCACAAAGAAGTCTTAAATCATTTTTATTGACTCACTGCCTGTTAGAGGTTAATACATTTCACCCAGAGAAGTGAGCAATTTCTCTTTTCAGGCTACAGTGAATGCCATTGAAATACCTTTGCCCACTATGATTTCAGGTGCTGCTAAAGCTATTTTTCTTGTTTAAGTTTCTCAAAGATCCTTCTGTTTGTAATTCCTCCAGGAAACTAAAAACAGTGGTGAAATATGTTTGACCTTTTGATCCTTTGGCCAACTGGGATTTTTTTCATCTCTCACAAATGTTCCATCTTCTCTCGTTAGGACCATTCTTTTAATAAAAATTTATCCCACTGCACTAACACAGTGTTCATTAAATTTCCGTTATTGTTTTTAATTAGACCACAGAAATGTGTTACTAGCTGTGACTTCACATGCTGTGGGATTCTACACAACATTTGAATCTCAGTGGCATCCCATTAACCATCATCATTTTGGCTTGCCTTAGTTGTGGTCAGCTTCAGGGACAGAATATAAAAGTGATCATCTGTCTTCAGTCAAGCTGAGTAATGAGGCACTCCTTTGCTGTCCATTCATTTTACAGTTACTGCTGACCCCAAATGGCTCTTTCATTGTTGCACAGCAATGCACAAAGTGCCCTGGCTTTGGAAAGAGTCCAGTTTCCCTGAAATAATTATGGGCAGCAGAGAATTAGCATTCACTACCTTTTTTCTAAGTCATTTTCTTTTCTTTCAACATCTCTGCTAATGACTGTCGTCATGTTGTGTTCCTGCATGATGTGAACCTGGATTTTTGTCTGTCTTGCAGCATTTTCATAATCATCACATTAATAAGACTGCTTAGTGTTATTGTAAGGACATTTCCTAGGATGCAACTTACTTTGTCTCCTAGGAGAGCACAAATTCCAGTATACATTTACACTGACCTTTGTTACCACACGACTTTTGGTATTAGTTACATAGGGCTGTGTACAGGAAAATGGATAAAACAAGTTAGGGCACTATGAGCCACATGGGGATAAAACAAAACGAGTAAAAATTGGTGGCATGATTGGGATTAAAGCATCACATTTAATGGGTCACACTCTACCTTAGAGGCCATTAACAAGTGGGATGCTCGGTGGGTCTGTCCTGGGACCTGCCCCCTTCAGCATCTTTACCAACACTCTGGAGGAGGGTACAAAGTATGCCCTCTTGACAAATTTGCAGAGGCCACCAAAACAGGGGGAAACGGTAAACTTTGAAAAACATTTTTAAAGAGAAATATAGTGCAGGTGAACACAACTGCCATTCTTTTGAAACTCTAAAATACCCTCAGTGAGAGAGACTCAGGCAAAGGGAAAGTTATAATGGGAGAGGCAGGGGTGTGCATGTGTGTACAAGTGCATGATGTGTGTGTGTCTATTTGTATATGTATGTATATATATGAGAAAAACTTAAATGGATTCATCAACCCTGTTGTACTTGTGAGCTACCTAGTGCACAAAGCTACAATGAAGCAAGTAGTAATTTGAATTCCTGATGTGCTTACTGAGATTCTAATCTCTGAAGCATTTGATAGTACCTTAAAAAACTGATTCTTTCAAAAAACTGCATCTTACTATATACAAAGGCCTACGGCATATTTTAGATTAATTAAGGAGTGAATGCTGTGTCACATGGTGATCTGAGATGTCTCTGATGTGTGTTACCCAGCCAGAAGTAAATGGATGTTATTAAAATTGTAAGGCTAATGTTAAAAAATGAATCACTGCAAAATCCTATGTCAGACTTCTTGTCCAGCTGCATTATTACGTAGTTTTTAATTATCACATGCATTATCCAATACTTTATCTACAACATGTCTTTTATCATCAGCTTTTTTCCCTCATTCAGTGAATGACCTCTCTTCTATATTGCTTTAAAACCCTAAAACCTGCTCTGAAAAGAAAAAGATAATAATTTCCTTTTGTGATTTTCCATGTGTTTTTTTATTACCAGAACATCCAGGCATGTATTTACTGTTCTTTAGGGTGGAGGGAAGATAATCTCATTTTACAGAATGAGAATTGACAAACAAAGGTGAAACAAGGGACCTTCCCCATGGAAATAAAACACCCAGGTGACACTTTCTGAACACCCATGTAGCAGCCACTGCTGCATCAGTGCAACCCTCCACTTCAGAATAAACCACCACGATCAGCTTCCCAGATGCAGCTCCAACACCTGATGTATTTTAGAACTCCTCTTTAGGCTGAAAGCAGATCCCAGCCTTATTGGGATTGTACTGGGGGACGTCAGGTCTAAGTGCCTGGCACTGCATGGGAGCACTAGGGTGGAAGTAAGAGTAGACTACTGTAGTGCAGGGCAGTGGTGGGCTTCCCTCATCTTGAGGCCACCATTTCTCTTGGCTGGCACCTTCCCTGGCACCTTCCCTACTACCAGTGGCCTCCACACCTACAGGCCTCTTACTATTCCTCTATCAGTAGCGTTTTTCCATGGCACAAATGCTTATGGCTCCATGTCATTCCCTACTGTTTTTCTCCACCTGATTTTAGTTCCTCATTTTCCCTCCCTTCATGCAGTAGCATGAGCTAGTTGAAGAGCTGTGCCCAAATACTTCAGCAGTGTGTTTTGTGTCTCACTGGGCACATTTCCAAGTGTTTGTAGCTGTAATTGGGGCCACAAATTGAAGTGAGCTCTCAATGTGACACTTCAGGCCCTGATTAATATTTAATTAACACAGTCCTTAAGCAGTGAGTCATCACATAATGTTTCTTTTGCAACCTTATCCTGATTTTTGGTGTGTGATTCATGTAATCTTGTGTGAACTCTGTCACTCCCTTCACCATCATGCACAATAAACTCCCAATTACAGAATTACACCATTCTAGTGATGAAATCAGGAGCTGTTGACAGGCAAAATACTGTTCTGACAATACTGAGTATTTACATTTTTTATGCAGCTGGGAATCAGAATATATCAACTGTATTTTTTTTTTTTTAACCTGTACAAACTTCTAGCAAGTAATCCAAGAATCAAGGCTTTGAGAACAAATTTCATTTGTAAACTTAGTGTAATTTTTTTTTTTTTGAGAAGACACTTCCTATTTTTCTAAAAGTGGCAAAAAAATTACTCTTTTGAGTAATAATTAATGAAAAAGCTGATGCAGCTGTTACCAAACCAGGGGTTTCCTCTCTGTAGCCTGACTCCTCTTTTAATGTTCCATGCACTGGCTCTTCAGCTTCACTGACAGTGATTTCCACTTGCTGCTTATGAATTACAGAGCCAACTTTCAAGTACTTTTTCAAGGCTTCGCATTCAAGTGAGATCAACAGCTGTCCCCATGATGCTTAGGAATGCAACCAAAGGACTAAGGCTTAAAAAAAAGGTTTAATCAGTTTAATTTTCTCTCTGCTCATTTTAGAAGAGAAGGCAGAGTAATGCTACCAGTCCATTCTTTAAAGGATGCAATGAAATCAGCATTGAGTGGGAAGAGGTGGGTTTGAGAAGCAGCTTTCACCCCTTGCTGTGCTAAATGTTTATGCAAAATGAAGGGAACTATAAAGTACTGGTGTGTGATGGACTGAAAGCTATTGAGTAAATGTCTGAATTAAATCATGTTGGTTTTTGCCCTCTCCTTTTCTTGGCAGAAGACCTTGGCAGATTGCCTTCTGCTTATTTATTGACACTGCTGTTTTCAACAGATCTGAATCGCTACGTAAGACAAAAAGAAATAAAGTAGACTAGTATGGCACAGGAAACAGTTTGATAGGTCAGGCTATCATAAGCTTACCAATAGGGAAATAAAACAGATAATATCTGGGTTGTTAAAGTCTCCCAGATGGGCAGCTGCTCACTTTTCAGTAGGAACTCTGAAGAGCATTGCAGACTTCAAATGGGACATTTTTAATAGGGCTTGTACCATTGAAACTCAGCTGTGCTCAACAGGCAGAGCGGCCGAGCTTGGTTCTTTCATTAATTCTGTTCCTTTGTGTTATTTGCACTGACACGCTCCAGAACAGTAAGTGGGTCAGATCAAGGGTCTGTCTGGCTCGATATCCTTCCTCAGAAAACGTCCAGAGGTACATCCACAGGGAGCAGAGAAAGCACGCAACAATCATTTGCCAAAACGTTATTGTAGCCTTCAACAGTTTGCATCTTGGCGGCTTCCTGAGTCAAAGGTGATGTCTCTGTTTTTAGTCATTCTCTAAGGTTTCTTTTCCATAAATTTATCCCTCTAGTCTATGTAAACTTCTTAGTCTTCATAATACTCTGTACAAAAGAATTCTATGGTGTAAGTAATTTTCTTTTTTAACCTGCAATCTGCTACTACATTTGATATTTCTTAGCTTTTCTATTGGGAGAAGCAGATAACGACTGAAATCTCTTCACCCTCTCCATTTAACTTGTGTTTTTGCTGATACCACCATAAACTGTTTTTCCCAGGATCAAGAGTAAGATGAGGCAGATCTAGTTCTGAGGATTGGTATCTTTGCCAAAAATGGACATCACATGTAAGCAAACTGTCAGGTCATGTCGAATCTGATAAATATTTAAGACTGCAAAAGAGGAGGATAAATAGGGAAAATGTCAAAACATCTCATTTTGACATTTTCAGAATGAAATATTTTGCATTTGACATTACCTATCTGAAACCTACAAAGTTCTCTTCTAAACAAGAAAGTAGAATGCAAGGCTTACAAAAAGACCAAATCATCAAAAAGGCAACCAAACTAAATCCTTCATTTAGGATTGGGTAAGAGTTTTCCACTTAAAACTGTCTCAGATTGTTTTGTACAACATTTGAATAGAAATGTTGTTATATTTCGATTCAGACCAAATTCCTGCTGTGATTTTTCAGTATGGCTGTCTCAGCGGAACAGAGACATCTGCTATGTTCCCATCCCTATTTACAGGGCTCTGAATGGCCTCCCCTTTCCCCAGTATTTTTGGTCCTTATTTTCAATTGCCATTCTTTTATTTGGTCACACACATTTATGTAATGGAAGGCAAGTACAAACTGATTTAATATTACCAATGCAGAAAGATCTGGCAAGACTTGGTTTATTTAACCTTCCAAACCAAAGGTTAGCAAGTAATATAGCTGCTCCATATAAATGCATCAGGACAGACATGTCAGGGAAAGGAGAAAATATTCACTGAGTGAAGATGATTTAAACTGAAAGACAAAATTGGCAAAAAATCCCAAACCACCTCATGTAATAAAATTTATCTAAGAAAACTTTTAACCATCTGAGAAGCAAATTTATGGAGACTAAAGGGAATAGAAGAGTATATTTAGGATGGAACATGATCAAGTTTTTATAAAAGACTTACATGATACAGTAGTGTAGGATAAAACCCAGAAATTTTTGAATGTTTTGTGTCTTATTCAAACTTTATGGAAGTATACAGAAGTTATCTCATTTGCTACAAATCCAGCATTAAATATGTCGAAGGATCACAGCACTACTGCCACCCACCATATCAATATTGGCATGGATGAATATTTTGTTAAAATATATCTGCATGATGAACTGAACCCTTGATGATTGAATCCTGCATAAACATGAACCAGAAAAGCTGAGACATAGACTCATTCCTAAAAAGGTTGAGGTTTGCCTTATCAATTGTCTATGCTAAGCTGAAAACAAACTACCTCTCAGTGGGCAACATTAATCCTGAACTTCTGGAATTTTAGTTTGATCTGCGGATGTGGTTTCTACGAATTGGCTCAGTAAGGTGTATCTGACTCCCAGGTGAAACCTGCTGTCAAAGATGGGCTGTCCTCTGGAATTACCATTGTGAGAAATAACAGCTGAACGGTGATTTAACATTTCAGAGTGCTTGGTAAGTCACTGTGGCAGGTGGTGTGATTTGTGCTGGAGAGCTGGTCACTCTTGTGCCTGGTACCAAAAGGGAAATGGTGTTGCTCCCGTGTGAGGAGTTAAATGCCTGCTGTTTGCTGCTCTCCTTACACTCATCACTCGTTGAATGATGTCTAGAAAAGATTTCTACACCATTTCCTGTTTTAAAAAATATATCCCATCCTCAGTAGTGTCTATATGCAACACATACTAGCCCAAGAGCTCTACAAGGCAGAAATTATTGTGCTATTTTCTTTCTTAGCATATTCTCTTACTCACGTCTGTGGTTTGAAGTTAACTCTAAATGTTGTAGCATACAGAAATCAGCCAGGTAAGCCTCCATGTGCTATAAATGGGACAAACAGAGAAGTTGCTCTCTGCACTAAAAAGATGATGTATGAGACAAATGTGTGGCCAGAGGGAGAGGAAGCAAAGAGGAGCACATCATTGTGCTGGTCTGAATGTTTGTGCATCATTTGCTGCAAAGCGGTTCAGCTTCAGCACAAATGATGGGAAGGCATCATTCGGACCAGCCTATACTTGTGCTCTTTGCTCCGGTTGGTGGGCAGAGCTCTGAGACGTGCCCGTCACCATAGGATGGTCTGGTCACCCTTGGGCTGTGGCTGACTCTGTCCGTGCCCGTGGGCTCAGGGCGACACCTGAGGCACTAATACACAAGCACCCCCGGGTTTGTGAGGTGAGGTCCTTAGTGTTTGTGCTGGCTTCCACTTGATGGCAGCAGAGCCCACGGCAAAGGGTGCGGGCAGGTCTGTGAGCAGATCTCTGGTTGTAACTGATGGGGAATGGCAGGCGATGAGTCCTCACGGCAAAAAGGTGGCTCTTGAAAAGAATATTACGTATATTTGGATAATATGGATTTGGATAATTTGGATATATGGATAATAATATGGATTGCAAATGCAATGGCGGTGAGACCAGCTCTGACAAGAACTGGAATGCTCCTGCTTATTTCCAAAACCAGGAGGCATAAATACAGAGTCTTTTGCAAGAGACGAAATCTCCACCACTGCAACTATGTATGAGACCAGGTTTTCTCAAATTTTCTTAAAAAAATTCAGTAGCTTGGGAGAATATTTCATATTTCAGGTTAGTTTTGTCTGCTTTCAGTACAAATGGTTTGTTCTGAATTTCAGTGTGCTGTGCAAATAGAAAGCAGCCAGAAGTTTATAATTTCTGAGGCTGAGCCAGTTTTTGGCATTCACTTTACAGTTGTTTTCAGGGAGGTGTCCACAGAAGAAGCAAAATAAGAAGAATTTCAGAGAATAGAGAAATGCAGCAAGGACGCAGATTTACAGAAAGAATATTTTCTGCAAGGTAATCAGCTACTTTGTAGGCAAGTCAGGCTTTTATTCAGATCTGTATTTGCAGGTGTTTCCTAAGAGCCTAATCAGCTTTGGGGGAAAATATTATTTGGGGCAAACTAGAGAAACCGAAACTTTTCTTAGCTGTATCTCCCACATTTCACCTGGCAGCTGCAAAATTTACTGTGCTGTTTTTTTAAACTCTTTTGGCATACTGCAAGGTCTGAAATGGAGGCTGCTCTTCTTGTTCTTGTCTTTGCTCCAAGGTTACATTAACAGAAATAGTATATATATTTTTCAAAACACATCAGACACTAGTATAAAAGTGATCATCTTGGAAATGTTTGCCATTGCTATTCAGCGGCTCTCCATTTTCCTGCCAGGATAAGTAATAACTTTTAAAATGATTAATTTCTCATTGTAAAGTTATATACTCTGTAAACTAAAGGAAAGCGCCAAAATGTCAACTGCTTTGGACATTTCTGTTTTGTTAATTCTGGCGGAATTGCAGGTGCCATGTTGTTCCATCTGCTTGAAAAGCGGGGCAGAAAAACTTAGTGGAGGAAATCAGAAGTTCCCAGGAAGTCCATGTACAGCTTTCCTTGACAAGTCAATTTCTGGCAACATTTGCTCTTTTTGAAATAATATGCTACCCCACCATCTCGTGTCCCTTAAAAAGCACATAAACCCTAAAAAAATGATAAAAAGCACTTTCTTAAAAAAATTAAAAAGGGAAACAGATGGGCATATAATCCCTTTTCTTTTCTTGCCTCTATTTGTCTTTCAAATGGAATTCTGGTGTTTCACATACTGAAGGAGTTAGCAGGAACAACAGTGATATTCAAGACTGTAAATTACTTATTTTCCAGGTCTTCATCTGTTTTTCAAGGGAAAGGCTCAGGGTAATGAAGTAAGACCCTACAGAGTGGTCATCTCACTCCAGCTTCCTCAACTTTTTTATTTTTTTTACCTGCTTCAAGTTCCCTACAGGACTACTTTTACAGATACTTTGAGAGCTTATGGGATGTGTTGGCGGGATGGTGAACTGCCAGAGGCACTGGACAGAGGCACAGAGAATGATGCTCACTTTCTTTCCCTGAACCTTTTAAAAATTCCTGCTTCCAAGGGTATTTCACTAGGTTTTTTTCTTTGTTTGTTTTTTAGTTTGCTAAGGCATATATTTGTGGTTTAGTAACTTCTGCATGCTACAGGTATCTGTTGCACTAGTCAGTGTTAACTCTGAATTACTTATTCATTACTTTGAAACAGGGTTATGAATAGTGGGATGTGTGCAAGAAAATCTGTCCATCATCTACATTGACACACACTGTTTTATGACCTAAAATTACTCTGTTACTGCAGTGCATGACCTATTTTTAAAATTGTATGAATTACAATTTATTTTCATCTTTGGGGAATGCAGGAAATATGTTACAAGCCTCTGACACAAGTATCACAGCCAGTAATGTCAAAATTTTAAACTTGCCTAGGTCTTTATATTCTGCTCATGGAAGGTTTATTAAAGAGTTAATACATTATTAATCATTACAAATATATTACAGTTGTAAATCAAGCAGAAGTTCATCAGAAGCGTTTATGACCTGTGGTCATGGATAAGCATTCACCTACTGGAGTCACAAAAAAAACCCTATTTTGGTTGAAATAACCATTTATTAGAATATTTATTACACATGCAGTAATATATACAGCCCTCCCTTGCAGGCAACTTTGATTGAGATTTATTTTTTAAAGTCTGAACTTTCTTGGTGACAGTTTCTTTGAAAGTTCTTTGCTGCCTGCTGAATGACTGGGAGAGAAAAACCTGCCAAGCTGATTTTACGAGTGACAACCAAAGGCACTGGCTCTTGACAGGAACCTGTTAATGAATCCACGTGAGATGGATGTGGGTTCCTCCACTGGAGAGAGAAGAGTCTCACAGAGTCTCACAGAGACCCCTTCTAATGATGTCATCTTTTGGAGATAGATTTTTCCACCTTGTTTTCAGAAGCAAATAATGCAAAGTGCCACAATTGGGACATTTCACCTGGGAAATGAGTTTCAGGTACTAAGGGGAAGCTTATTTCGAGACTTGTGATGGGGACTCGGCCACCTGCATTTTGCTTTCTCTCTAACTCTGGTTTGGCAGGAGATGTCTGATGTATTCCCCAGTGAATGACACAGCCTTGCCCACAGAGAAGCATAAAGCTGAACAGGAGTGAGGAATCTGGGACAACTTTGGCACAACAGTGCTTTGGTATACCTTCTCAGCATCTTCTTTTGTCACCTTGTGCCACGTGCAGAAATTAAGACTCTCCGAGGTACTTGTTGGTAAGAGCAGAGCTGTTCTTACAACTCAGTGGTATCACTTCAACAAGCCATGATATACCCTGATGTTTACTGCTACACACTCTACCTGGTTAGCATCTATATAAAATAGCAGACAAATTTGTAATTTAGTGCTTGTTGTGATTTATTCACCTAATTAGAAAGAGTTTAAAGAAACTGTTCACAGGGAGTTGGAAGTGCTAATCAGTGGATGAAAAGGTGCAATCCTAAACTATTGGTCAGATGTGGGCTCTGAGCTTTGCTGCTAGAACAGCTCTTGAATAAAATGCCAATAGACTTTCTACTTCTTTGGTTGCTCAGTGTGACCTGGTAATGACAGCAGTAGAAATACCACTGCTAATGCATAACAAAATCCAGACTCTGGATCTCTGGTATCTCAGGGGGCAACTGCTGCAATAGAACAAGGCAAATTGAGGGTTATTCCAAATAATGGCAACTGCTAGTTCTTAAAAAAAGCTAGGGCTTTTTTTGGGCTGTTTTCTCAGAGATGGGCAGGATCTAGGCCCTGCTGTCTTACAAAATGACATATTTCAAACCTTTTAAAACATTACACATGGCAGTGAGCCATTCAGATCCACTCAGAAAGGCAAGCCCTGTATTTGTAGGTTTTTCTCTGACAAATATGTAATTTTCTTGTCAGACTAGAATCTTCTTCACACGCGCACGAGCACACACACACACACATAGAAATCTTCTGCTGTAGACTTCTTTTTTTTAGAAAGAATTACTTTCATTTTCTCTTTAGGAATAGCCTAAATAGCCTAAAAACTTACTTTATCCCTTACTTCTATGTGGGGGGTATTAATTATCTACTGATTCCAGTTTACAGGGGTTAAAGGTTTTTGAAGTTGCTTTATAGGGGCGAAGATATGAGAAACACCTAAGTTACAGGTAGGAAGTTTTGGAGACTAAATTGCTTCATTCAGCTATTATAGGGCTTTTATGCCCAACATTTTGAATCATTTCTGGGTAGATTAACGAAGCTCCAATTAAACAAATATTGTGCTCATTCATGTGCTCATGCAAAGTCCTGAGTAGAGTACAGGAGGAATAGAAATTACAGAAATTATAGAAATTATTCTGGTCAGAGAAAAAAAAAAAAATCACAAAGAATCTCTATATCAGCTTCGATAATACATTTTTTCTTCTCTTTTCCTCTTCTGGCATTAGATGTAACAGAATGAACAATGCTAACAGTTTTCAGTTTTATTTTTTGCACTTGTTAAATTGAAAAATAACAAAGCAGCTTGGCAAGAGGGAAATGAAACTGAGTACAGAGAAGATAGAGGAAACAAAAAGAAAAAAAAGCAGAAAAATGATTAAAACCTCCTCTGAAGTTTTATTCCACTGAATCTTTCAGCCAACAAGCCAAAAATTTTCTCTTTTGTCAGCTTCCCATGGAGAAGTCCACCAGATGCAAAAGCTGGAAATCCCAGTGTGCATCTCACAGTCTCCTTTCTACCTGCTTCAAGTTCTATATTTTTTCATGCAGGAGCGATGTAAGTTGTCTCCAGTCAATGTGCAACAAACGTGGCTGAGAAGGAATCTTTGTCCTACTTTTAGTTAGAGAACCTCTTCTTGTCTCTGCCACTCTCAGGGCAGGAGTATCCATCTGACCTTCAGCTGCACTTGTGGAGAGCAAGAGAGCCATAGGGTAAGATCATTTATCATTAGAATAATAGACCTACACATGTCTAAAGATGCTCTGATAAAATTGTTCTGATGTAATTCCAATCATCTATATTTTTAGCTCATTATTAGCTTTTTTAAGTCTTAATTGGTGCCGGATGTGTCCATCACGTTACCTGTTATATCATCTGGCTGACACTTTAAAAGTAATATAATGGGACATAAAAGTTTAAAATTAAAGACTACTTAATGGTACTTAATGTATAGATCTAAAAATAAAAAATCACAAGGAAAAATTAATACCAGCTGGGCTAGCTCATAAAAGACCTGTACCATCAACCACAGATATATCTAAAGAATTGCTGTACTTTTACAAATGGATGAAAGCAGCAGCTGGTGTAAATCAGTATGGGTCCAGTTATTTCAGCAGTGTTGGCACAGAGTCTTATCCTTTAAACAAGATGGCAAGGTGCTACTAGAAATGTTTTACTTATATTAAGTAACTCTATTTCTGGGCTTACAGACTGGTAAGGCTGTTGTTCTCCAAGCAACTAAAACAATTCTTTTTGCTCTAAAAAGCTTCATGCTCTAAACAAGGAACAAGTTTGAAAATAAAAGTAGTTAAACTGTACAAGCCCACAAAACTGAAGATGCAGCCTTCACATAGCAGTTTTATCATGCTTCATGATCCAGTTGTTGTAAATTTTGTTCCTGCAGGTGGTCTACAATTTTTGGTAGTAATTTGAGAGTACACCTGAAATGTGTCCTCAGGCTGTGAAGTGGGCTGCAGTTCAGAGACCTGGAGCTCACTACCATGCAGGCTGTATGCTGAGGTCACATTTACATAATTAAATGAGTGTGGTCCTTGACCCCACGGGCTAAGTCCACATAGCTGAAGGCAAGTTGCCCATCTGCTTCCACGCAGTCTTACACTTGGACATGGGTCTTCTCTGGATGATGGTTGGTGCCCCTGTAGCCCTGCAATGAGGTTACTCTCCTGCATACTCACATTTGGGATGTCTATAATGGTGTAAGAGCTGATTCTAAACCTACTGGTGTGGTGTTTTGATAGCATAAAACTGCAGTTGCCTGTTGCAAGGCCGGACATGTGGCTTGAGGGCACTTGGGAGCTGTTAGTCATTCTGCAGCAGCACTGGGGGAACCAGGCAAAAATGGGTGCAGTCTCACCCACACTGTGTTTTGGAAACTGTGCTGGGGTTTGAGCTCTTCCCCAAATACACTCAGGGAGCTGGAGAGGCTGCTGGAATTGTTCCAAATATCTTTGGCAGACCAGAATTAGCACCATAATCAGAACCGCATCATTGCACGCTTCAAGCTTCAGGAAAGTTGTGAAAATAAGGCTTCGAAACCCCCTCAGTTGAAATGCACCAAAAAAATCTGACGGTATTTTGGGCCTAAATGAAAGCTAAGATCTTTTGAAAGTCTGGTCTTGGGTAAGATAACATGCAAGGACAAATCTTTGAAAACACAAGCTGTGTGTATGTACCCAGTGTGACCGCTCTGACAACCTTATACGTGTTCTGTGGAATTCCAAACCTCCAGTCCTCAAATCACATCTGTTGAATTTCTTTACCTTTTGTTATTCCAGACACTGGTCATTGAAAACCAGAAAATAGTTATTGATCCTGTTAAAGTCAGTTCCCATCGTATTCAGATTTTAGAATTGCCACTAATTACACTAAGTAATTAGGTAACTTAAATTAAGATTGAAACTGACATTTCTAATTGTATTAGTTCTACACTTAAAATGAAGTTTTCTTCAACAGTATTCTTATGACAATAAATGAGGGAAAGAGAATGGTGATAATTAAATAGACACGATCACTGTATACCAGATGAGTCTCATCAAGTCAAGTACTAACTTGACAAGACATTTGCATCTTGGAAATACTGCAGCTATTTTTGTTGCATTTATCTTCTTCTAATTACTTAATCCAGTGAGTTTTGTCTGGTCCAGGCAAATTTGTGGAGAAAAATATTACTTCATCTGTTTTCTTTCATATTACGAATTCCACAGTTAATCAGATGGGCATTGCCTTTCCCCACAAATGTGTGAAACAATCCAGTTTCAGAACTAGTATCAGAAGATTTTTAACAGAAATGGAAATATAAACCCCAGACTATTTGCCAGGGTAATTAGGAGAATAAACAGGCTTAGCAGTTTTAAAGAAAAAAGCTCTAAAGAATAAAATCTTTGCCCTATATTGAAGCTCTTCACTCTTTAAAACTCCAAAGGATAGTGTCAGCTTAACTTGTGAATGATCTTTGTTGTCTGCCTCACTTAAACACTGCAAGACTTCAAATAAGCTGCCAAAATCCAGTATCTGAGTGAGAAATATCCCCTTGTTAAGCACTGTCAAATTACTGCTGTCTGCTTGTGGCTCTCCACTCCTGGATGACATGCTGCTGAAGCAACAGCAGTAGATTCATCTAGCCTAGTCCAAGTCAAAAAATAAACTATATCAAAATTTCCTTCTTAGCACTTTTTGTGCTAAACAGAGCTTCACAACTCCATCCAGTTTCAGGTTCAAACAGGCTTAATTTGTGAAGAAGCCTAAATCTAAAAACCTATTTTAAAGAAATCTTATAGGCCTGAAAACATAAATAACTATTTGGATCTTCAGGTGCTCTTAGATACCTCATACCTGTTTATTGCCGTGATAGTTTCAAATAGCAAGATAAGATATATATAAAGTAGAGAGTATATATTATGTGCTATATAGCACATATTATATATAATATAGCATATAGTATATAGCTGAATTCCATTCACAGCTATCAAGAAATGAAGAACCATTGCTGCCCCAGCTCAGCCAGGTAGGGTGGGGCTTGTGGCAGCCCCAGGGATGGGACCAGTACCCAGCCCCTGCAAGATGCCCCTTTGGACATCTCAGAGAGGGGAACCATGCTCTGTCTTACTGTCGATGCAGAAAATTGTGTTCCACTAGCTTGGAGAGAGCTTAAGAATTTAAGTTATAAGGGACATGCAAGGTTGAAAGTTGACTTTGTCCTATAGTTAAAAATTGCAGCAAGCCTGGGTACACAGAAGTTCTTCACTTCCAGGACCATTCCAAGTGGTCTCTGCTTTGATGAGACAATGGACTGACTGTGAACAATGGACCCACTGGAGACTGGACCAAATGTCACAACCAAGCATTTCACTTATTGCTACAAGAGCTCTCCAGGTGGGAATTCAAACAGCCATGGAGATCTCTCCTGGTACTTTTTGCTTTGTCTAGATCAATCCATAGGCACAATTTGTGTGCTTCAGTGAGTTGACTAATATGCTGGGTGGAGAATCTGACCATCCCCGAACTCCTTCAGGCAGTTGCTACTGTAAAATTGACCAAAATCTACACAGATAAAACACCTGCAAATAGTGTAAACTCTTCTTACAGAAGGAAAATTGGTCACATAAGACCGTCTTCTGTTGTTAATTATAATAGACAAGGGATGTTTCTCACCCAGTGTCAGGAGTGGTGGATCTTGTATGTGCTGCAGTGGTCATGCAGCAGCACAGGCCAGCTGGCTGTGTGAACATTATACAGCTTTTACAGTTTGCCTAAAGGCTACTTTTACAATTCTTTTCTCTGATTAGTTTGTAATTTCCTTTTAGTGGTGAATTACTCATTCAGAAAGGGTATTTATACCCCCAAAGCTCCCCACACAGTAGCGCACTAGTGTACACATGCACAGATGAAACCCTCAATAAACAATTTAACTTGTGCATACAGGCACTTCACAGACAGCTTACAAGGGATGCTGATTGCTGGCCAGGCTTCTCCAGCTTTTTTTCCCCTTTCCCTCGGACGTTGCTGTCCCTTCTCCATCTGCTCTGCTTTCTTTGACTCCTGCAGGCCCAAACAGGGTTGTTAAGCAGCCTCTGGTACCTCAGCTGCCTTGGCTCGGGTACTTCTCATGGCTCTGAGTTACGTTTTTGAGACTGAATCTGTGGACTACACGAGAAGGGTTTAAGCAATTACACCTGGCTGTCGGTATTCATTCAGTTACAGTAACTCCTCTCTGGAGGAAGGTTATCCACTCAGGTCTGTCTTGTACTCTCCTAAAATGAAGTCAAAGAAAGTGACAAAAGCGTATGTAAGAGTAAGAAACTGTTTCTGCAATGCAGCTCTGCAGTTTGCTACTCAAAACTATTCTCTGACTTCATTGAGCATCTCCTGAAAGCTCTTGAAATGAAGATCTGACCACCAGGATTCTTTGTGTCCTCAAAAAGAAGCAGTGTGACCTGCCACACACTTCTCTGTCTCGCAGGGTTGTAATTTCACATGTCCCTGGCTGGCAGTCAACCCATTGGCTTGGATGGGTTACTCAGACCGTAGTCAGGGGTTGGATAACAAAGCAGTAGGAAGGATGAGGACGGATGAGTCTTGTGTGCATGTGCATATATGATGTACAATGAAGCAGGCTGAAGCCCTTCCCTTGTTCTCTGTAGAAGACTAAAGACCCGCTCAAAAATACTCCCTTCCTGGTTATTTTCACTTTGATCCTAACACGAGGTTTTACTCCACAAGGCTGTGGGCCATGTGGTATGTTCTGGCAAGGACCACATGTGAACCTTACAGATTAACTCCAGGAGGTCTCCGGCAACCCTGCTCTGACATATATAGAATTCATCACTGGCACTTGAACACTCCTCCCAGCTTTGACTCTACCAGCTCACACCATGTGAAAGCAGCTGTGCCTTCTGGGCATCAGACTTCTCAGTGGTGTTAATTAAACCCTGCAGGCTAACCTATGTCAATATAATTTCTTTTTATCCCATTCTAGATAAGGCTGATAAATAGTGGCCAGGAAAAGATTTTTTTCTGAGGGGGGTCAATGAGAGAAATAATTTGAGCATTGCCCCCAAGAATAGCTGAGAAGAAAATGACATTGCCATTACTGGCAGATTTCCACCATTCATCTATATTAGCAATGTGTTGGCTTTCGTCAATAAGATTTTATTTTTGTCCAGTTCCTCCTTATAGATATTGGAATTCTTTACAGTCTGTTAGGCCACTGTGAGACATATTTAGAAACACAATTAGTGTTCCTAAGGCTCCATTCCTCTGTCCCCAGACGAACTCAATTGAAAATGTTTCAGGACTGTGCAGCAAAATAACATAGCTTATCACATGAGGGAAAAACTTGTGTGCAAATAAATTGAAATTAAAATATAGTCAGTGAAAACTGCATTCTCCCTGGACACAGAGAGACAAATGATTATGTGGCCAGTGTTGTAAGAAATGCGTAGCTTTCTAGAAAGGAGGAAAGAACCAAACAGAACTAAAATGCAAAAGCTGTATAAGAACTTACTTTCCATTCCATGTAAGTCTGAAAGATTTTAAAAATAATTTCTGTGCAAATAGCTCCTCACCTAACTTTTAAGGAATATTTGGACTATATCTAACATACAAGCGGTTTTAAAACATAATACTGAGAATTTAAGAGCACAGCCACTGCTTGATTTCCTTGTCATCAGTCATCTCCAGCTTGTCCCCTGTGCCCCCTTCAAGTCCAGTCCAAGGCACGCTACAGGGGCAAGAGCCAAAGTTATGGTGACCTATCTACTGCAGACCTTCTGTTCAATGAACATTGAATAATTTATCTGTCATAAACCCAGGATTTATTTGGCTCACCTAATTTGGAATGACAGTTCTCACTATTGAGAGTGGAACTGAACATTTTATCTTCTATCTCTAGAAAGTGTGTGGTAGACCCACCAAGGAAATACTTCTCCAGTTTACCACGCTGACAATTCCTAAAGAAGTTCTTTTCTTCCTAGGAGATTGGAAAGGCAGAAGAGGCTCTCTTCTGGGAACTCTACCTACCTGCTGCTTCATGAGTTTTGTGTTTCAGGAGTGGCAATGCTGACTTACCTGCACTCTGCATTCAGTAAAATGCTAATCAAAGAAATAAAGTCTCAGATGTAGATTTTCAATCTCTTTGACTCTTCCCACTCAGGAGAGTGGGATAATCCTCCAGGAGGAAGCAGCAGGAGAAGAAATTTCACTAGTTTATGACTGAGCTCAATAAGTTTGCAAACTTATGGCATTAAATGAGAAGTCTGTTCCATGACTGCAGGCGGCCCAAGTGGCCCACTGAGTCCCCTGTCCTTGTAAAAAAAAAAAAGAATCAGGGGGAGAAAATGGAATGCCATTGTCTTGGGAAAGTTTTGTTCACCACCTGCACCACATTAGCACTTTGGGATAAACTTGCCTTGATGTTTATGATCCCGTTGCAATCACACCAGTCGACTGATGGCAGAATAGGGCCCTTAGCAATCCTCTTCCTGCTGTCACCAAATGATACCACAGAGCAATAAGCAGCTGTTCTCTTCCACATGAGACATTTGCCATTTTGCTCTAATTTTTACAGTTTAACTCCTACAATGGGAGCCATGACAGTATTTCATCAGGACTGTTCCTTAACCAGGAACTCCTCAAGGAGCACAACGTTACTAAGCAGCCATTGCAGCTAGGAGCGAACAGTCCCATTTTTTTGTTTGTTTATGTCTTCCTCCTCTAGGGAGGCAAGGCCTGAAAATTTTGTGGGTTTTTTTCAGAATTGCTTAAATTTACCTGAATGCCTATGTGGTTATGCATGGATGTTGTCAAGGGATCTTTCTGTATGATGGCACAGCATATTTAGAAGAGAGACTAACTAGTGCTGTTACTTGCCTGCTCATATCTCCTGGTCTGACTGTCCTGATGTAGAGATGGAGCATCTCAAGACATGGAGGTGTACACTTCCCATACAGATGTTCTTTGCAGAATATCTGTATAACTGAAATAGGCTCTTTCAAGCAGAAGAAAGACATGAAGAAGGGCATGTACATAGCTCTTCACACATAGTTTATCAACCCTCTGTTTGCCGCAACATCACTGCACACAGCACAGATGCATCTCACTATTTACACCACAAAAATAGTCTCCTGTGTCAACACGACCAGTGAATCCCAAGAGTGTAATGTGAATTAATCAAGTATGTAACCAAGACAAAAGCTAAGGATATAACACCTTCGTAGAGATGAAAGGAGTTAAGATGTCTTTGGAGCTAATTATTTGGAGGAAATTAGAAAGGTTAATAGAGTATAATATAGAGATGTATTTCCTCTGTAAAAGTAGCATTGCTTATCTATATTTACACTACAGACACATCAGCACAAAACCATTATTGTTAACTAGAAAATCATATACCATTTAGACAGGCTTCAACACCTAACAAGTTATATGGCTTGGATATAAACTCAATGGGCTTGACATGTGCAAAATAGCTTGATAACTATGTGCTATCTTTGTGTAGATGTTACACTAAATCCCCCCATTTGTGGAAATCTGCAAGGATCTCTCTTATTTTCCAATCAGTCTTAACATAAAACTACTACCAGAGGCGAAGAGACAGCTGGGACTTCACTGCCAGTGAGGCTTCAAATTCTCTATTAGGCACAGCACCAGTCACACCATGGTCACCACTGCAGCATGGTGTCTAGAGGAACTGAGTTTCTAGAACAGGTGATTTCACTGTAAAATGGAATGCATACCATGGTGATTTTTAGCATACTTTTCAATTTTTTTCCCAAACAGCATCTTCTCCTGAGACCTAGCTCTGGCCTTTGACTGCTACAGATTTGCACATCCACCATTTATTAGTGGAAACTGAATTCAAGGATCTTTGGGCTCTAAGGATATTTCATTTGGGGTCTCTGCCTGAAGTATCATTCATTAAACAAATATAGTTGGCATTTATGATGATAGTATGTTTTTTTCCAAAACTTGCTTGATTACTTTTCTGCCTTGGATCAGCTATGATAATATTTATTCCAGTGGGATCTCATTACTTTCAGTGCAGGAAATTATTGCTAAATTAACTGGCTCAAAGTATTATTTATGGATATATTTATTCATAGAACTATTTATAAAAATTGCTGGATTCTTTACTGATATATCCATCCATATTAGTACTTAAGACTTTTGGATCTTTCCCTATTTAGGGCCTCACACTAAAATTGCTGAAGTTGAGTGAAGGTTCCCATTATTTTTTTCAGACTTTGGATCAGACTGCTTATGGTGAAGCTCCTTCAGATTATGTTAGATGTAGAAGAGAATAAGGGTTGTAAAAGAGACTGGGAGTCAGTCCAGTCCATTTGCAAAGCTGCCATTTAACTTTCAAAGGAGAAATAGATCAAGCAAGATTTGCAAAGTGAAAAAAAAATAATAGTTGATTTTGGAATTAAATTTAATTAGGTAAATCCTTAGGGAGTTTTAGAAATTTGAGCATATAATTTTCAGTCAGTACTTTTGTTTCATTCAGGCCATTTATACTTCAGATAGTACTTTTTTAATCATTATACTTGGTGCATTTAAGGGCCAGTGATTAGAGGACTCTGCAAATTTCCAACTTTTTGTGCATTCACTTATAATCATTCAGAATTAATTCTTTACATACCCATGGTACATAAGTCTTTCCTGTAATTCTCTCAGCAAAACACATGCTTTTCTTTATGCATGGTCTTTCGGAGATATGCAACCTAATTAGGACTGGTTAAAAATGCTGGACACATTCTCAAAGGTATTAGTTAGAGCTCTTTGGAATGAAATTAACTAACCCGAGCTAACTAATTAACTAAGTAATTGAGCTAATTAGTTAATGAACTAATTAACTCTTTGAGCTAATTCAAGCTCAGGTTAGACAGGGCATTGAGCAACCTGGTCTAATGGAAGGTATCCCTGCTTGTGGCAGGGGGGTTGGAACGAGACGATCTCTAAGGTCCCTTCCAACCCAAACCATTCTATGATTTTTTGATTCTATAATCTGTTGACTTTATAAAGGAAATACTACCCTATACCTCTTACTCCATAAAGATCCAGAACAACTCCTTACTCAAGAATAAACACCACCAGGGGATTTCTTGTCTTTTATTTAAAGAATAGCAAGACAAATAAGAAATTAAATCTACTTTCAAATTTTAATATTTTCTTGCATTCTTAGGAGACAGAATTTTTATACACAACCGCTCCAAATGCCGGTAGCCCTTTTGAACTGTGCAAGCTACAGCAAAATAAAAAAAAAAAAAATTCTGCAAGCCACGATAAGGAGAAGCTGTTCACAGATGCTCCTGAAACTCTAGAGTTTATGTATGTAGGGGGACAATATTTAAACTTTTAGTCTGCTCATTTTATTTCCCAGCAGCATGGACATAGCCAAAGGCAATGCCTGTAGTACCACATTAAATGCCTTTTTTGGCACAGGGGCCAACTTTCAAGCCCTTTTTCCCTCCAAATTAGAGAGACCATTTAATTAAGAATGACACATGGCATATGCCAAGTCCTAAATTATGCCTGGGAGTTGTTTAGGAAACTTTGAGCATAAAAATACCCCAGGCTCTATCCTAACAATTAAACAGTATAAACAATCGCTTGTGTCTAAAGACTGTGCCCAGGCTTTGTTTAATTTACTGTTGTTGCTAATAGAATTACATGCTGGTAATACAAAGTATCTCAGGCTTTATCAATTCAGCTGTGCTTAAATGCTAACTAGAGTTCAGAAACAGGTAGGTCCTATAGTGAAATAAACTTTAAAGGAGATATTTCCTATTTAAGAACTACAGATATCTATTGACTAGATACACGTCAGCATATTCTTCAATAGGATAACTCCCTGCTTTGTCTTCTGCCTGCTATACTTCTCAACAGGGTGAATGATTAATATTTATAGATGTCTTTTAAAAATACTTACCCCAAATGCATGAGAACCTTGCTGCACCAAAGCTGGTCCCTGCCCCAGACCCTATTTCAGCCCTCTCTGAGAACACACAGTTGCTTTTTGGGAGCGTGGAGGAGCTGGGCTCTGCTGCTGGGCATCCTCCTTGCTACCTCCTTGCTGCAGCTCTGGCTGTGTGAGCCACACTCAAGCGTGACTTCTAACCAAGAGTGGTGCAGCTCTTGGTTGATGCTGCAGCTACAGACTCTGCCTTCTCTGGAGATGGCTTGTGCAAAACAGAAAGAGGTTGGCTTGTAGTCAGAGGAAGGGGATTCCTTGTTCATTAGAGGTTTTCAAGACATGAGAGGACAGGGTGCTAGATAATCTCATGTAGGCTCCCCTTCCCATGAAAGGCTGGACCAGGTGATCTTTGGAAGTTCCTTCCAGGTTCTGTGGTTGTTGCAGGATGTAAAGTCAGGAGTCCGTGCTCACTTTTGGGATTTTATTGTTGTTCTTTCCGTCTCTTAGTTTTTTCCTTACAGGTCACTTTTCTGGAGGAAGTTTTCCACACAGGAGTTTGACTTTGCACTTTGAGATGAGAAGTAAGCTTTCTGTTTTAACAGTGGCAGCAGAAGGTTTGTGAACACAGTTTCCTTACAGAGCTCAGATTCATGGAAGTAATAGAAGAATTCCACATTCAGATTTACTTTTTTTATCTCTTAACTCTGAACATCCTACAGAGACTTTAGAAGGAACCAGAAACATTTGAGTAGCTGAGTTTACCAAAATTACGCAAAGTTATTTAGAAAATTCTGAGGATGTGGGTTATTGCCTTACATTTTTCTACTATAGACAATATTCTTACTTGTTCAGCACATTAATTAAAAAAAATGCAGAGTAAACTATTTGATGCATGAATATAGCCACTAGATGGGAGACAAGAGCTGGTTAGGAACTGGAAGCATCAGTTGGGGGTCCACTTGGGGAGCTCCTGTCAGCTGCCACCACCAGCTGTGACATGTCACACTGGAGCCGCACACTAACACATCTGGCACCACTTTTACAAGGGTACACAAGGAGGTTATTCACTGCACTGGAAACATTTTTTTATGAATCGGTAGTGGTGGGTATGAATTATTGAGGCAACAGGATATTTTAAAAATAACTGTGTTAATTCTCTGCCACTAAATGATATTGCCTTAGGAAATTCTCCTCTTTCATCTGCAGTGCTGATGGAAAGGAACATCTTTCACATTATCTCATCCACATGAGGTCTGTTAACAATATAGCAGCCAAAGGCTTTTATTGGGCAGGAGTGGTATTAGCCTATGTGTTAGGAGGGTGGAATTCAAGTCCTTAGAATGTCACAGACTTCCTGGGTAGCTTTAGGCAAGCTGTCTTTCTCCTCTGTATTTCAGTTCTTCCCCTGCTTCTCTTTTTTTTTTTTTTTCCTGTTGAAATGCCATATAATTGAACTTCCTTTCTTCCCTAGTGGATATTAATACTATAGACTGTGCTATAATAATACTGCATAATATAGAAAGGTCTTTGAACCTATTTGTGGATACATTTTTTAAAATAAGAAAATTCTGCATTTTTCAAAGTTTTCTGTGGCTCCTTATATTTAACTTTAACCAGGATAACAGAAATGTGGTCCAGCTTGTTGCCTAAAACTATTTGTAAAAACTAACCAAAGTCTAAAGATAAAGAAATGGAATAATTTGAAACAAAAAGACATACTTATTTCAGTCAAAAGGGGTGTGGGTTGAGTAACCAGAGGACTAAGCTAGTCACATATGAAATTAAGAGCATCAGATTAATAATGTATGAAAAAAAGGCAATTTTAACCCTTTGCTAAAGCTTTTAATATAGCAACATGAACAGAAGGTGTAATCTGGACCTCTGACAAATGACTTCTGTAACATCTTGGTAGGATCCGGAAGTGCAATCCAATATGAGTGTGCTTTCGGATTCCGTCTTGGGAGTTACGGTAACTTCACTGAAACAGATGGGGACCCAGGAGATCCCTCATCCACACCTTTGCCAGCTTTGGCAATGTCTTAATACGAGATCTGGAGCTTCTTTTACCTTTTTTCCCACTCTTACCTTTTTTCTATCTTTTATTCTTCTCTTATTTTTCTTTTTTTTCTTCCTTTAGCCAAATGTGTTTAGTACTGATGCTGGCAGAGTTTGTCTGTACACAGAGAAGCTGATTGAATCATACTAACGTGATCTTCAAAAGAAAGGTACAAATAAGAGCACCAAAACCAGAATCTATATAGCAACTCCTTGTTGGAGTCTGGCTGCCTGTACTCAAGGCCAGCTTTAAGTGGCCTCATCAGGGATCAGGCCCAGCTGGCCCAGCTCTGCTTTTCTGGCTGGGTGCTGGGGGACAGGGCTGTAGCAAGGGGTGGCAGGGGGGCACTGTCCTGTCCCTCACTGTCACCCATGCCTTATTCCTCATCTGCCCTTGTCCAGCACCTTCTCCTGCTGCTCCCTGACACTGGATTTTCCACCTTTACTAGCTGCTTTCATTGCTACTTCTTTCTCCTTTTGAAAATGTGTTTTGCTTTATCCTCAAGAAAACAAGACAGCACCATTAACAGCTTCAGACCATTTCTTAATTAAATTGTCTTTCATCTTCTCCCTACAAAGGGCTATCTAAATGATGGCCAAATGTGGGACGTTTCCATTTTAAAAATCCCTCTCTTTTACAAAAAAGAAAGGCATTAAATCCTGTTGTTAAAATGAAAACTTAATCCATATTGTCACTATTTCTCCTTTAAGAAGTTTTAATAATGTTTACCATGAAATGGAGCAAGCCCAAATCTCAAATCTTGACTCAGATCTTCCTATCATTTAATATTCTAATATTATCCGCGGGCTGAGTCTTACCAATGCTTTTAACTTCTACCCATTTAGTCCACCAAAATACCATAAACCTGACTTTTTATCAGAAAAAACCCAAGCACTAAGCACTTTTCCTTGTCTGAGAAGGTACTTTATCTAGTCACACTGAAAAAGTTGGTAATAGATCTTGAATATCTGTTGTTAAAATTGTTTTAAATATCATAGATGGAGAAGGTGGACTATACTTTGGAGAAGCAGAAGCATATTCTGGGAGACCAGATAGAAACTTAGGCTTCTAAAATTCATTCCCCTGACAGGTACAGTCTAGTCCTGTCTCCAAGTCAGATATTTTAAGAGTTTCCCAGGTGCAGTCCTTTGTTAACAGCAGGGGTTGGCATCCCTGAGCTCACCACTGCAAACCTGCTGTTCAGGGCTGTTCATTATCTGTTACTGCCTGAATTCAGACAGGAGAGTCTGCATCACCAAAAGGAGTAAGTTCCTGGTCTGACCCTGGAGCTCCAACCTTTAATAGTGCTGTAGAGGTTAGAGCTTGATTAACGGTATATGGAGATGCCCCAAAGGAGCTGCTGCCCTCTGCTGTACCTGTGATATCTAGGAGGAATGAGGCAGCCACTTCTGTCACATGACCCACTGTGCTGCTAACACGGGAGCATTAACTCATGTTAAAAATCCTTCTGTGTCCTCCGTACAGAGTTTTAAAATCTTCATGGAGAACTAAATATCATTTAAAGCCCATGTGCTCTTTGACTAGTCATTCAGATAGCCTTTCCTCTCTCCCTCTAGGTTCTTCAACTAGCTTTATTATACAGTGAATGGAAAACTTGTCCAGGATGATTTCTTACCTCAGCAGTGTTTGGTCTCCTTCTCTGCTTGTGCCTCTCCTCTCCTACATTAACAGCCTATCATTAGCAAAATGTTAGGATCATAGAAGGGTTTGGGTTGAAAAAGACCTTACAGATCATCTAGTTCCAATCCTACTTTTGGCTAAAAATGTGACAAACCACCACATACCTAGAACACAGGTACATAAATTGACATTGCTCATTTGCTTTTCCCCTCTCCATTCCACAAGACGTGATAGCCTTTCTTCATGGAGTCTCAGGATGCTTCCTTGGCCTGGATTATCCCTTAAGAGCAGAAGTGTTGTGCTGAATAGGGGAACAATTTACACAACACTTTAATTTGTGTAATGCTATTGAACTGCTACTAAGTAGAGTGCTGTAGTGTACATAGGGAAGGTTGACCCAGACTGAAAGAATTGAGCAGAAATTACATCCATACTTTCTTTAAGGCCTCCCACTGCTGTGTTGCCAGAACGAGCAGCTGCTAGATGTCAGCAGCTAATATTTCTTTTTTTCATACCATCCTTATTTGTCTGAACAAGCCAAGGTAAAAATAACTATCTCGTATTTTCACTAGTGCTTATCACTAGATCTGGTGTTCTGGAGGAAGCTGTAACTAAAAAAAAAGATAACAGACATTTTTACTGGGAGTGGCAGGGAGAACTGGAGTCATAAAATTCTGGCATTCATTTCCGTGTCCATTGGTTACACCAGAGAGGTTAACCTGTAACTCTGGTATGATTCACAATATGACTTTACACAGGAAAGTTACACCTTGCACAGCAAGCATCTTCTTCCTCTCTCCACCTTGCCCATGCTCTGCTCTTATTCCAGCTACAGACAAAGGAGATTCTGCAACTTCTTGGCTTCTACAGGAACCACCTGCTTGTTGATCCCCTGTGTAATGCACCTATAACAGAGAACAAAATCTGTACTTGTAACCAGTAGAGGGCATGATCCTTTTTTTCTGAGCATCAGGTAAGAACCCATATACTTCCAGTTCATCACCCTCCAAAATGAGATTGCCACATCCAATCTCATTGGGAATGCTACATGTGCAAGCTGTGCCTGGGAAAGTGCAAGCTCAGCTCCAAATCATGCCAGGTTTTTGACTAGAATTTAATATAGATTATCACAGAACAGTGATTGTACTCACCACCTAATAAGCTTACTGGCATAACCAGTCTAAATGCCTATTTATTGGGGCATGTAGCCTACCCATAAACCAGGACCGGCACACGTGCACCAGGATATAACCTTTCACATTTCAAACTCATGATTGCCCCTTGCTAATCAATAGCAGTCTCCACCAAAATTTTCCCATTTAGAACATAATTTGTGATGTAAATTGGTGGATTTCCAAAGATATGCATGTGTATGTATACATATATATATATATTATTTCCAGACTGTATGTAATCCTTTAATGCAAACCAACAATGGCAGACACTTTACTAGGACTGTAGTGGCTTCCATGAAGAAGCAGGTCTTTGGCAGCTCAGTACTCCTTGTAGTCTCACCTTGGTATAACTGTTAAATGCTTTGTTATTTTGCTGGTAACATCAAGCTTATCTCAGATCCTGAGCTGAGAAAAGAAGAGG
Source organism: Myiotriccus ornatus (assembly GCA_036023395.1). Lineage (NCBI taxonomy): Eukaryota > Metazoa > Chordata > Aves > Passeriformes > Tyrannidae > Myiotriccus > Myiotriccus ornatus. The sequence goes on along the minus strand of JAYRBT010000001.1, from coordinate 36,929,352 downwards.
AAGGAATAATGAAAAGGGTTAGCAAAAAGAAAAAAGGGACAAAGTTAATAGTGTAATTTCTTTTTATGTTACATACAGGACTGTAACTGTAAATGGGTACCAGTACTCACTCTATTGTTACAAGTCCACAGCTAAGTATAATATTCAGCATTAACTTAATATAAATTATTATTATTTACCTAGTCTAAATGTACAGCACTTGTAAAAATGGATATGCTCATTATTTTGAAAACGTCTTTATGAAATAAAGACCAGAATGAACTGTGTAGAAGAGATGATGTTCACTATATTGATAAAGTAAATACCATTCAAGGGAAGTACTTCAGAAGAAGGCAACAGTTGTTAGTGTGTTCTTTTGTTCCAGTAAATGCTTTATTTATAGGATTTGGGATCGAGTTTTATGCAATTGACAAGTCAAAAGCAAACATTGCAGTCAACAATGAATAAGATCTTTATGGAGAAAAATGCGGGATTTGTCAAGTTGTAGTAAGATTGGCTTCTAATTACAGTGTATCAACACTTCTCTGTGAATGGAAGACACCATTGACAGCTAATAATTTGTGACAGTGACATTTCATGAATCAAATGGGCTGTTTACATAAAGGAAAATGAGTGAGATTTTTACTGCTCTCCTTTACCGTCATTCCAGAAGTTGAGTCCAGGAAGACAAAAGGGGGTGGAGGAAAGGTATTTTTAGATTCTTGTTTCTCATTATCCTGCTCTGATTCATTGGCAATAAATAAAATTAAATTTCCCAAGCTAAACGTGTTTTACATGTGATGGTAACTGAGTGATCTCTTCCTGTCCTTATGGCTCCTACAAACCTTTCATCATATTTTCTCTCCTCTGTCCATCTGAGGAGAGGAGTGATAGAGCGGCTTTGCTGGGCACCTGATGGACAGCTAAGGTCAACCCACCACAGTTTGCCTCCAACATGTGAAGCAAAGCAGCTCAAAAAAGGACTAGAACTTGAATCTGTGCTTACGCAGATCCAGCGGGCAGGAGGCTGCACGCAGGGAGGGCAAAGGGTGGCTATTCTCAAGTAGGACAGCTGAAGTGCAGCGGTCCAGATGGACTATTGCTCGCTCGCAGATTGAATACTTGATGCAGACAGAAATGGGCCATCAATTATTTTCCAAATTACTCACATTGGGTCTGGCTATAAAGACAATGCATGTGATTTTGATTTTTACCCTGTTTGACAGGATGGCTTCCATGGATGGAAGGACAGCTTCTAAATGCTTCCTGAATATGAGTTTCTAAGATAAATGCCAAAGGGTACACTTTTTAGTTTTCACAGAACATTAAATAAAGCTCAGAGCAGATGAAAAAGAGCTGGATTACCATGCTCACTGAATAAATCAGTAGCACTGCAGGTACTTGTACACATAGTACAGTGTAAATTTCAGAGTTGCAAATTTCAGAGTAAGAAACTGATGCTGGGAAAATCTTACAGATATCTTTACTCCAGTGCTCAATTGCCTGAATGATCATAAATCTCCTAACATATTTTCTAACATCCAGTACTTTCTGTATTGTTCCAGGAAGGTTTTTTTTTTTTTTAATTGGATTTGATTCTACCTCTGAAGTAAATGGAAATTATCTATGCAACTATTTTTTAATTCCTATAATTAACATTTCCTGCAGCTTTAAAAAGTGTTTTGAGTGTTATCTTTTAATCACTAACTGGCTATGGTTTTACACAGTTTTACTTCAGGAAGCTCAATCAGGCAGATAATCCTCCTCCCCTTCACATTCTTCTTTGAACACTACTTCACAGGAATACAAGGGCTGTAAAAGCCTTGGTGGAAGGAGAATCCTAGCAAGATGCATGAAAGGAGTCCCCACAGTGCACACTGCGATGTGGATTTTCAGTTGTTCTGACTTGTAGTTCTCTGGAGCTTTTTCATAAATTAGAGCAGACTTGGGAAGTAATTCTTTGTTCCATGGGCTGTACTAGTTCCCAAAGGTGATGTGAATCATAGGAGTGGGAGGGTGGCTGACAGTTGCCTTAGGGCTCTGCTGGTGGGCCATGGCTTTTCGTGATATTTTAGCCATGGGCATCAAAAGTGACCTGGGCTGATGTATTATATGTAGCTGTGAAAAACTCTGAACGGTAGAATTCCCTTTTAAAACAGGAGAGGTTTGTCTTAGACTACCACAATTCCTTTCCCTTGTTCTGTCATCTATTTTCAGTTCTTTTGTGTATACTAAATGCCCTGGAAGCATTGCATGGGGACATGTGGGCTGTTTGAAAGTGCAAAGCCTGCTGGAATGGTGATGGGGGACTGTGGAAATGGAGGAAGACAGACTGTGCATTCCTGTCCACAGTGCTTTTCAGGAGCTGACGTGAAGAGGACTGTCCCCTAACAGACCCAGGACATAACCTTGGAGAAATCTGGTTAGAGGTCCAGAAGAGGGCCACAAGTAAGACCTTCCTGATCCTTTCATTACTGAATACTCCAGTACAAGGCACAACTCACCATACATTGGAGACAAATGTCAAGACTTGACAGTGTCTCTGGTCATGTGCAGAACTACAGACATCTACCTAATTTCACAAGCATCCACGTAGGTTCTTGCAGATGCTTAGAGTAAAAGAAGTATTGTATTTGTAGAACACCCTCAGAATTCAAGCACTGGTTTTCAGATTGCAGAAGTCATGAAGTTAGCAGGATAATATGGAAAAGTGTTGTGAATTTGAAGTACTGTCCAAAATATTCCTATGATCTCCATTAGTGCAACTTAATACGTTTATCATGCAGTGCATCTGTTTTTTACTTAAATATTAATGATAAATGAGATAAGAGCTGACAAAGATTCACAAGTGTCTTAACATTTGCAATACTTTCCCAAGTGACCTACTTATTGAAGGGATGCTGTGCTTTGTTTTTGAACTGTACTGTAAGAAAGTTGACACTGGCAGCCCACCAAATTAAACAAAAGCAAACTTTGATGTTAGCAATGCTTGACGGATAAGTCCCAGCACATACTGATCTATACGCAAATGAAGATCTTTTATTTTCATTAAGAGACAGAAAAAATATTCTGCTTTACTAACATGATAATGATTCATGTTCGGAAAAATCCTGGTGGCTTTCTCAAATGCTTCTGATATTTGAACTGTGCTGATAATTTCTATTTGAAGTATGAACTACCACCAGCATTTTTGACACTGCAGCATCTTCTGTACTCATTCTTCATCAAAGCTTAGAGAGACTCAACACACACTAGACTTAACATTTTGTTACTAAACAGCTGGTTTTTTACAGATTCCAGTGGGGACCATCTAACATTTTTGTGTTTGTCACAGTTGTAGCAATCAAACTACGAAGCGCAGTTCTGGAGTTTGAAGCGTATTTGTTGAACACAATGGGCCTTTTATGTCGATCCCATGATGTTGAGTGATGAATTAACAGGAGGTATTGCTTTTTAATACCTAGATGAGCAATATGCTATCCAGGATCTAATGAAATGTGGAAGCCATATTCATATTCAACGTGATTTCAAAATGTGCTCTTAGAAATAAACCAGTGGTATAAATCTTAGAGGAATGCCAATAATTTGTCAATCAGACAGAATTATAGTCTAGAGGCAGATGGATGGCAACATAATTGAGGCCTACCAATGGCTCATTAAAGCACCATGCAAAATAATCACATTGCAAAGTAGTACCTGAGTAAAAGTTAAAATACAAACTGTTATAAAAAGGAAGAGTGAAAAACACTATGATGTAGGCAGAAGGTTTTTTAGTGGCTTTGTATGGCTGCAGGTCTGGTGCCCTTCTATGCAAATGAACATAGGAGATCTAGAAATTGCAGAGGAAGGGGAGAGGAATTATGAAAAGCATAAAACGACAACCCTGTGAGGGGAGATTAAATAGACTAGGACTCTTCAGCCTGGAGAAGACTTAGGAGAGTATGACAGTGATCTGTCAAGAATGACTTAGAGAGATAAATGGAATAATTATTTTTATTTTACAAAACTAGAGGTTATCAGATGCATATCAGGTAAAATGCTAAAATGGCACTATTTATTTTGTACAATAAGTAAAGTGTGGGACTCACTGCCACCGGATGGTCTGGAAGCCAAATATAAAGGATTGGAAAAAAAAAAAAAAAGAAATGAGCAGCCCCCAAACTAAAGCTATCTGGCATTTGTGTGGAGGGATTGTATATGGAAACAGTAATTCTGTACATTTACTCTGTTCTTGGTTTTTTTCCCCAAAAAAAGTGTGGAAGTAGATCTAGCAGAGCATCTATTTTAATAAGGAGGGTTTAGGTAGACAAAAATTCCCAAAAACGGCCTTAAAGATTTCAGGGTTAGCTTTTAGTTAAAAAAGATTAATAATGGAAGAAGCTATGTATTGTACTTCATCTGGCCTTTTTCTGAATCAACAGAAAGAACATGAGTTGAATCCATGATTTCTAAGAGCAAGCTGTATATGCTATTCAGAATATGAAGCCTATGGCAAATAGGCATTTGGTGTCTGCAATGTTCACATCATGAAGTAATTTTGCGTTGATGGATGGATGTCTAGAATTTAACCAGATGTTTTCAGTAGAGCAAATCCTTCTATTCTTACCAAAGGAGGAAAAAATGCATATTACAAAATCATTAATCTCTATCACATTATAGAATCTCCTATGTTTTTTGAATATTACTTGATCACCACTGGTTACTCACATACTAGATATAATTTTTGGAGCATATTAGAAAAACAACTAGACATAAAAAACCTTCTCCTGGAGGAAGGAATTTTGATGCTAATAATGGCAAGTAGTAGAAACAAATAGCTTTCCTTTGAGTTGGATGTGAAATAAAGATGTATCAAGTCCTTAATCTCTCTTCAATGTCTATGTGGGATTTACTGGGAGCTAAGTCCTAAGATGCAATGACAAGGCAGAAGGAATGAACAATCTTAACTGAATACAAATTTTGAATATACACTAGCAATCTTACATATTTTCCTGAACAAAGTTTGGCATAGCTAGAAACAATGTAGAATACAGAATATGCACAAATACAAAGAAAATACATACATACTGCATAAAGGCTTGACACGAGCATTGTAATTAGTGAGTCAGTTCTTTAAATCAATAACCTGCACTAACAGATTGCCTCCTGAGAAGCCTTTTCCAAAATAAATTTAAGGAAACCACATAATAGCTTACCCACATGGCTCATTTTTTAAATGAAAGTCTGGAGGAGTATTGTATCCCAAATAAACATGAATTTGACAATTGAAAACGAATGTTTTCCCCACTGGAATTTCTTCATTGTAGATAAACTAATTAATGATTTTTGTTTGAAGATGACTGAAGTTTCTGAAAAAGTTTCAGATGATTCTTGCATTTCTCTTGTGTAGAAAAAAAAATCCAAATTATTTTATCATACATTCTCATTGCAAAAAAAAAAAAAGCTCTGGTTTAGGAAACCAACAGTGGGAAACTTTATTACTTAAATCAGTCACTAATATGGGCAGAATACTGATAGCTTTGATAGAGAACTACTGATACACTATTCTGGGAGGAACTAGCATAAAAGACAGGTTAAAGGGTGGGTGTCAGGTTAGTGGAAGTTCAGCCTCCAAATATTTGGAAGTCTTTATAAACTAAGCCTGCTAGGAGAAGGTTCTATCAAAAGGTGATCCTTTTAGGCTAGACAGCTTATCTTCAGTTGAAAATCCTTCAGAGCACTGTGACTTTCATTAAGATAGGACATCATCCCCCCTTCCAACAGCCCTGCATTAGGGTCTTCAAACCATGAAATAAAAGCTTATGGAATTGTACAAGCTTTCGTTTTACAAGTCTAAAATGTTTAATTTCGGAGGAAAGGTTTAGAGAGTAAGAATTCTGAGTATCGCTGCAGTGACCTGGAGCTCTGACTGTAGCTTTTATTACAGACTATGATTGAAATCTATTTTAGCATCTCGATATATTTGATTTCCAAAGATTAAAAAAAATTAAGGAATTACAAGAAATACTGCTTTCTTTTATTATGGATAGAAACATTTACTTATGAGCAGAGGATTTCTAAATCCACAGTGCTTTGAATTGTTTCACTATCTACATTTCCTTGATGTTTATTTCGCTTATTGGTGAAACTGTTAAGAAATATTCTTGTCTACAAGAGTGTGCAGAGGAGATGCTGCATTCCCGTGGAATCCACAAGAAGTGGAACACCAGTTTCAGGGAGTGAGTAATTTGATATGAAACAATTAGTTAGAGATAACACTTCATATCATCCATCATTAACTACGATTCTCACAAATATCCGTTTGTGTCTGGAGCACCACCCCTACAAAGACAGGCTGAGACAGCTGAGGCTGTTCATCCTGGGGAAGAGGAGGTTGCATGGAGACCTCATAGCAACCTTCCAGTATCTGAAAGGGGCCTACAGGGAGGCTGGAGAGGGACTCCTCATCAGGAACTGTGGTGACAGGCCAAGGAGTAATGGGTACAAATTGAAAGAGGGGAAATCTAGGTTAGATATACAGAAGAAATTCTTTGCTGTGAAGGTGATGAGGCACTGGAACACATTGCTCAGGGAGGTTTTGTGTGCCCTGTTTAAGGGCAGGCTGGATAAAGCCTTGAGCAACCTGGTCTAGCAGGAGGTGTCCCTGCACATGGCAGTGGGGTTGGAACCGGATTATCTTTAAGGTCTGTTTCAACCCCTTAGCATTCTATGATTCTTTGAGTCATTTCTTGTTTCACACAGGGAAAAAATTTGATCTGTTGAAGGTGATTGACTTTCAGGAGGTCAAACCGCAAATCACAGGCAAGCTGAGCTGTCAAGCTCTGCTGCACTCTTTGTTCCCACCCCTGATTTCAGTCTCTGCTGATGCATTATGGCTCTGTGCTTGCAGTGCCCCGCCCGAAGCCGCTCTCCCCAGCCCTGCCGAGGGCGGCAGGTGTGGGCAGCGCTTTATGGGGCCATCACACCCGGGACCGCAGCAGAGCCGAGGAGCAACACCAAGGGTGCTAACGATATCAAAGTTCAAGGAGTGTCTGGACAGCGTTCTTAGTCATAAGGGTTACTTTTAGGCAGCCCTGCCACGGAGCAGGGAATTGCACTTGATGATCCTTATGGGTCCCTTCCAAACTGAGACGCTGTGTATTTTTATGGGCACGTGCTGAAGTGGGCGCCGAGCCGCGGGGCCAGTGCCGGGCCCGGGCACCGAGAGCGGACACAGCCCGCGCCGGGACCGGCCCCTCCCGGCCCCGCCCGGCCCCGCCCGGCCTCTCCCGGCCCCGCCCGGCCCCGCCCGGCCTCCGCAGGCCCCGCCTGCCCGCCGCTCTCTGCCGTTCGCTTCCGCGGCGCGCATGCGTCGCGCCGGCCGGCTCCACATCGGCGGAAGGGCGACCGTAGCCCGGCGGGGCGATGGCCGGCGCGGGCAGGGACGAGCTGGGTGAGGCGAGCCGAGCCGTGCGGCCCGGCGGCGGCGGCGGGAGCGGCCGAGGGACGGCGGGATGGTGGCTGGCTGCGGGGCGGGAAGGAGGGGGCGTCAGCGCCGAGAGTGGCCGGCCCGCTACCACCCCTCTCCGCTGCGGGCGGGATGGTTCGGCCCACGAGGGATGCGCTGCGGCAGTCGGCGCACCGAGGCGGGCGGGACGAACCATCCCCCCGGGGGAGGGGTGCGCGCTGCGCTGCCGCGGGGCCGGCGGGCGGTGGTGACGGCTGAGCGGCCGGAGCGGCGGCACCTGGGGCCGGGCGGGCTGAGGGCAGCGGAGCTGGGCGGTCTGCAGGGGTCGCTCCCTGAGGGCGTCAGTCGCGCCTGGCTGGCTCTCGGTTCCTTTGGGAAGTCACGGCCTCCACAGAAGTACATGAAAATACGTTCTCTTTCACCTGTGGTGAAGGATTGCGCTGTTGCTTTAAATCTGGGTGTGGGAGGGTGCATCGGTGTTCGTCTCTTAGTTTTTCTGTCCGCAGACGTCCGACATGGACGTAGCAGGTGTAGCTATAAAGTGTAGCTGGGGCTGGGCTGGGCTGGCTGAAAATCTCTTGTCAAAGCTGTGTCCACAGAATTGCAGAATAGGTGAGGTTGGAAAGGACCACCGTAGGTCTTGTGGTCCAACCTCCCCGCTCAGGCAGGGTCATGCCAGAACACATGAAACAGGATTGCGTCCAGATGGTTCTGAAATATCTTCAGTAAGGAGACTCCGCAAGCTCTCTGGGCAGTCTGCTCCAGTGCTTGGTCACCCGCACGGTGAAGAAGTTCTTCCTCATGTTCAGGTGGAACTTCGTGTTCTTCAGTTTCTGCCTGTAGCCTCTTCCCCTGTTGCTTGGCACCGCCAAGAAGAGCCTGGCTTAATCTTGGCACCTCCCTTCACACCTTAAGATATTTATACACATTAAGGAGGTCCCTTCTCAATTGTGTCTTCTCAAGGCTGAACAGGCTCAGCTCCATCAGCCTTTCCTCCTTAGAGAGATGTTCCAGTCACCTAATCATCCTGGTTGCCCTCCGCTGGAAATTTGAGGAATTCGCCCTGCCCAGTGGTAATGGTGGGAATTGGAAGAAATGGCTTCAAATTTTATTGTCCCCAAGGCCTATCCGTCTTGCATTGAGGGACTGCTACCTCCCGAGGAAAGGTGGCTGAAAGATATTTAAGCTTTTTTTTTTTTCCCCCCAAGGTTACAGGTCTGACAGTTTCTCTGTCAGAACCCTTAGAAGCAGAATTTTTTTATGGGATTAACTGTTTAAAAATGCAGATCAACACCTGCTAAGAATTCTGAAGATTTTTACATGGTTTCGTCCTATTGAATACTTAATAAAGAAAAAGTCTTCCCAGTGTTATCTTCAGTTGAGTGTGTGTTAATCGTAGAAATGTGTGGCTTGGTCTAGACAGGACAGTGGATTATTTAAGACAAGCATCTTTCCAAATAAATGATCCATTGTGGGTTGGGGTTAAAGTGTGTAATAACTATAGAGACCTGTGCTTGTGTACACTTGGTTTATTAACTCAGGTGTCCCATTTTATGAGCCTTCTGGATTTGACAGTTATGATGCAAAAGCAAACAGTTCTTCCTGCTTATTGAAGGACATTATTGACTTTCAACATTTGCTTAGAAATAATGATTCTCATGATTAATAAATTCTACCATGAAGCTGAATAAATCTACTTTATTAAGTTACAGTATGTAATGGAGAGAAATAAATGACACAAGATACATTTTCCAAAGAAAAATAAAGAGGGATTTATATAACAGCATGAAGCATAAAGTTCTTGACAAGCAAATACAACAAAAGCTAATGCTAACTTTTACTCTTCTGGAAAATATAATTATTAGTATTTAACAGGAATTTTTAAACCAGATGAGTTTTTAATTTTCAAACTAGAAATAATGTTTTAGTTTGAGGGGTTTGTGTTTGTTTTTATGTCTCTCATATTCAATAAGAGTTGCTGTAGTGGAAGATAAAAAGGGAGCTGACTTGTGTATGGTGTATTGGGGTTATCTGTTATTTCCTACTTTAAGTAGGGAAATTTACATATGTTTATGCCTCTGGACCCGTGTAGCCCTGGCACTAACATCCATAGTCACTTTGTGTTGCTCCATAATATCTTTGGAGGTTGTGGAAGCATGTGACTGAGTAATGTGGGAGATCATGTGTCCTTCATGGATAATGCTGGACTATACAGTTAGATATCTTCTGGAGAAATGCTGGGAAGGTTATTTGTAGGCTAAAGCTTGGGTAGTGGAGAAAAAGGTACTTCTTTCTGTGGTTGAGGGAGTAACTGAATGTTACTCTGAAAATAACTAGGGGCAATGTTTTCTTTGTAACTAAATTTATCTTGAGAGTCCAGGTTCTGAATGCTGAATTAAAAAACTTCTCCACAGCACTGAGACAATAAATGGATCATCTGTGAACTGCAGCAGTTGCTGGGAACACTGAGCCCCTCTGGTTGTCACAGACGAGGTTGCTGCAGGATATAAGCGTGTTTTCTGTGTTACACTGTAGTGAAGTCTCCTTGACTGCGTTTGCTATTCACAGACTCAGTTGCTAACCTTGTCCCGTAAGAGCAGCTGGCCTTTGTTGGTGACACAAGCTCTGGATCATGAATATGGCTTTCTATAGCCTGTGGGAAAATATTAGCATAAAACCGCATTTTAGGCTAGTGTAAGGATGACGTGGTTCTGATTTTTATTCAACAGTCAAACCAGCTGCTTGTTAACTTGAATCTTTATCCCAATTATGGAGGCCCTGGGTCACCCTCTATTTAATAAACAGATTTCACATGACTGTGAATCTTGTGCAGTGTTTCTGGCCCTGTGGGCATGTTCTTGTGTAGAAGCTGACCGAGCAGTGAAGTATCTATGAGACGTCCTTTGCCTCCTGCTTTTTACTGAGCACTTAATATACATGTGAAGTGTTGCTCCAGCAAGGTCTGTGTGTTCCTTCTCCCATAAATGAGTAAAACCAGCTGATGTAAACAATGGTGGGCTATATTCTACCCCCCGAATCTTTTTATGCTTATATATCAAATCCAGTTTATTGTTTGCTGACACTGACTTCAAAAACCTGAAGGGAAGAACAACTAAGGTTAACAAAAACCAGATCATATTGTTAAATTGGATTTGTATAAGGGATTTTAGGTATGACTTTGGCTGGGGCATGATCTTCTCCAAAGGAACCACAGAAGATTGTACTTGGCTTTGTTTTAACTTCTTATGCAGCCCTGGCAAACTTTCATCCTTTTGTCAGTGTTTCTTTTATAAAATGAAAATGATGATCAGTTTTATCACTTGTGGTTCTGCGTCGTTCAGTTAAATTTGGAAGTGTTAACTGCTTGAGCAGTATAGAAAACTTAAGTTCTGCTGGCGAATTCTAGGGGATAGAAAAGTACACTTGAAGATTCAAATCTGGAAATACTGGTCATAACAATTTAAACACTATAGATTTAATCTCACTGTGTAACTGGTGGCTGATTAGTGATTGAAATGCGTCAGAGGTCTTTGAGGATACAGTGTTGACATTTATGCATGATTATAGTGTGAGGTGTAGCTGTAATGATTAAGTAAATTTATCTCTCCTGTGGTTTAAAGAATCATTTTAAACATTGCAGTGGTAACTCTGAGAGAAGTTGAAATTCACTCTGTGTTGCCTTGCTTGATAGTAGCAGTACTTGCAGAGCTTTTTGGCACCCTGCTTGCATGTGTGTTCAAAGAAGAAAGCAGAAACAATAACAGATATTTAAACTACTGTTAAAGACAATCAGAAGACAGCATTTGATCCGAAAAGATTTTTGTGGTGGGACAAGGAGAAAAGAAATTCATATTAGCTGATTGAAAGACAGCGCTTAAAATTGGCTGGTACTTTGGCTAAGTAAAAACAAAAGGGTGTGTAGAAGTGAATTTCCTCATTCTTAGTTGAGCTGAGTAATGATAATGCACAATTTTCAGTGGCTGATCATTCATAGTGTGTTTGGATGCCACCAGGACAGCTTGGAGGAGCATGGACCTAAGGTTGGCTGAGGTATGCTCTGCACCAGGTGCTTTGTGAGAGCAGCCAGACAACTTCATCTTTGATGCAAGTATGACATGTATATGCTGTTCTTGTAGCTGGAGTTTGAGATCTGATTTAAACTGCACATACTGGACCTTTGTAGAAAGGAATCAAAGTAAATGTGGGTATTCTGTACTGGAACTGTGGACTTCCCAGAATAATTCATTTCAGGCTAGGTCCAAGTATGCAAAGCACCCGTTCTTTGACTTTGTGAACTCAAGCTTTCTTGCTTGGTATGCTCTGGACTACAAATTTGGATCCATTAAATTTGGATGTTACACAAACCTGTATGTTACTGTGAGTATGGACTGTGCAGTGGGACACAGCCACAGTATTCCTTTCAGCAGTAGAGATCTAATCAAATGAAAATCCAAGCTTAGAAGGTTCCATGACACAAACCTCGTATTATGTCCAAGGACCTTTACTCTTAATGGATTCACAGATTTTAGGTCAAAACTATAAACCAGTCATGGCATGAAGGAGGAATGACAAGGAGAAGAGGCAATTCAAAAGCATTTCTATGGCTAGAATAGCTAGATAGCATTGTTGGCATTGTTAGCATTATTTATATAATGCAGTATTTCAGAGGAACCTGCAGTAAGTATAGTTATCACAATGTGAGTTGGTGCTGATTGATGTTTCCTGTGTTTTAAAACTTCTAATAGAATTTATTCTTGAACGTGTTATTACATTAGAACAGAATCAGCAAATTGCCAACCTTAGTGTACAAATTGGAAATGAATATTCTTAGAGGTCCAGTTTAAACAATTTCTGAGAACATGGGCGAATAGTTAAGAGTAAGGTGATTATCAGAGCTGGGATAGTGATGACAATAACCCTCAGATGACTAGACAGCTTTAAGCATGGGCAGATGACTTTGCAGAAGAAAAAAAGCTTGTCTTAGAAAAATTCTTACTATTTAAAAGATGAGGGGAATGCTTCTAAATCCATTCTTAAATGACTACCTTTGTGATCAGAATATGGGTCAGGAAGTTGGGAGAAAAGTAAAAAAAATTCAGTCTTCTGAGTGTCATCTGGTTGCATGGTAAACAATATAGATGTATGTATATATCAAATGTTCCAGTCTCAGGCTGTAATGGAAGAAGAAAATTTTACTTTTCTCCCTTGACTGAGCAGTTGCTGATAGTCACCAGAGCAGTTGGTCCTAAGGGTCATGCTGGTCCCCTCATACTGCTAAATAGGAACCTTAGTTCCAATGGCAGCATGCTGTGATTGTTGTTTAGCATTACAAAGAGCATCCTACAAAATGTGATGGAGACAAAACTGGAAACTATTTTTATTATTATTTCTTTTATATGTAGTTGAATCTCATGTGATCACAGACTTTGCACACTTGTAGTTTGGCTTGTTCCTAATGAAAAGACTTCAGATTTTAAGTTTAGAATCAATATTTTAAAGAATGAAAATGAGCCTAATCAATTGCCCACTGTGTGAAACTTCCAGCTCCCTTTGACCCCTGAGGGGAAAAACATTTTCTTCAGAACTAGAGTGTGCAGGTCTTTGTGAGCATCAAATGAGCCCAGTAGGGACTCAGAGCTGAGAGAGGACGATCGTGGCATCCTCAAGAACTAGTGAGCACAATGCTGTGGGAACAGAGGGAAGGAACTTTGCTGATCCTTCTTTTGATCAATTCGTAGACTATATGCCATGTAGTGAAACATGTTTAAATCTGTCTTGACTTCTATGATTAGAATATCAGAGTATAAATTTGCTCTACAGTGTACTTACTGGTTGAGTCTCTGACCTCTGATTTTTTCTTTTGACTGGTTATCTGTGCCTCTGTCAAGTGCTTTCATTACTGGCTTTCAGCTTTACTGACATGAAATTCAGATGACCCTTTGGTGTTTTCAGGAGAGTTTGAGTTCTGCTTTTAATTTTAACAACTTGGATAAGCTACCTTGTGCTTTGTACGATTTTTATACTTGTTCTGCAGTTTTTCTTTAGAAGTTCTTCTTGCTTAGCATTGGCTTCAGTGCCCTGCTGATGGGTTAGACATCTTTAAGATTTCATAAAAAACCTTAATGATTTGTTGTATGGCTGTGGTGGCTTGACCCTGGCTGGATGCTGGGTGCCCAGCGAAGCCGCTGTACCACTCCTCTCCTCAGCTGGACTGGGGAGAGAAAATATAACAAAAGGCTCATGGGCTGAGATAAGGACAGGGAGAG
>JAYRBT010000001.1:36883288-36915560 GCA_036023395.1 Myiotriccus ornatus | reverse complement strand
ACCACTCCTCTCCTCAGCTGGACTGGGGAGAGAAAATATAACAAAAGGCTCATGGGCTGAGATAAGGACAGGGAGAGATCACTCACCAATTACTGTCATGGGCAAAACAGACTCGACTTGGGGAAATTAATTAAATTTCTTATCAGTCAAAACAGATAGCGTAATGAAAAATAAGAATAAATCTAAAAAAAAACCTTTTCCCCACCCCTCCCTTCTTCCCAGGTTCAACTTTACTCATGGTTTCTCTACTTCCTTCTATCCAGCAGTACAGGGAGATAGGGAATGGGGGCTATGATCTGTTCATCACACATTCTCTCTCCTGCTTCTTTCTGCTCAGGGGAACACTCCTCACACTCATCCCCTGCTCCAGTGAGGGTTACTTCCCCTGGGAGACAGTCTTCCACAAACCTCTCCAGTGTGGATTCCCCCATGGGGTCACAAGTTCTACCAGCAAACTTGCTCCAGCGTGGGCTCCTCTTTCCAAAAAGCCATAGGTCCTGCCATGAGCTTGCTCCAGCACAGGCTTCCCTCGAGGTCACAGCCTTCTTTGGGCATCCACCCCCTCCACTGTGGGGTCCTTCAGGGGCTGCAGGTGATCTCTGCATCCCCATTGATGTCCCTGGGCTACAGGGTAACAGATGGACACAGCTGCCTCACCATGGTGTGCACCACGGGCTGCAGGGGAATCTCTGCTCCAGTTTCTGGAACATCTCCCCCTCCTTCTGCACTGATCTGGGTCTGCAGGGCTGCTTCTCACACATATTCTTACTCCTCTCTCCAGCTGTTGTTGCTCAGCGGTGTTTTCCCCTTCTTCACTGTTATTCCAGAGGTGCTGCCACCGTCACTGTTGGGCTTTGTCTTGGCCATGGCAGGTCCATCTTGGAACTGGGTGGTATTGGCTCCATCGACATCCAGCAGCTTCTCACAGAAGCCACCACTGCAGCCCCTTGCTACCAAAACCTGCTACACAAACCCGACACAATGACTACTTTTCAGTACATTCTATATTTCCTGTCTCGTTTTTTGCATGTATCTTGTTTTAATTAATTTGGGGCAATTTTTGTCAGATTGACCATAATGACTCCCCAAAATAAAGCTTGTATTTGGCATATTCATATGCTTTTATGTACTTTAAAGATGTCAGTTGCCTCTACCTTCTTTTAAATGTATCTGCAGTCTCATAGGTGTTGCAGATTGCACAGGTATTCTGTTAGGATCCATGTTTTTCTTACATCATAAATAAGCTTAATATAGTTAAGATATTTAGTGTTCATTCAATTTATGAAATATTTTTGCTTGCTGAATAGTGAAGCATGTTTTAATGCAGCTGATGAATTTCATGGTATTCTTCAGTGTTTTCAGAGTTCTGTAAGCTATGTGGTAATTCAGTGTGCTCTTGCATACTTAGAATTCATTAAAGTTGGAAATGACCTCTGAGATCATGGAGTCCATCTGTTACCTTAGCACAACTGTGTTACTACTAAACCATATCCCTCAGTACCACCCCCACATGTCTTTTAAATACCTTCAGAGATGGTGACTCCACCACTGTCTTGAACAGCCCCTTCTAACACCTGACAATGCTTTTGGTAGAAATATTCAGTAATGTTTAAATCACAGGGATTTCTCTTTTTCTGGTGGAAGTTATGAAAGTTGAGACTTATTAAATGTAGTTTATGAATGGATACTGTGGTAGGCAAGCGTAGGGTAAATGATCTTTTTGTTCTTGACAGGATTTGCTTTACTTAACTGTAGTAATTTAAAAATGGTTATAATTTGCTCAACATTAAACTGGCATAAGCTGTTAGTTTTGCCTGAAAGGCACTTTTGTTCACTGCTGACTGCTTGCTGTTGCTCGGTGGTGTTACTTAGCTGGAAATTTATGTGAGTTTAAGAGGTTCATGAAATTGCAGCTTTCAAAGCATGGAGCCTGATTCCTTTATTTTGGTTCTTTCTCCATTGAACGGAAACATCTTCTGCGGTACTTGTCTTACCTATCCATTTTAGGATGGGATGACTCTGGGGTGTGCCATTGCTCACCGCTAGTAAGCGTAGACTAAATGCTTAGTTTTGCAGTAGCTAGCAGTGGGTAAGATAAATCTCAGTCTTTTGTAACAACAGGTGACTTTTCTGTTTTGCTTTTTGTTGTATTAGATTGCAAAAAGATCTAAACCATTGACATTTTCATGAAAAAATTGGTTTTCATAAATAAAAACTGTGATGTTTGGCCATAATAATAATAATGATGATGATAATAATGAGATGGTGTACCACTTTAAAGAGAGAGAGTATCCCGTGCAAACTTGTGCTATATGGATCTGCTTAAATCAGCTTTATGGTTAGGAACACATGTAAACCTCATGGCATGGAAAGTTTGAGTCACATTTTACATCTGAACTCTTAAGTTTGTTTCTAATGCTAATGTAGTATTAACTCTGTTGTACAGGCATGGAAGTAATGAAACCTTTAATTGATGAAGAAGACTCAGATGGCGTCTCAGAAGAAGAGCATGAAAATAATTTCCTTCCAGTTAAGACACATTACCAACTTGGTAATGAAGAAGGCATTACGTATGTGTTACTCTTAAGTATCAGCTTGTTTAAATTTGTTGTCTCTGCCTCATTTCTTATGAGCAGTTTACTGAACTGTGTAGGGGTTTTCTTGTGCCTGCAAAATGGTTTTGTGGTTATACATCAGAACTTTCCATAGTTCTCCCAGGAAGCAGGCCATTTTGAGTAGGTTCTCTGTTCTTTGGAAGCTAGGAATGTACTAGCCATAAAATATTACAAGGTGCCTATTTGTAAAGTGATTGGATTACTCAAAATCCAAGCACTGTTTAAAGAAGATTTTGAGAAGACTCTGGAGATAATATGTTTGTGAAAATTTAATTAGAAAAGCTTGCAAAGGTTTGGTTTTTGGTTTTCTTGTTTAATTTGTATAAAGCTTTGGCTGTCAGACTTGTGATTTGCAGCTGGTAATTGTTTTGAATGTTATTGATCCTAAGATAGCGATTAAATAACGATAAAACTTGGGAAGTTTGAGGCAAAAGAATAATAGAATTGCACAGAAAATAATATTTCACAAGCTGGAGTAAAGAACTAAGGATCAGACTTGTATGTTCTATTTGAGAGTGCTCACATATAAAGATGAATAAGAACATTTTTTGAATGTGCTGCACATATTTTAAAATAGCTAGACCACCACAGATTGGGAGTTGAAGCTCAAAATTTTTCACTTTATTATTAAATGACAGAGGATGTGGTTTTACTTTTGCCCCCTGCCCCATCTCAGTGTACTTCTAATGTGACGTTTTATCCTCAGGTTTATACAAACACTTACTCACCTCCTCAAGGGAAACATTGGAACTGGGCTTCTTGGTCTTCCACTCGCAATAAAAAATGCTGGCATTGTGGTAAGAATTCAATTCTTTTTTCATAGACTAGGAGGAATATCTAGAATGATTTACAGATGTAGGTCCTGAAAAACTAAAATCCCTATACTTTTTCTTTGTTACTGCAATCTTAATAGAGTTGTGTTGATTTTTCTCTTTAGTCTGGTGAAATTAGTACTGAAGATTAAGATTTTTATTTTTTTTTGAAAAAGTTACTACTTCACCCTGAAGTTTTTTTCTGGTCAAAACACAAACTTTGTCAGAAAAAATAAATATTTTGATTTACTCAGACTCCTATGGTGTCGCGTGGGAATTGTTTCTATGTGGTTGTCTTTGTACACACTTCTCTAGAGGCAGATTGTATGTCCTAGGATGCATCATCAGCTTGTTAAATCAATCTAGTGTTTCTGCAGAAACAGGCTATAGCACAAGTTGTTTATACTAGGTAATAAACAATGCATTTCCTAGGGTAGGGTAAATTTAATCAAGTGAAATTTTCACCTAACAACTAAATAATCCTATAATCCTATAGTACAGGATGTCTAGTTTAAGAGTGAAAGTTACATGTTAAAAGCAGATTCTTTCTGTGAAAATTTCTGGTCAAACTTCCACTCTGAAACAAATTATTTAATTTGATGATTATCTATAGCTTGTAACTTTTGCTGTCATTGCCACTTTAAAGCGGATCAAACCACTGTTTTGAATTGGACACTATATGCACTCTTCTCTCTTGACAAACTTTTTGGCAAATGAAGTGGTTAGAGGAGTGCAGTTGTTTGTTCCCATTTGGTACTTATAGCCATCTCTCAAGCAGTGAACTTAAAGTAAGGGATGCTGTGAAACATCAGCAGCAACCCTCCACTCTGAGAGAGGGAAAAAATGCAGTTGCATAAAATTATTCTTTTTGCTACAGTGTGAATTTTTTTCATGTAGAGATTTTTCCCCAGAATATTTTCATGAGAAATTCTGTATATTTTCTGTGTCCTCCCTTCTTTTTTTTTCCCATACCAGGTTGGACCAATCAGCCTTGTGTTCATAGGAGTTATATCGGTTCACTGTATGCACATCTTGGTACGTTGCAGCCACTGTCTATGTCAGAGGTAAATGTGGAACTACTTGTTCATTTGCTGAGTTTCAGTATTTTTTTCTTAATTCCTCTTTTCTGTTTGTGATTTTTGGCCTGCAGAATGTCCTGATGCTGTAGCAGTTCCTTCTGTCAGTTTAGAATCTTCTACTTGTTGGAAACAACACTCAAATTTGTAGTGTGTACCTATAAATGATAGGTATGCTTTGTGCAACTCATTGAAAAAAAATAATTTTCTCTGTTCATACACGAAATGAAATTGGTTTAATGTGTTTCCCAGTACCGTGTTCTCTGCTAGCAAATAATAGGATCTTTCTCATTGCAGTTTTAATTGCTTATTTTCAGTCCATTAATCCT
This sequence comes from Myiotriccus ornatus, assembly GCA_036023395.1. Taxonomy (NCBI): domain Eukaryota; kingdom Metazoa; phylum Chordata; class Aves; order Passeriformes; family Tyrannidae; genus Myiotriccus; species Myiotriccus ornatus. The sequence goes on along the minus strand of JAYRBT010000001.1, from coordinate 36,910,728 downwards.
TCTTTACTTTATATTCATAGCTTTCTTCATAGCTTCTGAATCTTCATAGCTTTGAAAAGTGGATAATTTATAAATATCCACTTTATAAGTACCTTATAGGAATAAAAGATAAACTAAGAAATGCTGTTAATGCCTTCCATGATTATATGTGAGTTCTGTGTCTTTGAATTGTGAAAACTTGATTCTTTGAATTTGTAGTGGTGAAGGAATGTGTTAAAATGAGCTAGTGAGCAGATAAACAATAAATACTCCTCCAAGTGAGGTGTACAATACTGGGGGAAAGCAGTTATTCAGATTGATAGAGCTATTCAGACTGACAGAGTATTTTGATTAATAGTGACTTTTATTAAACATTTTTATCTTACTGTGAGGTGTTAAAGAGAAGCAGTGAGAGGATCTCATGTTTAAAAAGTGCAGTAAAGGTTTTAAACTGAATAGAAGTGCAAAACTATTCATGCCCCCCTAGCTGGAAAATCTCTTAACAGATTAATATGACATTGCGCTGTGAATGGACCCTGTCATTCCTGAATTCTTCACTTCTTCCACTGCAGTTCTGAATGACCTTTGAAGATGATCACTGAAATAAGATAATTGAATCAGTTATGACTGCTTTGTGCAGGAAGAGTTTTGGAAACCTGTTCAAGTACTTTGTGACTTTTAGATTTGAGATCAATTTCTTAAGCTCATATTAAGTATCTGATTTTGGATCAACTTATAAAAAAAACTTGTTCTGTAAGAAATTTATTTAGTACTGTCGAACTTGGGGAAGCAACACTGTGTTTAACGCGCTTGTTGAGTGCTAAATAATAGCCCTTCCTGGGGTAAAGAAGCCCAAGCCATGCCTCTGAAATTCAGCAGCAGCAGAATGTTGCCACAGGTGATAGCTTGTTATGGGAAACCAACAGCATTTTCAAAGTAGGGCATAGTTTTTAGTAACTCCAGTCTTTCTTCATTTTTTGATTTCAGGATGAAAAAGTCCTCACTGGGGTATAGTGATACAGTGAGTTATGCCATGGAATTGGGGCCCCTTGCTGCTCTTCAGAAACGAGCTTCTTGGGGCAGGTAAGTTTGAATTGGAATTTAATTGAATAAATTTATTATTAAAAATTAATGGTGACATTTGGAATGATAGGAGAATTTCCTTTTACTAAGATGTTACCTTCCTTAAGAATGCTTTTATGCAGTGTCATTTGTTATTTCCTGCTGCCAGCTAGTAGTGGTGACATGGGAGGATGTCTATCTCTGTTAGGCATTTCAATTTTCAGGTCTACAAGAGCTGTGAAGAAAAAGAATTCTGTTTGGTAATATAGAGAGATGTGTTATAACCAGAAATGCATTCTGTATTGTTTAATGTAGTGAAGTAGTTTAAGTTTTCATTCTCTTTTACCGGCATTCTCTGATCAGAGTTTACTCTTTTTGCAGGTTGACACTGTAGATGTTAATTACATTAATGCATTTATTCACAAAGGAAGCAAAGAATTGCTTTGCTTCCTGTTTAAATATAACATACAAATAATTGATAAAATATGTGCTATTTTTGCAATAATGACATGAAGATATTAATAGCTTGTTGTCTCTGTTAAATACTGTATCCCTCTTTTAAAAAAGACCATTGTATTTTTCTTTGCCATTTGTTGCTGTAGAGCTGTTTGTGGAGTTTGTAGTATGACTGCACAGTAGTGAAATTGTGAATAGTGGAACAGACATGTTGCTCAACATTAATTTAAAGTGGTTTTTACCTCACTTGTGGAAGAATTGTTTTTGTTCCTGTTATTTTCAAGGATGCAGCATCTTGCATCAGGGGTTTTGGCTATTACTTTGTTTCAAGTAAGAAAAAGGTGAGTTAGTTCTTTTAAGATATTTTGTGATGACTTCATAAGAATGAAGTAGAGCTCAATTAGAGGGAAAATTGTTTTGTGCTGATATATAATGACAATTCTCTATTGCATCTAAGACTTACAAGCCACAAATGGCAATTGGATCTCCAAAGACACTGCAGCAAATTTTTTTTCTGGGGCAGATCTCTGCTGTATGCTTGACTCTAGCAGAACTTCATTACAGAGTCTCTTCAGGCCACCATCGTGTATTACTTTTTTTCAAAAACAATCTGAACCCTAGTTTAGTATTTTTTTAGTAATATTACAGTGTCTGAATGTGCATTTGGATACGCTGACATAGACCTGCCTGGTAAGATGTGAAAGTGTTATCCTGAGTTGATGCAACTTTTATGTCTTAGATTGCATATGAGATATTTCGTCTCTGGACCTGGTGGAAAACTACTGTGTTGTGGGCTAAAGGGTGAATCAAATATGTATGTCTGTTGTTAACATTTGTACCACATTTTTAAGTCTTTGAATTTCATTTTATGCCACTTTAAAATGTGTTGAGTACCTTTTTTTTCTTTTTTGAAAAACTGTGATGCCTACTTAGTGCAACCTTAAAAACCACACACATACAAACCCCACCCTGTTTTGCCATAAAAGGAGCATGTATTGCAGTACTTGTGATATTATTGTGGCATTTGAGTGTAGCATTTTGATTACTGTAAAAAGGAGCAATAATTGCATATTAGGTAGCAATGGGTTAATTTTTTGGATCTCAAGTATAATGTATGTTTGTTTTTTCTTCCTCAGGTGTATTGTGGACTTTTTCTTAGTGATAACACAGCTGGGATTTTGTGGCGTTTATGTTGTGTTCTTGGCAGAAAATGTGAAACAAGTGAGTAATGTTGCCATATGGAAGCAGTTATGGGTTTAGATTAATTTTTCCTTGCTTTTATGTCCTGTCCCTATAAAGCTTTAGGTAAATAGGCGCAGTGTGCAAAGTGAATGGAATTCAGATCTTGTGAAAGTGTTTATTGCCTTCTGACTTGTTTGTTGAATTTTAAACTTAATTGCGGACATGATAGAAAATAAGGATAGAACTGGGCTAGGAGCCAGTTGTCCCTGAATTTTTTTTTTCCCTAGGCCTTTTGCTGACAGTCTTTTCCACCCAACTTCCTGGGCATATTTTACCCTTTTCATGTCACTGGAATATTTCTTTTGTTCTTGTTTAGTCACTTCCCTTCACAGAATTCACTGTATCTAAACCAATCCTGCTTTTTGTTCCTAAAAATGCCTGACATTGAAATTTCCGCTGCCTCCTCAGTAGTCAGTTCCAATGCTTTCTTATCTGTTAGACAGCTGCTTCTTTGTAGAAGCTTAAAATTTCTTATCAATGTTGCAAGTCCTTTATTTCATGTTCTAGCTCAAAGTAATTTATTCTTTTTGATTTGTGGATACTGTTTATATTTCTGCATATTATTATCCTATCTCCCCTCTAATATCTAACAGAGGAGAGAATGATAGAATCTAGTAACTGTTCTTGCTTTTCTGTGAATGCTTTGCAGTTGGTCGCATAGTTTTTTTCAAGTTTTATCCCTGAAGTTGTTTAAATCAATTAAAAATTGAAAATGAGTCACCACAACTACAAATAACCTATACACTTCCCCAGCAATCCCAAACCTTTCAGTAAAACCCAGCTATTGCTTTTCTTCCCCTCAGCTATCTATCACTGACAAAAGGAAAAAAAACCATGCCTATCACTTTCTTGACAACTGCTCCTGCTTTCATTCACGTGTTTTGTCTCTTGTTTTCCAGTCCTTCTAAGCTCTTTCTCATAGGTGAAGATTCTTCTGTTGACAGGGTCCCTTGTGTGTGTTGGTCATTCCCCTCTGCACATCAGCAGTTGCAGGCAGAAGTTTGTGTGTCTGCGCAGCTGGTCCACGGAAGGAAGGAAGGTCAGACAGTATAGGTTAGATGCTCAAATACAGGCACATTGAGCCCGTGGTGCTCTCTCCTCCACAGGCTTTTTAAGATGCCAGGACTCTATCAATATACTCTGCTGTGTTTCCTGCTCCTGAGATTATGGTTAGTCACTTGACATAAAGCTAATGAGGATGAATCTGGGCCTATGTCTGTTCAAGCACTGGTGAGGCCACATCTCGAGTACTGGGCCTCTCACTTCAGGAAAGACATTGAGGTGCTGGAGCTTGTCCAGAGAAGGGCGATGGAGCTGGTGAAGGGTCTGGAGCACAAGTCTGATGAGGTGCAGCTGAGGGAGATGGAGGTGTTTAGTCTGGAGAAAAGGAGGCTGAGGGTGAATCTTATCACTCTGTACAACTACCTGAAGTGAACAGTTAGTACTTAGAAGATAGTACGGCTTTTGCTCATTCCCTTGGAGATGAGTATTGATATTGTGTTTAAAAAGTGTTCAAAGTTCTATGGATGAAGATCCTGTTGAGATGAGGTGAATTTGTCTATTTGGAAGCTGGATACTCTGTAATTTGTGTCTTTGGAGAAAAAAAAAAAAATCTAGTCTTTTAAACTACAGTTCTTCTGTCAGAATCTATCTCAATACCTAAAAATCCTCTCTGATGTCCTTTTCCTGGCCTTCCAAAGTGAGATTTTTATTGCATTTTTTGCAATGTAAGTTCAAATTAAGACTTTCCTATCAAAATATGTATCTCATTAACCAGTTGTCACATATGTGTTGTGACCTTAAGCAGAAGATGAGACTTGAATGCTTGCTGACCTTGGCTTTTGTAGATTTGGAAAAAATCCCTGAAACCTTTTTCAGGAAACTTGTTGCTGTTTTACTGAGGAAGAGTTGAAAGCTCTTACAGAAAAGCAGGTGCTGCTGAAACAATAGCGGCAGAGACCCATAACATGGGCACTATGAATGGATTAAAGTCATTAGCAATTCAGAAGTTCCACTTCCGAATATACTTAATTTAGATTGCCCTGTGCTTGCTCTTTTGGGAGGTAGAAGTCGAGTTTCTTCCTGGCAACTGGATTGCAGAAATCTGTCCCGTAGAGGGCACCAAAGAACACAAATTGTTACAGCCTTAAATCTGTAACGATTTGGGGTAGTGAGAGGATGGGAAAAGTGAATGGACAGAAGGGTTTGGGAGGACAAGAAGGCGAGAACTAAGATAAAGGAAGAACACAGTAAAAATGTTACAAATGGCACTCCTTTACCAATACCTCTGCATTATAAATTTGTATGACAGAAAGAGCAGGTTTTGGGATACAGATCAGGAAACAGTGGTCTTGGTTGAAGACACTAAGGTGATGGAATTATTTCTTGCTTCTGAAATAGTTCTTGTAAGAACTGTTCATGGGTTGAACTGAATTTTTTGCAGACACTAGCTATGCATTAGTTGTTTTCTGAGCGGAAAAGGAACCTGATAACCAGATTTGCACAAGTGTGTGATCTTCCTGGGTACAGCTGGACTCGGTGCATACTATGTAATAAGACATCAGGTGAAGAGAACTGTTTCGGACATCACACCAGCATGTAATTTAATGCTTGAGTTACTTCAGTTATTCAAGTGACTTCAGTGGCTTTGTAATTCCTTTCTAAAACCATAATGGTATTTCCTCATGTAGTTTTGAGAAGTGTTTGACACTTCAGATCATGTTGTTTTGTTTAGGACAGAGACACAAGCAATGCCTGCTGTTTTTGGCTCAGCGTGACTGCCATACTCAGTGATGCACTAGCAAAGAGCAGTGGGAGATTGAAAGTGATTGTTGTCCAGAATAGGAATCTGAGGTTATATTAATTCTAATATTTAGGAGATGAGGTTAGATAGAAAGTGAGTCATAGTCCATCCTAACACAATCAGCAGTAAACTTGCACTGAGCTAAACAGCATATGAGAAAGTTTAAAACCAAAAAATTCCCCCTGCTGCTTTGTATTTTGTTGCTTTTGGAACACTTTTAAGTGTTATCTTACTAATTTTTAAAAGCAAAATCTAGGAAAACACTTTCAGAGTGATGGTGATGTTAGCCCACACCTGAACAAATCAGTGTAATCTCATTTTCATGAGAGGGGTCTTTTGCAGCTCTCTACTGTCAACTCTCCCACAGACTATTGCTCCACTCTAAGAGGGAGAGTAGTGATCTTTACTTTCTATAAGTTTTGCATTTACTTTCCTACTCAACTTTCTTCTACCTGTCAGTAACTCTTGCCCATTTTTTTAGCATTCCCACAAGATTAACCGTTGCTGAGTCTTATCTCATGTGCCTCTTCTGAGGCTAAGTGCAAGATCACTGTTCTGTCATGTCTCAAAATCCACCTTTGAGGGGTATTTCCTGTGGCCTTGTCTAAACCTGTAAGTGGTACTGCTCTGACTGATGCTGTTAAAGCTGCTCTATTGACACAAAGTTAGTTTAAAGGTATGTATGTCCAAAAAAGGGCATAAACTGTCCTCCTGTGCATTTATATTAGTATAACTGTGTCCATAATATGAGTTACACAGTATATACGTGTGTGTGTGTATTCATAAAATTTACCTGGATATAATGGACATAACTAAAACAGTTTGACAGTCAACAGTTGAAACTTTAAAAAGTTTCTTTTTTTTTTGGCAAACAAATTGAAATATTGATTTTGAAGTCCTGGGCTTCAAATTTGATGTATCTAAGTGCAGAGTAAATTTCAGAAACCTCCTGCTTACCCAAGCCAATACTGCTGTTTTTAGCAGTGTTTCAGTTTACAGTAACCTCTTCATCCAATGGCAAGATGATCTCTAAAATACTCTGTGTGGGATAAGTGTGTGCACTTCCAACAGTTATTAGGGAGTAAGTGGAACTTAGCTAACCATTTCATGTTTCTTTTCTCTATCCCAATCCATAAGCCTCCATAGGATAGACATTGGTAAACAGGGCTGTTTCAGGTAGGGCTCTGCTTTTCTTTGTTTTTAAATGTATTTCCAAAGACTTACAGCAGAGTAATCCTCAGGGATTACTCCGATCTCATTAGGGTGAAGGCTATCACAAATAAATAAGGTTTTTTCCATTTAAGTTACAAAATACTTTTATACATTGACAGCTGTAACCACACACAGAACAAAGATGGGAAGAGAGTAAGAAATTACCCTGCTTTATACTGTCAAAATCTGGTTAAAGCAGTGTCACTGCTGTGCTCTGAAGACAAAAAGAAAAGGGGAAAACCAGGACATATCTGAGAGTGCTGGGAGAAACCTGAAGTCTTTGAAAGACCTTACAGACTGGGGAGGTTCCTGAGAACCACGGAGAGGCAAAGGTTGAGTTTATCTTCATTAAAAGCCAAAAGAATAATTTGGAGAATTACAAGCCAATCAGCCTCTTCAATCCTTTTGAAAATCAGGAACTGAGTCTTATTGGCATACGTTTCTGTGCCCGTGAGGGAGAATAAAGTGACTGGAACGTGTCAGCATGGATTCACCAAGGGACTGGCCAATTTAATTGCCTTCTGTAAGAAAAAAAGTCTGAATTTGTACACGATGAGAAATCACTAGATGCTACTTTATAAACCTTTATAGCTAGGTTTTTCATGCTGTCTCTGACAATAAATTTGTATCTAAGTAAGGCTGTTATGGTCTGGATGGATGGGTGGGCAGACAGACAACTGGCCTGGGGGGAAAAAGCACTGGTTGTGTGGTCAGACTCAGAGGGTAGTGTTCATGATCATGAGCCAGCAGTGTGGCTTGACAGCAAAGCAAACAAACAGCATCCTGGGTTGTATGAAAACAAGAATTGCTGGTAGATAAAGGGAAGTGATTTTCATCCTTTACTTCACATACGTTAGACCATAACTAAAATACTCTGTCGAGTATTGGATATTTCTAGTACTGGGAAGTCACTGACAAACTGAAGTGAGTTCAAGGGAGCCTGCTGAAATTACTGGACCTGAAGCACTTGTTTTGTGAGGACTGGGGAAACTGGGCTTGTTCAGGTTGGAGAAGAATTGGCTTTTAGAAGATATAAAGGCAGCCCCCCAGGACTGCAAAGAGGTTGTCTAGAAAATGGAATGAAGATCTTTACTGAGGTCAAATGGCAAGACAAGAGAAATCCGTCACAAAACAGCACAGAATTTCTGATCTGAGGGAAAGAGAAACTTCCATGTAGTCAAGCACTGGAACCGGTTGTCCAGAGGGGTTGTGCAATCTCAATCAATCCTTAGAAGTTTTCAAGACCCAGCTGGAGAATGGGAAGAGGAACAATTTGGTATGATGCCATAGCTCACAGAACTGTGAGCAAGCTATTGGACTCTAGACTTCATGATTTTCTATCTGACCTAAGTTACTCTGTGATTCAGTGACTCCAGACCTCTGGTTTTGGATGAGGTAATGGAGAAGATTGTTAAGAATACGGTGTTTTGTGTAGTTGGTAGGAGACTCGACAAGGCAAAGTGACTCAAATGAGAGATGGTGTAGAAGAGAGGAAGGGGCAGAGGAAGACTGTGTGTTTTGTGGAACCGGTATTTATTCCCCTAGATCTGCTGTATTGCATTAAAAACATACAAGAAGCATGTGCTTTTCATAGCTCAGACTAAAGACAGCTGTGATTGCAAATCCGGTTTATGCAAGATATTAATCTGTACTGCTCAGGTTCAGAATTTCATAATTTTTCTTTTTTTTTCCCTCCCAGCTAGAATGTCTTATATGTCCTGACTTCTTTCTTTAAACTGTATTGCAAGGAACAGGATCTGCAACAGGCTCCTGCAACTCCTTACATTCTTGAGAATCCATTTTCCTTTTCCTTCCTTCAGTGAATGCTGTGCCAGGGAACAGTGTGGGAGAAGGGGTGCTGTGTTTGCCCTATTGTAAAGCAGAATATAATGTTGTGATTTGTTGCAGGAATACATCTCATATCTGAAGGGTGCAAGGGGGAGGTGGTAAGCTGGGGTCAGGGAGACAGTTGTATTGCCCTTTCTGCATCAATATTCAGTTATCTGATGAAGGTTGTGGACAGTTTGTGTGCAGCTGTAGTATGTTCTTTCTCTGTGCTTTCCTCAATGTTTTTCTGAAAGTAAAAAGCTGATAATTTTAAAGGCTATTTTGTATTGTGAAGGTTTGGACCTGGCTCCCTGCCAAATGCCCAAACTCACAGTAACAACCTCTTCCCCCTCCCTTATTCCCTTAGAGCAAAGGAAGAAAACTATAAAAATTGAAGAACCTGAAACCAATCGAATTATATAAAAATATACATTTTTACATATATTCCAGTTATATACAATAAAATACTATGTACACAGCAAAGGGAATCCAAACACCCCCAGAGAGAAAGGGAAAGGGGAAAAAGGGACAAAATGGGACAAAACCAGAACAGATATGCACAATCAAACTCAAGAACTAGCAAAACAAATCTCACCACGTCCCTCAGAAAAGCAAGATCGTCAGACATGCCCAGCACTCTCCAAACCCCTTCGTGGCAGACCAGCGGTCCCTGCAGGCCTCAGCCTCTGGATAAGCGAGACCAACACAAGGACCCACTGCTCCTGAACCTCAGCGGAAGAGAAGAGAGAGAACTCTCTTATCTCCATCTTATTTATACCCTGCTTTACGTAAAAATTGTATGGAATACTGGGAACATGGCCACTTCCTTGGTTACGAGCTGGTTACCAGGAAGGCCTAGACTGAAACTATCACGTGTATGACCACACTTACCTAACACAATATGGAGATGTGATTACCCCCTTCATCAGGGCAGCTGATCACAGTAGAGCAGAAATTTAAGTAGAAACTTGAATAGGATTTTATACTGTACATTCCATTTTTCTGTATTTTGTATTAGCCAGTAAACTCCAGTTGAATATCTAGTTGGAATTTGGTGATGCTAATAGAAGAAAGGAAAAATTTCATACTTCAGGCATTTTTTATTAGGGTTTGTGTACACTAAGAGAGTGCCTCTGTCTTAAGAAAAAATTGAAGTGTTTGAGTGATTGGAATTATTTGAGTAGAAGCTGGTTTATACTGTAGTATTTTAAAGATGTATTTTAGAGCCTGAACTGTATCTTTCCTGTTATTTTTTTTGTTTGGTTTGCTTTTTTTAAGAAATAAATATTTTATTTTTTTTCTAATAGCTTATCAGGCTACAGGTATTTGTATAAGTGGAAGGCATGCCGGGTTAAATATTTATTGTAGAGGAGGTTTTCAATTGGGTTCACATGCTCAAATCACACTGTGATTCTTAGAAAACTCTTCTACATGTTCATGTGTGCAGAGCAGCTCTGGCTATCTGCAAATGCATGCAAGCGAGTAAACACATGAGACTTGTTAAAGTGAAAGGCTTAAAGTGCTTGTTCTGTATTTCTGTTTTAAGTGTGGTGGGAAAGCTGTAAGCTTCTACAGAGAACTTTACTTATGTGGCATTAGAGAAGTAATTTGGTTAAGTGTTTGACTTACTGCTTGGCAAAGTAGAGTTATTGTTGCTTTGTGAATTCAGTTCTAAATGTAATTAGCACTTCTTTGTAGCTTTCTAAAAATGTTATCTTAATGAAAACTAACAGATGTTAAATATCATGCAAGGGCCTCTTAAGATCCTTGCATGGTGGAAACCATCAGTGTTTCCATAATGTCCAGTGTCTGTTTTCATTTAAAGTGAGATGTCTGGAAAACGTGTGGTTGCAGAGTTGTATTTTTTATCTTTCCCTTTTTCATAATGGGTAAAAAAGTGTATGATGCTTTTTGTTACAGAGAAAATGATCTTAAGTTCATTCTGTCTTCCTGAGTTTTTGGATTGTTTGAAATAATGGAAGTAAGGTGAATTGTGCAAACTTTTTTTTTCTGCTAAACTTGTAAAGTCTGAGTTTTGGTGAACTTGCCAATTTGAATGAATGACTTGGTTTACATACACTCGGTTTTCCATTAGCAACTAACTCCTTATGCCTCATGATAGTCTCATAGTGCCCACAATACCTTGATTACCTGCCATATCACCAGCCTGTCCTCATTTCTCCATTTCACCCTCTTCCTCAAAATAAAAAATTAATAGACCTGAGTTACTCTGACCTATAAAAAGATGTCATTAAGTATTGGTAATTGTGGTGTTTGCTTAGGAATGCTGTGGCTAAATAAAAACTTAACATTTTAATGGTAATACTTGCCCCTTTCATTTCCCAGCTTGATGTGTTTGGGTTTTTGAAGCAAGATCTATGATCTTATTATTTCACTGTCACAAACAATAGCTGATATTTTAAAGAACAAACCATACTGAAAGAATTGCCCTTAAATTAATCAGTCTTGGGACCATGCCTGTGACCTTTGTACAAAAAAACCCTAATACACTTTCACATTGTATGCTACTGTTAATTTATATCAATATGATGAGTACAGGACTCTCAACTTTCCCAGAGCTCATGGTTTTTAAAGCTGAATGCTCATAAATAAAAGAGAGTGAAAAAACCCCCACAGTTTGAAATAAATGAAAGATGGGCATGTTCATATGCTAACATTTTGTATGTATGCTGCTATTATGTGCATGGTGAAGGCATAAGGTTATTAGGCACTGAACTTGGGTGCAAGAGCAGTTTGTCATCTAACCCCCTTGCTCTCCTTAGGAAGATTCAAACTCTTAAGATTAAGGCCCAGATCTGTCTTGCTTGCTTTCAGTTTACCAAACTCTCCCTTTCTGAAAGGAATCTGATCAAAACTGTGCATGTAGATTTCCTCTTTAGTCTGTGGTTGGATAATGATGCTTTGAAGTCCTGATTTCATCATTTGCCTTAAGGATGAAAAGCTTGCTAGAAGTTCCTTGTCTTCCCTCTGCACCTAGACTACAAGTCCAGGGGTCTCAAAATTCCTGTCATTCACCCTGTGAAGCAGAGGGACAAATTTCCCAATAGGAAAGCAGCAGTTTGACTACATTCTCACTACTACCACTGTTTAACATGATTTTTTTTGTTTTGTTTGTCTTTTATTTGGTTGGTTTGGGCTTTTTTGTGTTTTTTGTGGTGTTTTTTTAATAAGTTTTTTTTTTTTTTTTTAAATAAAGGTCCATGAAGGATTCTTGGAAACTAAGATTGCTCCCATGAATGTTAGTGCCACTAGCAGTTCGTCTGAGAAGAGGAATATAGATTTAAGAATATACATGCTGTGTTTCCTGCCATTCCTGGTCCTTCTGGTCTTTATTCGTGACCTTAAGAGCCTGTCCTTGCTTTCATTGCTTGCCAATCTGTCTATGGCTGTCAGCCTGGTGATCATTTACCAATATATTGTTAGAGTGAGTATAAAAATTTATTATCTGGTTTTTTTCAGTGTGGCAAGTTGTGTTTGTTGCATGTGGCAGTCTCTGATAGATATATACTGACTGACAGTTTCTGAAAGGCAGCATTATCTTATATTTAATTGAGGCATCTTAATTGAAGGAGGTGCCTTAAAATGTGTGCTATGTTGTAAATACAGACTTTTACGGTGCTTTTGAAAGAAATGATAATATTGCTGCATTTAAGATAACAAAAATATATATTTTGTTGAATGGGAAGGGGAAAATGGGGAGGAAGGCAATAAGAGGTATTGGCTGGGCAAGGAGGTAGAAGAAGTTATGTAGAAAAATTGGGGAAGATAGTAATTAATTATTCTGCAGCAACTCAGCTTGTTATAAAGATATTTTCTTTTTGTGTCCCTCATGGTTATGAACAATATCTTTGCAGTATGAAAGCAGATTAGAAAATTCAATACACTGAGGAGTTTGCAGAAGATTAAGCTTGAGATGTGCACTTTCTCATTTATTTTAATTCATGCTCCCTCATATACACCAGTGTGATACTTTAAATGTGAAAATTTCTCGTGAGAATAATAGAAACCTAGAATAAATGTATCTGCAAGTGTCTGTGTGGGAAGGTGGCTATAAATGTGTATAAAGGACTAAGTTTGGGAGGAAAACCAGGGATTGTAAATAACAGTGTCAACATTTAGTGAATTTTCTTTACTCTAACATAATGCCTCAATCAAAATTTTAGGGACAACTAAAGTACTTTACACTGTTTTGCTTTGTTTTCTGCAGGATATAGTAGATCCTCGAAAACTGCCTCCAGTGGTCGGCTGGAAGAAATACCCACTGTTTTTTGGGACTGCAGTATTTGCTTTTGAAGGAATTGGTGTAGTAAGTGCTCTTTACTGACTTTTCAAAATCCCTGGTTCTATGCTAGATGATGGAATACAGGCAATTTTACTCTTGTTATTTGTTGTTTTTATTGAAGCACTTATCTCCCACACTGGTATGAAGAGGGTTAATTTGTCTGGTCAAAAAAGGCAAAAGTTGAGAACACATCCCCATCACAGGGGAGTTTGGTGAATACCGACTACTACTTGGACACTTTTCCAAATTACAAGAATGCCTTTAGTTCCAAATAAATTGAGACAATACTGTAATAATATCTAGTATCATAATATGTTCTATGGTAGTATAGATCTCAGTTAATAATATGATTGTACTCCAATTATAATGATTCAGCAGCTCAGTTTTATGTGGTGAGTGTGTAAAAATAGAAGTGCATTCAGCATCCTTCTTTTCCTTTGGGGTCAAAAAGGACTAAGTGATTTATTAGAAATGTATTATTCTTCCTGCTTCAGACTTGTCTATAGATCTGACTTGATAGAGCTGAAGGTGATAAGGAAAAGGATAGAAATTTCCAATTTTTTTTTTTTGATTCATGACCTTCTGACAATGAAACTCAAGTCCTTATTGTTTCCTAAAATATGTCAGTTATATAGATTTATCACTCAGAAAATAGGGTTTTCAAAAGTGGTTCTTTTTCAATCTCTTACTCAGTCAAACATCTCAAATTGGCAAAGTTTGCAGGTTAGTCAACCATTTTTGTTCCCTACGATATATTTTAAAAAATAGCTAAAGAGACTTCTGGGAATGGTAGGTCATAATGTCTTAAAATTGTTGGGAAATTACTCTGTGTGCTTTGTTTGTTATAGAATTACATACTTCAGCAAGTGTTACTGTATGCTTAAAACTGAAAGACAACGAACCGCTTCCTCCCCACCCAGGCCCCGAAAAAAACAGACAAAAAACTCCATAAATTAAAGCAACCCCAAACCGGCATGAAATTAATCTGAAATGATTGTCTGTCATTGACATAACACAGGAGATTTCCAAGTCCGTTTTCTTTTCTCGAATTGTCAGCTCTGACTTAAACCAGATTATATTACCTCGATGCTGTGTTATCAGTGGCAGAGGAGCTGAGTAGGAAAACCTTTTAACTCCTGTTGTGTTGCAAAAGAGTGTTTTCAAAGAGTTCTCAACTGTTTCTCACGTGTGAACTGACAGATGCAGAGCTTTAGCAACCCTATATCTGAGTGTGTCTGGGACATCTTTCATTTTGTCATCTAGAACTTTCATCATAAGAAATCAGCTGTTTGCCTGAGATTATTTGATGCCTATGGGTCTTGGGCAAAAAAACCCATGGTCAATGAAACAGACAGACAGCACTTACTGTGTGTCTTATGTACAGTAGGTCTGATACATGTCCCAGTAGTATTGGATTTGCTCACGTGCTGCATAGGACACAGGTGAGTATTTGTAGCCAGGGAATCCCAAATGAGAGTCCTGTGAGCCTCAGGAAAGTGGGGAAGGCTTATCACTTGATAGCAGTAGTTTATTGAATTATAGGTAGGGAATTGATTTATGGCAATTATTTTCTGGCACATTAGATCCCACAGCAGAGAGCTCCTTAAATTTATATCAGCAGCAGACTTCCGAAACCTCTGAAGAACTGCCCAGAGCATTTGCTTGATTGAATCCCTGGTTGTTACTAATGACATCTTTAGAACTCCTAATTTTTTTTAATCTTTTATTCAAGAGCATATGATGTAAGGTTCATTCTATTTGTACCTTTAAAGTACAAAAATACTGCTGTTTACAAACTAATTAAATGTTTATGTTCATTGTTGTTTGATACAGGGGTCATGTGTGTGTTTACATTACAAAGGACCATTAAAAAAAACACAGCTACCTTTACAAATTAAAATTAGTGTAGAGTGAAAATCTAGAGCTCAATGTTTCTTCCTTATATGCAGAATGATATTAAGACGTCTCTGCCTCTCAGGGATATTTTGGACATGCAGAATGTTTGTTGGGCATGTTTATGCTCTGCTTGCAGACACCATAGAGAAGATTTGAAGAAAAATACTATTTTATGGATTTGAATAATCAGAACTAAACAAAGTTGTTGAAACATGAAATAAAAAAAGATGAGTGAAACAAAGCAAGACAGACATTTCCTCTTTACATAATTAATATTTCATACAATTCTTGGTGATTGATTTAATTGATAACTACTTATTACAGCTCCGTAAGTTACCATCATAGACCTGTTGTATGTAGCTGGTGTGTGTCAACCTGTTACCTCGTGTCTTATTTATTGTCATTCCTATATCCATGGTTGAGTTGTTCTGGTAAGGAAAAAAAACAACACCCACCATTTAATTAGATTGGCTCCTTAGTCTAGTTTCTCTGACTGCAGGCACTCAAAATGGATTTTTATGATCTTGGTCTTGTAGTCAGAGACTTGATTTTAGATTTTGTTCTGGAATGTCTTGCAAATAACATATTACTGGGAAGCTGTCTGATCATGGCATTATGAACAGAAGCCTTAAGGTCTTAATTTTATCAGAAAAGGATTATGATTGAATAATTTTATGCAATAAGTTGGCCGGAAGCAGTTATGAGGTCTCATTTTTCCCATTCCTTGATTCTGAACATGTGTAATGCTAATTCTCATCTGAGAGCTAACAGATTGTTGGACGTTATGAAAAGGGACAGTAAATGAAGTTCTGAAGTTTTTTGGGCTAGTTGAGTCATCTTAAGCAGCACCTGACAAGAGGGGAAAAGTTCCCTCAGTGTGGGTTTTTTACCACCATTGTTATGTTAAAGCAGTCTTTCCTGCTAAGAGTATTCAGTGATGAACAACTCAAGTAGAGGAATAAATGATCTATAAGGACACAGTACAAAGCAAGGCGCTTGAGCCATAGCAGTTGGGAAGATTTATTTTCACAGATGCATAATTGATGTTGGTTTTATTAGTAGAAGAGAGGGTAATGTTGCCAGAAAGCAAGTGGCAGTTCATAATGCATGTTCAGTGTGGAAACTTGTCTGTCTGGTTTCTTTGAAGCAAATAACAGGGGAAATACTCTAACACAAATCTTTTTTCCATCCCCTGTTCTGAAAAGCTTCTTATATACTGATCTTTTTTCTTTTAGTTTAGCACTTGTCATCACTTCAAATATGACTATAGTTCATTAGTAACTAATAAAATTAATGAGACTAATAAAACAGAGGAGTCTAAAGTCCTGTTCACTCTAGGGGACATGTTTCAGGGGAGCTGCAATGATTCAGCAGATTCATAGTAAAATTTTCTTCTTGATCTTGAGAGACTATATTTCTTTTATAGATGGTAAGTGTATGAACACGGGGTTTGGTTAAACTCTGTCATTAGCTTAGGACTGATTAGCTGTCCCTGTGTAATAAGGAAATCAGCAGTATGGAAGCTATTTGGAATACTGTTGCTTTAGCTATTGTTGATCCCCAGATAAATAGACTTTAGGAACCTCAAGTTTACTGATTTGAGTCTGTAATAACTCAAAGGAGGGAAGGTAGACTATTTAAAATTGAAATATAGAATCTCAAAGAAATCAAGGCAGTGCCTAGAAACTAGCACTTGTGTAATACTAAGAGCTAGTTAAACATTTCATCAGCCAGTGTTATAAAACTATTTTGAGATATTTTTCATTAAAATAAAGGCAACTGATATAATGAATTGATGATATTAATATGACGAATTGAGCTGTTCATGTCTGCTTGTGAGGTCAGTCTAAACTCTTATTCGATGGCAGATTTGAACAATTTTGTCATTTTGCTAAAGTCTAGGCAAGTTGTTTGCTTGTTGCTACAACCTCTGGAATAAGGAATAAGGTTAGTGCTATCAAAGAGCTGATTAATGTTAATTCAGGCTAAACTCTGAGTGATTAATTGTAACAGGATTAAAAAAAGCTACAGCCGGGTTCTTGTGCTATTTATTTCTTTGCTCACTTTTTGAGTTGTCTGTAAAAATGGGATCACTGCATATTAGTAAAAGGTTCCTGCTGCAAACTGTGAATGTCTTGTCAGCTGGGTGGTTGTCATTACTGTGTGGAAAGAGGACAAGTTGGCAGCAGGGGCAGCCAGTCATCCCTTGATACTGAGTTAGTAAACAGAAACGGAGAGCTCAGCACTGTCAATCTGGTGGTTATCATTTACAGTGTCAAGAACTGTTTTGGAATTTCAACACCTTTAAGTTAAGATTGTAGTATCATCAGGATGACCTTGTGAAAATCATATTGACTTCTGACATCAGTTCAGTTTGTGGAACAGTGATGGCAACAGAAATGCAGGACTCTAAAATGAATACAACAAACCACTTAAGATATTTGGCATTTTTTAAGCTTTAAAGTGCAGATTTTGGTTCAGAAGGCAGTATGTTGATTAGGAGATGGAGAAAATGTATATTTAGCCCTGAGTGGACCTTTTTGAATACAGGACTCTGCTGGGGATGAGAGATTCTGCAACTGCTTCTTTCCCTCTGTGCTTTCGCTTCCCTCTGGCTGTGGGTTCTCTGTGTCAGATGCTGCTGCCTGGCAGATCATGGGGCTGGTGTTCAGGCCGCAGAGCAGAGGAGAGTACCAACGCTACTTACTGAATACAGGAGCTGCAGGTGATGTAATGCAGTGAATGTGTCTTTCATGGAATGTGTAACATTATTTTGTTCGAGTTACCATGTTTGAGTGCCGCTTTCATATTCCAAAGGCGAGAAGGCCTGGTTTTATAATGAATGTGAGATTTTTGTTACTGAACTAAGAGTAACTTCAGACTGAGTGTGCCCAAAATGTAGTTAAGCCTCTTGAACACACTTTTTAGAAGTGTAAAACCAAAGCCTTTAGGCTTGGATCTCTCTGTAGCATTACCATGTGCAGGTAGTAGCTTTGCATAATGTTGTGCTTATGTAATAGCAGTTACACTCAGTAAATATTTTGCAGCAAAAATCTGGCTAGCTTTTTTTGTTCTAGATTTAAAAAACCAAATCCAAATGTGGAAGTCATATTTTATAATAAGCTTCAGGGGGGAGGAGGATTAAATAGATTCATAACATTTACACAGGAAATATGATTTTTCTTCTCCATTACCTATAAATATGCTAAGTTAACTACTGCTTGTACAATTGAATATGATTTTTTTTCCCCCGCCGTTGAGTACTGCAGACAGATTAGCTTAGTGAAACCGTTACTTCCCAACATTAATTTCAGGTTTGGAAAATAAGACTTCTTATATTTTAGCCTATTACTTGAAAATGTCTATTCAAACTGCTTTTGAACTTGGATATCAGAGCTTTGCAGTTGAAGATATGGTGGTATTTGTATACCAAAAGACAGGCTCTGGAATCACTTCAGGCAGCAGCTAACCAATTCCAGAAGATTTAAAAAGAGAAAACTAAGTGGATTATAATTTTAAAATGTCATTATTTGGATTTTGAAAGTAATTCAGATGAACTTGTTAGGCCTGTGGTTTTGAGATAAAAGCCTCTCATTGTCAAAAACTCTTTTGCCAGATTAATATTATCCTTTAAAAATAATAAAAAAAACCCCAATGGCAGGCTTCTGTTGTCCTTAAGACCAGACTGGATTTGATAGAAGCAGACATTTAACAGGTAACAAGCATGACATCATCTAAATTTACTTGGGCTATCATCTACTTGGCCCAGGATGTATCATTTCATTGGTGTTCTTTTGAGATGATGCAAAAGTTTGTATCCTCAAAACGTGAAAGGTTGGAGTTCTCTGAGGATGTTTCTGTATTTGGACAAGAAAGTGTAGGTGACTGGATTTCATGATTGTGGAGATGACCTGCTCCTAAATGTGCGTAGTAAATGTGGGCTCTAAATGTTGTGTCAGCAAGAAATATATTATAGCTACTGTGCAAAATCAGTTTGGTTGGATGTCTTTTGAAGATGATTAATGTAAGAAAGGAGGAAAAAGTTATGAGCAAATGTGTAGAAATGTGTAGAGAATGTTGTTAGATGTAGCAGATAAAAAGATGTTGTATCAGAAACTGTAAAAAAATGCATCATCTGCCCTATTCAGCTCAACATTGATGAAGTATCAGACAACTTGGTATCACCTCTCTATCAAATTAAATATTCCTTACCAATATCCTGCACTTCCTGATTATGGAGAAACTTACTTTCACCTTGGAGAACCACTTGTTTGTGCATAGTCTACCTTTAGTACTTCCTGCTTTAATGGCAAATCTTAATAACACAATCAGAAGAATCCAGAGTATAAATTTCTTTCAGGCAGCATCCCATCTCTTATTCTTGCAACATCCACATGTTTCTTTTTCCTTAAAAAAACTATGATACACATGCATTTTCAATAATAGGACAACAAAGGCATTTAAGTTTACTGCTTACTCACCTGAAATGTTTCTTATTCATTATTAAGTTGGTGGTGACTTTGAGAAATGGAGCAAAGGGCAAGAGTGACAGTGTGCCAGGATGTTGAGTTCTGCCTTGCCAGCTTGTGGCAGTTGGGCTTTGGGGTCTGAGACTTGGCTTCAGTGAGTCACAGAAGCTAATGCTTCTTTTTAGATGTAACCCTGTCTTAGATTGAAAATATGTCTGTCTTAAGTATATATGCAGTAGAGGCAGAGTGAGGAATATACTACTTATGCTAAAATTACATATAATTAAGAAGCAGAGTTGTAAAATCACAGAATCAAAGAATATGCCGAGTTTGAAGGGACCCACAAGTATCATCAAGTCCAACCCTTAGCCTTGCGCAGGACCATCCCCAAGAGCCGCACCATGTGCCTGAGAGCATTGTCCAAATGCTTCTTGAACTCTATCATGCTTGGTGCTGTGACCACTTCCCTGGGGAGCCTGTTCCAGTGCCCAACCACCCTCTGGGTGAAGAAAAAATATCCTAATCCTAA
Organism: Myiotriccus ornatus; assembly: GCA_036023395.1. Lineage (NCBI taxonomy): Eukaryota > Metazoa > Chordata > Aves > Passeriformes > Tyrannidae > Myiotriccus > Myiotriccus ornatus. The sequence continues at coordinate 36,890,950 of JAYRBT010000001.1, read as the reverse complement.
ACCTGTCACTGGTTACCACAGAGAAGAGATCAGTACCTGCACCTCCTCTGCCCCTCACTAGGAAGTTGTAACTGCAATGAGGTCTCCCCTCAGTCTCCTCTTCTTCAGGCTGAACAGACCAAGTGACCTCAACTGCTTCTCACATGGCTTCCCCTCCAGGCCCTTCACCACCTTCACTGCCCTTCTTTGGACAATCTCTAAGAGCTTAATATGTTTCTTATATTGTGGTGCCCAAAACTGCCCACAATATTCAAGGTGAGGCCACACCAGTGCAGAGCAGAGCAGGACAATCACTTCCCTCAGCCGGCTGGTGATGCTTTGCCTGATGGCCCGCAGGACACGGCTGGCCCTCCTGGCTGCCAGGGCACTGCTGACTCATATTCAACTTGCCATTGACCTGAAATTATTTGTAGTGTATTTTGCTTTTTTGGAGTCAGAATTTTTGTTCCCCTGGCCCATCATTCTGTTTATTCTTCTAAACGGCTGCTATTTTTAACTTACTTGTAATGGTCTGAGGCAAGATTTCCTTTCTGGTATGGTTCTGAGTAACTACTTCTCTGCGGTGTATGGAATTGTCTAAGTAATATGGAAATATGAGTCTTCAGTATGTGACAAACCTGAATATAGCTCTGAAGATGCAGGAACATTAACTTTTTCTGGAGAGAGCAGCTAGCTAGAATAAAGACTTGCATCCTTGGTTTTAAATTTTAATATCTGCCATTTAATTGACAGCATCTTTACCATCTATAATAAGAGTCTATGCAGCCTTTTCAGTGATGAAGGTAGCATTGCAGCATATGGGCATGTGTGTGTATAAACATAACAATAAATAAAGTTTAAGTTCTGGTTTACCTCCTAAATATTTTGCCAACATATTTATTTTGTAAGCTAAATATACTATAAGTCATAGAATAATTTACATTTAGTGGATCAAGAATGATGGAGACAGTTGAAAAAAATTATTTTATGGCTAAAAATACTAATTTTTAACTGTTAAGCCAGAAGGAGTCCAGAAATTTATGATCGTATACTATACCTTTATGTGTTATCGTAGTAGATTGAAACATACCCTCCAGCAACGTTTGTGTTTCTAAGTGCAAGTTAAAGATTAAATAAATATCATAATGAGGTAATAAATAAGCTCTTAGGCATAAAAAAGGGAAAAAGAAAAAAGAACCTCTGTAGAAAATGTGAGGTTTAGATGACAAGTGAAGTAGGATTTATACAGTTCCTCCAAGCATTGTTAAATCAAGGCCATCAGAAGAGGCAAATAGAATGTGTTTTGGTTTTTTGTGTATACGAGTAATTCTTTTTTCTGGTGAAACAGGTAGGAAGCTGCTTTGCTGGTATCTGAGATTGGTTTTTGGAAAGATTGAAATTGCTCAGCAGATTTCAGAAGGTAGTGTTCTATAGTGAGAACTTGTCTTCTGGATTTATTTATTTCATATAAAACTTCTACTATAAAAATGGATGTATGGTCACCATTTGGCTTGCATCTTTCCTTGGGTAATAGTACTTGCCTTTTTATTTGCAGTCATGAGAGATCTGTTAAGGAAAATTAGATTGTTTATTGTACATCTTCCAAATAGTGAAGTTCTGTATCTTCCTAAAGAGAGTGAGCTTTAAAAACATATCCAAAAGTGATGGAATAAAAGCCTGTTGCTCGTAATATTGCATGAGACTTTTTCTGTGCAGTGCAAGAGGAGTTGAACAAGGACAGGCAAGCAAAGGATAGCAATGTAATAATGATGTATGTTATGATTATTACTTTACCTGGAGAAGCCATACTTCTGCTGCAGACAGTTCCCTGCTGTTGTACGGTTGTAAATCCACCTTTCAGTAAACAGATGAATTCACTGGTACCTTCTGCAGACAAGAAGGAATGGGCCAGACCTGAGATCTGCTTTTTTGTATTAGTATTTAGTATTTAGTATTTTGTCTTTGGAGGTTAGATATTAGTTTACATACCTTGAATACCTTCAGTATCAGCTTCCTCAGCTTTTTTGCTTTGACTGAACAGAGCTTTATTTTGTTGCTGTAGGACATGATTATAGATGTTTTTTTTTTTTTCCTGAGTAAATTGATAAATATATTGGGTTTAATTTTCAAAAATTCTTGAGTTGTCTCTAGCTTAAACTTATCAAATCTTTTGTGCAGGTGTCTCTTCTACCTGAAATACATCTTTTAAAAGTGCCAGGGATGGAGGATTGCTTCATTCTTGCTGTTCTAGTGGTATTTCCTGAGAAAGGGAAAGATAACCATATGTATTTAAACACTAAACATGTCTGCTGTTAAATTATCCATTACAAGATTTGCCATGAGAATTAAATCACAGTTTACCTGATTACCTGCAGGTTGAATTCTCTTGTGAGGTTTTTTTTCCTCCAGTCATATAAAACATACCGTAGAGATTTCTAATCAGAATTAGGCAGTCCCCTGCAGCTTAGTTGCAGAAAAGACTAAGTGTAGCAGGATATTCAAGGCAAGGGATGGGGAGACAGTGGTATTATTGGGGGTGTTAATACCTACTTCATGGAGCTTGAAATGAAAGGGAAACAGTTTGCATAATGGATGACAGCATATTAGCCAGGTTATTTCAAAGATTCAATTATGCTTCTTTGCCAGTAAATTATGTGTACTTTTGAATTTATTTGGTGGATAAAAGCACGATGGATTATGCTCGTTTTGTAATTTTAAAAAACCAAAGGTTGATTGTAACTAAATGAACCAAGTATTAAGTTTCAAGGAAGATAATGGTGGTGACATATGCAAATGTCTCAGAAATGATAGGAAAAGCTCTGTCAAGCAAGTGACAGAGAAAAATTATAGAGAATTTATTCAGTGAGGAGGGAAAAATGATGGAAAATGAGAAATTATGAAAAGGATCAGTTTTGTCTAAAATACATTATATCATAAGTGTTTGGGGCTATGACAGGGACTAGTGTGAAATGAGGGAGAAAGAGCTTGAAGGAAGCAAAGCATGGAAATAAGAAGCGTGGAAGTGAACCATTTAAAAAGAAAAGTTTAAAAAAAATAATATTTGAAACTCTGAATCTCAGCTCATCTCCCCGTTCTCTTGCCTGCATCATTCTGCCTCCAGTGACCTTGCTCGGGAAGGCTATTTCCCAAAGTTTCCCCTGACCTTAGTATTTCCCATCACTAGGTTGTACGGTGGTTGTGGATGTGCTTATAGGTCTGAAGAGTGTGGGAGGTGTTGGACTAGGTGAATGATACTGCCTCTTGTAGCAGAAATGGGTGTTTGAACAAGCACAGAGCAACAGCGAAGCCTTAATATGTCATACTGAGTTGATGCAATATCCCTTTTGAGAGGTGTTATGATGCAGTATTGGAGAGAGAGAAAGAATCAGAGGTGTGGATGTTTTTTCTCCAAAGCTATTCAGTTGTCTAGGTAGGATGTTACCTTTTTAAGAAAATAATTTAAAAGAATTGAAGAGTGAAATTAATTTCTTGCTCTAGAAAAAAGGACAAGAAAGCATGTTCAGCTTCAGTGTTCCAGTAGGGAAGTAATCAAACCAAAACTAAAAAGCATTTGTGAAAAGAACCTTATCTCTTTTGCATTCAGATAAAATGTTAGGTTTTGTGAAGTCATCACAAGAGGGACTGTGCAGGGACTGGAAAGAAATTTTACATGAAAATCTATCCAGCAGCTGCCCAACAGTGACACAGTGTCAGAACAAGCACTGGCTCACACCATACCTCCTGTCAGCCTCTGTCTCCTTGTGAACACTTCACTAATCTTTTGGATCCTGATGGAATTTAACAGTTTAGGGAGCAGAGAGTTTGTGTAATATACATGTAATTGTTTGTTACTTGGCTTCATGTTAATCCAGCGAGGTGCAGAACTTTTCAGCTTGTCTGGAACAGATGATACTGAATACGGTATAAAACGTGGCTCAAATTCTTCACGTAATTTCTTTGGGCATCATTTCTACCATGGGAAGCATTTCCCATAGTGACAGCAACTGTCTTGAAATGTCTACTGCTATGCAGAGAGAGTACCTGAATCTGGGAAGGCTCGTGCTGAGGCTGGGAAGGGACACTCATGCTTGTACTGAGTGATGCAGGAAAGGCTACATCTGTTCAGTCTGGAGGCAGATCTAGTCTTGATAATAATTCAAGGATAAGCAGGGAGAAATTAGTATTTTTAAATATAATTTCAAGATCTACATATGTTATTGTGTCTCTCACTAGCGATATTATCCTATATTTTTTTAGTGTGTCTTTTCCTTAAATTCAGAATAAATGCAGGTTGTAATGTTAAAGTGAGGTTGGTGATATGAGAACACACATTTAGATGACTATGTTTTATTCTTACCTACTCGTTAGTGTGTAGGAAATTATATCATTGTGTTTAATGACTAAACTTGGTTTAATGGTTAGTTAAAAAGCAAGAGTTAGTATGCTTAAGAGAACTGTCCAAGAATGGTTTTAAATTGTTTTTTAATTTTCTTTTAATTAAGTCTTTGTTTTCTTGGAGAAACGCAAGTGTTCAAACTGACTAGGTTGAAATGCTAATAAGAAATTGCAGTATAGCTAGAAATTTTTTTAAAAAATTGAATGCTTCCTTTGGAGTTAAAACACATTGAACATAGTATGTGTCACTGGTTCTTTATTTTCATTTATGAGCTAAGTTTCAGATAGACAGTTGTATGATAATCTTGTCAGCCTGTAAAAAGATGTTTGTTAAAACGTAAAAAGATTAAAAACTAAAAAGGCAGATATCCTGGTTGGAGTCTGTTATAGGCCACCCAACCAGGATAAAGAGGCAGATGAAATATTCTATAAGCAGCTGGGAGAAGTCTCATGGTCGCTGGCCCTTGTTCTCATGGACGATTTCAACTTATCATATGTCTGTTGGACATACAATACAGCAGACAAGAAACTGTCTAGGAGGTTCCTGGAGTGTGCAGAGGAAACTTTCTAGCACAGCTGATGAGTGAGCTAACCAGGGGAAGTGCCTGCTGGACCTGCTGTTTGTGATCTGAGAAGGACTGGTGGGTGATGTGATGGTTGCAGGCCTGTGGTGATCAGGACAGGGGGATACAGTGCACCCTCAGCGAGTTCACAGATGACACTGAGCTGGTGGGAGTGTTGATCTGCTGGAGGGTAGGAAGGCTCTGCAGAGGGATCTGGACAGGCTGAACTCATGTCCTGAGGCCTGTTATATGAGGTTCAACAAGGCCAAGTGCTGGGTTCTGCTGTTGGGTTACAGCAACCCCAGACTGTGGGAAGAGTGGCTGGAAAAGAACCTGGGAGTGCTGGTTGACAGTGGGTGAGCATGAGCCAGCAGTGTGCCCAGGTGGCCAAGAAGTTCAGTGGCATCTTGACCTGTATCATTAATAGTATGGCCAGCAGAACCAGGGCACTCCCTGTACTTGGCTCTGGTGAGGCCACACCTCGAATCCTGTGTTTGGTTTTGGGCCCGTCACAACAAGAAAGACATGGAGGTGCTGGAACATGTCCAGAGAAGGACAGTGGAGCTGGTGAAGGGTGTGGAGCACAAGTGTAATGAAAATCGTCTGAGGTCACTGGGGCTGTTTAGCCTGGAGAAAGAAAAGCTCAAGGGAGACCTTCTCACTTTCTACAACTACCTGAAAGAAGGAGGTTGTAGGCAGGGGGGGGTCAGCCTCTTCTCCCAGGTAACAAGGGTCAAGACAAGGGGAAACAGCCTCAAGTTGATCCACGGGAGTTTTGGATTGGATTTTAGGACAAATTTCTTCCCAGGAAGGGTTGTCAAGCACTGCAACAGGCTTCCCATGGAAGTGGTGGAGTCACCATCCCTGGAGATATTTAAAAGACATGCAAATGTGGCATCTGGGGACATAGTTTAGTGGTGGACTTGGTAGTGGTGGGTTAATGCTTGGACTGATATAAAGTCTATCCCTATCTTTCTTATAAACCCCCTATAAGTATTGAAGGGCTGCAGTGAGGTCACCCTGGAACCTTCTGTGCTCCATGCTGAACAGCCCCAGCTCTCTCAGCCTGTCTTTGTAGGAGAGGTACTCCATCCATCTGATCATTTTTGTGGCCCTCCTCTGGACCCGCTCCAACAGGTCCATTATAATGGACATTCTCATAATCTTTTGAGTTTAGCTCCCTCTGACTGTGAAACCACAGGAAGTTTTTTCCCCTATTAATTAGTCATCCATGGATTACTTTTGTAAGTTCAGAGGCAGGCAGTCTCCAGGATCCCTTTCCCTCCAGCAGTCATGGTAGAAAAACATGAGATTTTTTTCCATGATTAGCATGTGTGTCTGAGTTCACTGTCCTCCTTCTGCTAAGAGTGTATGAGATGAATGCCAGAGACTCTGGAAATCAAACCTGTGGGCCAGTGAACTTACTAAGAGACTCCTGATATCTGCGGAGTGAGCAGTTGCCATTAGAGCTCTGTAGAGATGTAGCTTGGAATAAGATCTTAGAGTAGCAATTTATGCTTGTTAAGTTTTCCAGGAGCTGTAAAACATGGCAGAACTTACGCAGAAAATATATTCCATTTATAATAACCAGAGAATTAACAGATATGCTCTGAATGAGTGTTTCTGGTTCAGACTCAAAAGCTATCTGTTTGTAGGAAGTCAAGAACGCAAAAACTCCAGTGTAGGAAAAAATTGCCTTTAATTTTCATCCCTCAAAACTCTTAATAAAGTAGTGTATTAAAACCATTTAATTGCAACTGAAGACAAAAGAATCTGAAGTGCCCTCTGCTCTAGCTGGCAGTTGTTGATGTTAAATATCAAAAGATGGCTTGATAAGCACTACATGGGCACAGAGGCTTAATTAATTTAGAGAAATTAGCAGGTTTTGTGTGTGTCACACTGAAGTAATACTTGGCCACATAGTTCCTTTTGTATTTTTCCTGCTGCTCATCAGTCATTTAAAAATGGTTTTAATTTTTGAAACTCTTCTTGGTTTAAATTTTGCATTCCCCACCAGATCAGGTCACAGTCCAAGCTCAGATGTTTTCTACTGGAGGAAAAACATCAGCAGTGGAGGCTCCAAATTATGTAAAGAAGTTAAGATGTAAAATGTATTTTAATTGAATACGAATGAAAATTGCCTCTAAATGTGCACTTCTTAGGGACCTCTTTGTTCCCAAGTGTAAAGTTACTTCTTTGGGATTTCTAATGTAGGAGAAATAGAATAATATGGGATGGATTGGCTGTAGTGATACTCAGCGATAAATCAGAAAGGGAATGTCTGTGGGTGACTAGGAGGAAAGAAATGCCCTATAGAAAATAGTATACCAGTAATCCAGATATATAAATTTGTTTGCTAATTAGTGGATGAAATATGTTTTTTTTCATAACTCACATTGCTTAAATTGAATAGTAAATGTTGAGTCATTTAAAAGGCGATTTTATGTGACAAACAGGAGCTTTCTCCGGGCAAACCTTTTGCACTGAGACTGTTCTGTCTGTGTTAGAGTAACCTAAGTGCTAACTCAAGATGACAAGCTTGTTTAATTAACAGTGCCATACTGTTAATCAAATGTAACCAGCATGTCTACTGAAAGGCAGGCTGAACTGTGGACTTTATTCCACTGACTGTTGTCATGGTTTTGCCCTGGGTCAGTTTGCTTTCACACCCCCCACACAATTACTTTAAGTAGAGAGAAGGTTTATGCAGACAAAAGAGACTGGA
>JAYRBT010000001.1:36865180-36883188 GCA_036023395.1 Myiotriccus ornatus | reverse complement strand
GTTTTGTCCGGAAATCTACTTGGGCAAAACCATTCACAGCCCCAGGGACGGGCTGGTGGGCAAAACCACGACAACTGTATTGACTAGATTTTCATTACCTAACTTCATTATAGAAGCTTAGATGTTTTATTTAGATGTAAGTATATTAGGTGTTTTAATCTTGAACTATAGCCCATATTAAGTATTTGAATGTACAGTTCTCTGAAAGAGACAGGGTAAGTATGCTTATCTGGGAGCATGCATGTACCTTCAGCTTGTTTTAATGATGTAATAGGATCTGTTAATGCTGATGAAATTCAAGCTGGAAAGAACATCCTGTGAACCTGTTACTTGGTTTTACTGCCTTGCCTAGAAATTTTATCTGGGTGCCTAAAAACTTAAGTTGGAACTTACTAAGTGTATTTTGCTGAATGCTATATAGTACATGTAAAAGGCAGTCTCTCCAGCAAACTTCATGCAGTAATGGTTGCAATGCCTCTGTCTTCACTTTGAAGTGATGGCAAGTCCAGCAAGGTAGATTGGCTATAGTTCTGGCACAAGGCACATACACTATGTTTAGGGAAAGCTTACTGTGCCTGGCCCGCCCTATTTCTTGTCAGAAAAATGAAAAAGAGTGTGGGACTGTATTCTGGTAGTCATAGATTCAACCTTCCCTGCTGGGAGAGCTGAGGCTGAGTGCTCAGCATGAGTTTGGGTGTTGGTAGGTTTGTCTGTGATTGGATACTGACAGTGCAAGCATACCTAACAGAAGTAGGAGAAATATCCTTGGATTCTGAACAGTTCTTTTACAAAAAAATTCATGTTACTTATATGGCCTGTGTATTTGCATCTGGATGCCATAAATTTCTCTTGACAGTTTTTCTAGCCTGTAGATATTGCTTCACATTCCCACACTGATAATGTTTTTCAACCAAGACAAATGCTTTTCAGTAATTGAATGTTTCTGTTGGGTACCTAAAACACTGTGACTGTCCAGGCTGTAAAACATTACTGTAGAATAATCTTATTTATTTATAAAACCAGCTAAATTTTGGAAATTGGCTTTGAAATAGGGCAGAAAAGTAGTTTTAGGACATAAAATGTAATTGATTCTGCCTCTATTTCCAGGTACTGCCACTGGAAAACAGAATGAAGGACACAACACGTTTCCCACAGGCATTGAACATTGGGATGGGAATAGTCATGGCCTTGTACATCTCACTAGCCACTCTGGGATATCTGCGCTTTGGGGATGCAGTCAAAGGCAGCATAACTTTAAACCTGCCACAAGATAAATGGTAAGTGTGTCTGTGACTTAAAAGTAGTAATCTAGAAGGCATGAATGTTGCAAAGGTTGTTCCAGGCTTATAATTGATAGGTGCTCAGACTTTTAATGTATGTACTGTGTCTGTGCCTTCTACAGTAGAGTATGGTCCTAGCCAGCAATTTCTTGCATATTAAAAGGACTTGGATATGGAGACAGATCAGTGATCTTCATTATAAATTATTCCATCTCTAGCAGAAGCTAGTTCCTGGACTGTTCAAGGGGACAATATGCAGTTTGCAACCAGCAATAACGCAATTCTGAAAACAGCTGCTTTTACCTTGGATATCCTGGTAATATTGTGTCCTTTTTTAGTGTAATCACTGAGTTTAGTAGGTAAACAACTGGAATGTTAGATAACATATAATAATGGCTTCCTATCAGGAAAGTGAAGCTTATGCTTGCCAGTGTCTCAAGGATATTATAATTTTTCTTTAGCTTTTTTTTTATTCTTTGAGAACTCCACATGTCACATGGTAAAGAAGCACTGAGGACAATTTCAGCTGGTGCAATGTTAGTTCTGTATGTGTCTATGGATGGATATATACTTTAACTATTACTTTAAAGATAACTCTAAATTTTTTTAGTACTTTTATGTCTCATGGGCCTAAAATTAGGCATATCAGCAGTGCACAAATATTAAAAATGAAAAGTATTATAATGTTTTCATTTTAATCAAATAATGTGTTACAGGTTATGTACTTGCATCTACTTGTTCAGTGTCTGTTGTGGCCGCTTATTGAAGTAGTGAAATCTCAAATTATGTGGAAAAAACCCCCTGCTTTAATGAACTGAACGCTGACTTGATTTTTGCTCTTTGAAAAAGAGGAGAACATATGTAAAGAATGTTCTTAATTTTTAGGTGTTACTTTTTCACTTTCTGTTCTTCCTTTTCATTCCTTGGAGTCAGTATGAGCCATGCATTTTTAATGTTTTTGTTTAATTGCCTGGCTGATTCCAGTGTTTAATACATGAAAGTATAATAAAATGGGTCTTGAAGGAAGAAATTTTTTTGGTTACTAGAAATTTCATCTGTTGCTTGTTTGCTTGTTTTGTTTTTATACTGCTGTTGTAAAAACTGAGATTTACCCCTCAATTTTTTTCCATTTTATAGGAGGGTTTTTTTGTTTGTTTTTTTGAGCTTGGGAGGGGGTTGTTTTCCTGTTTTGCCCGTGGTTCTGTTTTTGGAGATATTGCTCACAATATATATTTGTATTCTTTCATTGTACATAGATACACAAGAAGTTTATCAAGACTGAGTGCAAGTCAGGGCAATCCCAAGCATAAGTACAAGCTGGTCAGAGAATGGATTGAGACTAGCCCTGGGGAGAAAGTCTTGAGGGTGTTTATGGAGAAAAAGTTTAGTATGAGCTGGCAATATGTTCTTACAGCCCAGAAAGCCAGCTGTGTCCTGGGCTGCCCCAAAAGCAGTGTGGCCTGCAGGTTGAGGGAGGTGATCCTCCCCCTCTATGCTGCTCTTGTGAGAGCCCACCAGGAGCGCTGCACCCAGCTCTGCGGTCCTCAGCACAAGAACGATGTTGACCTGTAGGAACAAGGCCAGAGGAGAACCTAAAATAATCACAGGGCTGGAGCATCTGCCCTATGACATGCTGAGGAAGCTGGGGGAGACCTTAGACCACCTTCCGGTACCTAAAGGGGGCTTACAAGAGCTCTGGAGAGGTACATTTTGCGAGGGCATGTAGTGATAGGACAAGGGGGAATGGCTTTAAATTAAAGGAGGGCAGGTTTAGATTAGATATTAGGAAGAAATTATTTGCTGTAAGAGTGGTGAGGTACTGGAACGTGTTGCCCAGAGAAGCTGTGGATTTCCCATCCCTGGAGGTGCTGACCAGGCTGGATGGTGCTCTGAGTAACATAATCTAGTGGAAGGTGACCCTACCCATGACAGGAGGGTTGGAACTAGATGACCTTTGAGGTTCATTCCAATCCAAACCATTCTCTGATTCTATGAAATTAAAAAAACCCAGGAATATTCAAGTGTTTAATGCATCCATTCTGTCTATTTGATGCATCTGAAAGGGAAAATATTTCTATTTCGAATATTACATGGCAGTGCTTGTTGTTTGTAAGATTAGTGAAAAGTCTGCTTTAAATGGTAGCTCTGGATTTATTTGTGCCTTAAGAGAAGTGCTCTTAAAAAACAAGGAGTGAGAGGAATGTGGAATAAGGTAAGATTACAACTCAGTGTCGCTTTTTATTGCGCTCGTGCAAGCAACACAGTGAACTTTATTCTGCATCCCTGCTGTCTAACAGAGCTGTTCACATATGAGTTTTCAAATAGCTCTTGGCTACAGTGCAGATGTGATGATGATATTTATCCTGATGGCTTTGCAGGACTAACACATAAAGGAGATGGAAACTGGTGCTCTAAAGGGTAGGAAATTGGCATTATAAGTGTAATAACCTCAAAGCTACTCAGGGCACATTTCTATGGTTAACAAAGTCATATGTTTCTGTCTTACCCTGGATAGTACCCTAGAGCACCAAACAAAATTAGGAGAAGCAGCTCACTGGTGCACCCAGGGATTGTGATGTATGATGCTGTTGCTGTGCAGTACTGTGGGTCTACCTGATACAGTACTGAGGGGCAAGTGGTTGCATCACTGTGCTAGCACAAATTTCCAGTGAACAGTATTCTGGTATTTGGTCCTCACATAAAAAGCCAGTAAGGTGCCAGTTTGTACTAGAGAAATGCAAGGAGCAGAGGAGGTTTTTATAAGAAGACGGTCATGCAGAAGAGCTGGAATGTACCTAAGCAGTGAGACTTGGCTTATGTGTTTAATTCCGTCTGAACAACCCCTGCTTAAAAATAAGCCTTTCCTGGTAAAGAAAGTTAAATTAGAATTCTGCTGCTTTCTGAGTTTTATTTGATGTCCTTGCAGATGAATTGACTGGAAGGCATACACAGGCCCTAGACTGGTTAAGTGCTTAAGTTTAATTTACATACAAGATTGCTCATATTCTTCATATTCTTAAAAACATCCTGCTAGATTAGTGCTTTTGGAGAAACCACTTAGTGCACTTCTGGTTCAGATGCAGTTTGGTAGTACAGATTGTCACTCAGCATAATATATTACTTAGAATATATTCAAAATGGACTTAAAGAATAGTTTTCAGCTTGTTTTTGCTGATCTTTTACAAATTTTTTCTGGAATCAAAGAATTCTGGTTTATTGCATTAAATAACATTTCTCTTTTTACATACAGTTAGCTGCTTGGAATCTTAGTAATTATTGTCACATGACCATCAGTTTGAACCAAGTCTTGCAGTATTTGCAAATGTAGATTATGGAAAAATGTGCTTTAGTACTTGGGTAGTGTCTTTGGTTTGGGTCTCATAAAATCAGAATGGTTTGGGTTGGAGAGGACCTTTAAAGATCACGTGTTCCAACTGCCCTGCCATGAGCAGAGACATCTTTCACAAGACCAGGTTGCTCCAAGCTCTGGCCAACCTGGCCTTGAACACTTTCGGGGATGGGGGCATCCACAGCTTCTCTGGGCAACCTGTGCCAGTGACTTACCACCCTCATTGCAAAAATTTTTTTCTTTGTCCTTGGTTAGTTTCTCATCTTCTTGAGGCTGAATATGAGGGTTCTTTTCACCACCTGTTCTTTGTTAACACATCAGTGAGTCTTTCTGCAACAGTTCCCTGACAGTGAATCCCAAGGGTTAACTACCATACAAACACTATAGTATGTTGATGTTCAATGAGGCTTTACATGGTAGTAGTTAAAATGAAAGCTTAATGTAATTAATTCCTTATTTGGTGTAATTGTATTGTTATACAAGTTTTGTTACACTGCTTGCCAATGTTTCTACCCTTAAAAGAGGTACAATGAAATGTCAAATGTAGAATTGAAAAGACGTTTAGCACAAATGAAGGATTTAGATTTTTATTAAAAGGTAGCTTAAAGAGCCGTCATTATTTGATTAGAGTATAATATTAAATTACTAGTAAAATCACCTCAATAATATAAAAATTGTTTTCTAATTTGGAAGGTTTTAATCCTCATAGAGCTATAGAAAATTAGTTAATGTAAGGGAGACACTTACTTTGAACAAAAGTATTTAAAGTTTTGAACCCTGTTTTTGAGTATCTTTTAAAAATTGTTTTTGTAAAGGTTTGGGATGGTCTGAAGCCTGAGGATTAGAGGTGAATTGTGGGTAACTGGTCAGTTTTTCACTTCTTAATTGGCTAAAATCCATCTAAGCTTTTGGAATAAGAACGGTCACGCAGAGTTCATAGAAAAGTGACTCTTTTTTCCTTGAAATTTCTAAAAGCTGCTCAGCAATCAGAAAGAAGTGTGTCACAAAAGCTGTGGCTTCTAAACTAGCTACACCATTATGTCACCACATAAACTGATGTAATAGTTTTTCTGTCCATTTGAAGATGCCTTTGGAGCTTCACTGAGTTGTGTACAGTGATGGTCAAACCTTTGTTACAGATAATTTAGAACCTATTAGTCAAAATGTATTTTTAGTTGAAGTCTATTTTTCTTTCTTCCCTCATAAAATCATGGAATGTACACATATATTTATAAAATAATTACTTCTGTGTATTTGCTCATCTAAAAAAAACCTGATTGGTTTGTTAGCAGTCTTTCAGTATCATAAAAAATGGATGACCTGGCTTGTAGCTGTGAGATGAGAAACACCGAAGACTGGGCTGAAAGGGCTATTCAAGTTTACCAGCTGTTCACTACGCCAGTGTTCAAAACCATTACTGGCTGTGTGTTCAACATATCCTTCAGAATGTTGAAAGAAGGATGATGGAGACATGCTGTAGTGGTGGAAAAGAGCTGAGCTGTACAGATACAAATTTTGCCATGTTGTGCCACTTGGCCACAGGACACGGGGCCAAAAGCAGTCCTGGCTGGACTTTATTTACTTGTACAGATACAGACTGTGACACTCAAAGACGAAACACTTTGAGTGATGCCTGCCAGGCTTTGAGAAATACAGAAATGAAGATCCTCCTTGTTCTTTTCCTACCCTTGTTGCTGTTTTTTCTTTTCTTACTTATGCACGTTGCCTTTGCTTCAGTTCAATCTTTCTTTAAGGACTGAAGCAAAAAAGAAAAATGTTGTTTATGAGAAATATTCCCTTGCTCATTTGTGAACACACAATACCCCGTAGGAAATGAACCAAACCCTTACCCAAAGTTTTAATAATGTCCTTAGTTGCATTCTTAGAAGGAAGATCATATGAAGAGACTTGTAATGTCAATCAGTTGACTGCAAGCAGACATATGACAAATGCTTATAGTTTATGCAGCATAGATTTAAACTGCATCTAAATTTAAAACTGTTGGTAGTGTGAATAATTCTTTGTCACTTGTTTACTCAGCCACAAGTTTCAGTGGTAAGGGTGTCTGCACTTCACGTTTATTGGAAGATTTACTCTAGTTGGCTTATCTTCTGCAATTTCTTAGGCAGTTGTAATGTTACATTCATGTTTCCTGGGGGAAAAGTGTATTTTTCACATATATATATATTTAGGCTTAGTGCCACTGGCAAGCTGATTTTTTTATGAAGAGTTTACAACTTACCTGAATGTGTGTAAATGTTTCCAACAGGTTGTATCAGTCCGTAAAAATGCTGTACTCCTTTGGGATTTTTGTGACCTATTCGATTCAATTCTATGTCCCAGCGGAGATTCTCATTCCAATTGTTACCTCCAGAGTGAAGCAGAAGTGGAAGTTACTCAGTGAGCTTGTGGTGAGAGCACTATTAGTCTTCTCAACCTGTAAGTATGTGCAGAACATCCATAAAAAATCTTGCTGTTACATTTTGTTGGGAGTTGCTTATTTAAGTATATGTTTTGTTGTTTATTTTTCCAGAGGCTAGAAAACCTGAAATTTTGCTTCAACAGTTCACTAATATTTTGACTTTCATGAACAAAGGAATCTAATGTTGCATTTGTATTTTAACCACACTTGTTTATAGGTGTGACAAATGATTTGACAACCATTTATTTTGCCAGTAATATCCTAAAGCCGCCAACTTGAAAATAATTTTTTTTTCAAATAAAAGTTTTTAAGTGAGACACACATTGCTGATACATGTCAATGTTTATCTATTGATCTGCAGTACGTGCTTGTGATGGAGAAATTCTTTCTCTGTTTCTTTTGATCTGAGGATGAAGCCTAAAGATGTGTTGGTCTGTATCCATTAAATTGCACTGACAAACATGGATGCCTGGTCACAGAGTTCATGAAGCGACACTTATTTTAGGTGATAATGCTCCAAAGTAGTTTTGTATCTCTGTCCTCACTGCCTCTTACTCCTGTTGTTTTTCTCACTTGTCCCCTAATCTTCCCATCCCTCCTACTAGCTCATTGAGATATCACAGATGCTAGTAGAAGTCGGCAGTGCTCATGGAATGGTGAATATGGTCTCATCTTGGAATCGATACTTTGTGAAGATAATGAACTGTGGAGGAAGTTAACTTTGTCTTTACAGCTCCTACCTGAAGTGCTGAATAACATAGGATGCTTTTCTCAAAGATGTCATAAAAAAATTGCTTCTAGTACAAAGTTGGCCTTGCTACTATGTGTACTGAAACGAGCTGTTATTACTTTAAACCCAGTCAAAACTGCTGAACAAGCAAAAAAATGATAAACCTTGTTTTTTAGGGGAAAGTGTTGATTAAAGAGAAGAGCTTTGGTTTGTTGTCTCAGTTCTTTTGGTGAATGCTGACCAGTAGCTCATGTGATGGATGACAGCTAAGAATTGTTGTCCAAAAAAACTTGAACATGTAGTGAGACCTTCTTAAGGTCAAGCCCGTTGAGAAAAACACTTTAATGTCAGTGCAATTTAATTGCTACAGTAAGCAAAGGCAAATACCATCAGTCTAATAAATTGCTGCTCTGAAAATACATCTGCTATGTGGAATTAAAAAAAACCAACCAACAAACCCCAAAGGTTTTTCTGAATAATGAAGTGCATATCTCCTGAAGCACCATATAACCTGTGTTCTGCTTCAAGTGATCAAGGTGTTACGATTTTAGATTGAACATATATGAATAGCCCTTGTAATACCTGTGAGTCATCTAGATCAGAATGCTTCAAGGTCCAAAATGCTTTTTTATTGTCTCTCCGGGACATTAAAAGATCACCAGTGAGATCTCCAGTCCTCACTGTACCTTGCTGTTCTAAGGCCTTCCAACTTCCATTCACTCTCTATAGCCCTTTATGTGCCCCTGATCACCTGCCCTGGTAATGATACCACAATAGATTTGAAAAGCTAAGAATCTTGTAGATCCAAACTGTTGTAGATCGAAACTGTAGCATTAGAATCCTACATATTTATTTCTTCAAAAAAAAAAAGTGTAATAAAATTTGACCTGGTTTATACCATTGAAACTTACCTGCGATATGTATCTCTAAAATGGACCTGCTGAAGTGCTACAGGTTACTGGGATATTTGAGGATATTAAATTGTTTGCTGCAAGACACAGAAAAGTAAAATTAAAAGTTTGCTCTTAAATGTTTGATATTTGCCAGGCTGTTGTGTGATACGTTATTTTTACCCTAGTTGTTGTTTCAGGTTTTTTTCAAGGGATTTCTACAAATTGTATGTATGCAGTATCTATAATACCTTTTCACCAACAATTGTATAGGCTCCCACACTTGGTTTGTCTTCTATTTCATCATTTTTCATTGAAGCACTGGTTTTATACAAAATGGATTTAAATAGCTTCACTTTTCACTTAGCTTCACTTTGTCTAAGTGCAGAACATAATTCCTAAAATGATTCAGAAAGTGTTTCTTTAATGGAAAGTAAAAATCCAAAACCTTTTAAATTGAATTTTAGAAATTAGGTGGTTTTGATATTAGTGACGGAATATGTTGTAATGTCTGGACCATTCAGAGGTCATACACTGATTAAAGGGACTCTTCTTGCTTGAAAATAATTCTCTGAGAAGAGAAGCGTCAGCTGTGTTGCTAGTAATGCATTAGCTTTTTAAGAGAAGACTTGAAAAATCAGTTATTACTGATTTTCTGGGCTTTTGCATTACTCAAATTATGTAATGTTTTTATTGTTGCAGTATATGAGAAACTTTGTTGGGGAAAAGCCTTCAGGCTTGGGACAAGGAGGAATGTACCCATCCCTTGGGAAATTCACTTTTGGGCTGAGTGGTTGTTGCTCTGGAAGTAGGTCAGTCTTGGCTTACTGAGCCATTCTTAAGGAGCAGTGAGATCATCTGGACTCTTTCTAGGCAGAATTGGTAGTTAAAAAAGTATTCAAAAGACTGCTTTTACCATATTGGAAAGGAAGTTACAAGTAGGTCTAAGAACAATGTTCATAGTAGCTGTCTGAATTTTCACAGCTGTTCTTAGCATCTTTTTACAGACTGTGACGCTCTATTATTCGAAGTAAAAGCAAATATTTTTGCTGGGACCATACTAGATTTGCAAAAGTGTGCTTTTCCTTGGGTTATAGCCCCTTACCGGTACTTTCTGGGCAAGGACACAGTGAGTGCAAATGACTTGGCAGACTTTGTTCCTGCTGCTTTTTTCCCTTCCTCCAATTTAATGTTAAAAAAGCATCTTAGTATTGCATGGGTCAGATACTTTTGAATTTTAAGAAAAAGGTGGGAAACTAAGAATTTCCACTTTGTTTGATACTGAAGACTTCTTGTTATTTAGTTTGGAAGAAAAATACTGTATTTTGGGGTTTGAATTTCACTGTATGGGCTGTAGCAAGTTGGAAGATCCCACCATACTTCATAAACCTTGACACTAAGTTGTTTTACAAACTCAGATGAGCATCTTTGCACTGTGTGGAGGAGGGATGCGCTAGGCTTGTGTTAAAAGTCCAGCCCAGAGCTGGAAACTGGGTTTGTAGTTGTTGAAAGCAGGTGGGAGCTAGATTTCTAGCTAGCTAGGCAGAAATAGGATCACTGTGGTGGGCAAAGTTAGAAATTAGGAACACACACAAATAGAAGGAATAGGACAAGAGCCACCATGGGATTTGGAAAGTGCTGAGAACAGATACGCAAGTGCGTATTTTGTGGATACTCACAAGTTGCCTTTGGATTGTGCTTAGAAGTTCGTCACTGCAGGATTGCTCCATGTAGGTGCCAAAGGATTTCCAGCAGCTGTCTGTCTTTCAGTCTCTGCCTGGTGACTTGCCAGCTTTGTCCTTTGGTGCGTCAGTTCAGCTCACTGTGTGAGTTGCAGACACTCCTTGTAAGACATAAGAGGACAGAAAATCGATCTGATTGTTCTCAGACAGTACAACCACATCCTTGTGGTTGCCATAGTTCTATTACTGTTGCATATGCATTTTTATTTGAAGTGTAAATGCTTTTCATTTATTTTTCTCACAGGTTTTTCTTAGTGTTTGTGGTATTTGAATGTCAGATAGCTTCAGTACTTTGAAATATTTGTCATTTATTCCAGTAAAAATTTGGATTTTTTATAATGTTGAAAGTATTTACCCTGATTTTACATATTTAAAACACATGTCACAAAAGTAGTTTGGATCTGTGTTTGCTTCATCTGCTTGGGTAAAGGTTGGGCATCACACCCATGGTTCAGCCCTTAGCCTGTTATGTCATAGGATTGTGGCTCCAGCACACTGGGATTAACTGTTAAAGTGTGAAGGTTTTTTAGTTTGCTTCTAAAGGAACTGGACCATCTGGGATGAATTTATAAAAGATTTGTAAATATTACAGAGAATTATATGTTTTGAGAGGCCAGCTTGCCTGGGAGACCCGAGAAAAAAACCCTTTTACTGAAATAAGTTCTGTTTAGCGCATTGCTTGAAATAAAATATGATTGCATTGTGAGAGCTTTTTACTCTGCCTTGCTTCTCTGGTACTGAGATCATGGTGATTCTAGGAGGGGAGAGTTTTGAGAGGTTTTGTTGAGCTTAAGCAATTAATTCTCCTGGGTTACTAGCTTCAAAATACCCTGAACTCTTGGAGATCGAGACGAGATCTGCCAAGCATTAGTCAGTATTGATGCTAAATGGCATCAAACATATTCACTTCTGTTGATGCCTCACAGTAAAAAATATGGTTAAACAGTTTAGGATAATATATATAATACTGTAAGTGTCCAGTAGAATGGAAATGTAAATATCTTACTGTCTAGCCAAGGCTTACTCATGTCTTCTGACTAAAGGGCACTGAAATTAAATGTGCTTGCTGGATGTGTTGGAAGGAGTGTGGAAAAAAAAGGCAGTATTGAGAAAATATTTCATCTGAAATGGTGGCAGCAAATCCTTGAAGAAGTAAAGGAATAAAATAGAAAAGAACAATTTAAGCATTACTTTCATTTTTAAACAATATGTTGTGTTTGACTTATTAAAGATAGTAGTGAAAGAATTTTTTTTTGTTAAATTGGTAAAAGCTGCTGAAGAACACCAGAAAATATAAAGGAGAAAACTGGAGTTGAGCATTAATAGTATCATTCATTCACACGAGAAGTATAGGTTATTATTTTTTAATAGCTTAATTTAGGGCTGTATTCCTGTAGCCAAGGTTCTCCTGTTAAAAGGAAAATGAGGAAATACTGCATTTGCATGTGGATGTGGAGATACCTTTGAATTGTCAGTTGTTTTGATTACTAGCTTGAAATGAAAGAAATTTAATTGAAGGGCTGATCCTGCTGAGCATGAATGGAGCTGTGAGTGAGCTGCTTGCCATTAAGTCTGAGCTTAGCATGTAATTTTACCAAAAGAAGAATAAATGCATTATTCAGTTGACTTTATCAGTTACACTTTTCTAAATAGTTCCCTGTTTTAATTGTACCTGGTTTTAGGAAAGAACAGTTCTTCATGCTGAACAATTAGACACAAGCTAAGATGATGTTTACCACATGTCTTACGCTGATTAATGACATAGTGCCAATAAAATACCTGCTTAGAGGAGCTGCAGGAGAGGTAACATGACGGAGTTTTAAAATCTATATAGATAGGATAAAGTGATAATTATTTATGTAGAAGTGGCTTATGTATCATTTGTTAGACACAGGGTTTTTTTTTAATAAGTGTTTGTTCATTTTAAAGGGTAGTATTAATGACAGGAAAATTGAATAGATAAATTTGTGAATTAAGATGGGATTTAAAATCTTTGTGTGGATTGCTAACAGGCCCCTCAAAGCGGGCTTAAACATAAAGTATTTGTTTATGAATTGTCAAAGGAATAAAATGAAATATTTGATTAATTCAGTTAATTTTTTTCCAGTACGTAGGTTTTTTTAGTTGTGTTTGTTCGGGGTTTTTTTTCTGAGGGGGGTAGCTGGTGAGCATAATTCTTACTTCCTAGTAGAAGATCCCATGCTGTAGTTTTAAGCTGAGACATGAGAATAGATATCATTGTGTGGTTTTTGGACATATCCTGAGGCATAAGAAATAGATTTGTGAAATCAGTTTCCTTCAACCTTTTTGAGTATATCTCCAAGAGAAATAAATCTCTTAATTTCAGGATTATATCCTGATTATGATTCCTTTCTTTGGATGTGCCATATGAATTTTGTCACATCTTATGAGTTGCTTTTGGTGCAGGCATCAATTTATGTACATATAATAGCTAATGTTCTTTTTAATAGTCTAAATATTATTTTTTTAACATTATTTTAATATACGGATACCAGATGTCTGTGGTTTGTATTTAATGGTTAGATGTTACAGATTATTTGAATGGTGCTAGAAGTGTTTCTTATTGCTTGGTTGTTCTAGAGATGTTAACTTGTGAATAAATTTCCTATATATAACCCTAGTGACCAGCAGAATGGTCTAATGTTAGTATTCATCATTGCAAATTCTTATATTTTAAAAGCCTTATACAGAAAGTTAAGGTTGTGAAGTAAATTCGTGAAAAGTTAAAACAAGTCCTACTTTATCTGGTTTGGGGTTTTTAATTACTTCAGTGTAGGCTGGGTTTCCTTCTGTTCAGGTGTTAATTAGGATTCTGTGAGTAAATTTAGATTTTGAAGTGCAGCTCTTTTACAAAAAAATTTTGTGGGTACAGGACAGGAAGAAAAGTATGGGCTTGAATACCTCACTAAAGATATTCAAGAACTGTCTGGATGCAATCCTCTGCAATGTGCTCTAGAATGGCCCTTCTTGAGCAGGGAGGTTGGATCAGATAACCCACTGTGGTCCCTTCCAACATGACGCATTCTGTGACTCTGTGATTCCGTGATTTATGATTAAGGTGAAAAATTAAGGTGGAAAATCTTGAAATATTTGTAATAAGAAAATTTAAAAT
Organism: Myiotriccus ornatus; assembly: GCA_036023395.1. Lineage (NCBI taxonomy): Eukaryota > Metazoa > Chordata > Aves > Passeriformes > Tyrannidae > Myiotriccus > Myiotriccus ornatus. The sequence continues at coordinate 36,869,642 of JAYRBT010000001.1, read as the reverse complement.
ATCAGTAATAACTTTGTCATTAAATTTGTTTGATTTTTTCTTTTTGAGACACTTGTTTCATAATTTAAAAAAAAATTTAAGAACAAAATAGTTTAGCAATGCATTTATGGATTCTAAAGCAGTTAATCCTATTCAGGGGCAACAATTATTTTTAGATTTTTAAAAATTATTTTAATTATTAATATTTTTAAAAACAACTTATGATTTCTTTTTGCAGTCTCCTTTGCAAATTGTATTCACTTATGGTGAAGTGCAAATTAGAGATTCGTAATACCATTTCCAGTGTCCACCTACATGTCAGTCTGTGCTCTGAAGATCTGAGGTCATGGATGGCATCTGCTGCAAAGTACTGTGTGGGTTATGACTCACCTACTTTAGCTTGCAGGGCTCTGTCCTCCGTACCTCTACACCTGCAGTGGTCATGCTAACTAGACTCCTTGTAAACAGCAGAGAGGAGCACATGCTTTGAAGAGCACAATTTGTCCGATCTAGTTTACATATTTGCTTCGGGACAAGTTGAGCCGGACCAAAGAAGTGCTTATTTTCTTCTCTGGTGAGTTTGAAGGAACAGAGATGAGAAACATATCCAGCATTTGATATGATGAATCATTCTCAGGAAGAATGAGGCGATGCTGAATATGATGCTCAGTTGCTTGCAGTTCAATCCTGTTTTCCCTTTCTAACAATAATTTTAAGACTAATCAAGCCTGCTTTTATTTTTTTGTTCCACTTTGTTTTCCATCTGTGCGCTTACAAATATAATGAGTGATATGAAAATTCTTTGTCTAAATATATGTATATATTCTCTAGCTCATGGAAAGTGAACTTTATAATATTTCAATAATTCATGCATTTGTGTCTCTCAATTATTTTAGCCCATTATATCTCTATGCATGATCTGGCTTAGAAGAGGAGGTTATTTATTGGGTTTCTTCTTAAATGTTGTACATGAGCCAGTGATTTTCTATCATGCTTATTGAGTGGAGCAGCTATTTTTGTATGTATCCCTTATGCATTTTGCATATATCCAGTACTCCATAGACTTGAAATTTCCTATAAGATCCAAAAATTCCTAAGGGGAAAGTAAAGGATTTGGCAGATGGAAAACACCAGTTTCTTAGTGCACAGTTAAGAGGAAATAGATAACGATGGTTGGCATCGTAAAAATCTCCCCATTTTTCCCAGGAGATTGGCATATGTCTTCCTTCCTCAGTTTTGATATGCAAAAACACAGAGGGGAAAAGGTGTATTGAGTTAATGGGAATACCAAAGGTAATAGCATGCCATGCTTTGCTTAGTTAGTTAATCTGAATTGAATATTATTGAATATTTATCTGTACTTTTTCATTGATAAGGTGCCTCAGTGTAGATGTTGTAATAATAAGCAACATTGATTTACAGTTACAGAAGGTCTAAAGAGCCTGTGCCACAAGAGACATCCCATTCTCTTTTTAGTTCTTATGTTTTCATCATCATGTTCAAGGATTCATTAGTTTGTTCTTTCCTGTTGCATCCCTTAAACTTTTTTCCATTTTTTTTTTTTTTTAACTGGAAAGTTTTCCTAGACCTGCACTGTGGCCCCAGACCTTTGTCCTCACACAACCAGAAGAGCTGTGTTCTAGAGTTTAGGAGATAGAGGTAGAAAGAGGAATATTTTTACAGTATGTTTTTATGATACATGAGTCAAATTAACATCTCACTGCCTTCAAATGTAGAATATCTTTCTCTTCTCTGTGATTTTCGTTATCCCACCGTAGCATGTAATCCCATATTTTTCATCATGCTAGTTCTGGAATTCAATCAGAGAAGAGCAGATTGGTTTCACTGATCAGCACAGCCTCCCTGTTCTATGTTTAACTGTTTTCTGTATTTTTCCATTCAGCAAGTGAATGGAATATATTGTCTTTTGACTTGCAGTAATTGCTCACTGATAAAGCTGTTCTGTAACGCATCAAAATAACAATTCTGTGTCTTGATCTTTGAAGTTCAGTTATGTTCTTTATTTCGCATGGGGTGTTGCGGCAAGGTTTTCTGGACTGTAGTTCTTCCTTAGGTAAAAAATATCTTGAATCACATTGCTGTCCTAATAAACTAGTATGAACCTCCTTACTGAAGACTACTTGGTTTAAAGTCAGGTTTCCAAAGGAATTAGGTGTATGCAATTGTTCCATCAACATATAGTCCACAAGTAGCTCTGTCTTTGCTGTATTCACATCAACACATTTCTGTTCTTAAGCACCACTCAGCTCTATTTCTGTGAACAACTGCTTTTTCACTCCTCTGACTGGTACGTGCCCATGATCTTGCTAGTTGCATCCTCCTTTCAGATCTCAACTATTTATTTGAAAAGCCACTCAGTCTCTTTCTGTGTTTATCCACTGTTTATCCAGTAACCAGAAACTTTTTATTTTGTAATTTTGCTGCATTTATTTTATTTTTTCCTTTTTTTATTTGTCTGTCTTTCCCTTTATTTTATGTTTTAATTGTCAAACATTATTCATATGTAATACCAGAGAAGAAACCAGAGGATTATTAGTATAAATGCATAAAATGAGCTATTACTATTATGACAAGTAATCCACTTGACACAATATATTCCAGATCTAAAGTCTAAGTGGTTTGGTCAAGAGAGCTGCAATTATGTGGTTTATGTTTCCTTTCATTATCTCTATTTGATAGCTAAAGACTATATTTCTTTCTGGAGGCAAAATGATTGCAAATGCTTGCTGCAAAGTGCACCACTGAGAATATGGCAGGAGTTTAATTTTAAGACCTGGTACTTAGACAGATAGACTAAGCCATAAGAATTTATTGTTCAGTTCAATTTTTATTCAAAGTGTATGTGGAGTGTGTTTTAACATTTTGATCTTGTTTCAAGGTTGCTATCTAGAATTTACTTATTTTGTAGAAGTGTCCAGTAGAGTTTTGGTTGCAGAAGCACAGATTCTAGATTTATTACTCTTGGCAAAACAGGGTAATAATTTTGGAACTCATTGCATAAATTAAAGCTCTGCCTGTACAGTGAACTAATTTTTCAACATTCAATTAAAAATAATACTTAATAAGGTAAAAAGAAACTGCAAGGCAGCTAGCTGAAGTTAAGGAAAGGTTAAAGTACCATGAATGAAAACTAACATTTTTCATTTTTGTGGCTCTGTTGAGATGGATATCTAAGATCTAATTCTTATTCAGCTTTGTGCCAAATAAACTGTGGAGTAGTGATAAATTAGTCTGCCTTTTGAGGATACAACAGTCTGATGTGGTATTATGAGAAACTGTGAATTACTTGGCAATGTTAACATTTGTTCAGTAGGAGAAAAAGGACCAGAATCCTTTGTGTTTTTGGTCTTGCCAGGTATATTTCCATGAGTCACTGTTTTAGAAATGGCTTTTTATAGCTTTTTTAAATTGCTAGAAGGAACTACTACCCTGTGTAACTCTGGTGGTGTCTGCTTCCAAGTGGAGAAAAATACTTGAAGTGTTAGGCATATCCATCTGGATTATAAGGATGAATCTAGCGAGTTACTATCCTTGCTCTTTTGTTTATGTATTTAAATTTTTTTTTGGTGTTGTTTAGTTTTTAGCTGCTGTTCTTGCTTACCTTTTGTCTGCTAGGTTTAAGGATCCTTTCTTAGCACGTGTTTTGTTTCATATGTTAATACAAGCAGGCTATAATTAATTTACAGTTGGTGTATTCTTCTGTAAACTAAAAAGACTGAGTGTAAGGAAGCATTTTCCAATACTTCATGTTAAAGATAATATTTTTTTAAATATAGAGTATAAAAGAATGCTAACATTCATACAAACTCTTTCACATGTATCAAAAAACCCAATTTTCCATACAGAGAAATAACTTTCCTACTTTTATATCTATTCTTTTATGTTTATGACCAGGTTATGACCATCTGTTGGTGACAATTACTAAAGAGTATCGTAGAATCATGGAATGGTTTGGGTTGGAAGGGACCTCAAGGATCATCTAGTTCCAACCCCCCTGCCATGGGCAGGGACACCTTCCACTAGACCAAGTTGCTCCAAGCCCTGTCCAACCTGGCCTTGAACACTTTCAGGGATGGAACATTCATGCATTCTCTGGGCAACCTATTCTCGTACTTCACCACCTTTACAGTGAATAGTTGCTTCCTAATGTAAATCTACCTTGTTTTAGTTTAAAACCATCACCTCGTTCTATTACTCCAGGCCTTTGGAGAAAAATCCCTCTCCAGCTTTCTTGTAAGCCCCTTTTAGGTACTGGAAGGTGCTATAATATCTCCCTTCTCTTCTCCGTCAAGAGAAAAGTAGTTTAAATTGTGCTTACAGTAGTAATAATGGCCAGACTTCGCGAACGAAGAACCGGGGAAGGTCTTTACACCTTCCAGCCTGCACATTGGATTTTTTGGGTGAGTTACAGTGTGCGCGGAACTGAGCCCACCCTTTAATCCTAAGGTTCATCTGCCGGGGC
>JAYRBT010000001.1:36835742-36865080 GCA_036023395.1 Myiotriccus ornatus | reverse complement strand
GGTACTGGAAGGTGCTATAATATCTCCCTTCTCTTCTCCGTCAAGAGAAAAGTAGTTTAAATTGTGCTTACAGTAGTGCTGGGCTTAGAATTATGCGTTAGAACTTGGGAAGGGATCTTGGAGTCCTTGTCAAGAGATTTCTGAAACCATGATCTCAGTATCCACTGGCAGTGAAAAGGCCGATGAAATTGTCAGAAAGCAAGACAAAGGGCACTGTTTTGCTGACATATAAAACTTGACTTTCTACGGCTTTAAGTGTCAGTGTAGTTCTGGTCTCTGTGTTTTGACCAGGATGTACCGGATTGAGAGAGTATGTGGAGAAAAACAAGTGTTCTCTGACTTCAGCCCACGTTCAGCTCTGTGGGATTCAGTTTCTTATTAACACATGCTGGTAAATATATCTGACTTGAAATCCCATTCCTTGGCAAAAAAATAAAAAATAATAATAAAAAAATACAGTAGCTATTGTGCTACTCTTAAAATCTTTACTGGCAACTATCAGAAGAGTAAGAAGATAACTTATTATTTTCATTTATGTTTTCATTCTCTGCATAGTCGTTGTGTTTTGCTTTTTCTTTAGTAGGTGGTTGAACCCCAAGGAAAAGAACAGCTTAGTTATTAAATGATCTGTATATGCATAACTTTGAGTGCTCTGCTCTTGCCGTGAGAGAGCTGGAATGACAACAATCACAATAAAAATAAACACACAAATTATTATGAGCAATTGTTTTAGCTCAAATAACTGTCATTCTGTATAACATAAAATTACAAGGGGTAAGCACAATAGAAATAATTGCTATGATTAAATACGAACAAAGTGCTTGATAGCAAAATAAAGCAAGAATACATTATTGCTGATTTTGTTACCAAAGTGCAGGGTAGCATTTTAAATTCACCAAAGATGATCAGTCTTCAACTTCATTGTGACAAAGGACTGAGTATAATAAATATTGTGATACATTTTCTCAAAAACATCTTGGGTCCTGTGTGCCTTGATTTTGCAACTTACATCTTAAAAGCCGTGAACCAAATAGCATTCATGGAGCAAGTTCAAGATCCCTTCTCAATGCTGTTTATTGCCCATCTCATCCTTAGCCATGCAGGCAGGGTTATATTTCTACTTGTTATTGAAGGTCCTCTCTTAGATAAAAAGCAACAGGAGAAGCTATAGCTAACTTTTTTGTAACTTACTTATTCAGCTGTCACTTGAAATAGCTACACATTGCAAGTGAATATCCTAGAAAAACTTGTATGATTATATTCAGCATAGTTCACCTGGGGCTGCTTCTCTGTGTGTTGTGTTAGCAAACACGAGACATGCTGAATCTCTTTCGATGCTTCAGAGAAAACTGGAGAAGGAGTTTTAATTTAGGATATCATTAATATTTTCTGTTCTGTGTTTTGAAAAGGCTTAGCATTTCCATAAAGCTGCCTGCTGGTTTACGTACGGCTGTAAAGTTATCCCACAAGCTGAGAATCAAAATAATTTTCTCTAATAATATCCCAGTGAAAAAAAATTGCAAAATACATTATGCAACAAAACAGACTATTACATATATTCAGATATATGCCTGTGTATTTCTTCTGCAGACCACAAAACTTTAGAGGGAGAAAATTTATGAATCAGACTCAGCCACTCTGGTGTAAAGTCAGGTTCACTGAGTATCACACAGCAGTAAAGAGTAGGTGCTTATTCTTTATACTATAGGCTATAGTGTATACGCTAAGACTAGAAGTCACTGAAATCATGGCTAGAATCAAAAGCATGCATAATAGCTAAAATACTAGTTAACCTTTTCCCTTAATTGGTGGTAAGTTGTGTAGCAGTGTCTCATGCACTAAAGTGCGCAGGTACTTCTTGTATTTGTCTTCCAGCAAATGTATTTCTCCTACCTTCAGACCACTTTTCTGTGACCTGCTTAAAAAATCTATCGCATTTATACTAATAAATTTCAATAAAACCACTTGCTGAGATACCTATAACAATCTTTTTATCTGATAATGGAGAATTTGGGTGGTGCATGTATTAATATATATACGTATGTATATATGCAGGCATGTATAAAAGAGGAAAAAAAAAAAGTTAGATAATAGGGAGTAAAGATGTCTAACGTATCTGGAGTTGTAAAAAAACCCCATGTAATTTCAGTTTCATAATTGTCATCTAATTGAATACCCATGGCTTTTCTTTTTGTCAGCCAAAGACAATTTATGATACCTCTCTGCTTTCTCAAATTCATCGTACTTGAAAATGGTACAATGTTAATAGATATTGTACAGTGGGGACTGGAAAGGGTATTTTAATTTAGCAAAAAAATTGTAAATAGTAAAGTACTGGCATAAATAAGTGAATATTGCATATTAATAATGGGAGCGGGGTGTGTGTGTGTGTGCTGTCTGAAAGATGCAGCCAGAGTTGGAAGGTATATTAAGCTGTGAAGTGTGATGAAGGGTCAAGTATGTACCATTATAAATGGTAATTTATGTATTAATGAACTATGCGTTTTCTGCACAGAGAAGAAAATATTAATCCCTGTTAATAAAGACCTTTGATCTCAACAGAAAACAAAAAGAACAGGCAAGGAAACACATGGTTAAGTAACAACCCCACAGTTGTTCATCAAAGACTCGAGTTTCTCTGTGTACTGTTAGCATAGTCAGTTCATGGAGAAATTCTCAGCTATTGTGCATGTGGATAATGCAGGAAATACACTGAAGAAAATGGACTGAGAAGTGTAGTTCTGCTTCTTTAGTGTCTGCACAGTTCAGAGTGCAGCTGTGCTGCATGCCACTGGCCCGTGATAGAGCTTCTTCAAAGGTGGTGTATGAGGTTAAAGTGGAATTCTAAAATTTCCTTTAAAAAAATCTGCACGAAACACAGTCCTGATAGTAGAAATCTCTGCTTATGGGCAGAGTCCATAAAATATGTCCCTTGTTGATGGCAATTCCTTGGTTGAATCAGGAATCGCTGAAAGTCCTGATACTGTGTCTCTCATGTATGCACTTCAGATAACTCCAAAAGAGAGGATCTTGAAGAGGTTTTATAGAAACTGGTAGTTGAAAATATAAGCAAAGAAAGATAGTGCATATTTTGGAGAGCTAGATAAAGCACATAAGGTGTCAGTAATTGCTTGAAGAATCAGTTCACTTTTCTGTGACTCTGAGAGAGTAACTCCTGCATGGGGTTATTAAACATTGGGAAAGTATTATCTGGGTTTTGATGCAATTCAGTGTACCACAGGAATAGAAATATAACAATTCTAACGTTGGTCTTCTTTTCTGTGTGAAAACACTTGCTCTTTTAAAAAAGCTGTCACACTTCGATTGTCCTCTCCTTGGAACTCATGCTGTGATCTCCAGTTTTGCCTGGGCTATTAAATATTTCAGTTGGCTGCTTTTATGTATTGAGAGGGCTTGGGAGATGTTGTGCTTGTATGTCCTTTCAAGGTCTCCTTTATTACCAGTTTCTGTGTTTGTTTTGCCTTTTTCTCATCACGAAGTTCATTTGTTTGAAATCCCTACATTGTGCAACAGTGTTAAATATTTAATTTCCTTCTTGTGCATAGAACCATGGAAAACTGGATTTTCATGTAAGTGAAATAGTTTCCTAATATAAAATTTGAGTTTCCTAATATAAAAAAAATCAATGTTTTCTAAAATATTCCACCATAAATACTGTTAAAATAAAAAAACATGGGGAAAAGTAATTTTGAAGGATGGAGACTGTTTTAATATTTATAAGTGTTTTACTTGCAGAAATATTGACTGAATCATTGGTAATAAGAACATGTTTTGAGGGCATGAGAATTTAGAAAACCAGACATAATTTTCAGGTTTTATATCTGAACAATTCTTCCATCTTTAATACCTGTAAGTTTACAAGATGAAACTTAACTCTTTTTTGGTTTTCTCCATTTTGATGTTGATTTACTTTTGTGTTGGGGTATTTTTGAGCAGGGGATATTGTTAAATTTTGGAGTAAGGGAATTGATTGAAGTGTTTAAGCTTTTGCTTATAGATGAGTATGAACTTTTTGATGTTGATAATTTCATTCTGTAGTTAGTTACTTTTTGAACTGTAAGGTTGCACTATCATCTAGGGACTTGCTCAAAGTGAAAGACCAATGAGTTACTTAAAATGTAATTTAGTTTGACCTTAAATTGATCTAGTATGTACAATGAAGTAATTTACTGGAGCTCATTATTTAGAATTGAGTTTCTTACCACACGGTAGCTTTTTTAAATAACAAAACTGGGTAATTGAGTATATAATTATAGTTCCCGTAATTTCCTAATTCCATAGCCTTTTCAGAAGGCTAAAATTTCATCACAGCCTTATTAATCAGTGTAGAGCTATAACGGCACAAACTGTGATGCAAAGGAGCAAGATATTATTTGGTCTCACATGGTAGGTGCTGATATTGGCTGCAGCACTACTGCGAAGAACTACAGAGGAGGTGATATATGTGCCTGAGCTCTAACTCAGTGAGGAGAGATGATGGCAAAGCTTAAAAAAATCTGTTGGGGCTTTGGGAACTGGAGCTCATGCAGGGAAGGACTGTTTTGCAAGGAAAGGCTGCGTGTGGAGAACTAGGGCCAAACATCTGAAGGGCAGGAGAAAGATGGTAGCATTGTTTTTTCCTGGAGACCTCTTGTCTTCAGGAATGAGGGAGTGCTGATGGTGCTGGAAAAGTTTTTTTCTGATCCCAGCGAACTTTCAATCAACTGTATTCACACAGACTAAGAGACTAAAACAGTTTAATATAGCTGTTAGTATCTAAAGTGCTAAGCTGGTCAATTCATGCACTGATTATCTCAGATGGAGTTTAGCTTCTTTACAGGTTCAAATCTGTTGTTCTGAACAAAAATGCTTTGTGCGTGTGAGTGCTTTTACATTCCAAATTTTTAATTGCATTGTCTGCTATGTTTATTTGGAGATGGAGACAAATGGCACAATACTTCAGTGTTGTACTTAGGCTTTTGAGAACAAAAAAGTTTGGACCTTAAATTTTGCAACTGGATATCACATTTAAAAGTGTAAGATTCAGGGTCTGAGCTTTCCGTAAGTGGGAAACATACATTCTGCAGTATCATAAACGATGGTTAAAATTCTGTGATCCCTTGCTCTTTTCAGCAGAGAATTTCAAACTAAGCAAAAAATTTCCTACAATAGGCATTTGAATTGATTTTTCAATTGTTTGCATTGGGAATGTGATTATATTTCCTTTCCAAAGCATATAATGCAGAGGCTTTCTGCCATCAGAGCCAGCAAGTACCATCCATTCCAGGTTTTTCATAGGGTATGTACATAGGTATGGATGGTGGTTTTCAACTTTCATTCTGAAAGGTCAAGCGCTGTAGTTAGTGTTGTACTAAAGCCACTCCATGTACTTCTTGGGAATGGATTCCAGCCTTCATGGTCCTCCACAGTACTGTTTGCATCTTCATCCTTTCAGTGCAGGGCTTTGCTCTCTCCTGATTGTCTGTAAGTGGTTCAGTACTCCTACAATCCAGGATGTGTGAGAATATTTCAATATAAAATACAGAGTCGTGTTAAAGACAGTGCCTTCACAGTACAAAAGTGAAGGCAGAAAACCCAGTCAAACCCAGGCTAACACTGCACAGTGCTGGCAGTGGTAGACTTGCTGCAACATCTGAATAAAGTCTAGTGTAATTATGGTGTATTTATACTGAAATGCTGTATAACCAGGTAGTAATTCTGTCTTAAGGAATAAGTAGCAATATCTTTCCATTTCCATTTCACTCCAATGATCTTCATGTATAAGACAGCTGAAAACTATAATGTAATTGTAGAGTTTTTCCATTCCATAAATGCTGATGCTTATCAGTATAGTAAAAATCTTAAAATAAATGAAAATTTTAATTAGTTGTTTAGTGAAAAAAAAATTCCTAGCCATTGTTTCCAAGCCAATGAACTGAGTGAAACATTTGAGAATGAGCCTTCATATGTGTTTTTTATAGATCCTGAGACATAAACTGGGTGAATAAATGTTGGAGCTGTAGCAGCTTCCTGCAGAGGAATGGGAAAAATTGAGTCCTTATTTTAGAGGAGAGAAAGATATTCGTGGTTATGAAGAGAAAAGAAACATGGTGCATGTGAGATGGTATATCAGAAAGAAAAACATTTAACAGCTAGAAGGACAGGTGTGGAAGTGCAGTAGTGCAAATGGAAAAATGCTGTTGATTGGAATTAAGTTATCTGACAGTTTCTTCTGAAAATTCTGAAACTGTCTTGTTTTTTCTTCTGAGACTGTCAGTGTTTTAACTTTGTTAAACCAAGATACAGCTTATTAAGACTGAAGTTCTGTGTTCAATATCATCTTTATTATGATACAGTAACAGACCCTATTAGAATACATGTTTGGCTCAAGTTGCAATTACAGTTTATTCCTAAATTTGTTGTGGGTTTTTTTTCATGCTCAGAATTTTGCTATGGGCTAAGAGAGAACACGTTACACAGGTGCAAGCTTTTATTAAGTCTAATATTTTATGAGTATAATTAAAACACAATGCAGTTGTTATTAGTCCAGCTATGACACTCATAGTCCAAATTATGATAGAAAAGCCATATGCAGTTTGAAATTACCATTCATGATGTAGGGTTGCTCAGTGGGTACATGAGCTTACTGATTGTTTACATATACTGTAGTCACAGAACGAAGCTAGACCAAAAGTCAATTTGACTGATGACTAGAGAATTGCTCTTAGAATTAAACCAAGCTGAAATCAGCTCAGGTCCAGACAATTTTGCACTTCTGCAAAATTGTCCTTTCTGCACTATAGAAATGTACAAAGCCTGAGGATATTTTTTTTAATTATAGCAAAATCACATTTAACAGGTTACATGTTTAATTGTTATATTTTGAAATATCACTATGAATACTGACAAGTTGCATGCAAAACTGTTGAAAAAAGTTACTTTAAATGTGTCAGATATTTTAAATGTGTCAGATTTTAAAGACACAGGTGTCCTGTGCAGGGCCAGGAGCTGGACTCGATGATGCTGATGGATCCCTTCCCATCTGCATATTCTATGATTCTCTTTGCTTGGACAAAAAATATTCACTTTGTCAGTTACTGATTTGTAAAATGTTCTCTCATATTACAATATTCTGTTGGAATATGATGTCTTCATGGAAAAACTGAATATTATATTCCACTGCTGGAAACCAGATGTTAGTTTTGAGGCTTCATCAATGTTAAATTTAATTTTTTTTTTTTTTTTTTAATGTGGATAAAGAGTTATTTCTCTTTTCCTCATTCTACATAAACAGCATGTTCCCTCCCTGAAATAGCAATGCTGGTTTTTACGTTTTTGTCTAGTGGAGATATAAAACATGGTACTTAATACTGTCTTCATTGCTTTATCTGCTCTGTAGGGGATGGCCATTGAGCTGGTGATGCATATACATACTGGGAAAATTAGATGTTCCTTCATTACCATCTTATGTTCTTGCCACCTACTTGCTTGTCCAAGTGCTCTCAAGAGATAGCCTAATGATTAGGTACTTTGGAGTTCAAGAGAACTGGTGCCGTTGAGCACATACATGACTCATTACAAATACTTTGGTTTTGCCTGGTGTTCTTACAGTGCAGTTAAGCCCCTTTTCCCCTGTTGAAGTTGAAAGGTTCAGGCTGTAGAGACAAAGGGACACTGGTCATTTACAAAGAATCTTTGTATTGAGATAGTTAGACACAGGGTATCTAGGATAGTATAAAATACAGATTTTTATGTTGTTAATAATACTGGTATTCACACTGCATGTCTTTGAGACTTGAACATAATTTACAATTACACAAGTTTTGAAAGACTTCTAGTTTAGTGTAAAATCCATGGTTCCAGTAGGTTAAATTGTTTCACTCAGTTTATTTTATAGGTACACAAAGATCAGATTAGTTAAAACTTGTAGTCCCTTAAAACTTCAGTAGCTATAATGTCACACTGAAAAAGATAAATGCTTTTATTGCCAAGTTAGTGCAAATAATTCTTCATTTTAGACTTTATGAAGATAACTTTTATTCTGTCTTACTTTGTGTTCAGTATTACCATTTAAATCACTCATGTTCTTCTAATCTCTCTATGCAGCTCTGTGTACTTCATGTAGCCAAATTATTTTTATTCTAAGCTGATAAGGGTTTCTTTTGCTTTTGAAAAATACTGAATTTTTTAATTGCTTATATGTGTATACAGTGCGTATGTTATTTCATGCCCCTTTCCAGGCATTATTTTCAACAACAACAACAAAAAAATCTGGAAAAAATTAGGTGTATAGCACTTGTATATAAGCAGTTGCACTATACAAGTAAATAACAAAATGATCTTTGAAAACATGAAAGCAAATCCGGAATCATAGAACAGTGAAGGTAGGAAGGTACCAGAGGAGCTTGTCAGCCCTGGTCCCTTGCTCAGAGGAGGGTCAGTGAGAGCAGCTGCTCTGGGCTGTGTCCAGGTGGGTTTTGAAGACCTCCAAGGACGGAGACTGCACAACCCATCTGGGTGACTAGTTCTGGTGTTGAACACTCTAACAGTGAAGATGTTTTTTCTCATGTTCAGAAAGAAATCCTCTCACTGGGCAGCACTGTGAGGATTCTGAATCAATATTCTTTGTTTCCTCTCGTCAAGTATGTGTACACATTGACAAGGTCTCCCTGAGACATCTCCAGGCTGAAGAGTCCCTGCTCTCTCAGCCTTTCCTCTCATGAATAACGTTCAGTTCCTTATCATCTTTATGGCCCTTTGTCAGACGTGCACCAGTACATCCTTTGGGTCTAAAAATACAACTTTAAAAAGGCATTTAAGTGTTTGAAGAGCAAATATTTGTTAGATCTCAGTTCTACTTCTTTTCAAAGTTAATTCAGCACTTTGAAAATTCAGCCTAACACTTGGAGACATTTGAAATAAAAAAGAAGATAGGGACAGAAGGGTAAATATGAGATTTAGTTGAAAAAGGAGTACATTTTTAAATCCCAGTATTTCCTGTATAAGATTATGAGCCACAACTCAGTGGAACACTGGATAGATATATAAGCCCTTAAGACACCTTTATAGATGAAAGAAATGTGCAACACAGGTAGCCAGTTACCAAAACTCATATAAACATTAGAAGTTTTTGTATTTATGGCCAGCCAAATAGTAAGCGGTATATGGTAGAATATGTCTAAATTATAAATTCTCCTTTTTATTTCTTTATTTATTGCCTAGGTTTGTAAGATGGCAGTGTTCTAAGGAACAAAAGCCTACAATTGATGGAGCCTAGATCTAGCCAATTACCTCGTTTTCTGAAGCACTGAGCCACCCAACAAATCTAACTGAAGAAAAGTGGTGATTGTTTGGTGATGGACATTTCTGACATCCAGTAGATATTTGAATATGGTTTTCATAGTTTAGTCTCTGGTATCTGTCAGAGAAGAATATTACTATTATTACTGTGAGGTTCTTTAGCAAATTTGGAGCATCTTACCCAAAGCCAACAAGATAGATGTAATCCTTCAGCTTTGCAGTCATTTGGAAAAGTTTTTAAAATCAATATGTACACTGAACAACAGAGGTGATAAAATGACAACTCTCACAGAGTGGTTGCAGGTGTTGGACTCATGTCCATCATGCTCTGCAAATGCTTCTAGTTTCTGAGTAGCTCCCAGTAGTGAAGAGTGGGTGCACACTGTTTGTAACTTCCTGTGCCATTAAACATGATCTGGAGCTCCATTGCACTGATCTGCTCTAGGCTGCTCTTTCTGTTTCTCCCAGTCTCTCAAAAAGAGTAAGGCTTTCCCCTTCCCATAGTATTTTTTTCCTTTAACTGCTGGTTTCTGTTGCCTTGGGACCTACCTCGGCAAAATTCATTCCTAGAGCTGAATCCATTAGTACCTGTTCACGTAGGCAATTGGAATGGTGTTGCAAAAGAGAACTGGGAATATTTGCTACCAAAAAAAGTTACAGATTCCTGATGAGTTGCTTGTTATCACTCAGAAAAGACTTAAAATTGCATACATCAGAACTTCTCAAAATGTGCTGTTTTGGCATGTGTTAGAATCCATAACATTTTAACTTATTTTTTTTCTGAGTCACACAGATTTACCCCATCTAGCTTAAATCACAAGACCAGACTCATTCAGGTCAACACTAGACACTTATCTATTGTGCCAAAATCAGGAGCATCACTGCCATCAGCATCCGTTGGAGGGAACAAATGCAGTTTCAAATCTTAAAGGGGCTCAATTCTACTTTGGCGGTTGTGATCTCTCACTCAGGCAAAGTAGTTGTTGCAGCAAAAGGTTTGAGAAACAAGATAATAATCAGTGAAGTGAAATACGTGACTTCAGACAGAAAAATACAAACACATGATTTTAAAAAGACATCTTAAACATTCCCAAGTTTGTTTTGCCTACATAAGCGTGTTTTATGACGTATTGGAATGGGGCAGATGGTATGTATGGGGTGCTTCTTGTGAGTGATTCAGTCATCCAAACTCAGCCCACTTGAACTTGGTATGGGAGTGTACTCTCAGGCATGTGAAAACTTCTTTCCTTTCTTTTTATACTTGGGATGGAACTAGATCTTAATGTAGTCAACTTTTCATTGCATAAAGAGTCAGTTCTGTTGTTTTCTATTTTTTGGTAAAGCGTTCCCATTTTGTTCTTTTAACAAGTACTGGGTTTTGTCAGATGGTCCTGACAAGCAACATGAGTATAGTTGGTCTTGTTAAAATGGTACGTGTTGGAGTGCCTCAGTCACAGATTACTGAGTTCTCTCTAATTATTTCTGCAACAATGTGATGAAACTACATTACAATTACAATTTTCCAAAGGCCTTTCCAATATTAATGCTGGTGCTTCACGTGCATCATGATTGTAGAGCGCCTTGCAAAGATGAGTTAGGCAAACATCACAATAGTTAAACATCACAATAGATAAAGCATTTGTAAAATACTATTGGCTTTGCAATAGAAAATAGCAGAAAATAGCAGCAGTTGAAATATATAGTGATGTTCATTACTCAGTTACCACAAACTTGTCCTAAAATGTCATGATTTACTAAACCATTTGTTTTTCCATCCACATTCATACATACGTGTCTGAAATTAACATTGAGATTGAATAGGGTAATGATATAATGAAAATACCCATGATTATATTCTACAAATTCTTCTAGCGAAAAGGAAAAAAGTGTGATGTATGAACTCTCTGTAGAGGAAACTCTGTGCCAAAATAATTTACAGTACATTGTTTAATAGGAGAACAAAACTTGAGACAAAATTCCAAGTACAGTCATGATTCATATCTGCTCAATTTATAGGAATACAAAAAAGAGAAATGTAGAGGAGAGATGTCTAGTAGAGTGCTGGAGCAGAGCTGTACTGTGAGTTTCAGAAGCAGAAGGGATTATCAGGGGATCAGGGTTATTTGGGGAAAGCTTTTCAGCAATATTGTAAAACTGTTCACTTCAAAACCTTGTTCTCTAAGTGGTTTTGTAGTATTTCATGTTGTGATTTTTCTGCTTTTCGTGTTATGAAAGTCTTCATTGGCATCCCTTATGCCATACACAAATTGGAAAAGACATTTCTTATTAGAGAGATGTTTTTTATTGTGAGATGTTTCATTGCACTCAAGTTAGCAATTGCTGTGTTACAGGAAATATGTTATGTAGATAAGAGCCATGGCATCATTGCTGCATTTTTGAATTCAGGCTCCTTAAACCAATAAATGAAATTGAAAATCTTCCCCAGAATTTTTAACTCATAATCAATCATGATTCTTAAGCATATCTACTTTAGCTGATAAAGGATATCTGTGACATTGAAGAAATCATGGATAGATCTTCTTCTCTGCACAAAAAGGAATATCCACAAATGAAATAAAATAATCAAAACTAAATCATTTTCATACCTCATCCTTCTCCAAATGAGCTAAAAAAATGATTCTGTGGAGTTCTATGACTTGGTAGATGAAACGAGCAAATAAAGGGATGAAGGAGAAACAGGTGATATGTATCTACACTGGCCTTGTGAATTATAATGCTCCTGAAAGCAGAGTAATTTCTTGGGTTGCTTTTATAGAAAAACTTAATTTTAAATGGAAATAGAGTTAGTATGCTTTGTCTCCAGCGCATTCCTATTGAGAGAAAAACCCAGAACTGTAACATCCTGAGGGAACAGATGTGTATGATTTGCATATGATTTATCACTGCATTGATTTGAATTGAGTTCTTCCGGAGGCTTCTGTTTACATTGGAAAATGTGGTGAAAACTTAATTCTTCTTATTCTTAGAAGGGAATGCATGGTTGTCCTTAGCACTGGCTTTTCAAGGTACCCATGGAAGGGAAAACCTATTGCAAACACCTGGTGGAACGGCGGAGGGTTTTTGTGTGTTCCTGGTGCTCATCACTTGGAAATCCTGTGGGACAAAGTGGTTTGGGGCTGGGACTGAAAGGTAGCAGTTCTTGCTTAATTATACCTGTGAGCTTACCTGTGGCCCTTAAAAGTGGAATACAAGCTATGGCATTGTCTTGATTGACTTTAAAACACCATGTAATGCCTTGATTGCTGTTTGTGGTGGCTAGCTTATGAAAATAGAAACGGAGAAAGGAAACTGGCAGTGGGAAGGGACAGACCCTGTCTGTAGTTAGCCATAGTTCTGACTCTTCCTGGAGGAAATCAGAAAATTGTGATGCAGAGAAAAGGACTTCAGTGTCATTGATAGCATTTTTCAGTCTGAAAGTTTGTTTCAAAGCACAGTTGGCCATTCCTTCTAGGCTTCAGGTCTTAATTTTTTTTGATGAATGGTCAGGATGCCATTATTTCTAAAAAGTCAAGCATATTCAATATGTAACATGCAGTTTTGTGTTCAAGTCTGGTCTCATTATGTTATTCTGTATTCCTTATTTTTGGTATGAAGTGTTGACATTAGAAATCATGAAATCAAGGTTGCCTGTGCAGCCTTGATCCTTCCTAATATCTAAAGAGCAAATTATATTCTATATATACAAATATATACATTGCCTACATACTTCTCTGTTTGCCAAAGATTTGTGTAAAGCATTTATATTAAAGATTTAAAGTAAGAGCTCCCACTCTCACAAATAGACCACTAGGGCAGTGAATGGCACTATTTTGCCCATATTACACTTTTCAAGACTAGGCCCTTAAACATGCATCTGTACAATAAGGATGTAGAACATAGTCCTTGCTTTATTTTGAACTTCTGCAGTTTAGTGCCCCTTCATCTGTCCCTGGTATAGCTAACATAGGTAGGGGGTTTGTCTTCCTATAAAGTATTTCATTTATTGAAATGTCTTTCACTGAATGGGATTGATACCTTAACCCAAATCAAACTCACAAAAGTCTGAAGTAGAAAGCAATATTCTTTCATTTTAAGCAAATGCTTATGAGCCAAAATAAATAGGCTTGTCAAGCTTTATTTTTCATTTCCTGTCCAATTCTGTCTGGCTTTTAGTCACTGAATTTTTGAAACATCATCCTCCACAAAATCTAACTGTATTTCCACATTTTCTTTTCTTCTACTGCAGACTAATCAGATCACTTTTCATAACGTTCTTATCACCTGTTTTTCCTTCTGAGCTGCATGTTAATCAACTCTGTTGTTTGAATGTTCACTATCTCTACTTGAGCATTCAAGTGTTGACTTCATTAATGCTAGATGAGATGTTGCAGTTTCTTCATTTAGCTGCTCGCTTTTTGGCAGTCAGAGATTCAGATCTGTAGATTTGGGAAAATATAACTTAAAATTTGATCTCCACAAGTAAGTCAAATCTAAAAATTTAGAATATTAAAAGCACTTACATTTGAAAAAGTTTAGATTTTTACGAGACGGGTTTTTTTCCCTAGTGTTTTCCTGTTGCTATCCTTGGGTATTGCAATTCCCAGAGGTTTTATTTTTGTTCTTCAAGTCATGCTGCTCTGTGTCTAACACTTAGCTTAAATGCTGTCATTCAGACACTTGTCTTGAATTATGCTTGTGCTAATACATATAAGTAATTTTAAACTTCAGTTTATCTATAGGAAACAATTCAGGCTTTGATGAGGTGCCTAAAGCGGTATTTAGCTTTGACTGTATGAAAACATTCAGATGTTTGGATTTACACAGCCTGATACTTTTGTGCAGTGTGCCAACAAGATTTATCTCATTAGTTGTCTTATGCAACTGCAGGTGATCAGACTGTGAGGAAAGCAGTCAGCTTATTCAGATGCCATAATATAGGTACAATACTGGGAAGATTTAATATTGATGACTACTTTTGACAACCTGAGTTTGAAGATTTGGCCACAGCAAATCTGTAGGATAGAGTTGTGTTGCATTGATTTCAGTTACTCTTTCTGCAGTTTAGTGCACATCTGGGCCAACTGTGAAGTAGTAATTTTAGTCCGATTCTTCAAAAGCTTGCAGTATTTGAATATTTTTATTTAAATCATCCATTCAAACATTTATCAGTACAAACTGCTGTGTGTTCTAAGATCATACTGTATTGCTTTTGTCCCGTACTGTGGGTTTTCTTGGTTAGCAAAACTGAGTGAGTTCAACCATAAATAGTCCAATCTGTACAAAAATGTGGTAACATGAAACTAGTTAAAATGTAGAGTATTTAATATCCAGTAACATAAAGTATTTGTTTAATTCCAGAACATCCACAGAGTGTAATGTACATACGTGGTTATGAAGGACTGTGAACTTTATTTACATTATTTTTATTCATTTGGCATAGATGAAAGTATTTAATAAACACAGTTACAAAGCTTTTAGAAGATTTGAATATGTACCTGTTGAGAAAACAAAGAGATTGTATCTCATCTCTTAACGTACAGAAGCAAATCTGTATTGGATGTGTGTGACACTGTATTAGGGTATTGGCAGTTGTGCTTAGGCAAACTTCTTGTAGGTTCAGACTAGACAGTTACCTGAGTTGAAATTCATTGTAGTCAATGGAAGGCCAGAAGAAGCAGGATCACACTCATCCCTAAAGTGATTCTCAAACTGATAACTAAATATTGAATTAAATTTTAGAAGAAAAGCAAAGTTGTTGGGCTTTACTTTGATAGCAATTATTCTTTTTCTCTGTCTTTAACATGGTAGAGGCTTGAAAGGTGGCCTGAACTTCAAAGTTCTACTCCACTGTTTTTACAGGAAGTTACTATGTCAACACTTACGATGTAAGAAGTGTACTTATTTGGAGAGTGTTTGATTGTGACCATTCTGCAGCTGCTACAGCACGCATTGCACAGTTAAGCCACAACTGAGCAGTGCTATGATGTTGATTACAGCTTGTCAAGCATTTCTGGCTGCTCCCCTATACTTAACTGAAATAGATACTTTCTAAAAGTATGGGTTTTCAGCTACATCACTAAATTTCAGAAGTTTCTATTAAATATAATTTTAAATTGAAGTGTTATACAGGAAAAGATTTTCTTTAAATTGAATTTTGTTTTCTTGAATGGAGAAATGAAATAATTTTGGATCTTTTTCAGTTTCATTTCTGAAAGTCTTCATTTTTAGTGCACAACTTTACAGGCAGTTGAACAATAATGTAGAGTAGACTGCTTTTTATTTCTGATACTATATTTTGTTAGACTTGTGTTATAAAACTAGTTAGTGTTGAAATAGGCAGCTATTTTTGTCCTGATGTGCAACTACTGCATCTTATATGTAGCTTTTGGTTTGATTATAAATTCTGCATGACAGGGACTTCTAGGTATAAAGAAGCTTGTAAAAACTAGCACAATTTTGCATCAGTTTTATTCTGTGGTAGGACTGAAAATAAAATTACCTCCTCCTTAAAGTCATTCCATTTTTCTCTGTTGATAACTATTTACAACAAAATTGTGCTGAAGTCAAGTGAGATTCTTGTTCACCTGAAGGCATGAGAAATTTTCTGGAAGGAAATAGAGCGGTATGAAATAAATTTGATAGTATTTTTAGTTGGCATTTAGCACAATGAACTCCTTCCACAGATATATTATGGATGTCCAAATATTTACCATCACAGTATCTTACCTTCTTCCCTTCATTATCACTTTGGTATTTTCTTTCCTTGAGAATCATTACTTTTTCTTTTGTTTCACCTCTTTCCATCTCCATTTCCTTTAATGTAGCTAATTCAGGGCTTCCAGATGAGCATTAGCATGGCAACAACCAGAATCAGTTGATGCACTGTTTTCAGCTGCTCATCCTGATGCAGCTTTGTAACTGTTTGACAGTCAGGACATTGGATTGAAAGTGATGAGACTGCCAGTAATAAAAATGGTGTCTGTTGGGATCAAAAAGTGACCTGTATTCTCTCAGGAAGCCATTTAAACTGCAATAAGACTACATGTTCCAGTGTTCTTGATGGGCTACCCCTGGGTGCACTGTCTTGAGTCATAGAATGTTTGGGTTGGAAGGGACCTTGTTCCAATCCTCCTGCCATAAGCAGTGATACCTTTCACTAGATCAGGTTGCTCAAAGCCCCATCCAATCTGGCCTTGAACACTTCCAGGGATGGGGCACCCCCAACTTCCCTGGGTAACCTGTTCCAGCGCCTCACCACCTTCACAGTAAAGACTTCTCTAAGATCTAATCTAAACCCACCCTCGTTCAGTTTAAAGTCATTTCACTTTTTTCTGTCACTCCATGCCCTTGAAAATCAAGTCCCTCTCCAGCTTTCCCGTAAGCCCCCTTTAGATAATGGAAGGTGCTAGAAGGTCCC
This sequence comes from Myiotriccus ornatus, assembly GCA_036023395.1. Lineage (NCBI taxonomy): Eukaryota > Metazoa > Chordata > Aves > Passeriformes > Tyrannidae > Myiotriccus > Myiotriccus ornatus. The sequence goes on along the minus strand of JAYRBT010000001.1, from coordinate 36,848,363 downwards.
CTATGAGCCTTCTCTTCTCAGGCTGAACAATCCCAACTCTTCTCACCACTGTCTCAGTCTTTCCTCATGGGAGAGCTGTTCCATCTCTCTAATCATCATCAGGGCTGCTCTCATTCCCTTCATCCCCCAGCCTGTATGATACCGGGGTTTGCCTTAACACAGGTACAGCACCTTGCACCTGATCTTGTTAAAACTCATGAGGTTCCCATGGACCCGCTTGTCTAGCTTGTCCAGGTCCCTCTGGATGGCATCCTGTCCTTCAGGTGTGTCAACCACAACACTCAGCTTGGTGTCATGTGCAGACTTCCTGAGGGTGCACTTGATCCCTTTGTCAATGGCATCATTAATTAGAGAAACATCTTAAACATTGCAGCAAAGGTTAAAGCCATTCTGGGGCAAAACTTTTTTTGGTGGTGTTTAGCAGAGCTAAAACACATTGCTCAGGAAGAAGTTGTGCTGAACTGATTTGATATGGAAGTTAAAGATGAAAACAAAAAACTTCAGTTTTCTGATGGAGACGTTTTGAAGAAAATTAAGCTAACATAAGTAAGGATAAAATGACTATAATAACAAAGGTAAAATCAATAAAATAATAAAAGAACTGTTTTCTACAGAGAAAGATATCATAGTTTTAATGTAAATTACATAGTGATCTTTTAGTAATCTCTTGGTGTTGGAGCAGCCAGCTGAAGTGATCACTTTTATCATGGCTGAATCTCTCCTTTAGGTGTAGTTTGGTTTTGCATTGTTACTAATTTTCAGTGTATTGCTATTCCATCGTCCTTTCAGTGGTAGGTTACAGTTTACATTTTAGAAATTCCTTAAAAATCATTTACGCTTCCTGATCTCTTGCTTTTCTGGCTTAATCCTAGCCTTCACAGCCCACAGTAATCTGTAAGCAACAGTGAATTACTAAAAGAAAATTTAAACTGAACTAGTTTCAGGGCAGGGGTGAAACACGAAACAAATTTCTCCTAAGTGTTGTGCAAACAGTGTCTCATGGCCTAGGGAAATAAAGACTTTTTGTCCCTGATGTCTGAAAACCAGATTATCTCCTGTGAGGATCAGGGCGTTGGGACTTGATGATCCTTATGGATCTTTTCCAACTTGACATATTCTGTGATTCTGTAACTCAAAAAAGATTCTCCCAGAATGTGCCTATCTCTCTGTGGAAGCCTCCTCGCAGCGAAAGAACAAATGAGTCCATTACCCAGGGGATGACTTCTCTGGTTTAGAGCACTAAATAAATAAGCCTACTTCTGTGAGCCATCTCATTAAAGAAAACCTAAATTTCTGATGTTTGTACCTATTTCTTTATATTTCTCTGAATAGCAGAAAATTAAGTCTGAAGAATTTACTCAGTAAAGTCCTTGGAATTTCAGGCATAAGAACTCTGCCTCGGGCTGTTGTATCTTGTAATCTTTACCCTATCCCATGGTTGTGTTGCTGAATTGATCTTTATTTCTTAGAGCATGGGTAAGGAAAGGCAAGCCCAATTTTTAATCTTCTCCTTCATTTCATTGGTATTTACCACAAATTGTTTTCCCTTTCTTACGAAGTTGTATCTGTATCTTCAGTGGCATCCACGGAAGCCTGGAGTGACCTGGGTGTTTGTTCAAGTGGCTGTGGCTTAAACAAAGGGTGAGACAGTCAGTGAATCCCTTGATTAATTTTTTGCAGACAGGACATTACATTGCCAGTAGAGGTATGCTGGCTAATTAGTTGGAAGTTGCCAAACACTGTCCTCTTCTGAGGAGCTAGCTCAGTAAAGGAGAGGTGTTTATCTTCGGAGAAAAATAGGTACAATAACATTGAGCAAAACCAGCTAAGCAATATTTGTTCAGTGAAATTCCTGTGACTAATTGACAGTGAAGTCTGTCTAATGGGGAGACTTATGATCTTAAAATACTTTTGAAAGTCATTTAGATACAATTCCAAGTTGTGTTCAGATGCATGCTATAAGAAAAAAGCTATTAATCATGCTCCTGAGCAAGGGAATGAATATGACTGGGTAGCAGAATAATTCTGTGAAGAAACGAAACTGAAAATTATCAAATACATTAAAAGTGTTTCTTTCCCTTCAGGGTTGTATGTAAAATGTTGTTACCAGTCAAATTTTTACCAATCTTTGCAATTTACATACAGAAACCATTTCTCCTTTGAAGTATTGCTTTCTAACTCAAACAAGGAAACAAGATTGAAAGAGTATCATATCTCAGCTATGATCTATGGTATTTAATTTCTCTTTGGATATGCTGTCCTCATAATAAGCTGGTAGAAGAAAATGGCCTAACTAGTACAGCTAACTGATTAGGAAAGTGTTTCAAGCAATGATGTGCACATGCTTTAATGTCTTAGCCACAAAAGCAGCACATGGAAAGACTTGACTACTGAGTGAGAAGGAAAAAAATTAAGCTAAACATCACTGGGTTCACTTTATGTTTACAACTTGGTGGCATTTTGGTTTCACTTTCTAGTGGTAATTATTTTTTCCACCTATAAGTAGACCAGCAAAATAGTGCACTGAAGTTGGGTTGCAACTTATTTTCAAAATAATTTCCTAATTTATTGATGAGGAAATATATTTTTCCTCAAGCATAGATAGATTGCTGTGCAGAGAGCAAAATGTACAGAGTTCTTCTTTCAAGATGCTAGACATGATAGTTGCAAGTAGGCCTTTTGAAAACTGCAAGATAGTGAAAGCATTCCTTGAAAATACTTGAGAGCTTTTTCACTGTATAATGAAAGCAGTTAGCAATAAAGAAAGTACTCAGGGCCATGAAAGTATAATTTTTCTTCTGGTTTGTATACCAGCACCCTAGTGTTTTTTTATCTTTTTGATAAGGGTGAAACATTGCTTTTCTTTCAGTTGTCTCTTAAAACATTACTTCATAGCTGGAATTAGTCACTCCAGGCATTTTCTTTGCTGGTGCTTCAAATAAGCTTAAAAGCTAAAATATTAATGATGCCTGAGCATTATTCATGATTTGTGGCTCAATAAGCTGATCCTCACAAAGGCTCTCAAATCCCTGCCTTGTTTTTAAAGGATTGGAGAGCAATTTCTGGGTGGTAGTAGCTTGGTGTGCCTTCTGAACTGCCATTGGTCAAAATTAGGAATTCTTTAATCTTTATTTTATTTTGTTTCCTCCACCCTTCTGTGTGTAATGGGCAGCAAAGTTAACTCTAAGTGTTGAGGTACAGATGGAGCTGTATGAGAATTAAGTCCTCTGTGACTTGTTTATAATGACTTCACCAGCCTGTTGCAAGAACACTTGTCATAATAAAGGTATACAGCTTTAAAATGTTAGAGTAAAATCAAGAAAAAACCCATATAGCATATTTAAATGAATTCAATCCTCGTGGTGTTACAATTTTGCATTTCTGCTTTATTTTCTTTTTGTGTGATATTCCTTTCCCTGCCCTATTGAGACACTGCAACTCACTCTGAAGAGATAGATGCTTATGAATGGTGGTATAATCTGCTTGTGTGGATATATTTGCTAAATTTGTGCTGTAAGAGGAAGGGACAAATAAGAACTTGTCCTCTACTCTTTCTCCTCATTGAAGGACTTCTTTTCTGCACTGTATTCTTGATTGATTTCTCTCATCCAAAAAAGAATCACTTATCTTGAGAGTGTATGAGATACCTTTTGATAACAAAAGAGAAGGATAAAATCTGAACGTTCCTTAGTACAAAAACTGTTCTTCATTTCATTTGTAATAGATCCTTCAAGGTCTTTGGGCACTGATCTCATAGACCTGTACCTAGTCTGTCCACATCTTGTGCTATTTAGTACAGATTTTTTACCTGTACCTTTTTGTTTTTCATTATCTGAAGTTAATTATTATTTTTATAATGAACTATGATCAATATTATATAATGTATGAAAATTACATAAACCACATTCTATAAAGAAGCAAAATATTATTTTGCTAATTAAATACAATTACCCAGTAAACACATGGAATAATTCTGTCCATGGGGTAAACACTAAACTTTCATTTAAACAAATACAGAGCAATACCACTGAGGTATGGATATTTGCTTGTGGCTCTGCGAGAAAAATTTTGACCTGCTGTGTTTTCTGACCATGTTCACAGTCCTCCACAGTCCTCTGTGGTGTTCAGCCATGCCTAACCTATAAAATATGGTTTTCTCTGGCATGATGTTTACATTCAAGATTGATTCAAGCATCAGTTTTTGTTTATCCCAAAAATCAGTCAAAACTGATCTACCTTACTATAAGCCCCTTTTACTTAAATCCACACCTACTATAATTTCTTGTCCTTTTAGTTTTGTGGAAATCCTCTCAGTCCACTCTGATACAGTTTGATGATAACATTTTCCTGTGAGTATTTTCATTGTTCCTTTTTCTTGTTTCTTTCATGACTTTTTCTCCAGAGGGAAACTAGTGAAATTCTTGCTCATCTGATTTATAAGCAGTATTATCTCTTCTAATTGAAAAACTTGTGGCAATTTTGTGTTTCACTTGTTTTCTAAATTGATTCTTATACTGACAATGGGTAGATCAATAGTCTAACTCCATGGTTATAATCACATCCTTAAATCAATATTTACAAAGCTCTTGGCAAGGAATAAACTGCTCCCTCAGTTTAGGTTGAGGGTAAAGCAATTCTCCAACATCCAGATCAATATTTTGGGAACAAAAACCAGCATAAGATCTTTCCCATACTTACCCCTCAAGGTTAATTTGATTTAACAAAAGTACTCTAGATTTTAATATTACGTTATAAATAACAGTGGAATCCAGAGCTAATGATCAAGTCATTGCAGCAATTTTCTGGACAGTAAAAAGTTAGAGGTTTGATGAATTTCAAACATGCTGGAATTCACTCTTTTTCTCTGCTAGTTTACAAGTAATTATTTTTATTTTTTAGTTAGTTTACAACTAGTTCCAACTTATTTTTTTTAGTAATACAAAGATCATAGACAGCAAATATACATCATGATTTCCACAAGAATATTACAGTTAACTTTAATTAAACGAGTATTTTTATCGAAGTATGGAGGTAGTATTACATACTCTGAAAATTTTTTATTTGGCTTTATTAGTTGATGTTGTAATGCCTGCTAGTTAAAAAATGACATTGTAATACAGTAAAATCTTGATATTTAGTATTGCCTTTCATCCTGCTTTATAAAGTATATTTACACATAATCATTTCACTGTCCACTTAACAGCATTACCAAAAGGTAGAGTTTAGTATGGGAAGAAAACCATCCCTAAAACAGAATGCAAAGGATTTGAGGATAGCCAGAAAAAGGCTTCTGATCAACACAACACAAGCTCAATTCTTCTTTAAAAAAAATAATTGAAAGGTAATTTTGTAGGTGGAAACCCGGTGTTTGGGACACTTGAAGTGGGATTTAGACCTCAGTCCCTGGAGGAGTGCATCCAACCTGAGTTCCCCCATTCCCGTGAAACTGCTGTGAGCACCAGGTCATTATTTCCCCTCTCCCATCAAGTTGAAAAGATGGTGGTGAGCCCTTATTTAATTACAGGTGAAGGATAGTACAGGCTTCTGATATGCAATCACCTGTTTGTTTTGGGTATTGATTTACTTGGGTGATAAAACGCTAAGAAAGAATGCCAAGGAGGGTGACCCGTTCCCTTGGGCATGCATGGTGTGCAGTGCGTGTTCCCAGACAACTGGCACTGTGACCTGTGCAGTGAGCACAGCTGACTGGATGCAGGGAGAGGACACACTCTGTGCCTGAATTCTGCTGTGCTGAGCTGTAGGCGAGTTTGCCAGTGCGATGAAGCAAGCTGCTCTCTTTGAACTTCATTTTGTGAGGTGAAATACCAACAAATTAAGACTAAAAACATCTGCAGATGACTGCATTTTTTGATGGATTTGGACTGCAGGCCATAATTCAGTAGCTAATCTGCCTAAGCCTGCCAACGCAGGGAGCAGAACCTCAACTAGCTACTGCACATGATTCTCTCCAGGAAGCCAAGGCACTTGGCAGCTTGTTTCTGTATCATCAATCAACTCAGCAGGCTTTAACTAACCCGTGCCTGTGACACCAGCTGTTGCAAAGTACTATTTTGAAAATGCATTGGTCATCCCACTGCAGCATGATTGTTAGTGATTGTTATCTTTTTAAGGGCATTATTTTTTAATTAACTTTTGATATGTTGCAGCAAATTCACAAGGTATTTATTACTATGTCAGTAATAATATAGTATGTGCCATTTGCAATAGCTACTGATTGTACCCAAAACCTGTGCATTTTCACACTGCAAAAGGAGCAGGCCAATTCAGATACTTAAAACCAACTTGAGAATCCAAGCATTTGCTTTTTGTGAAAAACTTCTAGCATCATGTGAAATGAGAGTGTGGCTTCCCATTTGAAAATGTCTAAAATTTCTCAGGGGACTAAAGTATTTGGTTTGTAAGATACTTAGCACTGCTGTTATTTAAATAATATGATTTGTCTCTGAAGTTATCAATAAAAATTTTTAAGCCATTTTACATAGGAAATCAAAATACAGTGAAGTATCACTGTTAAAATATCAAATATAATCCACCTTTGAATCAGGATTAAAAATTAATGATTTAAATTAATGTTTACTTTAATGTGATGTCAGCCCACTTTCAGCACTGGTACTTTGTGCTACAGGGACATTTTTGTGAGACATTAGTATTGTAGTGAGTGCATTATCATTTTCTAGGCTTAAAAAACATAATTCATGTGATTTTTTCATTTTTTTTTATCAGTTACATGAAGCTTTTACTTTCCCTGCTAGCTGTAGGATTTTTACTAGCCTCTAGGTAGAGCATGACCTATTAACCACCATTCTTTTGTCCAGTGAGGTTTTTTGTCCACCTGTTTTCCCTCTATCCAGATACAAGAGTATTATGGCAGTCAATGTCAAAGACCTTTCTAAAGTTGAGGTAATGACATCTACTGCTCTCCCCTCATCCTTAAATCCAGACATTGTATCACAGAAGGCTATCAGGAGGGTCAGACATGATTTATCCTAAATAAATCCATTACTTTTCTCTTCCCAGACACCCTTTTCTTCTTCATGTGACCAGAAAGGTGTTCCAAGATGACTTGCTCCATGATTTTTCCAGGGACCAAAGTAAATCTGACTTGCTTTTATTTCCCTGTAATAATGTTTTGGCTTGATGGCATTTAATTTCCCTGGTTTCTAGGGATCTCCCTTGAATTCCGTGACTTTTCAAAGACAGTATCGAGTGGTGTTAGGACATTGGCCAGTTCTCTTCAACACTTTTGAATGCAACCCTTCATGACCTGTATACCTTTGTGGTTTGAGTTCTCTCAAATACACCCTGATGCAATCTTCATCCCCTGATGGTAATTCTTGTTGAGCTCTTTCACTGATACTGGGGCCAGGAGACTGCCTGAAGCAAAGGCGGCACTGAATACCTCAGCCTTTCCTGTGTGTGCTGTCACTAAATCCCACACCCCATTCAGCAGCAGGCTCACACTTCCCATCTTCAGTCTTTTGTTACCAAAGTGTTTGTAAAAGTTTTGCTTATTGCCTTGGCATCTCTTGAATGTCTCTGTTTAGTAGAATTTTGCCTTTCCTGAGACCATCCAGACATGTCCATGTGATGTTTCTAAGTTTCTCTTCCATAGCATGTCCTTGCTTCACCACCTCTGTGCTGTTTTTTTTAGGACAGAACTCTGTCATGAATTCCCTCCTTAGTCAGGCTGGTCTGATAGATCTTCTACTGTGCAAATTCCATTTGCAAAGTAATGTGTTCCTGCTGATGGAAGCTGTAGCACATATAACCTCCTCCCAAAAACACAGATTAGAGACTGAGAAGTTGTATTAAGGTTATTCAGAACAGAATCTTCTTGTTCTGTAGGTTTTTTTAATACTTGGGTAGAGGAGGGAGAGCTAACTGCTATTTAAGAAATAGAATTCCACAATAACATAGATATTTTTGTCATCTTAATCAGCTGTTTCTTTAATCATCTTTATTAAAGAAATATAAAATGTTATTATGAAATAGGAAAAGAAGCCCGAAGAATAAAGAGAAGTAATTTTTACTATTCCTAAAGGTGTCTTCGGCAATTTTTCTCCTTCATGTATATGTATTTATGGAGCAAAGCATATTAGCTTAAGATTAAAGCTACATACGTTCAGTTTCATCTTCATGACATTATTTCTTGCTCACTTTATGTAGTAATCAAAAGGTATATAATGAAAATTTTATTTTCAAGGGTAATGGCAAGACAAACTTTTTTAGTATAAAGTTATTTTAACTTATTATTGCTTTTGTTATGAGACAAAAAAGTAGCAGCCATGGATCCCTGCCTACTTTCCTGTGGTATATCTTGATATACACAGTGCATCCAAGAGAAAGATTGGAGAGTATGGAGTGCTGACAGTGAGTAGAGGAAAATACAACTTTTCAGTATCATTGGAAGCGGCATGGCTGGCCCTTCAAGGCTTAACCACTCCTCTTAACTCTTTTCTTCACCTCTGCTCCCTGTAGCAAAACCAGTCTTGTCATTGGATGAGCAAAGATTAATTTTTTTCTTGCACTGTTGGAAACCTTTCAGCTGTCTCAGAGTCACAGATTATTTTGAGAGACTGAGCCAAAGAGGAAAAAAGTTCGACTGAGGACTCATTTCTGGTTGGTCCTTAGAGTTAGAAGGGGAGTGACTGACAGTGGTAAGTGTCAGTACTCTAGTGGTCTAGGATCATCCATTTAGAGCACTGTATTAATGAATTTTGCTGCATGCTTTACATTCATTTGTAGAATCTAGCTGCATGTAATAGCTGTGTGCATTATTTTACTGAAGTACTTATATGATAAACTAAAAAGATTTGTATGATAAACTACCAGTAGCAAAGCTCAAATAAATTTACAGCAGAGAAAAATGAATAAATAAAATGCTTCGGATCTAACAGTCTAACCAGATGCCACTTGTGTCCCTATGAACTGTAGTTAATTAAATGGTCAAATACATTTTCACCTAATCCAGCGTGTGCTGTGCCAGGCACCTCTGCTTGCTGGTTTTATGAAGATCACTTGGTGTTGCAGCTCTGGACAAAGTGCAGCATGAGGAGTTTCCTTAGCCTCTCACTGCCTGGTTTGCTTAGTAAAAGTACACTAATTCTGGAGATCAGATGGGGGCAGACAGAGCAGGAGGAGGAGGCCAAGCAGTTTATTAACTACCACTTGGACATTTGGCTAGGAGGAAGAAGTCACTCTGAGTGGTCCTGAGGAGGTGAGTAGGGGAAGAATTGCCTCATAACTGTCAGTGCTATTCCATCCCTGTCCCTGTAAAGCTGTGCCTGCTCACGCAGCCTTCTGCTGCATAGGATTGTTGTGACACTGGGTTCTGCTTAAAATGCGTGCAGGTCCTGCAAGCTGAAATCTGAACGAATTACACTGCCTAAATTTTGGGGTTGTGTAAAGCACAGACAGCTAGAGGGAAGTGGTTTTATTAGTAGAGCATGGGGGGAATGCTGTCCTGTAATGGGTGTCTTGTACCAGTCATACGTGCCAGTCCTTCACCCTGGCTTATAGGTATTTTAGGTAACCTGGTAAGCAGGCTGGACTTAATGCTGCTGTTAAATCACTCTGTGGTCTGATGTAATTCTTTATGTGTTTTTCTGCATAAGGAATAAAAATAATATAAACCATTTTGTAAACAGCTTTGAAATCTCTGCAAAGTTCTGTAAAAACTGAATTTATTTACATGTCTGAGAAAGTGATGTGGAGGGGGGAAGGGATGGATCTGCCCATTCCCTGAACAGGACTCTGCTGTGTATCGAGGCAGTGTCCTGGGTCATCTCTCTTTGTGAAGGGTAAGGATATTGAAACCATCTTCTCCTGTATGAGTCTGGTCTTTCCTACTAACACAGGACAAAGCAATCATGAACAAAGTTGTAATCCGAGGGCAGGTGATGTGAAGTACTTTCTGTCTCTGTCTCTCTGTGTTGCAGGAAGATAGTGATGAAAGAGTTTTTCATTCCAAAGGCCAAGCCAAACTATATGATGTGTGTGGTTATCATGTGTGCAAGCTGTATCTTTTTATCTTGCCAATGTGCAAGTAGAATTTGTCACCTCATAGTATAACTGCAGTCTATCTGCTGCTTTGTTCCTTTTTCTGTTTAATTTGGTTTTGAGACTGACCTGGTATTTAAAATCATGCTTTTTAGGAAATTGGGTTAGGAAAATTACTTCTGCTGAAGACGTTTTTAAAGAAATTATCTTTTGTATGCATCTTACAGTATTCTGATGTCTCAAAGAACAGCTGGAACAAACACCACCTCAAACCCTATATTAAGTAGCATTTCAAGCCAGAAAAAAATAATTTTCTAATTCATAATTATATAATACCAGGATCTTTATCCAAAATCCTTTTTTTAAACTGGGTCTTTCAATATGTAAATTATTTACAAATACTCTTAAGTTATTTTTTGCATTAGTTTATCTGCAGATTAGTAACAGTTTCTACTTGGTTTCATATTCCTTTGTACATATGTATCAAAACACAGTTTGGTTTCCACTGTGGAACTCTCAGGGAAGGCACTTTTTTTTGTTAGTAATTTAAATACATATTTTATTGAAATACTAAATTTTGTTAGATTTTGTTATTTTTAAAATGTGAATAGTTTTAACTGCAATGTAGTAGGTTACTGTTTTATAAAGGAGAGATAAATGATTTATTGTGGTTCTCTAAATAAGTCTGCAATGTCCAACGGATGCTTGAGAGGCAGCACCCATTGCTTTTCCTTCCTACAAGCAAAGGTGGAAGTTACAACTCATACACAGAGCATGGAAATGCACATGCAGAGAAAAGACAACATGGATTCCCTGGTCAAACAACTACTTGAGAAGATGTAGATATCTTGACCTTCTTAGTTGTCAAGCCTGCACATGTAAACTCCTTGCTGTCAAACTGGCTAAGCCTTCTGGGGTATTCTGTAGCAGAGCAATGTCTTTCTATTCTCTTAGAAGGTAAAGGAAAAACACTTGGGCAGTGTGGAGCAGAGTGTTGCAGCAAAGGAGGAGGGAGTTGGATCCAGGAAACACTGCAGTACGGGGAAGGGAAGAAGAGGATGCCGGGTTGACTGGCTGAGCACTGCTGCCATAAAGAAAGATGGACACAGAGCACAGCCTGGGATGTTCGATTAGGAAGGGGGGTTCAGGCTGATGTTTTGACTTGCCATTTTACCTCCAGGCAAAATTCTTTGTCAAATGTTTAATTTACCCATTTTTAACTCCTGAAAGGGACCCTTTCTTTGTCATACTATAGGCATCTGTCAGTTAAAAATACAATTTTGTTTTGTGTTTTTGGAAAGTTGTATGTATGTCAGACATCCATCTTTAATACATCAATGCTGTAGTCCTCTGATTTGGTCCTGGAAAAGTGGTACAAATGGAGAGTAAGTTTGGGGTGTGCTGTCTTCCTGCAGAACAGGGACTCTTCAGCACTGTCACTGCCTTTCAAGAGGGCTAACTGGTTGTATGTCACTTGAGACAATTATTTTGCTTTTCTTCTGTGTGAAGTTACCACTCCCTAGTAATATCCAACATTTTTGGTGCTTAAGAAGCCCTCAGTCTTTTTGACTTTGCCTATTTATGAAATCTGCTGTTAGGATAATTTGCTTGGCCATACTACTGATCTGGTAACACACTTCTTTTCTTTAGGTGCAATATTTAAATACCACTGCCCTGTTTTTGGTCAGAATTATGTTTGAATACTAGATAAAATCTAAAATCTGGTACTATCTGAGAAGTAATTTCTTTTAACGATTTTAGTAGAGAGATATTAAACAGCTTTATTACTGACCAAAAGGAAAAAATATTGTGGAAATTTATAGTGAATATGATATTCAGTCTTTACTTAGATCCACAGATCCTAATTACAGCTGTACCAATCTTGCTCAAGGATTTAGTATGGCATATGCATTACTTTCTGATAGAAATAAAGTAGCTCAATATTTGATTACTGGAGGAAGTATTGGAATATGGTAATCACATATTTGACATCATCTGCAGCTATAATGCACTAAGGTTGGGTGGAGATGGCAAAACTTTTTCACCCCAGAAATCTCATTGGAATTATCTCCCAGCAAGCAGTAGTGCGCTGACTCTGTAAAGGGGAGAAAAAGTTGTAAAAGAAGCAGCACTACAAAATAAACATAGTAAAATTAAGAGCCTCTTTCCACAGGGGTGTTATGTCCCTTCAGAAAATAAAATAATTCTACTATAGTATTCCTCCCACCAAAAACCCTCAACTGACACAAATAAGTGACTACATAGCTGAGAGAGGCTGGAGAATCCATTAGTAGTAGTTTTTGAGATTAGACTGCAGAGTTTAAGGTAGAAGCCATAGGATGCTATTATCTCTCGTTATTTCTGCTGGTTGCTTTGTTCATGTGGCCCTCACTCTTTTATTCAAGCCTAAGAACAATTTAAATGTTGATCAAAAAAAAAGGTGTCCTATTAATTTATCATTTGCCAACAGTCCTGGCTCACTGGGGAGGTTCCAGATGATTGGAAATTGGTAAATGTCACACTGATCCACAAAAAGGGCTGCAAGGAGGACCCAGGAAACTACAGGCCTGTCAGCCTGACCTCAGTGCCTGGCAAGGTTAT
>JAYRBT010000001.1:36746380-36764916 GCA_036023395.1 Myiotriccus ornatus | reverse complement strand
TATCTGCCCTGTTTCTAGGCAACTAATAGTTCAGCCCTGGCTACATCTTTTGTCCCACTAAGTATCTTTGATGGCTCGGGGGGAAGGGAGAAAATTCTGTTGCTCTCTAGCTAAAACCACGACAACAGGGAACCCTGTATGCCAAGACCCTCTTTTTGCTGTGTCTTTTTATTACAGCACCTCACTCTCTGGATTTGACCAGACCCCTTGAGCATCTTGACAACTGAAGAACAAAACCTGGCAAAGGGTAAGCAGTCACAAAAATAAGACAAGTTTCAAAGCTTGTCAGGATGATACCAACAGAAAGATGTAAATGGTGGGCCAAAAATATAATTTAGTTTTGTGCTTTGTTTTGATGTAATGACTCACAGCCACTTATCACCTCTGTGTCAGAACAGGAAATGGAGAAGAGCCATCATTATTCCTGACAGGGCTGCATCTTCTCTGCTGTTCCTGTTTAGCAAGAGTATCCAGCTCAGGTGTGACACCCTTGAGAGGCTTTGCAACCTGGTGTCTCAGCTGGAGCTGACCTTTAGATCAAGTATATATTTACTCTTAGAAGCTGTTTCAAGACCTGAGCTTTGTCTTTAGCTTGGTGCCAAAGAGGCAAACTGTCACTTGGCCTGTGGAATTACCCTTTCCTTTCCAAATCTCCACAAACCACTACAATACAGCAGTGTCAGTTTATGATGTCACTCTTTGGTGTCAGGTTTTCATTACTGATGTTGCAAAGATGAATTAATATTGCTAATTAATGAAAGTCAGTCTTTAATTATTAACCTTGTGAAGCTTTAAAATACTAAGTATTTCCATTGATTTTTGTGTATCAACGGTCTACCTGATTTAGCTTGATTCTTTGCTAGATTCCCCACGGAAAATCCTCCTCGTTCTGGGGGTGAGCAGCCTCTGAGTCAGCCAGGGAGAGGCAACAGGAAGAGCTACCCACATATCTGCACTCAGTATGATTCACATCTGTGTGGGGGTGTCTCTAATGCTGTGTGAAAGGCTCTTGCCTCCATCATGAGGACATAATACAGGGCTTTAACTTACCAACCATGGATAAGCCATGTTTGTTTCCAAACGAATAGTGAACAGACTGCAGATACTGTAAATATTCAGTGTAGTTACTTAATTAACCCAAATGGCTGTAAATAGAGAGGACTTTTCTGAATTAGGGGGTAAATAGTAATTGCTCAAAGCCGTTTTGCCCCAGCAGACTGCGGGGTGAGCTGAACTGGTATACAGGTGCCTTTGGGGAATAAGACTTAGACACACAGATTGCATGCAGACATCTGCATAAAACCCCCTGAACTAAGATGGCTTAAAACTGACAGTGAGGCACTGGAAGAGGCTTCCAGAGAAGTTGTGGAGGCCCCATCCCTGGAAGTGTTCAAGGCCAGGTTGGATGGGGCCCTTGAGCAACCTGAGCATGCCTACCTGTAGCAGGGGTGTTGGAACTGCAGTGAGATAATCTTAAAGGTGCCTTCCGACACACAACATACTACGAAATACCCTGACTTTAAGATTCAAGATGAATATATGTGTCCGTGGGTTCATGACTAGCTTGGAAGCAGGAAAGGGACAAAACCAGGCTCGCCAGAGATGAGATGGTGTGCCAAAACTTGAAGAAAGGAGCACTGATGGGATCCCTCAATCTGCTTCACTGGCTATTGGCTACAGTGTACCACACCTGAAATACTTCTACTCTAATGCACGTGTGCTTGCTGGCTGATGTCGTCTCAAAACTACTCTCAATTATTTTTGAGCAGTCTTGGGAATCCGGAGAGGTCCCAGCTGACTGAAAGCTGGCAAATGTCCTGATTTTCAAGAAGGGCATGTAGGACGACCCCATAAACTACAGGCCTGTCAGTCTCACTGCAGTGCCTGGTAAAGTTATGGAGAAGATTATTCTGGGAGGTATTGAAAAACACTTGAAAGACAATATGGTCACTGGCCACAGCCAGCAGGGCTTCATGAGAGGAAACTTCTGCTTATCAAACCTGGTTTTCTTTTATGACAAAGTAACCCACCTAGCTGACCAAGGGAAGACAGTTGATGTAATCTTTTTGGATTTCAGTTAAGCTTTTGATACTATGTTTCATGGGATCCTCCTGGACAAAATGTCCAGCACACAGCGGGATAAACACATCATGTGGTGGGTGAGCATTTGGCTCACAGGTCGAGCACAGAGGGTGATAGTGAATGGGGTGACATCAGACTGGCTACTTAGCACTAGTGGGGTTCTGCAAGTCCTCATCTGAGGCCCTGTGCTCTTCAACATTTTCCCAAATGACTTGGATGCAGGACTGGAAGGATATTGAGCATGTTTGCAGATGACACAAAACTGGGAGGAGCTGTTGACTCCCTCAAAGGCAGGGAGGCCCTGCAGAGACCTCGACAAATTAGAGGACTGGGAAATCACCACCCCTATGAGGTTCAACAAGGGAAAGTGCTGGATTTTGCACCTGAGATGAGGCAACCGTGGATGTACATACAGACTGGGGAATGAGAAGCTAGAAAGCAGTGCCACAGAAAGGGACCTGGGGGTCCTGGTCAATAGCAAGTTGAATACGAGTCAGCAGTGCCGTGGCAGCCACGAAGGCTATCCGTGTCTTGGGGGGCATCAAGCAGAGCATCGCGAGCCGGTCGAGGGAGGGGATTGTCCTGCTCTGCTCTGCACTGGTGTGGCCTCACCTTGAATATTGTGTGCAGTTTTGGGCATCACAATATAGGAAAGATATTAAGCTCTTAGGGTTCAAAGGAGGACAACAAAGATGGTTGAAGGACCTGGAGGGGAAGCCGTATGAGGAGCAGCTGAGATCACTCCATTTGTTCATCCTGGAGGAGACTGAGGAGAGTCCTCATTGCAGTCTACAACTTCCTTGTGAGATGAAGAGGAGGGGCAGACACTGATCTCTTCTCTGTGGTGACCAGGGACAGGACCAGAGGGAATGGCCTGAAGTTGTGTCAGGGGAGGTTTAGGTTGGATATTAGAAACTGGTTCTTCACCCAGAGGGTAGTTGGGCACTGGAACAGGCTCTCCAGGGAAGTGGTCAAAGCACCAAGCCTGTCAGAGTTCAAGAAGCATTTGGATGATATTCTCAGGCACATGGTGTGACTCCTGGTGATAAGTCCTGTGGAGGACTGAGAGTTGGACTTGATGATTCTTGTGGGTCCTTTCCAACTCGGCATATTCTGTGATTGTGTGATTCTGTGATGTCATGGTTCAGGAATGTCCAATTTAGTGCTCCCATTAAAATCACACAGCTGCTTGTTCCCCCCTTGCCCTCCAGTTGGAGTCACAAAAGACAAAAGTCATAGGTTGAGATAAGTACAATTTAATGGAAACAGCAAAGAGATAAGAAAACACAAATTATAGCAACAACACTAGTAACAAAAGATATAAGACAAAGAAGTAATTTCCACAGAAAAGTCCATGACAATAAACAGATACCAATTGGCTCTCCCCACTACATTTTCTCGACCAGAAGGAACCCTTTCTCCCCAGAAGAGAGAGAGTCTCTTTGCCCTACCTCAACAATGACCTGAGGTGGTATAGAATAACCTCTAGGTCCTAGCCATGGCCCCTCCTGGCTACTGCAAAAATTAACCTGGTTCTGGCCAGGATCAGGACAGTTCAAAAACTGAAAATTAAGATGAAAGAAAAGACTAGGTATGATCCCACTACTGTTTGTGTGTTATGGATTTATATGAACATGATACTAGATTTATCTATTTCCCTGGAGTTTTTACTTATCTATGGAGGAAAACTGAACTGATATTCCATATGCAGTACACTGAGAGGCTGTTAAAATGAAGGACCATAGGTCCTTCAAGCTAAAATTAGTGAACCTACTCTGTTCATCTTGAGGACTTGAGTGTAAAAACTCATCATGCAGCTTACAAATGTAGCTCTATAACAACTAAGATGTGCCACCAGGAAATCTGTAGGATCCTGCATTCTCAATTTTGTGTGATTGGTGGCTTAATATGCCTGATGTACAGCTTAAAAGACTAGCAAAAAGATATTGATGTGACAGTCTTATGCATAGGAATCAGGGAAATCTAAACTCACATTGTGCTCTTGGATGTTCCAGAATCAAGATTTTGGATGAAGAACATTTAGTATGTATAACCATGGTGCTCTTGTAGCTGATCCCTGAATATAGGGAGAAATGCAAAGTACAGCTAGATATTCTATACATCTCTTGCTGTTCCTTCCTGCTCCTAGAAAAGAGAGTATAAATGTTGTGGATGCACTATTTGAAGAAAATGGCAGATAATGGACAGAACTGGCAGCTGATAATTTTTTTTATATTTCTTTGATCTCCTGAAGATTTTTGCTTGATTCCACTCTGATGAACAGACTTCCTTCCCATTTTACCATAACATGAAATCCCAGGATGGTTTTATTTGCCTTTTGTTTACTTATAACATAAACTTGTGGCAGAATGAACACCATATAGTGGCCATATATGATTAAAAATAAAATCTGTAGTGTGGAGACTTCCTCCTACACGAAAAGGCAGCATCCCTATTATCGGTGGCAGTTTCAATCTAACTGGGACTGTACATGTATGTCTTACATAAATGCATCAGTTATATAGATAGATTGCTGCTACAGCATGGGATGGGACTTCTGTCTTGTTCTGTAGCTGCATGGGGGATTTCAATGGTCTTTTCCTACTGCCTCTAAATGCTATGCAGCCTGAGAATGACTGACCTCTATTTCAGTGCAGCTAATCAGTTACCAACTCAGGTGTGTTTTCTGCTGCTGAAACCCTTGCCTTGCTCTTTCCTCTCTGTAATTATGGAGACCTCTTTCTGTATAATCTAGAGGAAATGTCATTCCAACATGAAAACCTTCATTGTGGAGTCTGGAAATCATGCAGAAGTTTAGAAGTTTGGAAAATAGCACATTTACATTTAAATGAAGTGTTAAAATAATAGACTGCTGCTGAAGTTCAAAGCTGAGGATGTGAATTTTTTACAAAGGGCACTCTGCATCTTCAAAGAAAGAATCATGGGCTTTTGAAACCCTTAAGTTAAATCTTGCAGCCTGTGCCAATCCAGTAAACATAAATCAAAAGAGCTATGAGTAGAATTACAGGGGCTCCATAACAAGCTATGCAATAATTGTCTGGAATGAGAGCGTCTGGAAAAAAAAGGTCTCTTAGGCTTCATTTACTCATTCTTTCAAAATAAGCTTATTTAACACTTGGTTGACCAGGGAAGCCTCAGTCAAATCTGAGACATTTGTCTCTGAATGGAGAGCCATTATCCTTCCAGCAGCTAATGTCTCTGAAGAACCATAGGAAATGAGTCAGCTGTTATTGCTGTCAGATCTCATATACCAGAAAAAAAAAAAAAAAAGAATGTTACAAACAATATTTTATCATGTTTTCCTAGAGATCACTTAAGTGCCTTCTTCTTCTTTTCCTGGTGCTTCACACCATGTATCAGCATGTCTAAAGGCAAAAGAAACCAGACATTAGGTATGAGGTGATGAAAACCTGCCTGCCAAGTGCTTTCTTTTAAAAGATTCTCAAAAATAAATTTTCTTCATTTTTAAATACTTTGTGTTGCAATTTAGCAGATTAACACTGTGAGGACACTGCTTAAATGCAACAGACGAGTGAGCTGTCAGTCACTTGGAAACTAGGAATGTTTTAACTACTTGTGGCCTAATGAGAGAAGATTATGCTTATTGCTTACCCTCCAAAAGCATACACACCTCTTATAATACAGAAATCTTACAGGAATAATGAATTTCTAAATATAACAAAGCCCTATAAAATTTAAGGGCCATACTGTTAACACATATGCTTTTTTTAAAAATATAAATAGACAGTGGGAACCAGGGAAAGAATAAAATAAACTTCTCTTTTTTATCTTCATGACTCCAAATGTTTTTTGGTGTCTTTGTGCTTCCAGCATGGAAAAGAAGATTCTTTCTATATGCTTTTTATGAGCACATGAGGGAGAGTATATCAGGATGAAAAGGTCATGGAATGAATGCCTTGTTGTAACAAAGCCCCAGCTGTCTCAGGTGATACAGAGGAGGGGGAAGAGAACAAATTCATCAGTAGCACATCATATAGTTTCAAAAAACACCATTTTTCATTCACAGCATTCCGTTTAGTCCCTTCGTTGTTTTTGTACGGGAAAAGTTAAGATGATGGCATAAGTTGTTCAGCAAGCCAGGTGTATATTTGGGAAAAATAGGTGCAGAACAAGGTCGAGCATGAAACTCCAGAATCTGTAAACTTTTTTTCCCAAAGAAATGGTACTTGAGGCCACCTAGTTCCTTGTATGTAATGCATTTGAAAGATGGTTCCTATATACGGGGCATTATCATTTTGGTTTAGGGTTTTTTTCGTGTTTTGTTTCGTTTTGTTTTGTTTTTTTAATTGTTCTCCAGGCAAACTCCTTATGCAGAAGGTGCTTTAATACAGATGACATGAATGCCCTGTCAATTCACGATCTACACCAGAAAGGGCTGTTAGGGCCATTGTGTTCACTTTTTCTCTGTCCAGCGCAAGAGTATCCAGATCAATCACTGCAGGAGCTTTTTGAGAGTTCATATCTGCAAATTGAACAAAATATTCTAAAATACTAAATATCTGCTTGAAATTTAGCAGCAAAACAGGCTTTCATGGTGTTGCAGTGACACTCAGTGTAAGATTAGTGCTACTTTAGGGCAAAGGGAAAAAATCTTTTGATTCACTGTGTTTAATGATATGTTGCTTGAAATTCCCAAGTCCTGCTGTACTATTGTGTAAAATGCTTAGACTAATGCTAATTAACCCTTGCAGGAATCTAGTCCTATGAACACAAAATTTGCATTAATTTCCAGTGACGTAGCAATTGAAGTATAACAAAAAGGCCATAGTTGATTAAAGACTTGGGGCTAAAGAATTAGGGCTTTCTATTTGAAAAGCATTGGGATCGCTAGTTCTTGGCTTTATGGATTATCATTTATAAACTAAGGCATATGGGATTGGTGAATACATTACAATATGGAAAATCTAGCTTATATATTGAAAATTATATATATATTATATATACTTAATATAAATATTTCTCATTCATTGCCTTTTAAACTAAGTGAATTATAAAAAAAATAGAAAATAGGTTTGCAGTAGTTACTCTAAGTGCAGCTTTTGTCAAGGATGCTTTAATGTTAAGCAGCACATAACTGCTTGAATCAGACTGCTGAAGTGGACTTTCAGTGAAGTTCTGCTTGAGACTAGTGAAAAGTGCAGAATATGATAACATTTCCCATGTCAAAAATATCCTTTAGAAGTCCCTAGATTGCTACTGAAATATAAGGACAAAATCCCAAAGCCTGTTCTTTCTTTTTGATGGATTGATTCCTTCACAAAACATTTCCTTCTCAGCTTGCCCTAGGATTTCATCAAAATGTCATTGTCAAGGAATGTTAGATGGCTTGCCAATAAAGTGTCTCTCCCACTGGGATATGCATTTAGTTTAAATCATCAAGGTTAACCTGCACCAGCTAAACTTAAGTCACACAAAATAGCAGCTGCTTCTCCCATCCACAACAGCAGGCAGCTGCAAATGGGATGGAAAGGGAAAGCCTGCTTCAGGTTCTGGAGCACAGAGATGGGAGTTGAATCTGTGCAGTAATCTCTTGGACACTGCACATAAAGTCCTGGAGCAATCAAGGTGAAGACCAGCAAGGATGGTACCTATGAATAGCTTGGTATTAAAGGAAGGGTAAAAACAATGGGTGCCCACTTTTCAGTGCGGCAGGGAACCTAGTGAGAAGCAACAAGGAAAAAACTGAAGCACTCAGTGCATTTTTTGTCTCAGTTTTCACTTGGAAGTCTTGTCTTCAGGGGTCCCTGGTCCCTGAGTCTTCTAGCAGAATCTGTGGGAGCAAACCAGTACCTACAGCAGAGAAAGAAAGGATTAGGGATTGCTTAAGCCTCTTGTGCGTACACGAGTCCATAGGACCAGATGGGATACATCTAAGGGTATTGTGGAAGCTTGATAATGAGATCGTGATGCCACGCTGCATCATTTTAGAAAAGACATGACAACTGGAGAGGCACCTCAAAACTGGAAAAAGGCACACGTCACATCACTTTTAAGAAGGGCAAGAAGAGGGATTCAGGAGACTTCAAGCTGGTCTGCCTCACCTCAGTCTCTAGAAGGGTGATGGGGCAAATGCACTCAGAATTAATTTCTAAACTCACAAATAGACCAGAAGGTGATTAAGAGCAGCCAGCACAGATTTATCACAGATCGTAGAATGGTTTGGTTTGGAAGGGGACCTTGAAGATCATCCAGTTTCAACTCCCCTGCTGTTGGCAGGGACACCTTCAACTAGACCAGGTGGCTCAAAGCCCCATCTAACCTGGCCTTGAACTCTGCCAGAGCTGGAGCATCCACAGCTTCCCTGGGCAACCTGTTCCAGTGTCTCACCACCCCCACAATAAAGAATTTTTTTCCTAATATATAATCTAAACTTACTCTCTTTCAATTTGAACTTATTCACCCTCATCCTATCACTACATGCCCTTGTAAATGCTCTTGACCCATCTTTTCTGTAAGTTCCCTTCAGGTACTAGAAGGCTGCAATTAGGTCACCCCGAAGCCTTCTCTTTTCCCACCTTTACCTCTTTTTCCAGATTTACCAAAGGGAAATTGCACCTGACCTTCCTCCCTGTTTTCTATGATGATGTGATGAGTGCCGTGGCTGAGGGAGAGCAAGTGGATGTTGTATACCTTGATTTTAATGAGGTCTTTGAACTAATGTCCCATAGTCTCCTTGTCACTGAATTTGGAACGTAAGGACTGTATAAGAAAGCAGAATGGTGGATGGGGAATTCACTCAGCTGACGGACCTGAAGAGCTGTGATTAGTGATGCAAAGTCCAGCTAATGGTCAGTGGGGTCCCTCAAGGGTCAATAATGGGACCAATCCTACTTAAAGTCTTCAATAACAATCCAGATGAGGGGACAGAGTGCATCCTTAGCAAGTTTTTGGACAACACCAAGTTGGAGACAGCATCCTGAAGGGCAGGGCTGCTACTCAGAGGGACCTGGACAAGCTGAAGAAATGGTTGAGGAACACCATGAAGTTCAGTAGGAGCATGATATTGCATGTAGGATGGAATAACGTAAAACTGCAGGTTGGGGCTCAGCCATCTTGGAAGCAGCTCTGGAGAGAAGGTCGTTGGGATCCTTTGCAGACAAGAAGGTGACCATGAGCCAGCAGCGTGTGCTTGCAGCAGAGGGCTACATTAGGAAAAGGGTCACCAGCAGGGCAAGGGAAGTGTTGTTCAGAGTTTTAAGACCACATCTAGAATACTGTATCCTGTTTTGGACTCTCAAGTGCAAGATAGGTATTGATTTACTGAAATGAGTTCAGCAGAAGCCACCACGCTGGTATAGGATATGGAGCACAGGCCACATGAGGAAAGGCTGAGAAAGTGGGAATTATTCATACTGGAGAAGAGAGGGTGAAGGGCAGGCTGTACTGCAGTCCACAACTAGCTGATCAGAGGATGATAGAGCTAGTCTTGAAGGCAAACAGTGATAGGATGGGAGGCAATGGGAGCAAGTTGCAATATAGGAGATTCCAAATAGATATTCGAAGAAAAGAATACACCACACAAATGATCAAATACTGATGCAGGATATCCATGGAGGTTGTGTAGTCTCTGGCCTTGGAGGTGTTCAAAATTTACTGGGCATGGACGTCAACAACTTGATCAGTTCAGATCTATTTTGAGCAGGGGATTGGACAGTTTGACTTTTGGAGGGCCCTCCCAACCTAAGACATGATGCTGGAATTCTGACAGTATTATTGAGATTGTGAGGGAAAATTACATCTACTCATACACTCTTTGCCACACAGATGTGAACATTTCAAGCCAGAGGTAGTCTTCATTTTAAAGTTTCTTTAAATGCTTTTGAGGTGGTGGGTTTTTTTCCTTTTGGTATGAACTACTCAAAACTAGAAAAAGTACTGAAATTGAAAGCAAGAGACTGTGAGAGAGTCAGTTCTTGCTGAAAAAATCTTTCTTGACAGTTGCAAAGACTGCTTAAGACTCCTCAGTCGTGTAAGCAAATCGTTCTCCTTAAGACTGGGAAAACAAGGCTGGACCAAGCTGCTTCTGATGTGGAAAAGAGAAGAAAAAGCAGCATGAGAAAGAGGTACTAATGCAGTGAAGAGTCAAAAAATAGAGTCCTGGAAGTGTGCTGTCAGCAGAGGATTAGGAGAGGACAGTGATAGTCTCTACTAGAGAAACCACATTTCTATCAGCAATAATTGTGATCTTATCCTCCCATCAACCATCTCAGACAGCACCAGGATTTCCAGAGTGCTTCTTTGTCCGGGCCTATTTCCACACTTGTTCTGTGTTCACAGTAATCAGGCAAGCTCTGTTTTGTGGGCTAAATAAGAAGCATTTAAATTCATCATTGTGCAATCTTCCACATTTTGCCCTCATGCTATCCTGTGTGTATCATCAGTGTCTTATGGGAACTTCAGAAAATCAGGATTTGTGAAATGTGTATTTCTAGAGGTGCGTATCTTTTGCAGTGGAACGGCACTATATAATTTAATTTTTGCAAAGCCTTTTGGAGTTTTGTTCCCAGAATGAAAAGATTACATTTACGCTAAATACATGCAAACAAGTTATCTGCCACAAGTGTTATGGAAGTGGCAAAACCACGACACACATGAACTGCTTTCACAGGCTATTTTTTTCTTTTTTCTTTTTTTTTCCTTAGGACAAAACCTCATTGTTCATTAGTTTGTAAATAAAACACAGCTGGCATCAACAAACCTTACTTTTGATTGCCTACGCTATCACTTGGAATGGTTTTAGTTGATTTAATCACGTGACCATAGGTAAAGGGAACCTCAGTAGGTTTACAGAAGAGTAAAACGAGTTGGTATGTATTTCAGACTTAAAATATGATTTTTTAAATGCTGTTATTTAAATGCTTCTTTATTCTCCCAAAGAAGAATTCTCCCTTTATACAGCAATTTCAAGGCTTTGTTCTGAAGCCACTGAACTATTTGGAATTATGCCTGCCTGATGCCATGAGATTAACTTGTTTTGTGAGTGATCCCAATGATAGATACTCCATAGGACCTTCCCAACTATCCACAAGGACTAAAACCCCCAGAGCTGAACTAGAGTCTCTACAGTTAGTGAATGTGACAGTCCCACCTCTGTGACTGGGTCCAGTGGGTCTCAAAGTGCATCATGTTCTTTGTTGGTTCAACCTCCAACTCCACTCGTAAAATAAGGAGTATCCATTTTTTGACAATAGACTTAATGTTCTTAACCCAGAGTAATGTTATGCCACAAAAATATTTATAAATATAGACTGAAAAAATAATCTTATTAGTCAGCTGGAGGTGTTACTAATAAGACAACGAACAGGAATCAACTGTGTGTTCTGCAGCTGACATTCATAGTGGTCTCATTACACACTCATAACTTGAGGTAAAATATTGATTTATTATCATAGACCAGGTATGCAAGATCCAGTTAAAATAACCACATATTCAGATGACTGAAAATAAATTGTCTTCCACATTTTCCATTAAATCTGTAAACATCTTTAAGTGCAACAAATTGTTCAGATGATCAAAATTGTATTATATACATATTAAGAAATATACAATCTTCCGTATATATTTATTCATTGGCACATTCCCAGACTTGTGCAGTTCATTGAAATACAATTGGGAAATAAAAGCAATAATTTTTATCTAAATATGTTCTTAAAGGAAGAAGTGGAGAGACAGAAGTGCATTTCTGCCCCCGAGAATGAACATGGCAGAATTATTCTATTCAGTCAATAATTTAGTAAGAAAAGCTGATCTCATGAAAGTCAGCAGTTACAGGACTGTTCTTCCTTGAGAGTGAAATTTTTGCTTGCACAGAGTGACAGGATAAGGCTAATGCATTGTTTCAGTCTCATTTAGACTTTACCACATCTCCACTTCCTTCTTTACTGAAACAGAATTTACAAGCAGTCTTCACCCATCTATGCAAGGGTAAGCGTTTTTCTAACCAGAATTCTATTGTAAGAACAATGCTAGGAGACATTTATTTGTTTTAATGAACAGAAAATACAGCACTTTTTAATCAAGATAACATTAATTTTCTGGAAACAGACTTTGTCCCTGAGGTCCAACTTTTTCCTTCACTAGTTACCTTATGCAGAACACAGCATCTACCTGACTATTTTTCTGCTTTTTCTTAAAGTGTTTATGCCTGATATGCTGGTGCAAATACTTTTATTCAAGACAAATAATAATTTTTTCAAAGATGCATAAATCTGTTCAGAGCTGATACGTTCTTCTTGACAATACTTTCAAATCACACTGTAACCATATCACCTATCTTGATGGTGCATTTATAATTTTTTTCTTCACATATGAATTGAGGGAAAATGGATTTTGAGTTTAAAGTAAAAATGGGAGAAAATTAATTTAAGGCTTCTGATGTAGGTAAAAGTATATGTTACTACATGAAGAGTTTTCACCATGCAAGAGCTGCATTTAGCCATCTAAGTTACTATAATTTCTGTGCATTTAATTGACTTCCATGAAAATTTAAATTATATGGATTTGATTGATTTCCAGGTCAACTCAAGTGCAACACTTTGTGGCAATACATGGTATAAAACTTATTTTAGCCAGCATGAGTTATTGTCCGTACATCAGGACTCAACAAGTAGCAGTATCTGGCAAATTAATAGCTCCACTGGCTTTGCAGACACCATGCAGTGCAAGGTCCCATTCAGGAAATGCTGTGGTGGTAGAATCCACTCCTAATAATTCAGCACTGTTCAAAAAACTTTCCATCATTTGTGAGGAAGGATCAAATTTTGGAACACTTCTTTCTTTCAACAATGCATTACTGTGTTCCAGTACTGTATTCAGGTCTGGGTTTCCCAACAAAAGAAAGGAAATGGACCTGTTGGAGCAAGTCCAGAGGCGGCCACAAAAATGATCAGGGGGCTGGAACACGTTTGCTATGAGGACAGGCTGAGAGAGCTGGGATTGTTCAGCCTGGAGAAAAGAAGGCTCCAGGGAGACCTTAGAGCTCCTTCCAGTACCTTAAGGGAGCTCATAAGAAAGATGCAGATAGACTTCACAGGGACATGTAATGACAGGACAAGGGGTAATGGCTTTAAACAGAAAGAGAGTGGGTTTAGATTAGATATATGGAAGAAATTCTTAACTGTGAGAGTGGTGAAACATTGGAGCAGGTTGCCCAAAGAAGTTACGGATGCCCCATCCCTGGAAGTGTTCAAAGTCAGGTTGGATGGGGCTCTGAGCAACCTGGTCTAGTGGAAGGTGTCCATGACAGAAGGGTTGGAATTAGATGATTTTAGGGTCCCTTTCCAACCCAAACCATTCTATGATTCTCGATTCTATTCAATTATGTGTGTAAGCTTCATTTAGGATAGTTGAGGAGATACCAATACAAGGATTCTTAAAGTGATCTTTACTTTTTAAATAGCAGAGATAATTTGTAAAATGACTTCATAAAAATTTCAAGCCTTCTCCTCATGAGTACGGAGAATGATAGCAGCTCACTTTTATGGCCAAACAAGTGGTTCCCACATTCATATTTATTTTATGGAGCTAAATCAATCATTTTTGGACTTTATTCTGGACTCTGTTCTGACCCATGCCAGCAAGTGATAAACCAAGGTCAATCAATTTACTTCTAACACTAGTTCATCTCTAAGTCAGTCAACAACTTTTGACTTTCAAGTCACAGTATTGAGTACCCAGAGAAGTCAGCGAAAGCAGGATTGTCAGTTAATCAAACTTAAGGTAATTTCCTACAAGTTTCCCAGACTCTTGAAACTCCTTATTTACTCTGGGGGAAATTTCCCATGTAGACATGCATGCATATTAATTGTTTGTTCAGTACCTTAGTGTGGAAGCCATGAAGAAAGACAATACATATCAAAACTGTGTCAGACTTACAAAATTACGTTTCTGGTAGAACCTACATATAAATGATTGCTACTTTTAGCCACAATATTTTTATAATGTACCACCAGGTTGTATTTGTCCTATCTCTTTATTACCCCTATTCACAAATATGTGAGCTTCTTAGGAGTCTATTACTGTCCGAGTCCTAGTGTACTGGACTTCTGACTATCTGAAGAACATGAGAGCAGCTAAAAGAATAATCACATTTGCTACCTTGCTGTACTTTACACAGGCTTTTGGAAAGCAAATAAAACATTTAAAATAGTGCGGTAATTTGATATTTCTCTATCACTAGAGCAACATGAGGGTGATGTTTAATACATCTTTTATGGCTTCAGAAGTAGTATATTTGCTGTACAAGTTAATATTACTTATTAGTATTATTAAGTAATATTGCTAATAATTAAGTAATTATTAGTAATATTTTTTATAATAGGCAGGTCAGGAAACCCAAACTGGAATGTCATGGAAACCTGAATTCCTCATTTCTCCACTTCAGTACCTGACATGGATTTAACAGAGACCTGGTTTCTCTCCCCTGAACAGCACTACTAAGAATAATGTGCATTTCAGGTCTAATGATAAAATAACTTCACATCGACTGTTGTGTTTGCACACAGATCCCTAATCTGATTTAGAGATAATACAGCCACATTGTGCAAATTACTATGATGCTGTGTAGTATAACCCAGATAGTAATCTGATCTGCACAGTCACTGTTACAATGTGTTACCTGGAAAAGAAAAAATCCAGTTTGAATTCAAGATGAGTTTGAAAATACAATGGAAAATCATACTTTTATTTATTAACTGTGCAAATATGAACTGTAGGTACACTGTTTATGAGATTAGGATCACCTCTCTTTGCCTGAAATGTGTCTACATGAGCTGCCTGATATCTATTACAGTCAATAAAGGTACAGTCAATGAGTTCCATTGATCAGCTCCCCTTACCAATAAAGATGTCTCTTTCAAGATAAAGTGAATAATTTCCTAGAACTCTACAGACTGCAGTGGGAATTCAGATAATGGATCCTGTGCAAACATCTACACCGAAGTCACCCCAAATGAGGCAAAATAAATCCCTGTCCAGCTATCCAAAATGAGGTATTTGAACTAGTAATCAAAGCCCCTTCTAAAGTCAGTGAAAGGAGACCATAACCTTCACAAAGCAGTTAATCTCATCCTTGGGTGTGTGTTTATCATCGCAGATGGAAGGAAACATCTCTCCACTGTAGGGAACCTTCAAGGTTGTCTTATATTAGACACCAACAGAGGGTTTTGTTCAAGATTAGATGTAGACATGTGAATTGAGTATCTCAACTACCATTATAGCCAAAAGGGCTTCTTCTTTTGGTCCAGCATCTCTACAGATGATCTAGGATGTCTTACCTAGTGGCTGGTTGCCAGTCCAGATGATCACAAGTCATATGCCACATTTTCCAGTCTGCTGCAAATGTGTAACGTGTGCTAAAGTGCCACAAAATATTGGGTGTATATATTTAGGTAAATAAATGAAGTTCAATGAAAATTCAGTCCTTTCTAAAAGATTAATATTGTCTGAAGTAAACCTGCAAGAGATCAACCATTTGTATTATGTTATCTACCATAAAATTGACCACAGAAAATGAGCAGAGTAAATGCACTGCATTCCCAGTCTCAGTGTATGTAAACATGAAAAACCCTTGAGGGAAGTCTCTAATGAAAATATTTGCTTTTACACAAATATTATTCTCTCCAATTTACAAGTTTGTTTCAAAGATACCACTACTGTCATCAGTACATGCACAGAAATGCAGGGTCAGAAGGGAGGAAAACAGCACTCCCCATCCCTGACAAGCTGCTGTACCCATAAGCAAGTATGTTCAATACACCTTCCAAGAAATGAATCCCGATACTCTATAAAGAATGCAAAACTCCCGCTGAAGTAAAAAATACTTCATTCGTGTGTCTGCAAGCAGGATTCAGCTCTGAGAACTAAAACAGCTTGCACCCACCTGCTGCTTTAGTTCTGAAACACATTTTCAATTGCTATCTTGTATAAATCACGAATCGAGAGCAATGTGCTTTACCAAGAAGACAGTATTCCAGTCACAAAGTGTTATCCAAATGGAATCCCCCCACAAAACCAAGCAGAAATGACCAGAACATTGCAACTATATTCTTCTTTTCCTCCATGTCAAACTCTTGCATTGACTATGACATAGTTACAAGGTATCAGTTTTCATTTGGTTATTGTTGTTTAAAGCAGGAGAAGGCTTGCTCTTCTGGCCATCTGTCCCTCCTTTGGATGTGTCCTGGAAGAAAAGCCTTGGCATCCACAGTGACATTAAAATTCGTTTGTATTCATTCCGAAAATTCTGGTTAAGAAGTCCGTATATAATTGCATTAAGGCAGCTGTTGAAATAGGCCATTAAGTAGCTTACAATGAATAACCACTCAGGAACTTTTGGTGCCATTTCTGTAGGATCAATGGCTACAGCCAGTCCAATGAAGTTAAGTGGTGCCCAGCAAAAGGCAAAAATCACAAAAACCACAAACATGGTAAGAAAGTTTCTGAAATCACTTGGTTTCAACCTTGGCTTTGTTTCTGACTTGACTCGTCTTCTGACTTGAAGCACTAAAACCCAAATTCGAAGGTAGCAGAAGCTCACAATGGTGATAGGGACAATGAAGTGAATTACCACAACAGCTATTGTATAATAGGAGCTTGCAGTCTGGACAAACGTGCATGAATAGATGCGTGGATCATACTTTAAAGAGCCAACAAAAAAATTTGGCACAGTTGCAATTACTGTTAATATCCAGACTAAGGAGACAAACAGCATGGTGTTCCAACAGCTGTACACTTTGTCATAGGCAAAACTATGACATATATAGCAATATCGGTTTATTGCAATTGCAGTGATGTTGAAGATAGAGCCTATTACACTCAGTCCCATCACAAAGCCGCTCGCTTTACAGTGCATTTCACCCAGCGTCCATCCATTGCGGAAAATAGCTAAGAGCACCAGTGGGTATGGATACAAGGCCACCACCAGATCAGCCACAGCTAGGCTCACCACAAATGCATTACCTGGGGGAAAAGAAAAATGCATAGGCATAAGTATGAAAGCAAACATAGTTGTGAAAAAGAAGAGAATATGTTACATTATTTTGGATATCTGCAGTGCTAAATTAATGCTGATGTTAGCAAGCAGTGAGTATTTAGGATCAATAGGGAAATAATTTCATAATTCAACTTAGAACAGCATGAAAATATCTGCAGCAACATGATGTTTCAAATCTGTTGCTGACTAGTTTGTATCCTCCTTGCTATTTTTATCTTCAGTAAACATAACCATCAGTGAGACATTACATAAGCATGTGTTGAATTGTTTCAGTGTAGCTAGCTCCACAGCTGGATTGAAGAAGATGAAAAGGAAAAAAAGTCTAAATTGTGCTGGGTAAGCAAACCATTATGCCATTCTAACCTATCACTGGAATACTAACAGGCTTGACAAATATCAAGGAGGACATACAAAGACTAGGTCTATTGGGGTTAGGAGGATGTGCTAGTTTATGTGTACTCTAAATTGCTATACAGTAGTCTGTAGTATAGCTATTATCTGCATGAATGGCCTACCCATACTGCAGCTATTTTCCCACTGGATTGACTGAGGAAGAGTTAATTGCCTTTACCACCCTCTGTGGAAAGGCATATTTAATTATGCAAATGAAAAATGCATGCATGCAAGAGAAAGTATTCAAACTCATGGAAAGCGTCTTTAGAACCTTTTCCTACTTGATGACATTTTAAAAAATCTTATTGATATGATTGAGCCATATTGTCTCTCTTTAAACAGTGTCCTTTTCATCAGTTTGAAATTTCTGGTCATTGCATCTAAGGGTATTTTGATAAAATAGTGAGATAGTAAACTATATTCCTGAAAAATCAAATGCAAAATCATTCTTTAAGGACTTTACTCTTGAAGATAGACTTCAGATTATTGGCATTTAGGTAGCATAAAATATATTTCTGGTTTGCATACTCACTTTTTTTCTGAAAGTCCTTCACAGCATGAACAGATATGCAGAAGACCCAAGTAATTTTTAAAATTGTGCATGGAACATAATAATTATTTTGAAAGGAGCAGTTAGATGCTCATTTGTACAAAGCTTTCTGGTCCTCATCTAGCAAAGCAGTTCTCCATTTCATTTTAAGAATGTCATTAGTTGGAAGTCATAAAAGCAACAACCACGTAGGAATAAACTGATCAAAAATTACAGAATTTCACCTCTACTCTGCTTGCTCCATCTGCTTTACATCTGCTTTACATTCCTGAATTAAGGAATGGGGAGCTCTCTTTCTCCCATACACTGTAGGGGACAACTCTGATCATCAGAATTTGCACCACAGCTAGTGAACTTAATAGAAAACAGAATTATCCATCTGTACCTACAAAACATGACTCATCTCAAGAGTGGTGTACAACATAGAATCATAGAATCATAGAATCATAGAATCATAGAATCATAGAATCATAGAAT
>JAYRBT010000001.1:36711776-36746280 GCA_036023395.1 Myiotriccus ornatus | reverse complement strand
ACCTTGCCAGGCACTGAGGTCAGGCTGACAGGCCTGTAGTTTCCCGGGTCCTCCTTGCAGCCCTTTTTGTAGATTGGCGTGACATTCACCAACTTCCAGTTGTCTGGGACCTCCACAGAGAGCCAGGACTGTTGGTAAATGATGGAGAGCGGCATATTTTAGATGGTTCCTTTTTATGTATTTAGTATCCTGGTTTATATATTTTAGAAAGCTACACAAGTGTTTTCATAGCTATAGTTTTATGATATGTGAGGAAATATTGAAGAACTAGGGAGACAATGAGCAGAACATAACTTCATATAAACAAAGCAGGAAGGATATAACCTATTCCCACGATTGTTGTCAACATAAACAAGCTTCAGTCACAGCAAGGAAGTTTCAAAGTAGACACTGAGGAAAATAATTAAATGGCAAGAAGAAGTAAGTGTGAGAACACCTTGCTTTGAGCCTGCCAGTGAAGGTTTTAAGAAAACGTTAAATAAGCATTTGTCAGTACTGGCCTACATAAAGCTGATCCCTGTTCTGAGTATAGGAAGAATGAGATGACTGTGAAGGCCTCTTCTAGCCATATGGTAAATACAATAAAAGACAAAACTAATGAAAGTGCAGGGGAATCTTTATCAGAATTTATTTACATCATGGCAACAAGAATTTCTCTTACCTTTTTTCATCATTTTATCTGACATTAGAAGATAGAGAAGAAGGGAGAGAATGAGGGAGGGAAGGAGGGAAAGAGACAGTACTTTTTAAAATCTTTTAGAATGCCTTTTGGAGAAAAAAAGAATTTAATCTGAGGTGTGTGCCAAGATGAATCTAAATGCTAAGACCTTCCAGCATCAACTTATATCTAGAATGTAATTGTTCTGTTGAAAAAGAGTGAGTATTCTGCTCTTTCAACCATATTTGGAAATTGTCTGCAAAGTACATTTAACAAGATATTTTCAAAATTTTGTGTGCAGTTTAGGATATATTGAAAATTCCAGGTGCAATGAATAAATACAGTTAGCAATGAACTTGTCAAAACCATAATATACTAGTTTGCAACCCAGAAGAAGAATGTTCAAATACCTATAAAGACCTCAGGTTATTTGTCACTTTTATGGCTGTTTACAGGGTTGAGTGTTCACACTGTGCACTGCAAAGTAAGGTCCAATGATATTTTTCTGTCTTTGTGGTTGACTGCATAATTAAGTTGAATGTTATATTACTACAATGAATAGTCTACAAAAGTAGAGAGAAACTTTTCTAATTCATAAAACATAAGTAACATTTTGAGAAATCAAAGATCTTAGGCATCTTTTTGGTGCTTGGAGAAAGTAAATGCTCCTTGATACACCTAAGTCACAACTTTTGGAGTGGCATAAATTATATTCATAAGATAACTAAAGAGGTAACTTTTTGCTGCTTGTAACAAAATAGAAAGCACAGGATGTTCATTGAGTTGGAGTTATTATAATTACTTCTGGAATTTACCCAATGGAGTTTGTTCCTAGACTTTGGTTTCATAAGAGAGAGAATTACATTCATTTATAGGAAACATTTTTTTCATTGGAATGGAACGACCTCTAATTACAAGCAGTAGCTACTAAAGGCCAAATATATTGCCAAGGATTCAAAAAATATGCCTCTGTGCAGTTTTAAACATAGATAGTTGAGTGCATAAAAAAGAAAGTAAGTTCTGATAGTGACTTTGGGTACAACAGAACTATATTGATATTTTATGAGGCATTCTTGGATATTGGTTTTCTTACTTCAATTAACAGGAAAAAGAGAACTGTTGCACACTCCTGTAATCTTGATATGACTTGATATTGTAGGAATTTACTCACAGAACAAACTTTTTGATAAGGTCAGAACTTCTAAGGCCTAAGCATCTACCTTCTGAAAAGGCAACTGACTTTTAATGTCTCTATCAAAACCAGTAGCAATTGCAATCATCAGCCACTTGGAAGTTTTTCTTCTTTCTGTTTTAAGCCAGTTTTAAACTGGCTAAAATGATTATTTATATATCATGGTGTTTTATTTTTTATCAGGTGGTATTTTGTTTAACAAGTTGTTATACATTGCATACAGACACCACCCTCTTTGATCTGCCTCCCCTGGCTACAGTCATGTTCCTCCCTGTATATGTACTCTTCTGCATCCATTATTCTTGTCTTTAACATACAAATGCCTAGCTTCAAGACAGAAAAATTGTTTCTACACAGTCTGTTGTGCAGACTGTTGCATTTTTCTCTGCTCTTTCCTCTTCTGTCAAACTTGGGATGCTGTGTAGCAACAAATGTAGGGAGTAGGAACAGGTAAGGCAGAAAGGGTATGAATATAACTATAATGTATTGGCAGGGTTTTTTAAATGCCAAGGATCAATGACTCAGTTATTTTATTCTTCCATTTCCATATGCTAGCCTTGAGGGAGAACTCAGAGTTGCTTTTACAGACTGTTTATTTCTATGTCTTCAGAGGGAATGTGAGTGGGAAAGCTCTTTGTATGGGTTTATGGGCTAAAAACCTGTCTGTTTTTACAATCAGGACTGTTTATAATTAAGTAGCCTTTTGTACTGGCTGAGAATTATGAGAACATAAGTTTCTCTACGATATCACTCTGAAAACTACATGTAGAAATTTATCTTTACTAAAGGAAGCAGGGCAAAATCTTGACTTTAATGAAGAAAATGAGAGTCCTATCATTCTATAAAATTAAGCCAGTCATTTCTGTGCAGAGTTCACAGTAATAGACATCCTCAAAAAAAGTTAGACTGACAGACTCTTCTCTTACTTTGAATAAAATTAAACACTTGAATTATATTTGGATGTAAAAGAACAGAAGTCAAAGTCTAGACCCCTTTCATAGTTCCTATAACTTTTACTTTCAGAAAAAGAAGTAGCAGTACATGAATCTCAAGGCTTGTTGTCCAGGATTCACTACAGCAAGTGGCTTGTTGGATCTATTGGTTGAGTCTAGACCAGCATATAGAGTGAAGAGGCATATCTTTCAGTTTGAAGAAAGTAATCAGTCCTTCAGTCAATAAGACTACCCCTCTAATCTCCCCTTGTCTATAATTACTCTTTAGCAATAGAAACTATTCAGCCCTGATATTTATATTGCCTTTAACTTTCTTGTACAATGTCACCTTTTGAGAACCAGGCTTAAATTTAATTTCCAGGCTCCAGAACCTCCTGAATCCTCATTAAAGTGAGTCTCAAGGTCTGGACCAGATAAACCAGCAGCATACTCAACTGTGAGCAAATTGGTATAAAATTGACTTTAGGTGTCTATGTTTCTACTCCTGGTTGTTTAAGAATACTCCTGAGATTGAAACCAAGAATGAATATCCATTTAAGAAGCAAATTATTCTGAGTGCAAACCTGAGTAAGGTACAAATTCAGAATTCTGGATTTTGGCAAAACAGATGGTAACTGTGATGGAACTGTGTGGCAGATCCCACTCCTCGAGCTTTTCGTTATATATATCCATGTCCATACTTATTCAGCTGATTATCAAAATTTGAGTGAATTTTGGCATATTTTATGAAAGAATGACATAACAAATTAGAAGATTATGCTTTCAGAGCCAGGACTTCCACTAACCTTTCAGGTGTGTCTTTTAAATGGGAGTCCTGGCCACCTTACTGCTGATTCTTGATGCTGCCAGTGACACATACATTTCTGACCTATCATATTTTCTACTGGCCTTCAGGTCACATGATTCTTGAAGCTCACTTCAAGCTTGTTTGTGGGGGTTGTTCTTAAGATTGGCTTTTCAATATTGAAGGAAAATATTGACTCTGGAAGGACTGAAGAATTGGTACCAGGTAGGCAGGCAGAACCAAGGACTGGGTAGGTTTTTGTTACTCTTTTGAAGATGGCTCAGCTAATACAGCTTAATGGCTTAAACGGCATGTGGAGAGACATAAGCTGCTCCTGCAGAAAAGCTCATGCTTCTTACATCCTACTGATTTTTGTCTTGAGTTCTGACTTGTTTGATTAGTATTCTTTTACAGTATTTAAGCTCTTACAGATCTTGTTTTGGTTTTTTTTAAATAGGTAATTTAAAAATATGCTTAAAATCACCTGTGTCAACTTTTTTGTCTCCTTACAATCCATCACAAAGAATAGAACCTGCTAGACTTATTCAGATGAAACTCCATTCATATCAGCAGGAACAAAAGAACCAGAAACGGACACCGGTAGCAGGTGGAGCAGAGAGTTAAGTCTTTCACACACTGACATTTGAATTCCCTAAGACATTACAAGCCAAGACCTAGGATAATCTTTGATTTACTGAGACATGTTAATCTGGTATGATGTTCAACAGTGTGTCACTAACAGAAGGTTTAACATAACACTCCAAACAAGTGCCAGATGGGCTTTTGTTTTCTTTGAATATGACAGTTTAAAAGCAGTGATATACTCTTTTGTAGTTATGTTTCATGACTTCAGGTATTAGTGGGATATAGTACAGACTTTGATGTAAGGAAAAGGGAGAAGCAATATATTTTCCTTAGAACAGCATATTCTAGAGACTCTACTGAAAAATACAAACAATGAATCAAAGCTGGTCTTTGATTTATGGAACATTCAGGTTATTTCTTTCTTAGGAAATGTGTGTTCTATGAAACTGTTTAGAATAATTGGTGAGTATAATTTTCCTGTGATATGTACAAAGCAAAAGTCATCACTGGGAATAGAATCATTAAATCATTTGGGTTGAAAAGTACCTTTTAAGATCATCTAGTTCAGCTGTTAACCCAGCACTGCCAAGTCCACCACTAAACCTCATCCCCTCAGTACTACATCTACATCTCTTTTAAATATGTCCAGGGATGGTGATTCCACCACTTCCCTGGGCAACCTGTTCCAGTGCTTGACAATCCTTTCAATGAAGAAACTTTTCCTAATATCCAATCCAAACCTCCCCTAGTGCAACTCGAGACCATTTCCTCTTGTCCATTCACTTGTTACCTGGAAGAAGAGACTCAGCCCCACCTGGCTACAACCTCCTCTCAGGTAGTTGTAGAGAGCTATGAGGTGTCCCCTGAGCCTCCTCTTCTCCAGGCTAAACAGCCCCAGCTCCCTCAGCTGCTCCTCATAAGACTTGTGCTCCAGATCCTTCCCTATCTCCATTACCCTTCTCTGGACACACTCCAGCACCTCAATGTCTTTGCCAGAACTGAACATGGGATTCACCAATGCCCAGTACAGGGGGATGATCCTGCTGGCCACACTATTGTTGATACAGACCAGGATGCCATTGCCCTTCTTTGCCACCTGGGCACACTACTGGCTCATGTTCTTCTGCTGTTGACCAACACCCCAAGTTCTTTTCCACTGGGCAGTTTTCCAGCCACTCTGCTCCAAGCTTGTAGAGCCTTTCTACCCTCCAGCAGATTGACATTCCCACCCAACTTGGTATTGTCTGCAAACTGACTGAGGGTGTGCTTGATCCCCTTGTCCAGATCATTGATAAATGACCCCCAGAAGAATGCAGGACTCAAGAACAGAAGCATAGCATGCAAAAAGAACCTTGAAATTTTGGCTTAGTGACTTGCAGACTCCTGGACTGGGATAGACCTGTGTTCTTGGCCCTACATCTGCAACTACCAGTTAGTGCTGGAAGCTACATTTGCAGGAGCTGAATTTTAGCTTATAAGGCAGCTCAGGAGGAGAGCTCTCACAGCCTTGCTGAAGAGAGGCACCTAGGTTGCGGTGTTGTTTGATGTGTTTTTGAGATCATGATTTTGGCATGTTTAGCATTCAGGTATGAATATAGCCCAAAACAAAGCCTCCACTTTTTCTCCATGCTCTCTTCTCCCTCAGGTTAAATATGGGAACACAAGTCCTTGCTGTGTTTGCTGCCTTGAGTTTCCTGATAGACTACAGCTGCAGAAGTGTTGTGCTGTTAAAAACTTAGTACAAAGGCTTGAGGTTTGTAATTCCTACGTGTGTAATTTTGCTGTCCTGTGGCTCCCTCTGGTGCGAATGGAGAGATTGATGACTCTCTGCTGCCACCTGGTGCATGAGCCGCAGCAGACATCGCATCGTCCAACAGGGCAGGAGGCAAAAGAAAGTGGTGGGTTCTTCCAGAGCAAAATGCTGATCTTTAATCAGATTGTACATTTACAGGGTGATAAATACTTTTCTGGGCTTCTGATACTTTCTGAGATTGCAGGAACTTTCCTGGTACTGGATGTTCTCAGAGGTAAAAGGGGAAGCAGAAGAGGCAAGACAGAGTCAACTGCTAGAGAATTCAGTTGCCTAGTAGTTAGGACACTTCCATGGAAGAAGAGCCTTTGAAAAAAGAATTTGAGCTTATGTCTCCCACAGTCCACTTTCCCATAGGCAGTGCCCTACTCACTAGCCCTGCTGCTCTTCTGGGGTTATTGTGCTTGTCTCTTTCTAGGTTATTTTGAAGAATTTCAGCTTAGAATCAGAATACATGCCTTATCACTTGCATTGCAGAGTGCTCTTCATTATTATGGAAAAAAAATTAAAATTGAAAATTCTTCTCATGATTTAACAGGTGGGAAACTGAGATGGGGGGACTCGCCCAAGACACATTAGAAGAACAGTCCAGGTTCATGAACCTTGCTCTTGCTCTTCTTTAATAGATAATATCACCCCTGTTAGGGACATTCTGGAAAAAAGGACAGCACCAGTCCAGCATGCTGCTCCAAAGTGACACCATAGTGGTATACTGGTACTGAGGAATGGAGACAATGGAAGAGCTAGGGCTATTAAGCCAAGCTGGTTGAATTCAAAGCAAACAAAAGGGGTGGTTACAGCAATAGCTAACAAATCCTTAACAGATTTTGCAGTTGTAAAAGTTTTACCTGTACTCAAGGGAAGGCTAGAAAAGTAAGAAACGCCAGTTGAAGTTTACTCAACAGACACAATATAGTAAGATCAGGGAACCTTCTGAGCTGGAAGGAATCATAAGTGGAAAGAGTACAGAAGTATCGCACAGGGTTGCTCTGTTCACTATTTCTCCTCAGTGGCTGCTTACATCTACAGTTAAAGACAGAGCATGAGGCTAACTATGCCCTTGGTCTGTACCAATGCAGCTGTTTCTGTGATGGAGACAGTAGGTTTTAGTGACACCATGCAGAAGCACAGCTCTTTCTCAGGCTCCTCTGTTGTGGTGGTCTGAGTGCTCTGATGTGACATTCTCATTCAGAAGCTTGCCAGCCAATCTACACAACTAGCCTGGTTTTGTTGACTAAATGTTTGAAGGAGCAATAACCTTGTTCTGTCTGTCCAGCCACCTGCAACTGAGCTGCATTTTGCAGCAAGTTTAGGGATGAAGATCCCTTATACCCATACCTTAACACTAAAGTCAGGCTCTTACCTTCGGGGTAGTCTAGGATGGCAAAAGGTCCAAGTTGTTGCTAAAAGAATCGTAGAATGGTTTGGGTTGGAAAGGATCTTAAAAGTCATTAGTTATAACCACCTGCCATGATAAGGGACACCTTCCAGTAAACCAGATTGCTCAAGGCCCCATCCAACCTGGCCTTGAACAATGCCAGGGATGGAGCATCCACAACTTTCTCTGGGCAACCTGTTCCAGTGCCTCATTACGTTAACAGTAAAGAATTTCTTACTATCATCTAATCTACCCTCTTTAGTTTAAAATCTACCCTCTTTTAGTTTAAATGTCTCTATCTAGGGTAATACTGCTTTTACCGCAGGGAGTGAAGCTAAGACCTTTACTCTGAATGCTTAGCACTATGGGCACCAGTGGCAGCCCAGCTTCAAAACCTCCAGTTGCTGAGCACAAATACTAAATAACAACAAAAGCAGACTGTTTTTTTCACTGGCCCATGAAAGAAATAGTGTTTCCTGTATCTGCCACTATGTAAAGCCTAATTTTCTTCTCTTGAAGTAATCACAGCTGTTGATTGCTTCAACCAAGAAAGAATAGGAAACCTACATGCACAACTGCAAGTATGAAAACTCATTTACTGCTGACAAAGGGGCTGTAAAATACAACAGGTGCAATCTAGTTAGATCCTATAAAGAGCTAGGCAACCTATAATTTTTAATAACTTTTTTTTCACTGTCAACACTATATGTCATGTCATAGAAAAAAAGAAGTGAAATATGTAGCATTTTGTAGGATGCTATTTTGTAAAAATACCAGACAAAAAACCCACCCTAAAACTTGTTTCAGATCAACTATAAAAGACTGAAGTGTGGAAGTAAACAAAGTAAGGATATTTGACTCCTAAAAACTCTGTAGAAAATTTTTATGCCCTGGCAGATATTAATTCATATTATATGTAGTTCATCTTCTATGACCTTCAATATTACCTTCTATTACCTTCATCTTTGCTACTGTCTTTAGCTTAAATTTGTGTCAAAGGAAACGATTTTTTTTTTCCTTTGTTACAGCACCAAAACAGTGCTCAAGTCCTTAGAATAACTTAACTTCCAGCTTCTTCTAGAAAAGAGGACAGGAAATTGAAAAATCAAAATAATTTTGTTCAAAATAGAACCACGTTTTATTTTGTTAAACCGTTCAGTTTGTGTTTAATTTTATTTTATTATTTACTAGCAGATTAATTGAATTAAAAAAAAAACACAAAACAAACAACTGCTAGCAGATATTAAATAGTTCTATTTTAAAATATAAGGCTTAAGATATTACTGAAGATGCTAAAGTTATCAGACAGGTATATGAAGTGAATAAAATTGGGACTATTGCAAACTGTGGGACATACTCAGCCAAGAGACTTGGTGCATCTTCTAGCTTTGCCCTGTAGAACCATTTAAACAGAACAGAACTTTTTGTTTTGTATAAGTGTTGGGATCTCCTCCTGCAGAAACAAAGACATGCAAGTGGTGATTTCCACGGTGATTTGCTCAACTACTCTGCGGGGCTTCGTATGAAGGACTTGCAGCGTGTGACAGCTACAGAGACAGAAACAAATGCATGCAAAGTATGTACATGTCGACTGGTTACATCTGAAAAAAGAAATCAAATCTAAGCCCGGTGTTGCTGCTATGTACTTTTGGGGGTTCCTATGTTCTACTCCAAGACACAGTAGGGGATGATGGATTTTTATAAAAAGGGATCTGACACACTGCAGTAAACAGAGTATACAGGAAAATATAATATGGAAAACACTTAGGTTGACAAATTGCTAATGCTTCTAACACCCTCTGGAGCCCGTTCATTATGATCTTCTTTTCCTTTCTCTTGTTTCCTGTTTCACCCAGGAAGAAAATAGATAACACTTGCTGAAAATGGCTTTAATAATCTTTCAGTGAGGAAAAGTCTTACCCCTTTTGTTCTGAGCTTTAGGAAGGCCTCATCACTGTACATGCATAGAGAGATTAATGTCTTGAGAAGCTGTTGTCAGTCTGTGCCATCTGCTTCTTTTGGAAACAAGGTCTTAAAGCAAAGTACACTGACATGATTCATCTTATAATGATACTCATAGGTTTGTAAACAGCATGTGAGCATGTGAATAAATAAAATGTTTTTGGAGAAAATGATTGTGTATTCTCTTCCTAAGTATTAGCTGGTTTGTGTTTCAACTCAATACAGACAAAGCTCGTAATGATCATTTGCTGAATCAAGGTCTTTTCTGAGAGCCAGTAGAAACCTTGCAAAATTTCTAGACAAAAGCTCTGCTCTGGCTGGGCTGTGAGTCATGATATTGGTGAGATAGGTAAATGAGGGGTGATAGGCATAGGCATTCAACCAGTATAG
This sequence comes from Myiotriccus ornatus, assembly GCA_036023395.1. Lineage (NCBI taxonomy): Eukaryota > Metazoa > Chordata > Aves > Passeriformes > Tyrannidae > Myiotriccus > Myiotriccus ornatus. Next base: position 36,736,568 of record JAYRBT010000001.1, on the reverse strand, counting down.
CCATAGGGTCATGGAAGTTGGAATTGATCTCTGAATATCATCTAGTCCAACCCTCCCATTCACAGAGGGATCAGATACAGTGAGTTGTTCATGGCCGTGTGCAGTCGGGTTTTGACTATCTGCAGCCATGGAGACTCAATAACCTCTCAGGGTGAACTGTTCCAGTAAGCAGCAAATATACAGGATATTTACTCTTTTCACTAGGGAATAGAGGGAAGATGGTGTCAATCTGGCAACAGATGAGGGCTCTACTTGGTCTGCTAAATAGCAGAGGGCATCTAATGTCATACCTGTTACTGTGCATGTAAAGACGAGACATGCTCATTAACAGCAAGCTGGAGTTGCTTGGTCAGGAGAGGATTACAGCACATGGGGCTTTGTTTTGTGTATCCTTGTGTCTTCTGATTCCTTGTGACAGCAGAATCTGAGCAGTCTCTGGACATAATGGTCTGAACCAAACAGAGAATCTGGACTAACAAATGTTTACAGACCTATAAATCTAGAGACCAGAAAAGGTACACCCTCCAAGGGGTGGAGGGTGGAGTGTGGTGAGGGCTGCACAGAATGAGGCAGGAGGCACCAGGCTCCAAGCAAAATCACTTTTGGAAAGCAATTCCCCCTGGCTTTAGAAGGCTAGAATTTTCCTCCTTACCTACTCACATACTAGGTTCAGCTCACATACTAGATTCACATACAAGGTGGCAGGATCCTGTTGCATGGCAGGATCCTGTTGCATGGCAGGATCCTGTTGCACATGCAACTTTGATGATCTTTGAGCACTGTGAAGTGCAGCTAGCCATTCGGACTATTTCCTTGTCCTAGGAGTCCTAGGTGTTATCTCCACGAGTGACCTGGTGGCCTGTGATGCAGAAAGAGCAGTGGGTGACTTCTGTCTGTGTAACGAACCGAGTCACGCATCTTTTACTGTGTGAATACACCTGCAAACTGGATCAAACCAATATAGTTTTTACTAAATCAGTCTCAAATGAAAATCACTTTCTTATATGCTACAGGAGAATGTTGTGTTTGAAGGTCACGTATTTCAGTATTTTGTTTCCTCTCCATAAGCAGAACAGATATTCTTGCTTCATATTGAACCAGGAAGCTGACTGTACAGCAAGTTTTACAGTTTTTATGGTCCTAGCCTACCAGATGTTTCATAAGTGTGACTAAAGAGGATTACATTGTTTTCAGATTATCTAAAGGCATAATTACAGGATCTCAAATTAGTTAATTTTTCCTCTACTTTGAAACAACAGATGTCCAGCATTGAAACTGGACTCTGGATTGTGTAGCTGATGTTTCATACCCAGGATCATAATCCTAGGTAAAATCTTTTAAACTTTTTTGACCCACTTACCCATAGACAATTTTTTCCGGGCAAATCACTATGAGTAAACCATCTTTTTACAAGACCTGCTTCAAAATCTGCTTAATATTTAACACATTTTGCTTCTAAGGACTGTAAAAGAAAGCGTAAAAAATAAAGGACAATCTTGCTAACATGAAAACTTATTGCAGAAAACAATCTGTTGTCCATGGGCTTTAACCCCATCTGTGAATATAATAGCAAGTACTTTTGCAGTCACTTTAGAGATATCACAGGGAGGCTTTATGTCCTTGAGTAGAAGTGCTCTAAATTTCCACAGCACAAAAGTCATTTTCTGACACTATATTTTATACCAGTAAATCACCTGGAACATAATAGTGTACTATCTGACTTGTGGCAGGGGACTTTGAATTTTAATGACCACTAATGTAATAAGACAAAGGCATACGAAGATACCAGACCCCTATTAATCAAGCATTTTTTCCTCCATAACAATCCAAAAATTACACCCTGTACATTCCTATGAGTAACAACTGATTTCAAACAAGCTGACTGGAATGTTTAGTCTCGTGAATATAGATTCCCAAGACTCTTAAAAACCATAAGTCATAGTTCACAGAACTCACATTAAATGCTGTGTATACCTGAAGTCTTGGGAAAAATGGACCTGGCTTTAGAATGAGAGGACACTAAGATGTTCAGGCTTGGAGAAAATTATAGAGACATGAGGATGCCACTTATAGGTTCCTGTCTTCTTTGCAGTGATATATTTTACAATTCTATGCTAGTTCTGAACTTACAATTAGTTAATTATATTTACAAGGCTGATGTATTAAGTGGATATTTTTCCTGTTAGTCAGCCTGCTAGCTCCAGTGAGCTGCATGTGATATCTTCTGACAACAATTGTTGCCTACGTTGCGCAAATACAGCAGTCTAAAACAACAGGTGAGCAGATGTTGTTCTATAGCAGAAAGGTGACAATGTTTGTGGAAGTGTCATGTAAATTATTGTAGTCTTCATAGAGATATTGAAACCGATCCAAGTCTGTTAAAAGCAGCTGAAAAACATTAGTAACTTTGACAGGAGGGTTATGTTTTCTTCTCCAGACATAATTTAAGCAGCATTTATTAAACAATGAATTCAAATACCTCTATAATGAGTAAATAATTAAAATATAATCCCAACAGTCAAGATCTTAGTCATTTGATGAGTGTGCTTAAGCTGTTGGTATCTGCTATCATGCCAAGACATAACTGTCGCCTACACAGCTGAAATGTCAGGCAAATGCTGACTCTAAAAGAGCTCAGTCCTTATCAATATTGAGATCAAAAGTAAACCAAAAGATTCCAAAACAGGTGCTGTTGTTAGGGAGGACAGTGGAGTTGCACCCGCAGTGATTTGGATATGTTTCTGTTGGCTTTTCCTGTCAGGAAACCTGTTTTATGCCCATATCAAGGTGAAAGATTTAAAAATAGAATGAAATAGATGAAAATTACCATAGCATTTCTTCCACTCTGCAAAGACAAAAAAATTTGCTTTGTTTTATCAACTCAGGATAACATAGCTGTTTTCGTATTCTTGGGAACAAGGCAATGCACTTGACAGTCTACATCAAGGCACAAATATGCACTTGTAAAAAATAACTTTTAAGAGCTAAAACCTTGAGCATATCTGAAGATACTGGTACTCATAATAGATCTGAGTTGGAGTAGGAGTAGAATTTACTCCCAGAGGCAGAGAACTGGTTGTCACTGATTTAATGAGATGAGTGTAGTCTCCTATAACGTCCTCAGCACAATGATTCAAGTCACCTGGTGAATATATATCTGCTAAGAATAGATGAAAAGGCTAATCTTTTAAAATGAGCTGTCCTAGTGCTCGGAGAGGAGGTTTGGCCTCATAGCTCTTTGGCTGATTGTGCCAAAGAGCACCATGAGTCCGTGAATTGCTTCTGCCGGTCCATCCAAGAATAGAGCTTTACTGCAGAGAGGTCATTCCTCATACAGTCAGCGATTCTTGAAAAAGAAACTGCAGTCCAGAGTCCAGGAGGGAGCTGGCAGGAAAGGGAGTGCTGCTAAGACACATGGGAATTGCCATAATACAGCTGCTAAGAGATCATTTGAATTTCCTGTATCTGAGAGTATGTTTGTATTGGATATTTCAGGTAGATGAGGGAAACTTATTCATACTCTGAAAATAATAAAAAAAAAAAGCTGTTTGGCTGTGTTAGAGTTGGTCCTGTGGAGAGCCTGGGTATGCTGTTGCAGGCAAAGCATCACACGAACACTATCCTTTGATTTTCCTTTGCTCAGAACACGGGTAGAGTGGACTTGTGCCAAATGAAATACACAACATATATATACCCTTAGATTCTTCCATTACAGGTTTAATGAAACCCTTATACTTCTGCAGCTTAACTAAATGCTTATCATTTTATTTCCTCCAAAGTTAAGCACACAAAAGCTCCATCTATTAAGTAGAATAGAACTTACCATTATATTCTAAAATAAAAGTGTCTTGGAACTGATCTTGGCAATAAACTTCCTATTCACTTATCAATAAACTGAATACCTCCTCTATAGGATAAAATAAAATTATAATTTAGAGATATCATCTCATGTGGTATTGCCAGGTGCTTCAAAGAAGGATACAAAGTACCCTAAGGTTGCAGAATAACCTGACTCAGATCACAGTTCTAACCTAATCTGGATTCCCTGTGATGCAGACTGATAGAGAAGTTATTTTTCTACTTTATGATGTTTCTGTACTCCTAAATGTTTCTTTCAATCCCTTTAGGCTCATAATTACTTTATAAACTTTCTACTTCCGAAATATTTTAAAATTCTGTATTCTTCAGATTTCTTCTCATCTAGAACAGGCTCTGCTTTTCATTTCTTCTAAATTTACTTGCAAGATTTACCTACTATTGCTGAAGGATACTTCTTTTGTTAAAGTAATTTTCCTGGTTTGCGAACGAACAATACTGTTTTTTCACTTTAGTCTTCTACTTTTGGAATTATGAACAGGTTAACAAAGTTATTATTTCATAAGTAACTTCGAAGATTTATTTTCTCATCTGGTTACTGTTTGAACCAAGTCGCAAGAAAGGAGGATGGAATTGGTGATGAACTTATTCTGTTTCCTCTCCAGGAAGAGAATAGAAGTGTAATTAGAAGTATGAGATGAATCACAGGCACATGACTGAATAATTCTAGAAGTGATGTAGAAAGATTTGGAGTATTGATCATTTGGTGGTATTTTCTGAGAAGAGGTTTCATATCTTCATGGACAGACTTCAACTAAGCATATGGGATACCAGCTTGCAATCCAATCTGGCAGAATGAACAAAAAGAACTTGAAATTGAGAGATGGAAAGAGAACTTGAAAGGAATCATGCAGTTTCTTCATTTAACACTCAGGGCAAGGGAATGTTGGCTTCAAGAAAATACAGAAACTAGAAGCTCAAACACTGAGGAGTTCAGCTGGACGGGTAATGTAAAAAGCAGCAGAGTCAGTAAAAGAGTGCCAGGAACCTATGCAATAAAATAGGGGATCCAAAACCAATAAGAAATAAAAATAAAACTTCATGGAAACAATTTTGTTTGAATGGAATTGCACCAGTGATCAGAAAAGACAAATATTAACTGAAAAGTCTATTGTCTTCATAAAAGGGGGGGAAAGAGAGAGACGGCAAGAGAGAGAGAGAATGATATACATTTTGATAAAAGCCAAAATTACATTGAGGAAGAGTTGTAAAGACGATGTGCATGGAAGTATGCAGAAACATGCAATAGAATGAGAACACTTCCTTTCAGTAGGAAAATAATAATGGAACCAATTTAACAATGGGACACTGCAGGTCCTCATATGTAAAGAGGAAAATAAGCACACAAATGGCCACTGAGTTCTGGATATACACCAAGCAGATTTCTTCAATACAGAGTCTATTTGCCAACATATCTTGGCCTTTGTTTGAATAAAGAACAGAGACATCCCTGAAGAGCCTGTCATAGAAAATATGGTTGAATTGAAAGCAAACAGGATTATTTTGGTTAAATTAAATGGAAGAATAAACAAAACAGATATAACTAAGAAGGGGGCTTGCACATTTTGATAAATAAAAGAAGCTAATTAGGAAAGTGAAATCAAGTGTATTGAGGAGCTTAGGGACTTGAATGTGGAGGAAGGTTGGCATTTCTTCATATTAAAGTTACAAAAATATTCTCTGTAAGTTGCATCCAAAAGAGGAAAAAAATGTAAGAAAAAGTTCCAGCTCTAGATGGAGGAAAAATGGTCTCAGTAAGGATACTGAGGGCAAGAAATGAGGCTAGAAGTAACACAAAAGGATATGTCCACAAAAGAAAACTGCTAGAGAGAGCAAAAATTGATCAAATGGGAATTGACAACCCCCCTAAACTTCATTGGCTTTATGAAGACTTCTAAAATGACTAAAATGTTCTTTCAGCACAATAACAATAGGAAAAAGGAAAGACAAGTTAATCAGGGAGGGAGAACCTGAAAATCAAGTTAAAACAGTTCCTGGTCTGAAGGAAGATTTTTCTAGAACTTTTAATAAGGACAATAATGGTGGTCTTGGGAACAAGGCAGGCTAGCAGGTGAGGAATTAGCATATCTACAATAAAAATGTCAGAGAGATTTAGTATACCTGATAGCAAGAATTTTTTAACATCTGTTATCTCAGAAATAGTGTCATCTGCTCTGAAAGGACAGAGGAGCTACATGTGGAACCTGTGAAAAGGGGCTGAAAGTGTTCTCTGGTCCTTACTGCCAGTAGAGAAGTGCAGATTTCTCTCAGGCTGTGGAAAAGAGCTTGGCTTCCACATGCATCCCGAAGAGCAGTGTTGCTGTGACTCGCAGCTGTGGTGCTCCCACACTTTACTACCCATTTCCTCCTCCCTTGCTATCATGCAGCACAAATGCTGTTTCTGGTTGCATGAATGGTGCTTGCAGTAAGCCAGAAAAGCAATTAGTCGAGGAGCAACGAGAACAGTAAAACAGTGTTGCCACTTCTGGAAGATTAATTTGTCTACCATAGAGTATATGCTAACATGGGACTTGCATTCAAGGTGGGGAATTGCTGCAAAGGAAGAATGAATCAAAAAATCTTTGGGTTCTTAATCTCATCCTAATTGTAAGCAAGGCTGGAGAAACAAACTTGAGAGGATAGGAAAATAAGGGATGCAGTTAAAGACAAATGAAATAAAAGTCAGTGCTTATACAAAGCTTATACAAAGTGACTACACCAACAAATCTGATCATCTTTATTTAATGAAAGCTGGACTTGGACTTTCTGTACCTAAGAGGTTGCTCTAAATGGATCTAGCCTTGGAATCACCAGGGTACCACTCACAGCCTGTTGCTACCACTGCCTGGATGGTGATGAAAGAAAACTGTTGGACCAGAGGGAGATAACCTACATTGAAGTAATTTTGTCTGTTTCAGAAGTATTATGTCACAAAACACAAAGAGAACTAATGAAATTTTGTGATAATACAAAGCTGAGAGCCTACAGTGATACAGGGGAAAGTCAAGATCTTTCTTTGCTTGAGGACTAAAAGAGCAGAAAGTGGATAAAGTATAATAACATGAGGTATAAGGTCAGGTACTGAAGGAATAGTTGCATAACAAAAGAAAAAGAAGAGCTGCATCAGCAAGTGACTGCACCAAGAACAGCCATCTATATAATGCTATCACATAAAAGGAAAATGTGGCTTCAAGGCATACCAGGTCCATTTTGTCCATCCAGGAAAGGACAGAGTGGAACAGGACATTAATATTTTCTTGAAGGTATTGGTGGTCCTTCAGCTGCATTATTATGAACACTTCAGTTGTCTCTTGTTGAAGACCTATTTATGTAGTTTGGATAAGTGATGTAAAAGGCCTAAAACAAACAGGGAAATTCAGACCCTGGCTAATTAGAGGAAACTGAAAGCATTTGGCTTGTTTACTATGGGGGGAAAAAAAAAAAAGGTTGAGAGGTAAATATGCTTATTCTCCATTAATATTGCAGAAAAGTTCTCACCAGGTGGAGAAATGATCCGTTCAAGTTAATGACAGTTATAGTTCTACAAATAAAAGTATCCACTATAAATTAGCAACTAATAATCACAAAGTGAAAATAAAATAAAAGCTAGTTTGAACCACAGTATTATTACAAAGAGATAGAAAATCTTTATTTTAAGTGCTGAGTTCCGTGACCTTTTTTTGAATGTTGAAGCTATATTCCTATCAGTTTCTTAGTATTGAGCAGCTTCAAGCTGAATGTGAGAAAGAATGTGAAGGCCAAACACACACAGTCCCAGGGCTAAGAAGTCCATGAATCCAGGGTTCAAGATGTCATGAGTACAAACCTGATCCCATAAGAGTGGGATCTCATGCTCTGCTCATCAAAATATATTCTTGTCAGCATCACTGCTGATATTAAAAGACAATTTTTGCAAGTGGTTTCAGGAGCCAGGAAGCATATTGAACAATCAGTTGTATTGTTTTTTTTTTTTTTTTTTATGTCTATCTTAGTTAAATCAGCATGATCTCTTGGAGGACAGGCAGTAAGAAGGAGGAAAATGTGCCATTTTAAAAATGAAACTTGACAATTTACTAGAAGAATTACATTATGCCTTCTGACTTCATATTTGATTTCTTTCCATCTAAATGTAGGTGGCTACATTGAGACAGTCCCTCTTGCTTCTCCTTGTTTTTAGTGGAGAGACATTAATACTTTTTTGGACTGAATCAGCTATCTTAATGTAGATGTGTAAAAAAAATTTTTAGGTTTACTGTTCCCTGAAAATGCTCATTTTTCTCCATTGATTATAAAGGGAGCCAAAGGGAAGAATTCAGAAACAGGTTTCTCATTTTAGTCTTCTGAGAGATGAATTCCACTACAGGAGACAACTGTCCTCTACGCCAGTGGATAGGAATAATTATGGGTAGGAATAAAGGAGGGAAAGAGAACTGGTGTGACCAAAGAGATGAAGAATAATTAAACCCAGCATTTAATAATAGAGAAAACTTACTGTCAGCTGTATCACAGAGATGTGAAGTGAGCACTATGCAAAGAGCATAGAAAAAGACTACAAAACTTCGTTATATTGCTGAACACGTTTATTTAGTAGACAGATGAGTACCAAAGTTAGAATTCTACATTCTTAAATGGTGGGGTTTTTTACAGATGTATGTATGAGAAGTATTGTCTGTCTCTACAGTCACACGCACATTAGGCAGAACTAAACATGCAAATATATCCATGTTCTTACATGGTAAAAAACCATGAATTTTGATTTCATTTGTGTTGCAACAGCACTTTGCTATTCAAATGGAAATCAGAATCTCATTGTGCTGTGTTAGCTGTTATATATAGAAAGGAAAATACTGCAGAGAGTGAAGAAGGCTGACAAAAATGCACTAAAAATATCACTTTCCACTAATGTATTCTTTGGCAATGCACCAAGGCTAATATTAGACCTTCCTCCAAAAGTCAAAGGGTCTCAAGTCCTCATTACTCTTTAAAATGATATTGAGTTAATGTACCTAATTCTCACTTCTCAGTGATTTTATGCTGGCTTTAAGGCCAATGAAATATAAATGGTTTGCTTTATCTTTGTCCTGTGGGAGATGCCTTATTAGTTCCCACCTTCTGGAGTGCTTCCTACCAGGTTCTTAACCCACCCCATAATGTTATGTTTATAGCTATGGCTATTCGAATGTATCCTGAAATTCTTAAAAGCATGCAGTGGTTTTGATTGATTTGATGCACCTTCACAATACTTGATCATCCAGCAGCGATAGTTGAACACATGTAAACTTTAGCACTTCAAAAGTTTAGCATTTTAAAAGCTGTCTTCATCTGGGCATGCTTAATCAAAGACACACAAAATCAATAATTGTTTTTGAAAATTCAGAGCACATTTGACATTTCAAATAGAAAGACAGGCTAATTTAATTTTGCTATTTCCATATATTAAGTTTTATTTAATTTTGTAGTGTGTTGGATGAAATTACTCTCCTCCCAAATTGGAACTGATAAAAGCATTAATTTCTGTAAATTAAATCACTTTTAGAGATCAGAAGTTGTGCAGCCTCTCACAGAAAGATTGGGTGCAGTTATGTAAGACAAGCACATTGATTCATACCAATTATGCTATGCATTACTTGGAAGAGTCTTCACAAATTTTCCCTAAAACCAAATTCAAACATGGGAAAGAGGCTTCTGTGAGATCAATCACTCTGTTGTAAGGCTGGCAAAATTCCTACTCTTTGAGGACTGAATGAGCAATGTCTAGAAGCACAAGTCCTATCCATTCTCCATTTCTCTCCTGCTGATCATAATATGTATATGCTTAAAGGCTAATGGGTCATTTTACTTCACTCCATTCTTGAGCCTCCCATTATATAACAGCATTAAAATAGATTTACTTTTGATCATGCCTTAATTTTCAGGAGAGTGATGCATAATTACATTGTTTCCAATTATCAGATTTCTCTGTAAAGTCTAGGACATAATAGTGTTGATAAATCCTGGAAAAGTGCTAAAGTCCTGTTTTGCTTTCAGAAGGCAAGGTTACTGTTCGCACTGCAGAAGTGGGCAAAGCTGATTAATTTATTCCTTATACACCTGTGACTTATTTGAAGTCCCAAATTCTCATCCTTATCCAAGAAAAATATCTCATTAGCTTCTTCAAAGGGAACTGAGTGCTCATGGTGCTATAGCTCTTCCTTTTTTCTTTGATCATCTGGATGTCCTGTCTCTTGTCACAACCATTCCACTAACTTCATCTTGTCCCTCTCTGACATCTCTTATTACAGCTCTAACTCCTTTTGTTACATATTTCCTCACCATTTCACTTTCTGCTACATTCACTCTCCTTGCAAGTATAAATATGTTGTTTCTTGTTTCCTCAGAAAGGAAAACTGAAAGTCCACCTCATTGTCCATCTTCCTTCCTTGTCGGAGGCTAAGGACTCCCGTGTATTGCCTTAGCTTTCCACCACTTCCCCATCCCCTCTATCACTCCACCCACATCAGTTTGCAGTCCCCTTCCATTCTGCCCCCTCTTTAAGAAATGTTTCTTGAAAAGACTTCTGTGGACATTTACCAAACTATCCTCTTTCCCTTTCACCTCCAAGAGCCATCTCTCCCTGATTTAAAACTCAGAACTGGAAATTTAAAAGGTATTTAACCTCGTGAAGATTATTCAGAAGGATTTTCCTGCTGTTCTTCACAGTACTTATCAAAGATGAAGAGATCGTTGGGACAGGGTCAGTGACATCACATTAGGGATGATCCTAGAAGGAGATCAATTAGTGGGCATTTGAGTTAGATAAGATTCCACCCCCCCCACCCCCTCACCCCCAAAGTCCTAGGATGCCGCAGAGCACTTTTATCAGTATCTTGAAACTTACTCTTCCAGGCATCACTCTCTCTTCCAATCCAACCCTCCTCTCTGCTGTAGTTTGAGCGAAGGAAACGGTTCAGAGGAGACCCCCTGTTTTGCTGCCCCCCAGCCGGGACTTGATGCCTCGGGCCGGCCATCCTCCAGTGAGAGCCTGTTCCTTGGGTGCTTCCTCCCCATGGAGCCCAGGCGCGAATCCCTCGGGAACGCGCCTTCCTCCGGCGCCGAGGGAGCCAGGAGAGCGCCGGTGACTCACGGGGGTCCCGAGGGAGCGGGGGCGACTCCCTGCCCCACCCCCGCTCCGCTCGCCCGGGGCAGCGCCCGGCGCTGCTCTGTGGCCACGGCCCTGCTCGGGGAACGCAGGGCTCCGGCTCCCGGGGTGTGCCCGCGCCGCCACCCCGGTAAGCTCTGCTTCTTTTGGCAGCGGCTTGGTCCCCTTGGACGTACAGCCCAGGCAGGAGCTAAAGGACGGGCAGCTCCCTTCCTCACTCAGACAACCCTTCCACACATCTTCAAGTTTGGCGCTGGTCCTTGGGCTGTGACGGCTCAGCCCCACGTAAACGGGACTCGCCGGCATCCCTCCCCTGCAGCTGGAGGTGCAGCCATGTGGGGAGAGCAAGATTCACCCCTCCATAAACTGTTTCTGCCCCTAAGTATGATTTAAATGAACGCCTTCTCCTAGTTAGCAGGAGCTCTAGACACCGCACGCGAGACACACCAGCGCTTGGGAAGCGACACTAGTCAAAAACTACAAACAAACAAACACAAACAAAAAAAACCAAAAAAAACCAAAAAAAACCCCCCACAACGCAAAAACAAACACCACCACCACCACCCCCATCCCTCAAACCACAAACAAACTCCCCCCCCCCCCGGAGAAACAAGTCAGCATATGCCCCTCCTTCCCCTTGCTGGGGGAGCACCCGGAGGACCGACGGCAGAGCCCGCTGGCTCCCAGAGGTCAGGGGAGCTTGCATATCGGACCTCGCTCAGCTCCCCACAAAGTTTGGTTTACCCTCACCTGCGTGCGCATGGCAAAGAGTGGCACTCAAGACCCGGAGGAGGAAACAGTTCTGGGAACTGCTTGGTCCTACCAGAACTGTAGTAGACACACCACTATTTCTGGAGTACCACCTTATACTGCACCACCACCTACCAGCCAGCCGAGTGCAGGTGTGCAAGCAGCATCCCTGCTCTGCGCATCAGTGAACAACCGGCACCATCGACGGTGGGAGGAGGGTGGGGGTCTAGTATCCAAATGCAGGGGGAGGTATGCGAATCAGGGAGGTTGGCCGGGAGGGAAATCCGAGAATTGGTGCTTAACTACAGTTTTATAGTTTGAGACATGTGTAACCAGCCCAGCAGAGATGAGGAGAGAAAGCCAGTAAGTTTAGCAAATAAAAACCACAGAGCCCCATTTTAGCACACACAGGGAAAAACAATAGACGTGATTCAAAGAAAACACCCCACTTTATTTGTTGAGTTCTGGTTGAAGGATATGAGGTGAGGAGACAAGAAGAAAGACGATATCGTGACAGACTGCCGTGAACTCTGCTGCAGGCTGCGGAGCGCGGGCTGTGCCACTTTCCTGCGCATGTACAGCACCGCATCTTCAGGACTTCTGAGCAAGTTTTAAAAACTCGAACTTCTTTTTTCCTCCACCCGCTTTGGACACCCTCTTTGTCTCCGGTATTTTAAGCAGATGGCACCAATTCCCCTTCCTCGGGAGCTCCATAGAGAGCACACAATGCTTCATTAAGAACATTCCTCTCTCCCGGGCCAAGCAGGACAGAGCGCGGCCGAGGGGAGCGCGGGCTCGGTGCGCTGGAAAGGGTTCACTGAGCGCCGGGGGGATTCCTGCACACATGACAGGGCAAGCACAGATCGAGGGGGCTCTGGTCCCCCGCATTCAGCCAGCGGCCCGCCCGGACTCCACAAGCAGGCTGGGCTCCTCGGGACAGGTGGAAGCGGCAGGACATGGGTGCACGCAGGACTCCGGCGCTCGCCACCCCTTGCTGCCGCCGGGGCGGAGTGCGGGGGTCCAAGCCCTTACCTGAGTTCCGGAGCTTGCGGTTCTTGAAGACGGAGAGGATGACCAGCAGGTTGCCCAGGATGTCCACCACTGTGGTGAAGATCAGCACGCTGGACAGCACCGGCACCACCCAGGCGGGCCGCGGGGCGCCCGCCGCGCCCGCCTCCCTCTCCGCCAGACCGAGGCGGCTGCGCCCGCCCGGGTCGCAGCAGTTCCTCAGGGAGACGTTCTCCAGCATCGCGGACACCCCGTCCCGCCGTGTCCCGGCGGCAGCCCCGTGGACTCTGCCCGCGCGGGCGGCGGGAAGGGCTTTAAGGGGCGCGCCGGGGCTGCTCCGCCGGGAAGGGCGGGGGCGGGGCGGGGATGGGGCGGACCAAGCGCCCCCTCCCCGTTCCCGGGCGGTGGGGGAAGCCCGGGGGCGGGCACGGCTCCGCCTGCCGAGGGAGGGGCCGGGGGCGGCGAAGCGGCCGGGGAGGGGGCAGGATCCGCGGGCTGCCATGGGTGGGGGTCGCGCTCTGCCGAGTCCGGTGGCGGCTTGGGGGGCCAGAGAGCCGCGGAGACAGGCGAGAGCGGCGGAGAAGCCCCTCTCCCTCATTGCTGCTCCCGCCACCGGGCTCAGCCGCGAACATCCGCCACCCGCCCCGGGAAGAGTGCTTGTTTGGGGGTTGTTTGTTTGTGTGTTGGTTCGGGCGGGGTGTGTTTGGTTGGTTTTCCCCTCCCCTGCGGCTCGGACCGCGGTGTTCCCGGCAGCGCAAGGCCAGGTCCCCCCCTTTCCCGCACCCTCACTGCTTCCAGGCAGGCGGCGCGCCCGTCCGGGTGTCCTGGTACATTGCTCCCGTCGGCCTGGCTGCGGATCTGAAGAGCTTTTACGCTCTCGTCGCCGTGGCCTTGTGCCTCGTGTTTGAACACAGCAGTCTGTCTGGTCGAGACTAAGGGCAGTGCCCGTGAGGAGATAACTGCGAACGCCGCGGACGGGACGTGCCCGCATCAATGTCGGCTCGGGAAACTGCGCGTTTCGAGGGATTTTCCTTTTAAACTGCAGGAGCAGACAGTGGGGCATCGGTGGGCTTCACTCTGAAGCTACCCTGGAAACATGCAGTTTCCTCTGGGCCCCCAAAGTGGCAGCTGCCTTGTGCTCATTTGCACTAAGTAAATAAACAGGTTGCATTCAACAGAGGAGGGCAGAGCCTGCGTGTCTCCGTGCCCGGCTTCCAGGCGTAGCTACCACGTTCCTCTGTATCGCCGTCATCACTGACAGTGTATCACCGGGTTCACGTAGCGTGTGCTGGCGATTAGGGCTGCTCTCGGCATATGTAACTCGGAAGGGTTTTGTGCCCTACTTTGCATTGTTTTCAGGCCATCCAGGCTACACTGTATCGTTGTCATGCTTCCAAGTTTTGCTCCACTTTTGAGAATGATGCAGGAGCTACACCTGCCTCAGAGGTTACTGTGTGGCTGGATTAATTCTCTTTGTGTCTGTTCAACACAGAGAAAGGTATGCTCCACAGTTTTTCAAGAATTAGATCTTGAGACAATCTGCCTTGTGGAGTCAGTTTGGAAAAACAGGGCAAGTTTCTGTGCTTTCTAACAGCAAATAACTTGTTATGGCTCACTGCTTCTTTGTGACTTGAGTCTGCACAAATGTGCAGTGGTGTAATCTAAGTGCTACAAATTACTGTGTGGACTTCCTTTCAAATTAGAAATAGTTTACTGTTCTTTAAATGTATTCCTAATCAATTTCAGATATACTAAAGTAGTCTTGGTTGGACTAAACATAGAAGTGTGCATGTGGATTTTTGCACCACTCATATTTGCACCGATTAAAAAAAAAAAACAAACCACACATCAGATGCTCTCTGTTTAATGTAGGCAGTATGTAAGACATCATGACCCTTTTCAAACTACAAGTGGAGTTATCACAGTCCCATGGCTTGAACCAAAGAGAAAACTATCTTCTGAGAATTATCACTCCTGAATAGTTATTCTGCAGTTCTGCCATAGGAAAGTAATAATTGCACACTTGACAGAACAGGCTCATTCTTGATGGAAGTGAAAGTTCACTCAATTTTTCTTTTTCTTTCTCCAGAACTTTAAAAGGAAGTTTATTCAAGGAATGCCTATATTCTGTATTCATCAGTGCAAAGGAGGATTTTTTGCTAGTGAATAATAATCTACAACTAAGGAAAGCTTTTGCATTACAGTCTTTCCCTTTACCTGCCTCTCTTCTGATTCCCCTTTTCAGAAAGTTGTTATCCTCACTGCCCATTATCTATGTACTACTCTAGACTTATGGACTTGTTATGGAAAACCTACACATATTATAATTTATTTTCATGCCTGAGACTCTTTCTGGGCATTTTTCCAGAATCTGTATAAGTGCTTTCAGAAAAAATGTACCATTTTGTTGTCTGTTATTACTACAGGATTTATCTTCAGCTGTTTGTTAAAAGCTTAAACTGTCCCTGAGCATAAATGTGACTTTTCAAGGTAGGCTTTACTCTTGGCATTATCCAGGATTGCAGTTTGTCCCCACAAGAGGAACGCTATATAATTTCCCTGCCACACACAATTGTTAGGTATCATCAGTCACTTTGTTTTATAACTCCCAAAAGTGTGTCAGGTGATTTAGAGAAAAATTAGAAAGCTATGGCCTGAGTTTGGCCTGAAGTATGAGTCTGCTACAAAATGTGAAACAGAATAAGTGTTGCTGGCTTTGTAACAACAGTCTGTCTTTTGTGGCTCCACTGGCATTTGACAGTAGAAAAACAAGTAGGTAGGAATAAAAATGGTACCTTTCCCGCCTCAGCAACCTGTAAAGAGCAGGTTATTCATCTGCTCTGAATTCCCACTCTCTTCATTTATATCAGTAACATAAATCTGAATTGCTATTTACAGTTATCTATAAAATGATGTTATAAAAGTTAATCTTGTTTGCTTTGTGAAATGATTGATTAAACTGCGATAAACAATCTATGGATGTTCTTACTCGCTTTTTTAGTAGCCTAACTTGAAATGAATTAAGTTCTCTTTGAAAGTGAAATGCATGTTTAAGCCTAATTGTTGAGGCAAATCTGAAATAACTCATTGTTACAGAAAGCTCTCCGTCTCAAAGAAAGGAATATATTCTTCACAGTTGGAAAATTTTCTTCTATGTCTAGGAAAATTAACTGTGTTCTGTGTTTCTTTTTGAAAGCAATCTAAGTTTTCTAAGGCCAACTCTATTTGTGTTCCAGGATAAGACCAGGAATTTGCCTGTATGGTAGAACAATCAAGTATTCCGTGCATCACTGCTGCCCGAGGCTGAAACCTCGTTTGTCTTTTTATTTTTCTTCTTTTCATTCTGAAGACAAATGACTGCTTCCTAGAGATACATTCAAGTACTTTGTTTTCTGTGATTTGTTGATTTGATTTGCTGAAAGGACTTATCTTTAATTAGTCACAGAAGTCAAAACTTTTCACAGGCATGAATGAAATTTCAGGACAGGGGATTGTTTTGGCAAAGTCTCTTGAAATGTAAGTATTCCAGTAGAAGAGAAGAAGAAATTATGTCTCTTCCATGTTTGTTATGTCAGCACATGCTTCTACAAGACCAAAGGTCATTTGGAGCTAAAATGCACAGTCTCTGAATAGTGTTCCTACTTTTAACTGTCTCAGTTTAAACTCCACATTTTACAGTGTACACCATGGCAGAGGTTGGAGTCTGGACTTTTACACCACTTCCATTTCTATACAATTCTGGGTTTTTTTATATAGTTCTCTCTATATTTGTAGGTCAATTCAAGCCCAACCAGTGTTTAAATGGAAGCCTGTTTGCTAGTCCACTGCTCTCATGAGCCTATACAGAAAAGGTGTATCTCCTCTAATCAAGAAGAATGTGTCTTTTGTGTAGGAACAGAAGATTCACTTAGTAACATCTTCTGGTCTGGTTTTCATCTTTTCCACTGCAATATTAATAGTTTTTATGTAGAAATCAAAACCTTAGTGGGGGAAAGGTTATTTTGTTGTCCATAATTTTCCAACCCTTTTTTCCTGCTGGAAATTGCTCATTAAATAAAATCTGTCATTCTCACAGGGAATTTCCATGGCACACGACAGGATCCTTTTGCTGTGAATTTTTAATAAAAAGAATCACATTTTTTTAAATCTTTAATCAATAAATTGGACAAAATGAAGATTGGGAGTGGGAAGGGATTTAGGTTGCATGCATCTCAGCCTAAGAGAGAGAGAGAGAGAGAGAGCGAGCATACTCTGCTTCCAAAGGACTGTGTACATTTGTTGCTCTGTGATCATCGGATAGGTGTGGAAGTTAGGTGGCATAGATAACCTTGTGCCTGTCTTTTTGACAGAACTAAAGAGGAGCTTTGAGAACTAGCTTAGATGAGATATTTCAGTGTTAGGGGATTAAAGGGGACTCTTGCTTGGTAAAGATTACTCCAAGGGGTCATCGCAGGACTAAAATCAAACACTGGATCTCCTGATTCAGATTCAGTGTCAGATTTCAAAACATTTCAAAGCCATGCTATCTCTAAACATGCTCTCCTATTCCATCTTCCCCCTAGTGTAAGTACATATATGTATATATATTTACTTTGTATACTATATATATAGTATACATATATAATATATATATGTGTATACATGTGCACAAGCTGCAGTTGTTATTCCAATCCTGTTCTGCCAATTAGTGTTGTGTTTTTCTAATATATAAGCACAAGGCTGGAATGCAAGAAACTGATTTTCGTTCATGACGTCAACTAATGTTTGAACTTACTTTTTTCAGGGGTGAAAGGCTAATTCCTTAATGCCACATAACCCTTTGACTAATTCTTTTTAAGATGGAAGCCAGAGCCAGAAGAACATAATTGGTTTATATTATTAGAGAGAGCTACCACAATCCCTTGTTTATGTAGCATTCAGGTGCTGTTATCTCTGTCCTTCAGCTTGTTTTTGCAAGCAGCTGCTAGTTTTGTCACAGCCAGAGACCAAGATGGGCTGGAGAGGGAGTGATGCATTGGCAATCAGGAGGCTTTGAAGTCCTGGTGGTGACTGTCCCATGGATCTGTCACCGGACTGGGGCTAACTTTGTTTCTTTGTCTCTTTTGTCACATTAAAATGATGCTAAGGAAACTCTGTTAGGTACTTCTTGGAAGGTAATTGAGAGTTAATTCTTTAATGGTTTGAAATATATTTAATTTTGCTATGCAGCCTATTGTCTTTCGTTAAAGTTAATCCAAAACTGTCATGAATGGTCTAAGCTGCATAAAAACCAGCCTGTAGCTCTTTGCCAATACCAGCAGTACCAGATAGTCTGCTTCACAGAGTTGACCACGTGTTCAATACGAGCTGAAATTTGGAACCAAGGAATAATTGGTTTTGGTGACTCAAATGAGTTCAAAGCATAAGTACAACTATTAATAAAGATAGACATAAGGTTTCATTCTTCAGCAGCAGTTTCCTCCAGTGTTGTCCCTGAGACAATACGAACTGTGGTGTCTTGAACTCTGTCATGGTGTCAAGGTATCAACTGAGATATGACATGTCACCTGAGATCAGTCAGGTGGCTGATACAATATGCATAAAAGACAAAGACTACCTCTTTGCAGAAGGAGTGTAAGTCTGGCTTCTCTAGCCAGCTGTCAGTTTTCACAAAATGTCTAGAAGTACAACAACCTCAAAGCTTGAGGCCTTGACTCAAATCTGGTGGAATTTAGCAGAAGTTTAAAAGTTGCCTGGAGTGGCTAACAACAGCACAGATATGTTAGTAGAAGGCCTGATTATCTCAAGTCCCATTTTCATAGGAAGTTTAGGTTACAGTGGTCCTGTAATAGGACATTTCCATCTAGACAATCTAGTGCTGTATCCACTGGGACTGGAGCTGGAACATGATGAACGCATGGAAATAAAAAAAAGGGCAGACTTAGTGATTGTTTGATTAGAACAGATAATTTTCTGATAACCACCATCACACCAACCAAATTATGTACTGAGCTGAATTTGTTTTCCCACTGTTATTTATAGGCAAGTGTCGCTTTCACTTCAACAACCAACAAGACTACCAGTGAGTCAGCAGTGGCTGATTTTGTGGTGCCATTCAGTTGCAATCTAAGATTGATCAGGTCTTCTCAAAGTTGGGAGAGAGAACAACAGGTCGCGGTGTAAATTGGAACTTCTTGTCTGGATTCACTGCCTTGCCTGAATAACAAAAACTGACCCACTGAATTATATGCCGCACTAGGTACAGCTGCTGTTTAGGGGTAATGCCATGTGTCTCTCTTCAGTGGCAGACAACATAAAGTCTAAACACCACTTTAGTTGCTGTAATAATGTTTAAGAGAGAAACATTACTGTAGTACTTGGAGTGGTGTAGTGCTTTTGCAGTCTTTATTCCAGGTGAGTTTCATCTGTTAAAGTCTTTGAGGTGGTTTTATGGGTATTATACCCTTCACTGCATGAGAGTCTTCTTCTACTTAGTGTTGAAATTATACCTTTAGATTAGGATTTTATTGTGTCACTTGCAGAAAAAGTTCAAAAGAATCTCCAACTCCTTTTCTATCTGGGGTGCAGTAATAATCATGCTTTTCTTCTGGCATTCTCCTAGCACAAAGGACAAAATCGTATTTTAGGTCAAAGAAACATTTACGGTAAATGCTAACTATTCATGCATTGACTGGAATTTGTTAACTGTGCGAAATGCCTGGAGGTATGTTTGTGGAAGAGTTTTGGAATTGTTTTTTAACTCAGTGTGATTATTAACTCAAACAATAAGAAATGAAGTACTGCTAGACTTGGTATTGCTGGTATGGAGGATATGACAGAAAGCAGAAAAATTAAGAATTCAGGAAGCAATTCAAAATATGCTGTAGAGACACTATGCTTAAAACTAACATAAAGGAAAAAAGGGAAGCTTGGCTGGCAGTAGATGAGGGCTGCATGGGTTACAGGAAAACAATATGGGCCGTGGATGAAAATTAGGAAAGGAAGATATGACAAAAATGGCCTTTTTCCCTAGTTTTGAATTTTAATTAGTATATTACTGAAAACAGGATATTTGAAAAATGCATGTACCATGAGGGTGAGGCAATTAGAACTATCAGACTTAAGATTTAAGGTTTCACGGAAGGGAAGGAAAACCAAAACCAGTTTCAATTTTTAAAGTTAAGGTCTGTAAAGAAGCATATAAAGAGCAATAGAATATAAACGGGTTTTTTCAGTTGAAGATCTCAGAGGAGCCACATTCAAAAAAACCCACCCTGTATACCACTGAGATAAGCAAATTAGTAACACGCATTTCTTTTGGCAGGAGAAACCTAATGATCATTTCCCCAGTGTTGGCATGGGTGAGACTTGATTCACTTGTGGAACATGTCTGTCCATTAGAGACAGAAGGTGGTCATCCAAAACTGTGTCACAGGGTGATGCAGAAAGGGTTGAATTCAGATTTCACCAACATTGATTTGACTATTTTTCTGACACTTTCTTAACTTGCAACCTTAAGCTGCAATTTTCTGGAATTCTTTATATGTAGTGTCCTAGATAGTTTTTAAAGAAAGAAAACCAAAAATTGAATGTTCTGTCATTCAGGATTTACTGATCTTCCTATGAGCTGTCACTGATAGTGAACATTATGTATTCAAATCTTCTCTACAGCTCTCTTCAAATTGATGAGATTTGACTAGTTGCAATTACTTGTCATTCTTTTTTTTTTACATCAGCATTAGATCAGTCTGAGGCTATTGAGTTCCATGACCACTTGTTTTCAGCAGAAGACTAGAGATGCTCAGGAATCTGGGTTTCATTCTACAGTATGGAAAGGCTTTGTTTTTAGGATTCTAACCTTTCAACCTATTTCTCCCATGTTTTCTCTCTTCTCCTCCATCCTATCCAGCTTCTCCTTTCAGATGTATCACACCTTCTTACTCTAATCTCTTTTTCTACCTCCTCCTTACATAATTTCTTTATGCTTTCTCAGACAGTCCTTGTATCCCCTTTGGGATCTCTCTTTGAGTATCTCTTCTTCCTCATATGCAGGCAGTCTTCTTCTTGCCTAGCAAAACCTAATTTTCCTTTCACCACCATGGAATTTTTTTTTTACCCTTTTTCCTACAACTATGGCTTCCCAATCTCACTACCCTATTCCTGCAGATCAATATCAACCAGTCTTGTAGTTTCTTTCTCCCCTGCTGCTGATCCCTCTTTCTCTTCCCAAGTACCTGTACCTCATGCTATCTTGTCTTACTGCTTTGTTCTCTTGTCATTTCTGAAAATCTAGCCTAGGCTGGCCTCTGTACCAGCCTTGCCTGTCAGATTGTCCCAACCTGCCATTTCTTCGCACTTCTTTTGACTTGCATTTTTGTCCTCTCCACATTAAGTGGAGAAAAATGCCTTTGTGTGTTGTAAGGGTGTTTGCACGGTTTGAGTCATAAACCCAGTCCAGTAACTCTCAAGAGAGCCATTTCAGGGGAGACCTTTGGAAGTAGCTTTCTATTAAACCATGAAAAGTCAGGTCAGTGAGAGCAGTAAGGAGGGGATGAAATACATTCAACCACTCTGTTGAGGTGGCATTTGTAATAGTCACAGAGTGGAGAAAGAATAATCTCTGCAAATTTAGGGGGATTCCCATTTTAGTCAGCATTAGAACTTGAGAAAAGTTCATACATACTGAAGAAGAATAGAAACTACGGTCAGGGTTGCCCTGTAACTTTGGAGACAATGTGACATTAGCCTAAAATTTGGGTCCAAGCATCTCAATTCCATAGGATGCATCAGCAACATGGGGGCGTGGTGGAGTTCAGTTAAGGGATGTCTTCTTGAGGGTCTGTCACAGAGGGGTTGGTGAGCTTTGAGTTTACTTCCTGCATCTTCTGGGAAAAGGAGGTTGTCTCCCAAGCAGTGTCTGCCTATCCACAGTGTCTGTAATCTGCAGTCTTAGATCCATATGTGCATGTATCTTTCTGCTGTCATCTTAAACTCTGTCTCTCTTTTTTTTCTACTCTTTTCAACCAGTCTTTTAGAAACTATGATTTTTTTTAGCCCTCTCAGGCTTCAAAGTTCTTCTGTCCCTACATTTGTAGTAGAGTTTTTTCATTCCCCAACCTTTGAAGAAGCTTTCGTAATTTTACAGGGATTTCCTTTGTTAAAAAATTTATAATCATGGGGTTGATTTTTTTTTCCTTTTTCTTATTCCCTGCTAGCATTATTTTAGAAACCTGTTTTGAAGACTTCCTCAGAGACCTTTGAAATTGTGAGCATTTTCCTGTCTTTTCCCCTGTGTTTGAAACATGATGGCTTACATGGTTGTATAAGTTTTCTGTTTCGGTCTTGCCTTTATGATTGTGGAGGCTGCATTGTTTCAGAAAGATGGGACCAAGTAGGCAAAGCTGGAGAAGCGTAGTCTAATGGATCTAGTAGAATGGCAGCATTTATACTACTTTGTGCAGTCCTCATTGAAACTGTGTTCTTGAAACATGAGAAAACACTGAAAAGAAGATCTACTTGGAAAGGTTAAGGAACATATTGGAAGACCACAGAACAGTTTGGGTTGCATGGTGTCAAGGAAACTTTCCGGTCTGACCATTCACAGTCACACTCCCAGCTCAGTTGGGACTGAAGCCCCTTCACAGCTGGCAGCTCCTGTGAGTTGATGGGGGCTCCACTTCAGTCCTTACACACTCCACCCACACGTAGTTAGATGAGGTTTCCTTACCAGTTCAACCCCCAGGTTTCCCATAGCAGAGTCTTAGAAATCTGGTTCTGTAAAGCACTTTTTTCACATTGGAGCAACACAGAAACAACTCGAGCTGGTGCCTCCGAGGAAGCACCCCATGCAAAGAAACCCTGGGCTTTTATACTCTGACAGTTCAAGCGTGTGAAAGTCTCTTCTCTTCCTCCCAATTCTTTGGCTCTTGTCGTGTCTCTGGGTTTCCGATCACCAGGCTGAGTCTCAGGTCCTTGTGCCCTTTGCTATGTAAAGGGTTGGCAGTTGATGGCTCGGGCCTCGGTTCTTTACTCAGAGCCCCATCCAGAGCTTAATCTGCAGCTGGCACTGCAGCTGCACACTGAGCTAACTGCTCTGAGTATATTCCTCAACAGACTGGACCTTTGAAGGACATCTAGTGCAACCCCCTGCAAGGAATATTTTTAACTGTACCGTGTTGCTCAGAGCCCCATCCAACCTAACACTGAACACTTCCAGGAATGTGGGCACCCACCACATCTCTGGGCAACCTGTACCGTGTCACACTGCAGAAAACTTATTCCTTATATCTAATCTAAAACAATCTCTTCTAGTTTAAAGCCATTACCCCTTCTCCTATCACAACAGGCCCTGCTAAGAAGTCTGTCTCCATCTTTCTTGTAGGCCCCCTTTTGAGTACTGAAAGACTACTCCCTGTGGAGCCTCCTCTTCTCCAGGCTGAACAACCCCAGGTCTCTCAGCCTGTCCTCACAGGAGAGGTGCTCCAGCCCTCTGATCTTCATGGCTCTCATCTGGACTTGCTCCAACAGGTCCTTGTCCTTCTTGTGTTGGGGCCCCAGAGCTGGATGCAGCATTCCATGTGGGGCCTCAAAAAGTCAGAGTCTGCCTGTTGGCCATGATGTTTTCCTTGCAGCCCAGGACACGTTTGCCTTTCTGGGCTGCAAGCTCACATTGCCAGCTCGTGTCTGGCCTGCCATCCGTCAGCACCCCTAAGTCCAAGTTATGCTGTTATTCACCAAAATAAGATCTTCTTGTCTTTCATGAGACTGGAAAGGCTTTAAAAGAAAGGTAAAAGTAGCCTGACACTGCTATGTCTTAGAACTTTCCTGGTTTTGTAACCCCTGCAGAAATACCGACATTTTTAACACCCACAGGAATGCACCATTACTGCTATGTTGCAATGAGGTTTTGGCACTTGAAGAGCAATATGGCTCTTAATCTGCACTTTGCTAGTTCTGCCTCCTTTTACTTTGGTATTGCTCCCTCAAGTCAGATAGGAAGTTTAAAGCAGAATTGTTAGGAATTTTACTTGTTTAGGAAAAAAATCAAGTGTTAGACTGAAATAAAGTATGTGTCTGTAAAATTTATGTTTGTGTCAGCAAAGCCTTTCTGAAATTCATGTTTATATACAGCAAAGGTTTTACTGGGACAAAGATCCCAGTAATAGTTTTTAATACTGAGAATCTAAATCACTGTACTTGAGGTCAGGATCAGGACAGGGCAATGGATCTTCTTCAAGGCTTTCATTTTTTCCTGTTGGTCTTGTGATGTGAGAACTTACAAAAGTCCAAGGGCAGCCCATCGTTATCTTCAAGTATCAGTTATGCACCAACCTGCTAAACTTTGGATTGTTATACCCACACAATTTGCACAGTCACCAGAATCACTGTGATAACTCTTTAGGCAAGAAGTCCAACTCAGCCCACCTTTTAAGTACCCTTAGCATTTGTTGCAATCTATTAAAGTTCACACCAAAGGTTTACTGGCCTATTATAACACACATTTGCAATAATTTCATTCATAAGTGCTACTTTAAAATATAAGTAAGAAATAACATCCTTCCATAGAGTTTTCACTAAATATTCACATACATACTTGTAAATGAGCTTATGGTAGTTTGGGCACAAAACACACACAAAGACTGTAGCCTGCATAGGCAATTACAGATTGGTTGGATATAGATGGGACAATTTCGTAGTCACTCTTGACCATGGTTGAAGCAGAAAGCTGTTACTTTCCCAAGTGTAATGCCTGCCTTGCCCTGCTGTTTGCTGTCTTCCCTCTGTGGACACTATCCAGAAAATTCCATCTTGTTCCACTGCCGGTCCATCATTTTATTCATAGTTCTTTTAAAATGTCTTGCCTGTAGCACTACAAAAACATGCAGTCTTTTAAAATGCAGCTGATACATTTCTGTATCTAACTGAATCACCTTTGCTTTTCAACACTCTGAACACTAGGTCCTATAAAGAGACAAAATCATATCCTTGTGCATTTTTATATTACATACACACCTTTATGAGCTGGTGATCTATTAATCATG
>JAYRBT010000001.1:36658220-36711676 GCA_036023395.1 Myiotriccus ornatus | reverse complement strand
TAAAGAGACAAAATCATATCCTTGTGCATTTTTATATTACATA
Source organism: Myiotriccus ornatus (assembly GCA_036023395.1). Lineage (NCBI taxonomy): Eukaryota > Metazoa > Chordata > Aves > Passeriformes > Tyrannidae > Myiotriccus > Myiotriccus ornatus. Next base: position 36,711,633 of record JAYRBT010000001.1, on the reverse strand, counting down.
CACACCTTTATGAGCTGGTGATCTATTAATCATGTTCAGATTAATAAAATATGTCCTCCATCAGTGAGAAAAACAGACAAGGCAATTGCCCTATAAAAGTATTATCTCAATCCCGTTTCAGACATGATAATAAAATGAAATTTAAAAAAAAAAAAGGGAAACAAAGTCAAGCAACTTACAATTCAAAGTATTCGTAGAGTATGAATAGATTTCTTTTCTGTTCTACCTCTGGAAGATAAAACAGAATGGGTTGTTTTTCATAATTATCCAAATTACTCCAGCTTAAGAACTGTTATTAATAGTTATCCGAGTTACTACAGCTTAAGGGCTGTTATTAATAGTTATCCGAGTTACTCGAGTTCAAGTATTCCCCTCCATAGGATTTTCTATAGATCATAAAGTCCTCATTAACTGCATTTTTGCTTTTTTTCTATTTCATACATCAGCTAATATCATTATACTATTGTTTATAAATTCTCAATTCATGTTTATTATCCATTTATTATCATTTATAGTGATAAGCTTATTTTATCATAACTTAGCAGTTCTTATTCATGCATAGATCTCTACCATCTTTCCTTTCCTTCTTTGAGTTGTTTTGGTTTTTTTTTCCTTTCCATTTCCTTCTTTGTACTTTGAAAAAAATAGCGGTTTTCACATATGACTTAAAATGAAACATTATAGTGTTAACTTCAGTTTTCAAGAGCTGGGTCTCTCCAAGTTCAATAAAGCACCTGATATCTCTCCCTCTCCCTCTCTCTCTATTTGTAGGGTCACACCTAATCCACCATTCTTTCAACTCTCAAATACTTACATGAGCTAAGTAGCACTTTTTTGATGATTGTTTTCAAACTTGTCCTTTTTTATTCTTCATTGATTTTGTAGCCAATGTGACCTCCCCCTTTTAGGTTTCTTTCATGCAAGTCCTCACATGCCTCACTGAATTTAACAATAGTCTGTGGACTTGATTGGCTTGTTTTCGTTCTAAATGCATTGCATTTGTTTGGCTTGTTCTCCAGTTTTAAACATTTTGCCTATTTTATCAGTTAGGTATTCTTTTGTATGAGGTTCTTTTTTTCTTTCAAAACTTTTCAGAATGTGTGTGAGAGGAGCGTCTGAGCCAATACTACCTTCTCTCATTTTCTACTCTGGGGTTTGTACCATATTTGGCTGTCCTATTTATGCAATGCTTCACTCTTATCCCTCTTTCTTAGGTCCAATTGCTGCAGGTCATCGTTAGCAAATGTTAAAGCCCTGACTCATTCCTGTGTTTATTATCCCTTTGAGCCTTTTGCTCATCTCTCAAAATTTTCTTTGCTTGTTGGAACCTCTGCGTTAATTAAACCAAAGAAGCAGTTCCCAGTCTGATTCAGTGGTTGCTGCTGCTCTAGCTGGCTTCTTGTTCTGGTATCCCTGTTTAAGAGCACTGTCATTTTTGTTATTGTTTTAATATGCTTGGGACTTCAATTCCTTGTGATAGCAATTTGCTTTCACATCTCTAGCCCTTCCCTTTTACTGCAGTCTCGATGCTTAAATGAGCTATTAGTTTCCTTTGCGTGGCTGTCGATACTGCAGAGCTGAGTTTGCAATAATGCATAGTGTAGTGAGTAACTTCCTTTCCAGTTTTCCCAGCACAATTATTATTATCAGTCCCCACTCTGGATGGGTCTGTGTCACTCTGCGTCTCTCCATCCTAGTGTTTCAGGTGTCCCAAAAAGCTGTAGGAAACCTGTTCTGACCCCATCCTTCAAGGTCGGTCCTGGCAGGGGGATAACAGGGGTCAGCAAACTGTCTGATTCCAATGGAATATTCAACTTCTCTTTTGTATGCCTCTTCTAAAAAAAACCCACAATCAACAGTTTAACACTTTATACAGTTCTTGGTTTTCTCCATCAGAGTAGCTTCTTGATTGTATTGGGCACAGCCTGTCCCAGTATTCAAGCTTGCTTTGTTACACTGATGGATGTGCTAATACTTGGCAATTTGTTCTCTGATTCCTCCTTAGCTTCACCAGAAGCCTTCTCCAGGGATACAGTTCTAGTTTGACCGTAAGCCAAGGGAAGGGGAGGGACAGGACAGCCAGGATGAAGAGGACAGAGGGCCCACTTTCCTCTTTTCTTGTACTGATTTCCTAGAAGTGATACAGCAGAATGCTTGTCAGGGCATGATCCCAGCAAGCCAAACCAGTCCCCAAGCTTCTGAGCATGCTACTTTAGGGGTTATGCTCTTCTGCCACTCCTTACTCTACCACTACACTTTCACTGCTTACCCTGAGAAAGAGCAGTGAGGGAGTCATCCTGTCAAAGGTAGCAGTTTGTGTAGCTTCTAAATTATTCCTCTCCCTAATTTGTTGTTTGTTTTTGTTTTTTTCTTTTTCCTTAAGTCACTATAACGTACTTTTGTCCATACCACTTCTGTGTCTCTTAACCAAACTTTTAATTTATTGCATACTGTCTTCCACACTTACAGATCCAAAAGTTACGGACCCTTAGCCTTGGGGACAGATCATTCACAATGGTTGTTTCAAATATGACTTAGTCATAACTTGGAGCTTGTCTGCCTTTTTGTTCAGAACACCACAGACAGAGCCCAACAACCTTTCAAATCCACATATACTACTGTGCTCTTATTTGGCTTATGCTTATCCAGATAATACAATTATTCAATTTCTGATCTTCCATTTAATGCTTATGTAATGCAACACATCCACTCAGCCTGCAAGCACTTCTCATTGGTTCCCAAATCCACGTTATTTATTTATGCATTTTTTGTTGTTTGTTTCTTTGTTTGTTTTCTTTCCCAAATCAGTTTTTTGTGACCTGGAAAGTGACACTTCTTCAGCCATCAGTAATTGACTACTGTGGTTTATGTTTACAACCTGCACCTCCGGTACTGTCTTTTCTTTCTCTCTCATTCTGCTCCCTCTCACTGAACATTCCAGGAGATTTAATTAGCCCCATTGCACCATTTTTGTGAAGAAAGTCTTTGTTTTTTCACAGCCATGTTCCTATTTGGTAAATCTTGCACTTCCTAATTTGGCAAATTCTTCCAAATTTAAGCTTGTCTTTCTAAAGTGGCTCCTCTGACAAGGAGTGCACCTGAGCAGTTGCCACCAAGCATTTGGGAACTGGTGACATCTTCACAATGTTGATCACAACATCCTCATCAACTTCTAATCCAACAGCATTACAGGGATGCTCATTGAGAGCAATGCATAGATGCAAGGAAGCATGTGCAACACTGATTTGTACAGCAGCTTCAGGCAGATATTCAGTCCGGCCTGAACATTATCTCACAACCAGGCCTGGCAAATGCTACTCTCTTCCACTGGCACCTTCTCAAACACTTGGACTTTAGTTTTGCCTTGAAAAATACATCCCAGCAGAAAGAGGCAGGCTGAGTGGTAGAAGGTGTGCAAATAGGAGCTAATGTTTGGTCTCAGAGAACAGATGTAAGTATGAGCCAAGTGCTGTTTCGGTCTTCAGCAGGTTGCTGACCTGCATCTTTCCTGTTGGTGGGGTCAGCAGTGGGCTGTCAGTGGGCATGTGGGTGGGGGGAGAGATCGCCAGGTTTTGGGAGTGCAACTGATTGTCTGTAAATGGAATGCTGTCACACATTAATATTTATGCAGCATGTCCACAAATGGCAAAGGAAGGTTAATTTTAGATTAAGTTGTATTTTAGTGCAATACAAATCTGAAGAGGTGTTGTGAGATTTCAGTGGCACAACTGATATGAAAAAGTGATATTTTTTTGTCTGATCAGTAGGCAAGGGAGTATTATCATATTAAATCTATAGGTTTTTGTGAATGATTGAAGTTACATTAATTCCTTCAACAGTTTCACAGCCTCTTGCAGACAGATTTTAGTGAAACTTTACTCTGCTATTAATTATTAAATGAGATCATATTGCCCATAATGGGCTTGAACCATCACAGAGAATGCTTTAGCTTTAATTTTAACCATGCTAATAATAGTTTCACCTGTTTTATTGCATGGTACAATTACTCTAATGTTTTACTTTCTGACTACTCTGGAAGCAAAACTTACTCTGGTAACATAACGGTAGGATATATACAAGTCTCAACAGTTATGATCTGTATTTCCTTTTCAAGTGCCATTATATAAAATCCCTGAAATTTTTGCAATGCATGGGCTGAAAAATGACTATCAGAAAAAATAGGGAGGTGCCATATTTCTGTGCCTCAGTAATTCAGTAGCAGATCTAGTGAGTTCACAAACAGAAAAATTAATTTTCAGTCCTGCAAACTAAATTTCAACTCTGATAGTCAGCTGAACTCTTGACTCCAAAATAAACAACACCATGCTGTGTTCTTTTCACTACTTCTAAACTTGCTGTAACAGCCCTCTATCTTTTCCATAAAAACATTTTTGAAATTATTTGAGACTGTGATTAGCAGGGACAAACTCAGTTTCATTTCCAGAACCCCTGTTGAATAAACAGGATTTGCAATTTTAAAAACCCATAGTTTTTAAAGTCTGGAACTAAGCAAATTGATATTGCAGTATCTGAAAGAGAAAATGCAGAACTCCAGTCACCTTGCACATTTCTTTAATACTTAAGTTGGTTTAGCACCAGTTGTAATCCAGAAAAGAAGTATTTTCATTTGAATAAGATTTAGTTTGACTGTAACTGAATACCTTGACAAGAGGTAAATGGCCCTCTTGCTAGTGATCTGAATCCCTCAGAGCAGCGACATGATCTCCAAATTACATATCCTGGCTGCTCTTTCATATGTTTTAATAAGCTATCAGGACTTTTTCTTTTAAATAAACCTTTAGGCAATAGATCAGTATTGTTTCTGGCAGAATTCATGCAATTCATCTACTTAATCACACCCATTTTTACAAACTGATGCACATACATGTATCATAATAAGACACATTCCCTCTATACTAGCTGCAAAGTTTAGACAGGAGCTGGATCAAAAGAAAAAATTCTAATTCCTACCTCTTCAGAAGCTTCTCTTCCTTTCCCCAAAAGAGCAAGGAGGATAGGCTCTGAAAGGCAATTATTTATTTTTTTTTAATTAAAAAAAGTTTTGAAAGGGTACTACAGAGTAAGAGTTTGTTAATGCTTGTGGGTTCCTCTCCAGTTTTAATTTTTTGAACATACAGTACAAAGATCACGAGGGTCTCATAGGACTTTTGTGGAATTCTCTCTTTGAACAGGCAAATAACTCCTTTTTTCTGAGTTCTGTTATTCTGATCTGCTCCCAGCATTGCAGCAAACAGCAGGTGCAAAACTATACCACTTGATATGGTTTTGCGTGTTTCCAAGGTCTACACAATACATCTTCAAGGTTTTCAAACAACTATGTGAAACCAAGTAGTTAAAAATTTGCCCTCTATAGGATTACTGATTGTGGATATAAAACTTCTCCCAAGGTCTTCTGCAAATTGATAGGCCATAGCTGTGCTTTCATTGCAAAGGGTTCAAGCAGCTGTTAACTCTGCTTTATCACCATGTGATATATCATACTGTTATGGGCACATGTTTTTATTGTCTCCACCATGTGCAGTGTACCTGAGACTTTTCTCTGTCAGACAGTGATAGTTCAGGCATACTGTTGAAGCTAGTAAGCTTTTTTACATGCCAGAAAATTGGAATCTAATAAATTGGTGTAATTTACATGAGCAAGATTGATGAGAGGTGGCAGAAAAAGCAGCCAGCAGGGAAGTACATGAAGATAATTCAAGATTGCAACAAGGCACAAAAAGTTGACTTTACAAATGTTCTTTTTATTACCCACCATAGTTATTTTTTTTCAGTCAGTTTTGTTATCAACTGGCAGGAATCCAACAACTTTCTCAACAGTTAAGCAGTCTGGGCTCTTCAGTACTTTGGAGCATTGAGCTGGAGTCTCATTGTCCTCGCCAGTCAGTGAGGAAACAACAGGATTTTGATTGTTAAATCTTCAGTGCTGAAAACAAAGGAAGAGGAATAGAGAGCACAGGTGATGCTTGGATCTCACATCTGAGGTTGTTGGTAGTTACACAAGTAATATTCTAACTTCTAAAATACCACTGCCTTATTATTCACAAAAGACTGTTTTATCTTTCTTCCCTTTTATAACATGAAGTTTGTCATTGTTCTCTGCATCTTGAGGAGTTTACATCATGATGTCATTTCTGTATATTTTATCTCTTCAACTAGCAAATTTTGCAGTTTCTATTTGCATAGCAGAACCCACTGGAAAGTTCTACTTCTACAGCCGTAGGAATGTTTTTCTGAGCTTAGCTATTGGTCTACATACCTCTTTTCACTCAAATACTTCCCTAAAAGTTACTTCCATTCTTACAGAAAGTCAACCAACTACCAGCGAGTGGAAGACACTAAAAAAGCCACTCTACATAATAAAAAGATTTGAATAAGCAAAAAATTGTTTTAGCCATTTTCCTCCCAGCATGTATGTTTCTTTTTCCTTATCATCTTACCTTTTATCTCTTTAGAGAAGTAGTGTAAGATTAATTCTTTTCAGAGATTTATTTCTTTAGATGGAATATTCCAGAGATCATTGCAAAATTAAAGATGCTAATAATCTTTACTGATGGTAATGTCATAATACTGAAAATGGAAGTAGAAAAAACCCTGTAGTCAGACAAAAGTAATCTTTTTTTTTACCATTATAGTCATATTTTGATAGCTCATGTCACATGCAGCACCTACTTTGAAGAGTCCTCATACTTCCTCCATTATCCCAGCTTTTCACTACAGCTTTTCAAATTTAGATTCATATCTGAACACAAATAGTGAGTGTATACAACATTCTAGGTGAGTCATGTCTTATGCAACGCTTGATGCTCCATATGGAAAACTCTGGACTGATTTACTGCAGGATGACCATTTTCACTTTGGTGGCTTATGTTTAACCTGAAGAATAATCAGAGTTTCATGTCCTTCAGTTGCTTCCAGTAGATGACTTCTCAGCTTTCAGACAAAATTCTCAGCAGTTGATTGATACTCAGAGTTCCATTTTGTGCCATTCAATGCTCATCATATTTTGGTAACTGAACCACCCAGTTCTTCATCTGTACCTTGGTATCTTCTGCATTGCTAATACCAGCTCTAGTTGTGTCCACATCAGTGTATCTATCCACTCTAATCTCCTTCCAGTTTGTCTTCCTTCAAGAGTGTTTGTTGTCACTCACTCCTTTGCCAACATGCAGTTTTTACCCCTCACTTGCAATACAACTTTTATGTCACTGGTTGGAAAAGCGTGAGGTTATGAAGGTCTCCATTTCCAAATTCAGCAGCTGAGAAAACTTCAGCATAACTGCAGAAAAGAATGGATAGCTTGTCACAAGTGAAATTCAGAAAATGTGAGGCAACGAGCCAGAGACTTCTTGCATAGGGTCCAAACCACTGCTGTAATGTGCATAGGTTCATCTCAGGAGTGACTCATCCTAAACCAAAGAGGCCACCTTACATAGTAAAGTCATGGAAGTGTTCAAAAGTAACACTGTTCCATGAACAGAAGATTACAGTGAACAACTGGACATCCCAACCATCCACAAGAAAACCTCAGGAACAGTGACTGTTAACTGATAGGATCTTACAACGGGAGAAGTCACTGGAGGAGAAACATCTGGAGAAGGTGCAAAACTGTGGCAATGCTGAAGAAAGGCTTTCAACATTGTCTTCTGAAACCTTCTCACAGAGAAGGGATAGACAGCATTCAGTACAGTAGGTTGAAAACTGGCTGAACAGGTGAGCTCAGAGGATTGTGATCATAGCAATAAGTCTAGTTGAAAGCCAGTAATTAGCAATGCACCTCAGGGGTCAACACTGGTTCAGTTTTATTCAACATCTTCATTAATAATCTGGTTGATGGGACACAGTATACCCTTAAAATTTTGCTGATTACACAAAAGTGGGAAGAGTGGCTGATGTGTCAGAGAGTTGTGCTGCTACCAGGAGGGATCTGGACAATCTGGAGAAATAGACTGACAGGAACCTCATGAAGTTCAATAAAGGAAAGTGCAAAGTCCTGCACCTGGAGAGGAACAACCCTAGCTTCCAGTATATGCTGGACCACCCAGCTGGAAAGCAGCTTGGCAGAAAAGAACCTGGGTGTCCTAGTGGACACCAAGCTGAAGCAGCAATGAGCCCCTGCTGCAAAAACAGTCAGCTTCATCCTGGGCTGCGTTAGGAAATTTACTGAGAGAGCAGAAGGTGATCCTTCCCCTTGGCACTGGTCAGGCCATACCTGGGGCTCTGTGTCCAGGGCTGGACTGCTCACTGCGAGAAAGACTTGGACATACTGGAGGAAAGTCCAACCAAGGGATGAAGGGACTGGAGCATCTCAACAGAAGAAGAGTAGCGGAGAATCTCATCAGTGTCTATCAATATGTGAAGAGAGGGTATAAAGAGGATGGAGCCAGGCTCTTTTCAGTGGTGCCCAGGGCCAGGAACAGAGTCAATGGACACAAACTGAAACACGGGAGGTGCCCCCTGAATGTCAGGAAACACTTGTTTCCCATGAGGGTGAATGAGCACTGGAACAAACTGTCCAGAGAAGCTGTGGAGTCCAAACATAGGATCTGTTGCAAGTTTTCAAGAGTCAGTGGAATAAAGGCTTAAATAACCTGGTCTGACCCTTCTGTGATTAGGAGGTTGGGCTAGAGGCCTCCTGAGATCCCTTTCAACCTGAATTATTCTGTCATTATGTGAGGCTCTCATATATTTATCTTTGAACCTCTCAGAGATAATACTTTGATTTGATTCTCTAGCCCATGGCTACTTTCCCTGTAACGTAAATTTTTCAAGTGCAAAAATGCACCCATGATTAGTTCATTGTGGAACCAGGAGAGCAATGAACTGAGAGCCCATATATAGAACATAGTTGCATACTGTTCCACATTTCTGTTGTAGTTTTCAGATTTTCAATATGTATCTGACAGTCATCAGCAAACTCAAAATCTGCAAAAAAGAGAAGTGAGATTGCCTTCTTCTTGATTGTTACATTATCGGCATTAAAAAAAATAGTTTAATTAGAATTTTACTTTCAGTCTGGGAGAGCTGAATGTATCCCTTCCTTAGCACATCAGAACTAATGCAGCTTAGTGAGAAAAGAAGGTATTTTGCCCTGTTAGTATTCTGTCATCTCAATGGGAGGAATAACTCTGCTAAGGAAGAAAGTACCATTATTAGATATCTTCGTGTCTTCTTGTCTGACCTTGGTTACATTTTAAGCATACTAGAGATGAGAAATATGTTTCAGCTTGCTCAAGTCTCATTTTGATTAGAGGGCTAGATTTCATTTTAAAAGGGAAGGATAATCTGTTTGCTTGTTACCTGTGTATTTTTACCATGGTTGCAGTGAAAAAAAAAAAAGGACTGATACTGCAGCAATGACTGAGATATGCAGTACTTCATTTGAGTCACTGCAAAAAAGGAAACGTCAACCATCACCAGGTACTTAAATTAATTTTAATGACAATATAGAGGTACAGAACAAGATAGAGCAGGGAAACGTTAAAGGCATTTAGATAAGTTAGAGGGATTCAATCTGTTAAAACGTTCTGAAATTCACTCTAAAATCATTAAAGAACTTAACCATTAAAAATTGCCTGCAAGAATTTCTATAAGTGAGGAGATCCCTACAGACTGCAGATAGCAAAATTTAAAATCAACAAGATTAAATTCAATACCAGCAATCATGGAGAATGATGGTTAGGAAGAGGAAATCAAACGCACAAACCTAAAAATGATGGGTAACTCAGCTGAAGAGCTGCAGAAAAGGGATTTTGGGGAGTAATAAATCAGAAACCAACACAACAAGTTAACATGTCAGAAACTGAGGCATGGTGCAATATTCTTTCCAGAAATATAAGTTGTGTTCTGCATTAACAGAAAAAGAAAGGGTAAAATAGAGATTTTTTTTTTTTCAGTCTACTAAGCCCTTAGCTAAATTAAGCCTTACTGAAATACTTCATAGTTTGACCATTGTGTTTTAAGTAAAATGTAGACAAATTGCTCTCAGAGTTCTTTCCAAGAATAATTAAAGGATTAATTAGAGGAAGATCTAATCAAATTGGATATGTTTAGTCAAGAAAAAGAAAACATGAGTTTAATAGAAAGTGTAAAAACATCATTCTGGTTGTAACAAGTTGCTATAAACAATGAGTAATTGTTCTCTTCATTTGCTGTGATTGTGGGAGACAGAAAGAAATAATCTGATTTATTGCAGTAAAGAAAATGGTTTCTTATTTTAAGAAGTTTTTATCTGGGGATGGGAGACCGATTTTCATGTGGAAATAATGAAAAACCCAGATTAAGGGAGGGAAACCAAGCTCAGAGAGGAGGTTTAAGGTTTGCTAGTAGAGAGCTAGGTCCTAGGAACAACGCTAATTTGTACTCTAAAAGCAGGATCTGTGGAGGTTCTTGGCTGTAAAGCAAAGAAAGTCATAACTCATTCATGCCCTCCCACAGACAGGCCTGTAAAATGTGCAATTAATTATTCATGTGCCTAGCAATACTGATGTTAAACAGAGTGACTGAGAAAGAAACGACAGGCTGTGTAAAACATGGAGTAGTCTGATATCAAGCAGAATGCATATCAAACAATGAATGGACAGCAAACGGAACTGCAGAGTGTAAGACGGTACCTCCCTTCTGACAGAAAATGGAAATATTTTAACATCATTAGTACTCTTTTCTGCTCTGTAATTGTATTCTCACTTTGTTCCATTTGCTGTTTGCATCAGGGACACCCTTGTGCCTGCCTTTGAATGCTCCTAGGGAGGAAATGTTACTATCAGGGAGGTTTATATGACAAAAGTTGTCTGAGTTTACTGAGAAAAGCAGGGCTCTAGGAGCAGGGGAGGAAGAAACAGGCTCTCTATCTACCCAAGCTATCTGGGTTTGGTAATAACAGAACAGCAGGTGTTGGAAAAGATAATTAAGGCATGAAGTTTACAGTATTGTGAAATAATCTATAAGGATGGATAATTGCATTAGAAAAATACCTCTGATGCTCAGTGGGGAGCATCTCCATGTCTGAAGAGTCTTCAGAAGTGTGAAATAGGATGGGTAATTACATCTAATAAATACTAACCAGCTCAAACTTTTATTTGCCTGAGGAAGACTGACTTTCTTGGGAGTCAGGTACGCGGATCTCATGTGCAGAATGGATTTAGTTATTGCTTAAAGAATCGGCAAAGTTTATGAAATCTTGCCTCTGATATGTTCAGAAGAAATTAAAGAAATAAAGCTGGTCTATGTGTCTATAGATATCTCTGTGTGTATGCACACGAGTATGTTTTCTTTGATCAGTAGACTGCAGTAAGGATTACTGTAAAAAGCAGGGAATGAGTATATAATTTAACATCTCTTTACGTAAAAAAAAAGTGCAAGTTACTAATTTAATGAAAATTACACTGACATTTATCATCACGCATTGCAGAGCATTGTGCCTCCATCAACCAAATAATTTTATCAGTCAATTCATGAAATAATTTATGCTGCTAAACAAAATAATGTGTTTAAGACAAAGTGTTGTTTTTTCCTCACTGTGCTCTTAAACCAGTTATACAATACATTTGTTCAGAGGAAAATAGTTAATGGACTATTTCTTAATTAATAGGGCGAGAAAAGCTAAGAAGGAGGGTTTATTATCCTGTGAAGATGAAGCTTTGTGATCTCAGTGGCAGTTTACAACAGGCCAGTGTGTCTGTAGGTCCCTAAGCCTATCTGTCAGTGTCAATATGCTTGAATGCCCACACATCCAGAATGGATGACCAGTAAATCTGAGGTCAGTGTGAGTAATCTCTTTCCTGAAGCACTGGTTTCTGGACTCACAGTTAAGCTGAGGAGCAGAACGATTCTTCATTTTCATTACATTCTTTTCCATGTGCTTTACCTTAGATTCAGGTAACTGGTGGTAGGCTGTACATAAACAGAGCGAATAAGCCAGACAGCATTTGTGTTAATTCGTGCTAATTCTTTCTCATGCTAATTCTTTGATGCCTCAAGTGGCTCCAGAGTATCTGCAAGGTGATGTGGAGTATTTAGGAATATTTGAAGAAGGTTTCTTGCTCCTTGTAATTGTGCTGATGCTAAATAGCTGAGACAAGCAGATTAGTTTGCTGTATCATCTCTGTGCTATCCACTTTATTGCAAAGTCTATCAGTATTACATAGGGTCTGTTGAACACTGACAGTGTTTAGGATTGTTTGAGACACGAAACATAGTTCTTCCTGCTAGAAATTAAAATTCTAGAGTGTAGGAATAGTTGTGCTTTCAGAAGAATTTGTAAAGGGAAAGCTAGAAACTTGTTTTCACTTAGGAAGCCTGCAAAGTGCCTTCTCAAGAAGGTTAGATGTTACTTTTTTCCCCTTCTGCAATCCAGAGGGGGTTGCAGAGAAAGCTGTTATCTGTCTTTCTCCCTCTGCTGTGCTGGAGAGAGATAGCCCTAAAACACATGTACAGAGGCCTTGGGAAGTGCTGGTGGGGGAGAGAAACAGGGAGGATGCTAAGGGCTTGGAGAGGGCAGGAACTTATCTTTTCTCCCTGGGGCCCGGAGCTTCAAGAGCACTGCGAGGTATTTGTAAGTTTCTCGTGTTCTGGATTTCTAAATAAAATTTAATTTTTTTCCACTGCCTTGCCATTTCTGGGCATACCTGCGTATCTTACTTTACACTGATATGCAAGATGCAATCTCACCATGAAACTTCGAAATAAAAATTATCATAATTTTTAGTTATTCATTTCTATAGTTTTTATTGACACTTTACTTGAGAGCAGTATGGAACAATATAATGAAAGAAGGAAAAAACTTAAGAGAACTGTGTAATTCCATTTATCTAAAGTTTTAGAAGTTGATTCTTTAGCATAGCAGGTGAGTGTCTTCTGCATTGAAAACAAGGTGTCAAGGAAGCTTATGGCTGATTAATCTGACTGTGGTATTTTCATCTACATTCATTCATTTTCTATTGAAATACTTGTTCATAATCCCATTAACTGTAAATTAGTGAAGCAGATGAGATGGTTTCTTTGATGAAATTGTGGTGGGTTTTTTTTTCTGAAATAAATATTTAACATAACTCAAGTGAACCACGTCTAAGGCGACATCTACAGTTGAGTTGCATTAGCTCCTTCTCGGCTTCTTTGATGCCCAAATGCTTGCTCCAGATGGGTGCAGGAAGAGTTGTCCTGGCTATGACACAGACCTTTAAGGAAGCAGATAGGGGGGAAAATTGGGAAGTAAGCTGGCTTTTTAATAATAATTATATAGCAGAATTTCCTAAATTTAATGGTATGCATTTAACCACTTTGAAATTGTGTTATAGGGGTACTAGATATGAAAGCCAGAATAGCCAGTCTCTGATAGGACAGAGTAGAAAGTGAAGGACATTTTTCCTAGATTGAGATCCACAACTGAAAATTGGTTTCCTTTCTTCAAAGGAAGCCTAGTCTCACCAGCTCTAAAGTTAGGCGAAGTGAGTCTGGCTCAGGGAGTGTTAAAAGATTATTGCTAATTTGTAAGACTTGTGTAACTTCAAAGATTAAATTCAAGTTAGATAAGGCAGATACAGAATCACAGAATATGCTGAGTTGGAAGGCACCCAACAGGGCCATCAAGTTCAACTCCTGACCCTGCACAGGACACCCCAAGAGTAACACCACGTGCCTGAGAGCATTGTCCAAATGCTTCTTAAACTCAGACAGGCTTGGTGCTGTGACCACTTCTCTGGGGAGCCTGTTTCAGTGTCCAACCACACTCTGGGTGAACAACCTTTTTCTAATTCCATGAAGCAGATAAGGTGAGAAACGGCAGCATCTGACCAGGCTGAGGGGGAAAGCAAAACTCCGCTGAGGGGGAAAGCAAAACTCCACTGAGTGGGAAAAAGATGCATCTACTAGCTCAGATCAGCGCTCCAGCTGCAGTCCTCTGTGACTTGAGGATACAACAGCCACCACCAAGGAGGTTTTTTTTCTCCTCTTTCTTAATCTCTTTCTTAATGCGGCTTCTTTCTGGAAACATACTGTATCAGACATATATTGCTTCAGTATAAACAGCACATTTTTTTACATAATACAGCATGTGACAAATATCAGTCTCCACATGTTTATTTTTTTCCTGTGAAAGAAAACAGCAACACAGTTTTGCACAGTTCAGCTTTTCCCATTTCACAGACCACAGCCACAGTTTCAGCCTCAGAGTGTCTTAGTCAGATTAATAGTATGTGTTCTTGTATTCAGGCAAGACCCCCTGCTCACACAGGGACTGTTTGATCTTCTTAAGTCTCTCTGGGGGTTACTGGGGGTTTTGTTGATGTACCTTGTAGATTAGAAAAGAATTTTTAAAAAAGATTATGGCCAGGGCCCGAACAGTGATCAACGCACATGCATGGGTTCTATGCTTGTATAGAAACACAGAACTGGAGTCATCAAATCAAATCCAATCATTTGTAATTGAGCCCAACCATATCATTTGTGTTAAACACACAAGATCCCACAACACCTCTTTGGTACACAGTATTCCTCTGCCACACCGCAAAAATCCTTTAGCAGAACAACTATCCAGAAAAATAAGCAATATGTTCAGGATGATTCACCAGAACAGGATCAGTTTCTCAGTGTATACCTGACACAAATCTGTAAGCGTTTTCACCATTGTCCATGGGATTTTGGCAGCTGGAGCCTCAGTAATATTTTGACAGCTAGGGCCTCAGTAATATTTGCTCCTTAAGATGATGATGATGAAAATCTCTTACACAACATAACTTGGTTTGTCACAAATATGGCTAAACTGAAGTCCATCCTGTCAAATTATAGTTATAACTGAAGCTGTATGGAAAGTGAAAAGTTTTTTTTTTTTTGATGACTTGCTAATTAACTAAGCTGACTGATATGTACCACTGAGAATAGGTGTCTGACTGGCTGTTTATTCTTGACAAATAGAAATGCTTCTCACCCTTGGGTTTGGTTTTGTGTTTTTTTTTTATTTTCCTTTTCATAGCTTTTAATAGAAATGAGTTTTATAGCCAGAACAACAGCTAAACAATGCAGTTTGCAGCAGATAGTGAATAAAAGTTGGTGTAATGTCTTCACCATGCTGTAATGACTCATGCAGGTTTTAATGATGAGTGAGACACAACTCAAGATCACTAGGTCTCTGGGTTCATGTATTTCATGTTCTGTTTCTCACACTGCCAGCGAGAGTGTTTCCATGTACTGCAGTCACCACTGCTCATTACACTGAGTATCACTGCTTCTCATTATACCATACAATGGGCCTTGTTGTAATCTCATTGTGTCCCACACACAGCTATTAGATGCTTTCTCTTTAGTGTCACTGACTGTTTTATGTCATCCTACAGTTTTCTGAGGTTGGCTGATCTCATCTGTGGCAGGGAACTTGAAGCTTGGTAAAATACACACCAGAGTTAAGACAAAACAGTGAAGGATTCAGTTTGAAATTAATTTCTTCAAACTAGCGTGTGGTCACGTGGATGTTAGCTATGTGTCTAAGCTCTGATTATAGTTTGGAGAGATCTAAGGCTCCTTTCAGCTGACTGCACTTCAGTGCATACTGTTATGTGACATCCTTGCAGCTGCCCAAAACCTCTGCTCATGGCTGGCAGATGTGGCAATGGTCATGCAGCAAAACTCTGCCCCTTTGGAGTGGCACTTCCTAGTAGCAACCCTATACCACCTCAAACAACACTAGGTACATCTGCTTAGGCAGGTAAATTGAATCCCTATTCATTACAGTCAAGAGAGTCTGGATAGAACAATTCACCTAATCCTAAATCAGGCACTTAGAGGTTCATTATTTGGTAGGCTCTATTGATGGCATTGACTAGGACTTCAGGTTTTGGAAGACAACTCACTGCCTTTGAGTATCTAAGGTATCCTGGCTTTCTACCAGCTGCAAGTCCAGAACAACACAGCTTTTCTACAGGTCCTGTGTTGCATTAGCCAATCTCATGCAGGTGCCTTAAATACCACAGGGCATCTGCAACAGCACTAGGGCTTCACATTTGTACAATAAACACTAGTCATGGAAGCCCAAATACAGTAAAGGAAGCTTACTTTGTGTGCAGGGATGCGCAGCAGTGTCTAAGATTAAAAGGCAGTCTGTAATTTTTCTCACCCAAAGGTGGTGGGTTGACACCAAGTGCCCACCAAAGCTGCTCTATCATTGCCCTCTTCAACTGGGAATGGGAGAGAAAATAGAACAAAAGGCTTGTGGGTTGAGACAAGGGCAAGGAAAGATCACTCACCCACTGTTGTCATAGACAATACAGACTTGACTTTGGGAAATCAGTTTAAATTTTTGCCAATCAAATCAGAGCAGAATAATGATAAATAAAACCAAATCTTAAAAACACTTTCCCTCACCCCTCCCTCCCTCCTGGGCTCAACTTCACTCCCAATTTCTCTACTTCCTCCCTGACAGCTATGCAGGGAGATGGAGAATGGGGCCTGTGGTCAGTTCATCACACTTTGCTGCTCCACATGCTCCCCATAGGGTCACAAGTCCTGCCAGCAAACCTGCACTACCATGAGCTTCCTCTCTCCAGGAAGCTGCAGGTCCTGCTGGGAGACTGCTTCTCTAGACTGGCATTATAAAAATCCACACTGTTGCAGAGATTTTAAAGGCATTTAGCACTTAGGATTTGAAACAGCAGGAGCTGCTGTAAACTCATAAGACTCAGAGTTATGAGATGATCTCGCTTGTTTAATTTTTATTATCTGAGAGGAATGCTAGTTCCTCTGCTGGCATAAATCATTGCAGCTTAACTGACTTATATACAGCTGGTGATTTGCCCAATATTTTTGGTTCATAGTTTTTTAGGATTAGAGTATTCACGTCTCAGTTCTAGACAACTTGAATAAACAGAAATTAAGGAATAACCTTAAAATCTCTACTGATATTTGTAGGAGCTGGAGCAAGGACTAACCTCTTGGACTTGGCAAGATCAATTCTGAAATGAAATGAAGGTGAGACTGAAATAAAAATGTCCAGATTGAAGCCCTTTTCTACTATATTTCTCTCTTTTGTGCGAAATTCATTTAACTAGTGAATTTGTTGAGGAAACTGAACATGTGAGTGGACTGGGGCAACCTCTCACTGAGATCGCTAGTATAACTATGCACCAAATGGTAACCAGGTGTCATGTGCTCTGGACTCCATTAAGGGTAGCTTCTCAGTCCCAGCATTTAATTAGTTATGAGATCATTAAATGAATGTACCTCATAGAAATGTTCTGTGTTGAATGATGCACAATCAGCTGGGAATAGGATGCATACAAACTGATAAATTTGGTGTCTTGGGCTGCACAGGAGAAAATTAGCAAGTTATTAATGATAAAGTTTAAAATGGAGGTTGATCCGATCTTTGGAAAAAAAATGTACCTGGTCCAGAACTTTTCTAAACTTGAGGTATACTAAGGCACAGATGTTTCCTATTAGCTCATTAAACTGCATCACAGAATCACAGAATCTGTCAAGTTGGAAGTGACCCACAAAGATCATCGATTCCAACTCCTGGCCCAGCACGGGACCATTCCCAAGAATCACACCATGTGCCTAAGAGTATCAACCAAATGTTTCTTGAACTCTGTCAGGCTTGGTGCTGTGACCACTTCCCTGGGGAACCTGTTCCAGCACCCAACCACCCTCTGGCTGAAGAACCGTTTTTCTAATATGAAGTGTATCTGTTGCCTCTTTTTTGAACCTGCAGGTCTACAGAAAACTATTAAACAGCTTTCATAAGTGAAAAGTGAACATCTTTTTCATAAGCTGTCTTTCAAATTAAATATAAAAGAAATTGGTCTGATTTATAAAAGAGCTGAATTCAATAAGGGTTTTTTTCCCATAGGTTGCTTTTAATCAGGCCTCAAGTTATGAGTAATACTGCATGGCTGATTCTTCCATAATTCCATCAAAGTCACTGTCAACTTACGCAAGTACAGCTCAGACTGTCAGATGTTTCAAAAATTATTCATAAACAGTGGGTCTTTTATTCATATGCATGTCCATTTCCTTTTTAAAGCATAAGTTCTGGGTTTGCTCCTTTGCATTTTTAGGAAAAAAGGGTTCAGGGAAGAGAGGCTCTGTATAATTTCTGGTGTGAAATCCACCAGGCCTTGCCAACTCAAGTTCACATGGATTGTAAGCTTTTTTTTCCCCAACAAAAATCTAAGAAGCTACTGAATACTTCTTTCTCTGCATCATCTATTATATGATCTGCAAGTAATATTGGGTCTTAATAGACCTATGCTCTCCTTTGTTTTTCACATTTCAAACTTATTTGTAGGAGACTTTTCTTATTGCTTTTATAGGATCTACTCAGTGAAATTGACTTTTTTTTCAGTTTTGTTTTTTATTCATATAAGCTTATGTCATTTTTTATGCATTGTCATAGTAGTGTTCTGTAGACCCACTTGGTATGATTCTCTACTGAAATTCAAGTCTTTGAAGACCTCTAGTGCAGTCATAACAGTCTCTGTATTTCATTCTTCAGTAGGGTGGTTTGCTGTGGTACATCTATCTAAATAACTTCCAGATCATCTGCTCTTATATATCTCTTGGATGATCCCAGAGAACTGGACCTCTTAGCCCCCTGAGTTTGACATAGACTGAAGTTGTTTGCTGGTTGCATAAAAACATGACAGCAGCAGAAGAATCACAAAAATCATCCTGGTTGGGGGAGACTTCAGAGATCACTAGTCCACACTCTACCTAATGCAGGGTCGGCTAGGAGATCAGAGCAAGTTATTTCAGTTACTCAGGGTTTTGTCCAGCTAGATCTTGAAAAACCTGCAAAAATAAAAATTCCACAGCCTTTATGGACCACCTTTTCCAGTGCGTGTCTGTTGAAAAAGTGTTGAAAAAGTTTTTATATCCAGTTGGAACCTTTCTTCTTAACAGCTTATGACCATTGTTATTTGTCCTCATGCTATATACAACTGTCAAGAGCTTGGCTCTATCTTCTTGAAAACCTACTTACTGTCAGGATGCTGTAAGGTACCCCTGAAGCTGTTTTTTCTCCATCCTGAGCAAGCCCAGCTTCTGCAGCCTCTCCTCACAGGTAAAGTGCCCTATCTACTCCGATCTCATAAGACTCCTCCTGGAGCACTGCATCTAGTTTTGGGGTCCCCAGCACAGGAAGGCAGCAACCTGTTTCAGTGAGTTCAGAGGAGGGCCACCAAGATGATTAGAAAAGTGGAGCACCTCTCCTATGAGGAAGGACTAAAAGAATTGGGATTGTTCAGCCTGGAGAAGAGAAGGCTTCAAGGTGACCTAATCATGGCCTTCCAATACCTGAAGGGAGACTACAAGAAAGATGGAGAGATACTTTTCACAAGGGCATGTAGTGACAGGACAAAGGGTAATGGTTTAAAACTGAAAGAGGGGAGATTGAATTAGAATAGTAGGAAGAAATTTGTCACTGTGAGGGTGGCAAGGCACCGACACAAGTTGCCCAGAGAAGTTGTGGATGCCACATGCCTACAAGTGTTCAAGGCCAGGTTTGATAGGGCTTTAGACAACCTGGTCTAGTGGAAGGTGTCCCTGCCCATGACAGGGGGGTTGGAAACTAGATGATTTTTAAGGTCCTTTCCAACCCAGGCCATTCTGTAGTTCTATGATTCTATGATCTCCTGATGGAGATGTCCTATGTCCTATCATGGACTTGATCCTGTTTACCTGCATTTCTGTTTAGATACCAACAGCTTCCCTGATCGACTCCTCAGTGCCATCTCCCGTGAAATCCCACCTCCAAACTTCCTGAACAGACTGCTTACCCGAAGTCCAGGCTGTATACGCTGCTCCTTGCCTTTCTCAGTCTCCTCAAGCCCTTGAAGGCCACTATTGCCCTCATCAGCACTACAGAGAGGACTGTCACCAGCTCTTCCTTGACAGTGAATAGCAGATCCAGGTGTTCATCAACCTGGTTGACTCTTACAGAGAGATGGAATCCTGCGGCAATCTTCTGGATTGCTTGCATCCATTGTATTTCTTTTCCAACCAGTGTAAAGGAGATTAAAGATGCCATTAAAAAAACCCTGACAACAAAAAACAAAACAAAAAACCAAACCCCGAAAAACCCTCAGTAACCCAGAGACTTCTTCAGCTGATTTCATATTTCTTCTGTGGTTGCAATGATACTGACACAATCCAAATTCCTCTCTCATGTTTATTGATAGGCATCACTAAAAGGCTCCAACAACTTACTATTAAGTATACTACAGTTGATATGCTCTTTATTTGTTAGCATTGTTGGCCTACGTGTGTAAAAATAATGGTTACAGATTCTAGCTCACCTAAATGTCACAGTATTTTGTTACACTTAAATAACAGCATGCATTTACATCTTGTCCGGTTGCTATAACTGGAAAGTAAATTACTGTGTGAATGACACAGTATATTGCTCAGTTACTTGGGGAAATTTAAACAAATATTTGCGTTAAGGAAAATAAGTAACAGCCTCATGGAACTATACATTTTTCATTTGTTAAATGATTGAGCCACATTTTAGTGGTTAAAAATGTATTTAGCGATAGCACAGATTAGAACCTGGGTTCCTTACAGATCGGGCTCTCAGAACATTCCTCTTTTTGTTTCCTTGTTCTCAGTGGATAACAGCAATGCAATTTTTGACAGGGTAACATATGGATATTCTGTAGTGTTCCTGGAAGGAGACAACCAGACAGATGACTAAGTATGGGTTTTCCCAGCTGCTTGTATTTGAAACTGTGAAAAGGACAGCACCAGACAGTCCCATTTGCCAGTGTGAATGTACAAGTGCCATGAGCCAATGCAGCTAAATCAGAGTGCTCACACACAGAGACAGCTGTACTTCGTTAGTGACTTGTCCTCTATAAATACCCAAGGTTGCATCTGAAGTTCATCTTACCACAAGCAGTCTTTTGCTTGATGAGAGTCAAAGTCATTATGCAATCACAGGATCACGGATTAATTAAGGTTGAGAGGGGGCTCAGGAAGACTCTTTTTTGCAGTCAGTGATATCAGTGAAAAATATATTTTAGAGCAGCACACAAATCCATCACTAAACAGTGCAACCAGGCTTGGGTGAAGGCAGAGGGTAAGTGGATGACTCCTTGCCATGTGAACAGGAAAGTTCTGACACCAGGAAGACCTAGGACACATGAATACCTTCTTTTTCCCACTAAGATGTCCCTGGATTGTCCCTTTCTATATTCCACACTAAACTTCATTCTAAAGCTTAGGTCTTCAGAGCAATATATAGGATATTTCCTGTACTTGTCAAAATCTTGACACCTCTGTAGATGAAAGAGCAACAGTGATCAAAGTTAATGCAGATTTATGTGGATAATTTTGAGTTTAAATTATTTTCTCTTCCCTTACAGCTGATGGTAATAACTAGCACAGGTTAGCACCAAGAGTCTGTTTACATTTCCAGATACTCTTTAAGTAAAACCTTGGTGGGGGGAGGAGTAAAGATTGTGGTCAGCATTGGGAGGGCACAGGGAACACCTCATGGCCTAGAGGAAGCATCTTTGGGAGAACATGAACCAGGCAGTCCAGATTACTGGAGAAGTCCTGGTGCTCACCAGCTGCTCAGTGGTCCCCTTCAGTTCTTTTCCATGGAGGATGCTTTTGCACCAGGGTGTAGGGCTCTTTGAGGAGTCCTCCTGGCTGTGGAATGATCCCCAGTCAGGGCACAGGGCTTTTGGAAATACTGCTGCCTTTTCTGCTGTCACTGAAAGGGATGTTTCTTTGACCAGGCATTCTCTAACAAAGCAGACAGCAACACGCAGCACTGAACAACACACTCCAAAACAATGAACCAGGCAGACCTCATCTGTTGGAATTGCCCCAGGTGGGAAAGTCCTAAGAAATTACGCTGATGATCATAGAGTGAAAATTTGTCAAGAAAGGAAAAAATTAAATAGAACTTGTGTTTCTCCATGTTTTATTTTTTTCCTAGCAATTGTGTACTGAAAATTTAAAGAAATAAAAAATTATTTTGCTGCTTTATTTCAAAATTCCAGTGTATCTGCTTGGGGATTTCTGTGTTCCTGAACAAAACCGGTATGGAAATATACTATTTGATTTGTGTAAGCTTTTTAAGTTCTATTTGATAATTAAACTGACAACAGCTGAAATGGTGCTACATTAAATCTTGCCTGGTTAAAACAGCCAGTACATTGTTATAGACCTTTTCTGTGACCTGTGCCAACTTAAAGTTAACACACCTAAAAACTCAGCCTCCAGTTTAATCCATCTCAATGCTGCACCTCAGAAACTGGCTGTTTTATATTCCCTGAATGCTGAAACCATGAACAGGGGAAGTGGGGACCTCAGTGTGGAGCCTCTGGCCTTCTCCCTGGAAGCTAAAAAGAAATACTGTAGTACAACTGGGTTTATGATACATGGGAAATGGACCCAAAATGTAGATGCGTTGCCTGTCTTTATGGTATCACGTGCTCTAAATCTCTAATAATAAAACATTGTGTGAGGAACTGAAAAGAAGGTATCCAGGTCTAAGACTCCAAGCTCGCCCCACAAGCTTACTGAAGGGCTTTATACCAAAAAGATGTAAGACTCAAAAACCCTCCTGATGGATTTATAAAAGGGACCTTAGGTTCTTTTATACCCTGAGGCTGCACACAGGGAAAATGCAATAACGTTTTTCAGGAGGTCAAAATAACACACTTTTACTGGCAAACTCTGGAAAATAAGGGAACTTGGCAGAAGTTTAATGCAAACATTCAATCAACATAAAGCATTTCACAAAGCATTGACTTAGCAAATTCTAACCCATCCAGGTTTAAATTACCCAAATATCAAGAAAAGGAAATTAGGAGAACAGGAAGGAGAGAGAGAGAGAGAGAAAGAGGAGAAAGAGAGAAAGACAAAATGCTAGCTACTGCCTTAGATTCAGTGTAGAATCAACTACCACAAATCCAAGAATGACAGGACTGTGCACATGGGGGACCTCATGGTGTTGGTTTTATTTGCTCTAGACTCCTGTGGCCACCTCCTCCCAAGTGGGGCTTTGGGTGTACAAACCATTTGGGGCTGGGTTAGGGGCACCAGGGAGTGTGGCTTGGGGTTTCAGATGTGCCTACGGCTAATAGCCGTTTGGGATCTGTATTAGGGGCTCTGGAGTGTACAGTGTGGAGCCCTGCTTTGAGTGTGCCAGTGACTGACAGCTGCACCAGTGGCTCTCAGGGAGGCAGGGTGTGTGGGGCAGAGCATCTTCACCATGGCAGAACCTGATCTGCCTCCTCCCACACACACAGAGTTGTTTTGAGCCATTCATAATTTCTTTCAGTCCCTCACACCAGGTATTTTCACTTTGGAAAAGTGAAAGAGACCCAGTGAAACTGGAACAGAGATATGGCATACATGGAAAAATGTAGTGTACATTTCTGAACCAATAGATATAACCTTACAATCTGTAGGTATTAACTCCAGGACTAAAGAGGGTTTTAGTCGTGTTTGGCCTCTCTATGATCAAAATAACTAGTTCTTCTAAAGTGTGAGATACTTGTATATTACTAGTAAAACTATTACATGTTCCAGAAGAGTAGCTAAAAACAGTGATTATCTTGTCAGAAATAAAGGCTTCAGAGAAATGAGTGCTAGTATATATTGATTCTGATGGAAAATATCTAAAATCCACCATGCAATTGCTACAACAACAGGCAGTTTGGGAGCGAGGCATCATCAGCCTATGACTCATCTGTGTCCTTTGGGAGGTCAGAGAGTGTGGGGCATAAATGTCTGTGGGTTTTGTTTCTTCTTGGCAGGAAGGGAGCCACAGGACATGGTCAGATGATGCAAAAACACAAATAATCTCCCAGACTTCATTAACAATTACATACTGCAAAGAGACAATGTCAGCACAGATGAAAACCTACTGAAATCTGGAAGAGGAGATCATCAAAGCAGGCACATGAATGTGCTCATGGCTTTCTGCTTCAGCTTGATTTGCTATATTTTGTTAGTTTTACAGCACTTTCAGAAGGGAAAATGACGATGAATATGTGGACTATGAAGCAGATTTTATGACTCTATTAATATGCTAATATAGGACAAATAGGCCAAGAAAATAAAAACATGACGATGAACATTTACCGCTTGTCTAAAAGTGTATATTAGCCAAAGTGCAGTCTAATGTAACTTACGAATAGGACATATTTTCCAAATTTCTTTGGTTGGTGCAAGAATGTGATTGATGCCACCAACTTGGTGCCCAAACACTCTTCAAAATCTTTCAGCTTCAAAGAACAATTCTATTAATGACTTTCTCAGTGTCACTTCACTGAGTTCAGTGACTTTATCTGGAGTCTCCCATTTGAACATGACATATTTTGTATTTTCTTTCACACAGTACCACCCTGCAATGGAAAGACCACAAATCAATCATGAGTGGCTATCTCCTTTTTTGTCTTCAAATCGCTACCCGAAATGCAGGAGACTTACATGAACTATAAGCTCAGGAAATAACTTTGTGTGATTTATTTTACAGTATGTAAAGGAGGAGGACCTATAGAGTTTTTGAGAATAAGGCTGCTGCTTAGAATTAAAGAAGACCTTCAATGTATTTTTACCATGGCATATTCCTCCTTAGCCTACACAAAAACATAAAATCTCATGCATGCACAAAATATTCATTTTTGAGGAAAAATATTTGTTAAGAATGTCATGTAAAGACAGAAAAAAAGAAAATTTCTGTGTGTTCTTATTCTAGATAATCCAGGGACTACAAACATTTAAAGGAGTTATATCTGAGAAAAATCATTGTTATGTAGTTTTGCATATGTTTCATTAGCAGATGATGTAAGCACACAAGTACAATAGTAGTGGAAGATTGGAATGTGTTCCAAATACATAACGTGATAAAGTGCTACATTGTAGGGGGAGGTTGAGCAGAATAAATCCAATATATTTCATTATTGTTTAGTTTTCAGTTTCTCTTGAAAACAGCTACAAATAATTTCAGTATATAGACAATTAGTGAAGAGAGGAATATAGGCAGGGCATGGAAAAATTTTTAGGATGAAGACAAGTAAAACGAAATTCTAACCAGAAAGTGTAGTAGACAAGTTTCATAGACTGATAAATGATTTGGCTCAGAAACAAGACCTTTTCTGAACACGGACATATAGAATTGGTCATACTTAGTTCTGCGGGGAGTGACAGATTTATTCTCCCTCTAAGACTCATATATATATTTTCAACATGTGTGGGTTTTTTCATTGGTTTTTGTCTATGTATAAGGCTGCTCAGAGTACAGAACAGTGAAAAAAAATTCCCTGCTGTTATTGATCTATGACCATATTCAAAACAGTGTAGAATTCCTTCTTGGAGCTGAGTCATTCTGTACACACATACCTGTGATATGAGCGAGGAATAGAATAGCTGGGTTAGGAAGCAGGATATCTGGGGCAACTACCTACTGGCAAACCTCTGTAAAGAGAGCCTGCATGTTGTAAAGGTGATAGAGCCCTGCACCCAGGAAGTCTCAGGAATAAATATGACTTTCAGTCCTAGGTTTGTTCCTTATGCCTTTGATCCCTTTACAAAGGGAGGGAAATGCAAACCTGCTGCTCCTCTCAGTTCTAGCCCAGGGACTCTATGGCTAGTGAGGGATAGAGGTGGAGCAGTTTTAGCCTCTCAAACTGTTGTTTCTGGCTGGCATCAGTTCTAGGTTCAGTGTCATATGGGAATGCAAAGCCATAGTATGGAACAGCTCCCTACAGGACATACATGGTGAGAAGAATCTTTACCACCCATTGTCCTTATTCACTCCATGATGGTGATACGGTGAGCTCTAAATTTCCTCACTCCAGCCTTGATTTCCTTCCTACCTTTGTCACTCAATCCATAACTACTGAATCTTCACCTTCCTAAACCTTGTGGTATCCTGTCTTCCTCATCCACAATGTCCAAACTGTTCCTCCTTTTCCCTTGACAGTCCCTCTCTCCCGCACTGCTGTGTTTCAATACCTTTCTCACTAACCAATCTGTTTCCAGCAGCTCTGAGATGTCTTCTGTACAGCACATTCCTCTCCACCAAATCCTCACAGATGAAGAGTATATCACTGTAATGAACATGATGCTTTGCAAGTAAGGGTCAAGTCAAATTCCTTGCCTTGAAGACTTCCAAGCGTAAGGTACCAAACCCAAATATGACAAAATTAGGACAACAAACCAGTTGAAATTAGAGGTCTGAGAGAGAAGGGAAAGAAAGAGAGATGAGATGAGATGAACAAAGATATTTCAGAGTACCTACATCATGTTTTGATCCAGTTTATTCCCCAAACAACCTCTCAGTTGTAACCAGCCACCCAAGTTTTCCATTCAAACCAGAGTGCTACTCTTTAAAACCCTAGTTATTGTTATTTTACCTAGTGAGATACTGGAGGAACAAGTTTCCTTTTAAAATCACTACAGAAATGTAGATAAGATGATAAAACAGATGCTTCAGAAATAAAAGGAGCATTATTCACGAGGTGGAACAGGAGTAGAGTTCACTTCCAAATCCACAAAGTAGGAAAGCTGTGGAAAAAAAAAAACACCTGAGATAAAGACAACTTTTAAAGGAAAAATTTGCAATAGCTATAGTTTAGCAGTAGTCATTAAGTGGATTACAGAACATCCTGACCACCAACCTATTATTTTGACCAACCTTCACATTCTGGGTTGACATGCGTTTTCTCAACCTCTTGCAAAAGTTGTCTGTCCCTGTGACACCTTCGTTCCATTGATTGGACCTTAGATTCAATTATATCTCCTCTTCCATTGTGACCAGCAAGTGTTTTGCATGTATCCTCTGACAAAAAACCCCCACAAAATTTTACTTGAGTCAGTGTAAGGAAGGCACCATTAGAAACACCTTTATGAACTTTTAGTGCATTCTCAGCATGAAAATTCTTTCAGGGATATACAAATTTTCTGCACAAGTAGAAAATACATATAGTCTGAGAAAAAGAAGCAACAACTTTTTTTTTTTTTTCTGAATTACTTTATGTACTTGTTCTTTATGTTAGAAAAAAACTTGTGAAAAGCTTTCTACCCTTGTAAGACTTGGTACTAGCCATCAAAAAATGATGGTCCTGTTATGATATGATTACTGGTATTGAAATTTGACTGTTGTTATCTATTTTCCCTAGCTTTTCTCTCTCTCTCTCTTTTTTTTTTTTTCTTTTTTTTTTTTTTTTAGTTCTATTTCCCTTCTGATGATATCTGAAGTGACTGGAGTCATCATCCAAACTTTTATGAGACTAAATGCTAAGGTAGTTTGTAATATTACCCAAATCTTGATATGGAGGGGTAGGAGCCAAGCTCTGTGTGAAATTCTGCCCAGTCTTACACGACATGAGAAGAAAAAAGCATGAGAGAAGCAGAAAGTCTAGTACATCACATTCCTCAGAAGAAGGATGTAGACAATTAAATATTGACCAATTTTATATTACACCAGTAGCTATCAGGATGACTAATTGAACTGTAATATTTTTTTGTACTCCCTCCTGGCTGTTTTCTTGCCCTGTGCTTATCTTGCAAACTCCTCTGGTCTGTTGAGGCAGGACTCATCCGAGTGTCTGCACTGCAGACATTCACATTGGAGTTAGTCACCTTGATTCCCCTCTATAGTTATGATTCATCATGATTTGATGGCTCTAAGATAGGTCACACGAATCATTCTGTGAAAATCCCTGTGAACACCTCTCTATTGCCTAGCTGAGATGTGTCTCAAGCTTAAATCTGAAAATACTATGCAGTCTGTATGAAAACCATATGATTACAGTCTGACAAGATAATAAACAAACACATCTTTGTGTGTGTATGGATTTATTACATGCTCAGCCTTTAAGGTGAACCTTGCAGGTTGATGGAGGTGATTCTGCCCTTCTAATCTGCTTTCACGGTGAGGCCACACCTGGAATGCTGTGGTACTGAAAAGACATGGACCTGTTGGAGTGAGTCCAGAGGAGGGTCATGAAAATGATCAGAGGGCTGGACCACTTCTGCTATGAAGACAGACTGAAAGAGCTGAGATTGTTCAACTTGGAGAAGAAGCAGCTCTGGTGAGACATTCTATCAGCCTTCCAGTACCTAAAAGAGTCTACAAGAAAGCTGGAGAGGGACTTTTTACAAGGGCATGTGGTGATAGGACAAGGTGGAATGGCCTCAAGCTGAAAGAGGGTAGGTTTAGACAAGATATAAGGAAAAAGAATTTTACTTGAGTGTTGAGGAACTGGAACAGGTTGCCCAGAAAAGTTGTGGATGCCCCATCCCTGGAAGTGTTCAAGGCCAAGTTGGACAGCGCTTTGAGCAACTTGATCTAGTGGAAGGTGTCCCTGCTCATGACAGAGAGGCTGGAAACTAGATAGCCATCAAACTACTATATGAGTCTATGAACATGAAAATTTTTGTCCCTGTTGAATGAAGAAATAATTTTCAGGCTGTGTGATTCTTTCTGTGGTAACTTGTCTCCTTTTTTTTTTTTCTTGTTGTCACATCCAGTGAGAAAAAGACTTATTAGAAGTAGATTTCCTGAGAACTAGGGTAACAAAATTATTATGTTATTTTAATAATATGAGGAGATAACAAGAGTCTTTCAGCAGAAGATGATAGATGTGCAATGAGGAAGGAAAGTGCCTAATTTCCACATTACATCAAATTTTCTTTTTCTTCCTTTAATTTAAGGAACTGAACCATGACATCATGATAAAAGTAGAGAATGTTTTGGCAAAGAATCACGTTGAATTTTTCATTCATCATATGTCCCGAACGAGGAAAAAAAAAAGTTTATATCACATCTATAAAAATCTGGGAAAATTTTCTCAAGCTGCATGCTGTGGTTACATGGGAAGCATTATCCATCTGATCACAAGTCATGGTAATGTCCCAAGTTAGAGTAGGGTTGTGTGACTGCACATACTTTCAAAATTTATCTGGCCAAAAATTTGCAGGAAATTGGAAACTGAAGTTGGAAGACTGGGTAGCTTGATGGACTTCCTGATCCATCTCTATCCAATCCCAAGAAGGTGATTCTAGTTACTTCTGAATGTTACAGATATTTGTAGGTATATCAATCTCTAGAAGCCCTGAGCACTTTTCAACAGTGAACCTACTGAATGCAAACTGCCTAAATTAATTGTGTTCTTCAGCTGCTCATGGCGTTGCACTCATAATACCAAGGCAGCTATACTTCTGATGTGCTAATGAATGTTTCCCATGGGGACACTGATAAAGAACAGCTATTACTATGCTCATTATATTTGGAGCAATGCAATACAGAAATTCAGTAGGATTCAGGTCCAGAGGCAAAGATCTACATGTAGGTGTTTAGAGATGAGCTAAGTCTGAGATCCCATGACAATCAAAGAAGATCAGAGAGCAGTGAAGCTCACCCAGCATCAGCATCTCTAAAGTGTCCTGTAGCCTACATTCACTGTACTGTTCATACACTGATTAATATTATTAGTAGCAGTTTATTCATTGGTTATAATGGGAACTTAAGCACTTAAAACTGTTCAGTTTTTTCAATGCATGTTTCTAGGGGCATCTGGGATCACCTCTGACCTCCAGGTGCTTTGCTGGAAGTACATGGGTCCTATATGCCAATTCTGTGCAGCTATGTCAGCTCCCCCACAGCATCTTAGCTGGACAAGACTCCTAACTGGGGACAGAAGCGTCAGGGCTAACAGAAGTAGACTGGGCTTGTCATTTGGATTTTGGATTCTATTTCCAGCTTCTTGAAAATATCACTACAAACTGATATATTTGTTTTTAGAAGAAGACTCCACTTACTGTTACAAATCAGTTTGTCTCTGTAAACATCAACAACTAGTAACATTTGAGATGCTGTAAATCCTGATGCCTAATTGATGGTTTCAAGCCTTTTCCAGGTTCTGTGACAGCCTTGGGTGGCTGCACCAGGCACCATGGAACATCTTAAATGCCATTAAATGTCTCTGTGTGGGCAGTTGAATCGTCTTACTTGTTGGCCAAGACATCCATTCATCCTTTTTGCTGACATCATCAACATCATGGCTAGGCTTCATGAACGAAAATTTGAGAAGGACTCTACCCACACTGACAAGCACACTGGCAAACACATATTGTGTGTGCTTATGGCTGGTTCCCTAAGGTTCCTCTGCACTGTTCATACTCATTAAATATGGTTTTATTTTTCTACCCTAAAAATTAAATAATAACTCATTTGTATTGGCAAAGTTTTTAAGCAGAGGTATTACAATCAGAAGCAGGAACCACGCACATTCTTTTTCTCTGGCTGGTGCATTTATGCAGAACTGAGTTTGTTGAGCAGAAGAGAAGTAGCTTCTTTCTGTTTGTGAAATGTCAGCATGACATCCTGGGCATGGGCTATTGGAGTGTCAGGAGAAGCTAAGTGCAGTGAGTAACTTTATTTTGTCCAGAAGAGGAGCTGCACCCATTGGTTAGATGTGTATGACGCACTGTTGACATGCTTTACTTGCGTGTTTTTGCTGGTGATGGGGCAAAAATGACTCACTAGTGTGTGGGCTGGCTATCAGCTCAGCTGAGCTTTCTACCTTCAACGCGACTTCGTAATTGACTCTGACAAGTCCATATCTATCTTTTATATAATATTTTTTAACACTGCACCCTAAGGTCAAAATAAAGTTCTGCTCCTCTTGTTTGACCTTCTTTTATAGAACAAAAAAAATAGACTAAACCAGCTGGAACTAAGTATTATTTAGGTGACTGTACTGTAAAGTAACATTTTGCTTCTTTGCTGACAAATAAATTTTGTAACAAACAAAACTACAAGATCTGTAAATATCAGGACACCTGCGCTGCTTGTTAGGGAATATAAAGCTGGTCAAATGTTATTCCTGGAGTGGGTGGCAGATGCTTTCATTGTTGGCTAGAGAAGTCACTGTGAATTCGACTGTGAAACCAAAAGCCAATAGTCACTGTTCTGTAGTGCAACATTACCCTTATATTATGGAGTACCATAGCTATGAAGAATATTAATGTTTTAGAGTTAGGGAGCAAACAAGTAGATAAAGATTTTAAAATACAGTTTTCTTTACTCATAGAATCATAGAATTATTTGGGTTGGAAGGGACCTTCAGGACCATTTAGTCACAACCCCCCTGCCATGCATCTTCCACTAGACCAGGTTGCTCAAAGCCCCATCCAACCTGAACCTGAACACTTTCAGGGACAGAGCATCCATGGCTTATCTGGGCAACTTGTGCCAGTGTCTCACTGCCCTCACAGTAAAGAATTTCTTCCTTATATCTAATCTAAACCTACCCTCTTTTAGTTTAGAGCTATTCCCCTTTGTCCTATCACTGTATGCTCCTCTAAAAACTCCACCTCCAGCTCTCCTGTAGGCCCCCTTTAGGTAGTGGAAGGTTCTATAACATCACCCTGGAACCTTCTCTTCTCCAAGCTGAACAACCCCAACTCTCTCAGCCTGTCTCCATAGGAGAAGTGCTCCAGCCTCCTGATCATTTTTATGATCCTCTTCTGGATTTGCTCTTTCCTGTCATGTCTATCATGTACAGAAGGCTCCAGAGCTGGACACAGTACTCTGGATGGGCTCTCAAGAGAGCAGAGTAGAGGGATAAAATCATCTCTCTCGACCTTTTGGTCATGTTTCTTTTGATGCAGCCCACCATACAATTGGCTTTCTGGGCTGTAAGCACACATGGATACGGCAATGTGTGGATATGACACTTAAGGACAAGGTTTAGTGGTGAACATGAATGTGGTACTAGGTAAACGGTTGGACTTGATGTTAGAGGTCTTTTCCTACCCTAACAATTCTATGATTCTATGAATGCTGAGTTGTATTGAGCTTCTCATCATGCAATATCCCCAAGTCCTTGTCTTCAGGGCTGCTCTCAATCCTTTCTCTGCCGAGTCTGTATTTGTGCTTGGGATTGCTCTGTCCCATGTGCAGAACCTTGCACTTGGTCTTGCTGAAGTTCATGAGGTTTGCACAGACAAGCCTATCCAGGTCCCTTTGGATGGCATCCCTTCCCTTCAGTGTGTTGACTGCATCACACATCTTGGTGTCTTTGGCAAACTTTCTGAGGGTACTGCAATCCCACTGTCCATGTTGCTGACAAAGATGTTAAAAAGTGCTGGTCCCAATACCAACCCCTGAGGAACACCACTTGTCACTGATCTTCACTTGGACATTGAGTCATTGAACATAAAACTTTGAGTGTGACCATCCAGCCAAATCCTTATCCACTTAGTGGTTCAT
The DNA here is from genome assembly GCA_036023395.1 of Myiotriccus ornatus. Taxonomy (NCBI): domain Eukaryota; kingdom Metazoa; phylum Chordata; class Aves; order Passeriformes; family Tyrannidae; genus Myiotriccus; species Myiotriccus ornatus. The sequence continues at coordinate 36,679,388 of JAYRBT010000001.1, read as the reverse complement.
CTGTCGAATCCATGTCTTTCCAGTTTAGAGATAAGGATAGCATGGGGGACAATGGAAAATGCCAATGCTGTAACCCCACTGTAGAAGGCTACCATATTTGTCAGGCATTATTTGCCCTTAGTGAAGCCATGTTGGCTGTCACAAATTGCCTCCTTATTTTCCATGTGCCTTAACGTATTTTCCAGGAGGATCTGCTCTATGATCCTGCTGGCCATCAAGGTGAGACTGACTGGTCTGTAGTTTCCTAGGTCTTCTTTTTTCCCCTTTCGAAAAATGGAGGCTATGTTTCCCCTTTTCCAGTCTGTCACAACTTCTCAAATATAGTGAGTGGAGAGTGGCTCATCCACTTCATTCATCAGTCTCCTCGGGACCTGTGGATATATTTCATCAGGTCCCATGGACTTGTGCCCCATCAGGTTCCTTAGATGTTCTTGAAACTGATCTTCTACACTGTGCTGTTTTTCATTCTCCCGGTCCCTGACTTTGCCTTCTATGACTTGGGCTGTGGCTGGAACACTTGCTCATGAAGACTGAGGCAAAAAAATCATTGAGCACCTCAGCCTTCTCCATACCCCAGTAAATAGGTCTCTTGTTTCCTTCTGGGGAGGGCCCACATTTTCTGTGGTCTTCCTTTTATCAATGATGTACCTATAGAAGCTTTTTGTGTTGTTCTTGACGTCCCTGGCCAGATTTAATTCTGTCAGGCTATGGCTTTCCTGACCTGATCCCTATCTGCTCAGACAATCTCTAGGACAATTCTTCCCAATTCTAACTGTCCCTGCTTCCACCCTCTGTAGGATTCCTTTTATTGTTTGAGTTTGTCCAGGAGCTCTGTGTTTATCCATGCAGGCCTCCTGACACTTTTGCCTGACTTCCTCTTTGTTGGGATGCACGGCTCCTGAGCTTGGATTAATTGGAATATTTCTTGGACCCCCCTTCTCTTCAGGGCTTTGTCCTAAAGAGGCCAAAGTCTGCTCTCTTGAAGTCCAGGGTAGTGACCTTGCTGTGTGCCATCCTTGCTGCCATAAGGATCTGGACATCCACCATCTCATGGTCGCTGTAGCCAAGGCTGATCTTGAACGTCACATTTCCCATCAGCCTCTCCTTGGTGGTGAGAACAAGGTCCAATATAGCATGAGGGAACAAGGTCCAGCGTAGCACCTCTCCTTGTAGGCTCCTGTTTTACTTAGAGAACAAAGTTACTATCAATGCATTCCAGAAACCTCTTGGATTTCTTATGCCCTGTTGTGTTGCCCCTCCAGCAGATACCAGGGAATGTCAGGCTGCTTTTATCTGTCCATAGAGAGCCTCATCCACTCAGCCTTCCTGTTTGGGTGGCTTGTAGCTGGCTCCCACTACAGTGTCACCTGTCCCTGCCCTCCCTTTAATCCTGACATATAAGCTCTCAGTTGGCTCTCCATCCACCCCCAGGCAGAGCTCCGTGCATTCCAGCTGGTTATTGACAGAGAGGATGACAACCCCTCCTCACCTCTTCTTTCTGTCCTTCCTAAAGACCCTGTACCCTTTCATTCCAACACTCCAGTCAAAGGAGCCATCACACCACAACTCCGTGAAACCAGTAAGATCATAGCCCTGCAGGTCTGCACGTCTCCAACTCCTTTTTATTCTCCATACTATGTGCATTTGCATAGAGACATTTAGGTTGGGCTCCCAGTGAAGCTGGCTGGCTGGAGTGGTGGGAATTCCTTTGTGCTGGTCTTCAGGTGCTCTCTTGCTGACCTGCAAACCAGGTTGTCATATTAATATGCCACTGTTCAAGAGCTGGACAAGATAAGTAACTAGAAGCATTGTTTACCAAGAGCTCCTGTAATTTGTACTTTGTATTGCTCTGTTCCTCCAACAATGGAAAAAGAATTTTCTGGTGTACTCTACCTTTCTATTGAGTTATAGTAAACACTGAATTTCACAGATGGAACATTATGAAAATAATAGCCAGTGAATGCTAAGGATGTCAGATGCCCGGACCCTTGAGACACTGTTCATCTAAATAACTTTTCACATCTTGGTCTTGAGTGTGTCATTCAGGACAGTCCTTTAGTCATCTAGGCACCAGTATCTTGGTAAGGAGAGTGGCCAGTGTTGTACCTCGCAGCTGTTTCATCTCTACTCAGTTATCTCTTTCAGGATAGGATTCACTGTCCTGTGCTTATTTTAAAAGTAGTGTAGTAACATCTGAAAATTGTGCCTGAGAAAGTGAAGATGAAATTAAATTCAGTGAGACCATAGTGACTTATAAGTTTGAATGAGGAGAAGGAAACAGGGCTGCTTCTAGGAGTCTCCTGGTGGCTATTTTGACAGCTAACATGGTGCCACACAGGCACCAACACCATAAAGGTTGTTTATTATGAGTGAGCAGCTGAAGTGATAGAAAGCCTGAGACTGTGGCTGATAAATAGCTAGGTAATGACAGAGTTGTCTGTAGCCCACTAAAAAAATGCTGAAAGACTGAAGTCTGCCATGAGGTTTTTGCAGCCTCATGATGAGGTGGTGAAGACTGGGAGATATCCAGATAACTAGTAAAAGCTGAACACATGGATCTTGCCTACATATGTAGCCTGTGGCTAAAGATATTAAAAGTGGTGTGATGAAAGATGGTAAGAGAAGACGGAAAATGCAAGAAGTACAGGGAGCAATTTAAGTGGCTGGGAATGTGCCAAAGATCATGCAAAATTATTGCACCACCATTAGTGGGAGGTGAGAAGAGGACCCCAGGAGCTAGAGAAAGGCAGCAGACTGGTTAGACTGGGCAAACATAGGGGCAGGTTGGGAAGGAGAGTAGGGAGTACGACTTTTAGTTTAGCAGAGGGAAACTGCACTGCAAAGAAAGTGAGCAGCCGTATGTGCTGGAGAGTTTATCAGTCTTGGGGCTTACTGTACCATCCCATCTGTACATCACCGTCTGTGCAGATTAGGTGGTCTAATTCTGCTAAGAGGCAGCATGATTTAACAGTATGGGAAGGAGCATGGAAAGGGATATGGGAGGGTTGGTGATACTAGCAATTCAGTGGGAGATGTGACTGATGCTGGTGGTACTTCTCTTTGTGGTTTTGGCTTCTAATTCCCAGGAAGAAATTATAGGTTTCAGCTGCAGGATAAAAAGGAGACAGGACAGTTATGATCAAAAACTTTGAATTCTGATGAGAGTGGAGGAGGGAGAATGACACAGTGCAGCCCACTGCTCAGTGATGATAGGGCACATGGTGGGGAGCATGAAGAAGCTTGCGTTCATAAGCTTCTTGCCCTCTCCTCGCCAATTCCCTCCCATCCTATCCCCTCCCCTTTTCACTTATTCTCAAAAGACACACCTCCAGCCACTGCTTCCCACCCGTTTCTTGACCTGTTTGGTTTGTCTGAACACGCAGATGGTTTTTATTCTTGACTGTGTGGGAAGACAGATCTAATCATATAACCCTACTTCAGGGTTTACTAGGTTTACCCAACTTGTAGTCATGTCACTGCAGCTGTTCAGAACTTCTCCCATGGGGAACAGGGATTGCTGTCTACTTCATAGGCCCTTTAAGTGGTTTACTCAGGGCTCCAAACATCTCTGAAGGCCTATACTGACACCAGTGAAGAGCATGAGGCAGGCTCAGAAATCTTCCCACTTAGAGCCACTACCTTGAACAGAATACCCAGTGCTGTAATTCCATATATGCTACATATGAAAATTACGTCATTCATTGGCCAAGGTGTTCTAGCATATTGGTTTTTTATAACTGTATCGAAAGGCTGTGAAGACAAATTTGTGATAGATGAAGTCCCTTGCTAAGGTAGCTCCTCTAATATGACGCTGACTACCCCTAACTGATTGCTCTTTCTTGGGGCAAAAATTATGCTGTTGGGTTAAAATTTACAGTTTCCCCTAGTTAATTTAACAGACTTCTAATTACAGACTTTACACTCTGCAAGACTGAGATTTTACAATTTTTCAGGAAACCTTATTATATGGACTGTTTCATAATATAAACCATCTCTTCACAGTGATAGACATAAAAAGTCTGTAATTTTAATATCTGATGTCTTAACACCATTTTTGGAAGAATTTTAAATCTCAAGTTGATTACAGTCATCCTTCCCATAGGACAATAAAAGCACTGTTCCAATTTTTTATACATCTGGTAATCCAACAGTAAATATTTCCTCCAAATAAATCAATGAAGTCCAAGAGAACATGAGAGTAGGCAGTTCAAGGGGTATTTAAAATATCAGATGACTGTATGAAATAAGAAGGTTTGTGGGGGCTGAGAAGTTTAATAAGCACTACAATATTTAGTAAGTTTCCATGCTTAGTAGCAGGTTTTTTTATTGGAATAAGATATCCAGTGAAGTCTGTCATTACTTTGAAGTACGTATGTATTTTAATCTACTTCCACCCTGTTGCATGTTCTACTCTGACTCTCTGAAAACTCACTGTCTTACAACATGCCTCTTGTGATCATTGCAACAGTTTCATCATGGCAGCTTATGGTCTACTACATTACCAAAGCTGTTTCCAAAACTACAAGGAATTTAATTTTTTTTAAAAATACTTGTCAATAAATGTGCCTGCATGGATTTGACTATTTACAATTAAAAAAATCCAACAAATGTCCTTGTGCTTTTCTATTGATTTCAAATATACATAAAGTTAATGGTTGTCCAGCAAAATATAAGACAAGTCTTCACCTCGATTTTATCTGAAGTCTAACTTCAGTATGACTGTAGTAGATAAAAGGAAAAGGAAGTCTTGTAGTCTTTTCCCTTCATGTGGTATGTAAACCTACATATATTTCCATTTTGAAAGAATTACAAAGTTAAGGAGTAATTTGCAATGTATATGTAGTTTTCAGAATGAATACTTGGAAAGAAGGACAGCTGTGCCTACTCCAAAATCTGATATAAATAGTTAAAAACTGAAATTTGTGTTACCCTTATAACATCTCTTTGTTTCTTGAGCTATTTAGCCACTTCTTGGAAACCAGTGATGGACAAAGTAAATTCTGGTAACACTGATAGTGATTTCAATAAATAAATTTCTTCCAAATTCTAGTGAAAAGTAGGTGTAGCCTTGGTGAATTATGAGTACAACCCCACACTTTGCAATTGCAGAATGAAAATTAATGTTTGGTAGTTTTTATTAGGATATTAAAGCAGTATTGTTAGTGATAATCCTAAGCAGTCCCTGCATGTTATTGTCCAAAAAAGGATAGTGACATAAATACCAAAGTCATTTTTTCTTTCTTTCTTTCTTCCATTCATGATGTGACTGTGATGAAATGCTCAGTTTCCTTATCCTATTCTCTTCTGCACATGGGATACTTCAAACTGAGTGAGTTACTGAGGATTTTCTGACCAGCACGACAGTGAAAGAAACAGCAGGGACTAAGTAAAGGGTTTGAAAAATGTCCACAGGCAGGACTATGCAGCAACCATTCTTCATCATGTACAAGATGACAAATTGCCCCTTACCAGTGTCTTGGTAGCATTCTCTGTCCCAACTCACCAAGTGCTGGCCAGTGTCAGAGACAGGATGATGGACTTCCCAACATGTTCACTCCCATAAACCCTTACTAGGGATCTCAGGTTATTTTTTCCATCCTCCTTTCTCACCTTTTTTCCTCAAGGTGGGGATGGAGCTAGGGGTAACTAGACTTGAAGCTAGTGGTAGTGAAGAAAAAGGAAGAATAGGGGTAATTTTGTATCCTAATTGGCTTCAGAACACAGACCCAAAACAATTGGTTTCAAGGATCTGAGGTTTGATCAGTAGCTTTTTCTATTTCTTGCCACTATTAATACTCAAAATCTTTTTTATGAGCAAAGAGAAAGCACAGCTTTTATCAATATGTGTATATACTATTATTTAATTTTAGTATACTTGAAGTCTTATCATCCTAATAATTGTTAGTCCCAATAGAATCTACGCATGGTAGTTTTTCCATTGCTTCATATCTTTAAAGCTGCATAATCTTCCAAAGGTATTCTACAGGAAGAAAGGAAAAGGAAGGAGGTAAGATGTAATGCCAAAAATTACCTGGTAAAATCATATAAATTTTAGTTCTTCAGGAAGGCAAACAAAATTGCCAATCAAAATATGCTGTCTCCCAAAGCAGGAGCAGCTGTTAGGCATCTGGGGTGAGAGGAAGGTCTCCTCAGTTGCTCTCTCAGGAGGATTTCTGAGCATTCCCTTTCCTCAGAGTTGAGATGGGATGGGCACCCAGAGCCTTTCATCTCCTTGTGCCTCCCTTAAAAAGCCAGTGTGCCTGCATACCCACCTCATGTCTTGACCACTGCTCCCCTGCAACCTGAACTCCACCTTCATCTCTATCTGCTTTACTTGCCTCATTTTTCAAGCAGAGCATCCTACATTACTGTCTTAAACCTTATTCGCCCCTTTCCCCCAACAGCTGTGATCTCTGCCCCAGCTGGAGCAAAAGCTGCTACCCTACTTCGTGGTAGCTCTCTGTGTGCAAAGTCTCCTTACCAGCTTTCCAGGGATGGGGCTTGCTTCCTACCATGAGAAGAACAATTTCCTTCTGTGTCATTTGAAGCTTGAATGAGGCCCTGGATATCCCTTTATAACCACAGCTACTGATATTTAGAAATACCTTATATGTCTACCTGCTCTGTCGCCGTTTTTTATGTACCCTGTAATACCTGTGGGGGACTATAACACTGTTGGCTTTAAGAGGAGACCACGAGGCAATGCGAGAGGCCATGTAGATGTTCTGGTTCAGTTGTAACTTGCTTATACAGATGCCCTGGTACTCAGGCAGTTTGTTAGACTGCGTTTTTAGAAATGCAGTGTATTTAAAACAAATACAAATTTTAAACCCAGCAGCACAGAGCAGAATTTTCAGTACATGAGAATATTCATGAAATGGAATAAATGAAGTTAAATAGATTTATTTGTTGTTTTTTTTTTTTTTTTATTTTAGATTGCTCTGCTATGTGGAGGGAAAGGAACTTAAAGGATAGTAGTTTTATAAAGAAAAAAAGTGAGAAAATTTTGTACTGAAGAAAAGAGGAAGAAATTCTATTCCCTCTAGAAATAATGTAATTGGCAAAAAGTGTACACTTTTCACTGTTTAAGAAATGTGTTTATATTCCTTCAATTGCTAATTTTTCCTCTGTATGTGGGATGCTTCATAGACCTCAGTGAGTAGTAAAACCACTTGTTAATACTGTGGACTTAACTACCCTTCTTAGTCAATCAGGCTTCTGGAATTTCTAAGCAATGCTTTTTCCCAGATTGGAGTGCATTTTCTCTGTTCTCTTCCAGTTTAGACCCATTTCCAAATTATCCTCTTTCACTGCTCAGAATCTCACTTGAAACATTTCAGTTCTTAGTGTTTCAGAGATGAACTCACAGCTGGTATAAATCTAGAAACTTCTGTTTATGAACACATTTCTGTGCAACAAATGTCTGCAATAGCAGCAAACTAAACTAGGGACTAAAAATCTCTCTTCTGCCACCGTATTTACACTGGTATGAATGGAGTGCAAGAAATAAAACAATAACCTCACTTTAACAAGCTAATATCTGTCATCTTAGCCAAAGTAGCTCATTATAACTATCATTGTGGTACAAACCCAATTCAAACAAATCAGGTTAAACTGCAATACAATTGAGCACCTGTCTGCTTCTTGGCTACCTTGTGATCCATCCACACTGTGTATCATTCAAATTACTTGAACACAGCTACACCAGCTGATTATCCCGACGCTTCTCCTCATGTCATGGGTTCTGTTATTTTTTCTAAATTCCTAGGCCTTGGAGTCAGTTGAATGCCATGGAATCTTACTTTCTCTATCAGAAATTTTATAGGTGAGAAAACCAAGAAAGCAAGAAAAAATTCTTCAGTACATAACCCAATTATTTTCAAAAGTAAGAAGTCAAGTAAATAAAATTTTGACTATATTATTTTTCAATGTAAAGATTTCTGTCCAGTTTCACGATTTTGGAATGCTTTAATTAGAGGTCACTTGGATGTCTTATCTCCATGGTTATTTCTAGTTTGAAAAACTGTAAAATCAAAACAACAAAATGAAATTAGTGACATATTAAGCCCATCACTCAGGTACATTGAGTCTATTTATGCCTCTCTATACATGCAAGTTGATCCAGTTCAGAAGCACACACTGAAGGAATTGTAGAATCATGGACCAGTTTGGGTTGCAAGAGACATTTAAGACTATCTAGTTCTGACCATCCTGCAGTGAGCAAGGACACATTCCACTAGACAAGCTGCTCAAAGCCTTATCCAACCTGGTCTTGAACATTTCCAGGGATGGGGCATGCACAGCTTCTCTGGACAACCTTTGGCAATGCCTCACCACACTCACAGTAATTTTTTTCTTCATAATATCAAGTGTAAACCTACATTATTTCAGCTTAAAACCATTACCCCTCAACCAATCACTACACTCTCTGCTAAAGAGTACCACCCCATCATACTTGCAGGACCCTTTTAGGTACTGGAAGGCTATTATAAGGTGTCCCTGAAGCCTTCTCTTCTCCAAACTGAACAACCCTAATTCTCTTAGCCTAATCTAACAGGAGAATTGTTCCATCCCTCTGATCATCTTTGTGACCCTCCTCTGGACTTGCTCTGACAGGTCCATGTCCTTCCTCTTGGGGGCCCCGGAGGTGGGTGCAGTACTCCAGATGGGCTGTCTTGAGAGCAGAGCAGAGGAACATAATCACTTCCCTCAACCTGCTTGCCACGCTGTTTTTGATGCAGTCCAGGATACCTTTGGTTTTCTGGGATGTAAGTGCACAATGTTGAGTCATGCCCAGTTTTTCACCCACCAGTATTCCTGTGTCATTTTCCCAAGGGTTACTTTCAACCCACTCGTTGCCCAGACTATATCCATGTTCAGGATTGCTCTGCCCCACATTCAGGACCTTGCACTTGGCCTTGTTGAACTTCATGAGGTTTGCATGGGCTCACCTCTCAAGCTTGTCGAAGTCCCTCTGGATGACATATCTGCCCTCCAGAGTATCAACCACACCACTCAGCTTGGTGTCATCTGCACAGTTGCTGAGAGTGCACTCAACATCAGCCAGTCCCAGACATGGGCTTTGGGTACATAATTCCAAGTCAAATGGTAAAGAGCTGTAAGAGACTGCACCCACACAAACACACACACATGCAATGTGGTTGGAATGTCTGAATATGAAGGAGAGAAAATCATCCAGTGAGATGAACACAGTGGGTGCAACGGGATTGCAATGGGTACAGTTCTTGGGAGACAGCAATGCTGGTGGTACAGACATTAAGATTTTTTATCATCGTTGAAGTACTGGCTGTGCTATAAGAGCAAGAGTACTGAGTCAAGCCAAGCCACATTAATCTAGACAAATGGAAGATTATTCACTTCCCGGTGAGTGTTTGTGAAAAAGCCTTGGGTCTTTCATCCTGAGAAAAAAACTGCTGTCCCCAGAAGAAAGACTTTTCAGAGAAGAGGAGTGAAGGATGGTCTAAGCCTGGCAGAAACATGTTAGATGCAATAGCTCTCCTTAGAGCTTTTCAGCATGCAGTGCAGTAGAAGCTCAGATTCCTCTTTTCATGAATATTTTACTGCAAAATCTTCTGTTTCATCAGAACTGCACGGACTATGTACAGTCTATGAGATTCCCTATTAAGAGATAAGCTTCTCCACTGAGTGTGTCATCACAGTGTACTTTATGGTCTCTGCCCACTCTTATTCTTTCCCTGCCAGCACTTCCTTCAGCACAGCTATAAATCCCATTAGGTGAGGTTACCGTCTTGAATGAAGAAAAATATATTCTTACATACATTTCCCAGTGTCACCCCAGGCAAGGCATTTTTATGGTAGGCATTTGCATGATCTCCAGGAAAAGAAACCATGTCAGTTATAAATATTTTTTGGAAAAAAACCCTGTCAGACCATTACAGGCCACACAGCAGTATTCCACTGTACTCCAGAGCTCTCAGATGTGTAAAACTCAACCTAATGGCCACTTTGCCACAGGAAGCTGATAATTTTTGGAGCCAGAAGCAAGCCTTGAGCAGGTGCCACATGAAGAAAGGCTAGTGTTAATATTATTATTTTCTTGAGGAGCATATCTGGTAAATTATATGCAATCAAATAATTTTCACTGAAAAAAGTCACTTGTTGGTTTAAAAATATGAGACACTTTAAAAGCACCTTTAAAAATTTAATATCACTTATCCCACTCTCACCTCCTTCTGATGAAATCTTTGAAACAGAACATATATGAATAATCATTCTTTGAAGAATGACACACTCTTTAACTTTTTTGCACTGTTGGTATTTACAGTATCCAATTTCAGATTCCTTCCTGTCTTTTGAAAAGAATGTGCAGCTAGAAAGCCCCTCCCATATACCTATTTATTTAGTAGCAGGGCCACCTTTTGGGCTTAATAGGAATTTTTGACAAGGTTTAATGGTTTGCTCTGCATAAATGACTTAGCATATTTTTCACTTTGTTTCTGTAGAAATTTTTCTGGGATGCAAGTGTCTAGGGCAGTAAATCGCATTACGCTGAAATATCAGTGAGTTCTGTAAACCCTTACAATACTTTTCTCCTACATTCTTATCCTGCACTTTTATCATTTTTATCAGTGCACTTTTGGATGCACTGCTGCCAACAGAGCATTTAGTACATAGTAGCTTCATTCTCACTTGATAAATTTTTCAGGGAAAATTTTCCATTGTGCACTTGTGTTACTTTCCCTCTTTGATGGAGTCCCACAAGGAACTTTTCCTAGAATGAGAAGACAAAAGCAAAGGAACTCTGCAAGGTACCACATAGCAGGAGCTTTCCAAGAAAAATGAACAATCAAATGTCAAATGGGAAAATTAAATTCCCTTTGACTCTAGTCATGTTTGCTTGCTAATACATTCCTTTTTTTATATTCCACTCTTCTAGTCAGAATAAACTCCATTATTTTAAAAATTCTTTCTGTTAGAAAAAGGTTTTCTATTTGTCCTTGTGGATAAATGAGTTTGCCCTACAGTGAATTATTCTTTTGATCAGTTTTGCTGCAAGATGATTAACATTCATTTCCAGGACAGTAAAATGTTTCCAGTATACTGGTTTCAAGGTCTGAAGCCTCATCATACTGTGAGGCTGGAGAGTATACTGCATCATGGAGAATCACAGAGCTGGAGTTGCTGAAAGGGACATACAATATGTGTCAGAGGTTAAAGATATAAAATTATCATCCTTGAAAGTGACACTTTCAATATAGAAACATCACTTTGGAGAAGGGTTTATGCATTGTTTTTAAGCTTAATTTCTTGGGTTAATGAAAACAGGCATCTAATGAAAAGCTGTGTCTGTGAAAGGGCACAAAATTTGAATATCATAAGCATAAAAAAAATGTAAAACATTTAAAATACATTTTCTGTAATTTATGTAGCATATGTGTAACAGCTACATTTGTTTGGCAGACTGAGATTTGCTCCACAGGCTTCAAAACTTTGTTTCCAAAATATTTGAAGGTAAGATTTCTCAGTGTGCACTTATTTGGCAAAATTTCTGAAAACTTCATCATCTGCCATGACAAAACTCAATCCTTTTCTAACATAAATGGAGTTCTTCATACAAAGAAGACAGGACAAAAAAACCCCAATGAGAAGTAAACACACTGAGGAGATATTTGAAAATGTCACTTATGTATAGTATTCACTTCACTGTAATTGTTTAAGGTGAGAACCAGCAATTGTCCACACAAAAGGTAAGGTAGATAATGTGTCCTATAGTAACAATAAAACTGTCTTATAAGTAATTTGCTTTTAAAATCATGCAGTCCAGGCTTTTTTATCAGGACAGCCTTCTGAAATTCAGAAGGTCATTAATTTAATATTTTTTGTATTTTTAAATCCAATTAAAACTTTTGCTGGTGCTCATCTTTACCATATATATTCAATACATGAGTGACTCAAGTCCCAGGGATAATGCTAATTACACCTAACTACATCATATTGTGGGGAAAGTAGACATTGGTAGAGCTTAAACTGAGATTTATGACTTTATAAAATACAGGAACTCAAGAATGTATGGAGGTAAATGCAGTCTTTTGGAACTCAAGTGCATTAAAATGCACAAAATCTGGAAGAGCATTTTGAGATTTATACCTTCAGGTAACTTAAGGAGGAAACAGAGAGTTTGCTGAACTTGACAAGAAACCAAAGTTGTAAAGCTATCTCTGACATCCTCATTATGTGTGGGATGAATCGAATCTTGGAGTATAATCGGCTTTCAGCAAGCTGCAGTGTGACTCCCTCCAAGCACTTTGCTGGGAAGCTGTCCAAGTGTTATTGACTTCTGGGTTCTGGATCCAGGAAATAGTACTGACAAGTCCTGAGGGGTAAAACTAATCCTTATTTAATTAAGAATTTTGATTAAAGGGGTTTGGGGAAACAGGATGGTAAAGTAACCAAAATATTTTGAAAGCAAAATACGGGAACTGAGAGGCAGGTTTCTGTCCAGCCGCTTGTCAGTAAAGGTACATTCTTAGTCTCTCTGTTCTTGCAGCTGCTGGGAATAAAAATTCATCCTCCTGGCTGCAGGGGAATCAGTGTCAGCAGAGCTGGGAGAAGCCTTTGGTAGAATTAGTGGAAGGCATCTGTCAGCAGTGTTTTATAGCATCAACTGTGCTTTCAACTGTGTTACAAGAAAAAATGAACCTTCATATTGAGTCTTCTTGTGGTAGAGTTAATTTTCATGGCAGCCTAGAGGACACTGTGTTTTGGATCTGTGACCAAATCAGTGTTGATAACATACCAACATTTTAGCTATTGCAGAAAAGTGTTTGCCCAGTGCCAAGACCTCTTCTTTTTCCCACTGTCCCCTCCCCAGCTAGTAGGCTTGCAGTGGACAAGAGGTTGGGAGGGGTCACAACCAGGACAGTTGACTCCAGCTGGCCAAAGGGCTATTCCAACCCCATGTTGTCATGCTCAGCTATAAAAGGTCAGAGGAAGACAAAGAAAGGGGGATGTCTTTGGTTAGGACATTTGTCTTCCCAAGTAACCATTGCATACAATGAAACTCTGCTTTCTGGAAATGGCTTAACATTTGCCTGCTGATAGGAAGTAGTGAATTAATTTTTTATTTTTATTTGCTTGCATGGGCTGCTTTGCCTTTTACTTATTAAGCTATGTTTACCTCAACCCATAAGGTTGTTTTGCTTTTGTCCTTCTGACTCTCTCTCCCATCCCTCTGGGGAGGCAACTGGGTGGGGGCTTACCTGCTAGCTTGGGTCAACCCGCTGCAGCCTTGTGATGAGGCCCTCACAAGTTCTTCCCTCCTCCTCTGCCTCCAAATCTTCACCTTTAAATGTTTTTTCGTTTCAGTTATACAAACCATGCTCAAGAGATACTCACTAATGGAGCAAAATAAGAAACATGTAAGTAAGTAGTTCCATACTTAATTCACGTGCACAGCTGTGAGGACACAAGCAAAGGAGGCACTCAAAATTTAAGACAGGCATCTTTTGAGTGAGCTGCTCATTTGATTGTGAGTTCTCCAGATGTTATTTAATGCAAATGATGTAACTGCTCTGTTTGTGTGACTGACCTCTTGGAACACTGCGCCAAAGGATGTCCTCAGTGGTAGCCAAGCAACCGCATTGATTTCAGTGTGATTGCAGAGACATGGTTGCAGACAGAAGATCAACCCAGCGGCATGCCTTCCTCCACTGCAGAATCACCCGCTGTTTGGGTCTTATTTTTATCATTGGAATTAGTTACTGTTTGCATAACTAGTGCAACAGTGTATAAGTGATTCTGTTCTCCAGCCTGTAAAAAGGCAAGTTGTCCTGAGTCCATGCCAGGTCATTCCAGGAGAGCTTCCTCCTAAATTACTTCCTCTTCTTCCTCACTCATTAGCTCATCAGAACACTCTTTCCAATGTATCAGATAAAATTTGATTATTTTGCTTTACAACAGAGTGAAAAGAATTAATTTAGAATGACAATGATGGATAAATGTTTGAGGCCCTACAAAAGTTCTCTGTCAAAATTAAAGGTGGATTTTTGGATGACCTTAGTGGTTAGATCATTCTGAACTGTCATGCTCCACAGACAGAAGGACCCTATGTGCAAATGTGGACTGAATAGGCACCTGATTCAAGAAACATATTGATTCTTAAGGAGGGTGATAGTGGTCCCTTCTCCAGGAAAAAACATTCATTTATTCCCACAGAGGACCGAACCGAACAGGACACTCCACAGACAGGCAGGTGCTCTGTGCCAGCACAGACTGAATAGGCCTCTGTCCTAAGGAGAGACACGGAATGCCTCCAGCTCTGGAGTCTTCAGCACAGGAACAACCTAGATCTGTTAGAGCAGGTCTAGAGGAGGGCTACAAAGATGGTGAGAGGATTGGACCACCTCTGCTATGAAGGCAGGCTGAGAGAGTTGGGGTTGTTCAGCCTGGAGAAGGGAAGGCTCCAGGGAGACCTAGCGATTTCCAGAGAATAAAGAGGGCCTATAAGAAAGATGGGGACAAACCTTTTTGCAGGGCCTGTAGTAACAGGACAAGGGGTAATGGGTTTAAACTGAAAGAGGGTAGTTTTTTACTAGATACAAGGAAAAATGAATGTGGTGAGGCACAAGTTTCTCAGAGAGGTGGCAGATGGATTTCCAATCCCTGGAAACATTCAAAGGCATGCTGGATGGGCCTCTGAATAGTTTGGACTAGTCCAAGGTATCTCTGTCCATGTTAGGGGGTTTGGACTAAGTGACTTTTAATAGTCCCTTCCAACCCAAACTATTCTTCAATTCTGTGAATTCCTAGGAGTGGCTAAACAGGCTTGTGCTCCAAAGACAGACAGACACTGATTTTTCAGGAGTGTTAAAGACGTTCCCACCATCAGTTGTTGTTATCACAGTATGCCACTGCTCTCAGAATGTGTCTATTCCTCTGTCTGGAACTCTATTTTCTCTTGGCAAGATCTGAAATTCCCTGCTCTTTGGTAAGTAATGTGTGCCATTACCATACACAACCATCTCCTCGAAATATCATTTCAAAACACACCTGAATGGTTTAGTGAAAGACCAATTTTATAAATACCTTGATTTTTTTCAGCATTTATCTGTTGCTCCATATGTCCTCAGCAGCTTTAATAACCTGTTGGAGGCAGAAGGATAAAAAGCAACAGTGAGGAGAAAATTTTAATAAACACACAATTCAAAGTCCATTTTATCCAAGGTCATACTTTGGCATCTAGCATCCACCTGACAACCAGTAAGACATGATTTAAACGATGGATGCTTCTACCTTGATCTTAATGGCTAGACTTCCTACACACCCAGTTATGCAGAATAGCACTGATCGGTGTTGTCAGGAAGCCAGTTAATAATGTCTTGATATATTTGCAGGCTGGACTGTAGAGAACAGCAGGCTGGACTGTAGAGAACAGCAGGCTGGAGGCTACTTTGATAAACTACAAGCACATTGTACCTACACAAGATCATCTGCTTCAGCCTGTCCTCAGCCCTGACAGTTCACTCCTGTAAGTACCAGGGTCAGAAGAGTACTGGCATTGGCAATGCTGACTGTATGCATCAGAGCAACCAGCACCAGCCTCATGGCCTTTTGCCTGAGAGGAGCAACGATCTTCCATATAGGGGGATGTTCAAGATAATACAGAATTTTGTCACTATGTCATCAAATCATTTTGATGGGATTTGAGTGAGTTTTTGACTGGCTTCCTGTCTGCAGGGTTCTTTGATGGCATTCTTTTCCACTCTTTGCCCCTGAATGGGCAAGCTGAGTTTTCCACAACCCTAGCTTGAACCCTGAAGGACTTAGATGCTGACTGTCAGTGGAAATCACTGTTTTCTAGGCCCAAGTCACCTCTTCTCAGAGAACAAAGTGAAATAAGAGTGTTTGAAGAAGGGAGATGAAATAAGTTTCCATGGGAAGCAGAGGACAAAAATAATAATTCCAGTAAGTTCATTGTTCAAAAAAGGCTTGATAGTTTGAGTCAATTCAATCAACTTCAACTGCTTGGAATCTGGATATCTATTCTTAATAAAACATTTGTTAGATATCAAATTAGGTTTCTATGATTTCACTTTTCAGAGGATCATTGATGTCTCACTAAGACTGGACATGTCACTTTCAGGAAGTAGCTGTAAGATGGGAAGAAACCCATTATTGGAGGACAATAACTCCAGGAATAGGTTAGAGAACTTGCTCTAGGCTGGGCTAGGAAGAAAAATCTTATAAGGAAAGGGTCAGTTAGCAAATATTGTCTGAATATCCTTCAGACTGTGTGTTCTTAGCATCTGTGGATAAAAGGCAACAAAACTCCAAACTGCACCGAATTAATTTATGTCAACAAATGAAGCATAGGCATTCAGCACAGGACCCAGATGAAACAGCTCTCCAAGAATAGTGCTCAGAGCTAGTCACTGGCTCCTGCCCTCATCATTGCCCCACCAAGGAATGAATACCTGTCCTCCATTGTCTCTCCATCCCCATCATCAGAGATTACAATTCACTCCTGTCTATGGATTTACATGGTCATAAAACTGTGCCTGCACTTGGAAGTGTGAAATAATCCTGATCATAAATTCTAAGAGAAATAATTTTCAAAACCAAGATAATTTTACAGAAGTAGGAATGGGTGGGGATGATTGAGGGTGGGGACCACCTGATCTAGGTGCAATAAATAGAAGAGGCTTTTTTTCTGTACTTTAGTCTTGTTCCTTTGACTGAGACTTTACCAGAATGGGCAGCTGGGTCTCTGAAAGAACACAGTCCTGTTTAAGACACTGAAGTGGGGTATTTTCCTAGAGAAAACAAAAAGAAAAAGAGAAAAAATATCTGAACTTTATTTACTATCCCCACTATGTGTCTGGTTGTATAAGAGCAGCAAAAAGCAAGGCTCCTGTCCCTGAACAGGAGTTTGCAAGACCAAGACCAAAGTAATCCTGGGAGGTATATTTCACATGTCTGTGATTCTATTGCCTGACTAGCTGTTCAGGGGCATATTAGCCACAACAGATTATTTTACTTGTCTTCCAGCCACCCATATAGCAGATCCTGGATATTATGCAAGGCTTATGCCATATTTGCAATGTTGGTACAGATATGCTATAGCATTCTGATATCTTATGGCCTCTTACTATTAAGGTGAAAATAAAATATGAGTAATCAATGTGCTTAGAAAACCAACTGCATCCTGGACTGCATAAAAAAGATAGCAATCAGCAGAACCAAGGGAGGTGATTCTCCCCCTCTACTCCACTTCTGTAAGACTCCACTGGGAGTACTGTGTCCAGCTCTGGATCCCTCAACTTAAGAAAGACTTGAACATGTTAGAGCAGGTCCAGTGAACAGCCACAAAAATTATTAGAGGACTGGAACACGTCTCCTACAAAGAAAGGCTGAGGAATTTGGGGTTGTTCAGCCTGCAGAAGAGAAGGCTCCAGGGAGACCTTATTGCAGCCTTTCAGTACTTAGAGAGGGCTTATAGAAAAGATGGAAAGAGACTTTTTTCCAAGACCTGTAGTGACAAGACAAAGAACAATGGTTTTTCAATGGAAATAGGGTAGATATATACTGGATATGAGGAGGAAATTTTTTTTAATGAAGATGGTGAGACACTGGCACAAGTTGTGCATGCGGAATCCTTAGAAGTGTTCAAGACCAGGATGGATGGGCTTTGAGCAGCCTGGTCTATTGGAAGGTGTCCCTGCCCATTGCATTGGATTTGGACTTGATGATCTTTAATGGTCCTTTCCAACCTAAACCATTCTATCATTTCATTATACCATCTAGTTCTCCCATCTCCACTCCAGCTCATTTTTTGATGGGGGAAATGGCTTAACCATAATTTGAGTCTTGGAAGAGGTAGGAACACTGTAAGGTAAAGGGAAAATACACATTTGAGGACATAAAAAGGGACAAACTTATGAATGCAGTGATGTTTTCTGTGGATGCATATGGTGTGGTTTCAATCTCACTTCCCTTCCATTCAATGCAACCACCTATGGAACTGCCTCAGTTTTCCCTGCAGGAAAACTAGCACCCGGTTGCATCAGCCCTATGCATGGTGCAGTAAGTTGTTGCTCAGAGGTAAGAAATAACAACTAGAGATGAAACTTCATATCATCTATAATCCTGGAGAAAAATCTGTGCTAGATTTCTTTAGATGATCTCAGAAACTGGAAATCCTTTATCCTGAAGATGGACTTACATGAAGGCTGCCACTGCATTTAAGCAAAAGGCTTATCAATGATCTGATGGAAAGGAGGAATCAGCTTGCATTTTACTACAACAGAAAACTCTTTATTTGCTTCTCAAGAAGGCTGGTAGTGCAGGTCTTAGTGCAAACCCTTATACCTCTCAAGCTCTATGACAGGCATTTTCATGCTGCTATTCATTACATGTAAATGTTTCCTTGTCCCAACACAAACTTGCAGCTGTCAACACAGCCAGCACTAACTACCAGGAAATGATCTGTCTGAGAAGGAAATGTTGCAAACTATCAAGTCCCCACAATGTGCTAAAACATCCGTAGAGGCAGGCTGCCAGGAGTTTATTATAAACTATTGACCATATGTTCTCTTGGCTTCCACAGTTTTGAACAAGGAAATGTGTCATCAAATAATCCTGAAGGAAAAGGAGAATGAACTATGCAGGGGAAGAATCATAATGATACTTTACTGGGATGGTACCCCAGTGTCTGCTTTCCTGAAGAGTGTGAATGGTAAAAAGACCAGTAGAGATATAAAAAGGGGTCTGCACAGGAATAACTTGGCAGGAACTCCACCATATGGCAACCTCAGGAGATGTGATGGATGTCTGAGGAAAAACCCGTTGTCATTCATGCTGGTACAAGAAACAATACCTTTCTAATGTATGTATCTCTCTTGGCTCTACTCAAGACAAGTATGCCAAGACATGAATGTATCACAAAACTGGAGGTGAAGCAAACATGTGACCTCACCATCCAGACTTGCTGAACATGCTGATGAACTAACTCCACATATGTGCAGTGTAGCTACAGTTGGTGTTGACCAAGAAATGACTTTGGTAAAATAGATCCACAGAGGAAGGAAACTGAACTGAGGCTACATCAATCTTTACCGCTGCAAGCTGGTAATATGTCTTTACAGGCTAGTATTTTTCTGTGCTGATACCAGACAGTGCAGGTATCACTGCCTCTTCCACTCCTGATTCCTGCTGTTGCAAAACACTAAACTCCATGGGTTCTGGCACATTTTTCTCCATTTACCTGACAGTTGATATCACTGGTACCCAGAATCACTCTTACAGTTCAGTGCAGAGCCCTTCAGAGCTTGAAAACATGTTGACAAGCAGGCACTAAGAATGAATCAACAGTGCCTGTGATGAGTGGATGAGCCCGTTAGAAACAGACTTTGTGGGACATGGTAGGTAACTTCAAAATATGCGTCTTACTAGGCAAGGTTAGGGCAGAAGCCAAGTGTGTTCTTGCAAAAATGAGGTTTGCCAATTGATGGCAAAACAGAAGCACGACTATGAAAGGCACATAAGCCAAAATACATTTTGCTGAAGCACAACCTAACTAAAAGGGGGTAGATTTAGACTAAATATAAGGAAGAAACTTTTTACAATAAAGGTGGTGAAACACTGGAACGGATTGCTGAATGGTTCCCCATCCCTGGAAACATGCAAGGTCGGGTTGGATGGGGCTTTGAGCACCCTGATCTAGTTGAAGATGTCCCTGCTCACTGCAGGTGCTTTGGACTAGATGACCTTTAAAGGTCCCTCCCAGCCCAAAGTACTCTGTGATTCTATCTGAATGTCATGTTTTTTCTTAGCTGCTCCATAGGATTGTTCTCCAGAAACAGTCTTAGCTGACAGTGCAGAGGGAACAGATCCTGGAGCACTCTCTTCTCTGGGGTGAATTGAGTTCATTTTCCCCAAATTGAATGTATTTTGTTCACAGAAGTATTTAGTAAGCAAACCTTCTGTCTTTGTCTTGACCCACATGCTTTCTTGTTCTGTTCTTCCTGGTTTTTACCGCTTTCCATTCTTGTTCTAGGGAGATGGGAAGTGAGCAAGTGGCTGGGTGAGAGTTACGCTGTTAGCCAAGGTCAACCCAAAATTATATAGCATCCCTACACAACATACATGACAGACTAAGCAGATTGTGATTTTTTTTTTCTACCTCATCTCTCTGTCCCAGCTTTCATTCATTTTTATAGTCTCCTCATGCTGACTTTTGGATGCTTAAAACTATGTTGACCCTAAGACCAGGTCTGAAACCTGAAGCTCCAGCTCTTACATTTTGGAATAAATATGAGTAGTCCTAAATTAAACAAACAAACAAACAAACAAACAAACAAAAACCCAAACAAAAATATCTACTGTAATAGTTGTTATATAAACTTTGAAAAATTCATTCATTAAGAAAGTCCATCATTTCTGTGCTTTGACAAAGTACCTGTAATTCAGTTGATGGTCCCACAACAAAGATGTGCTTTTTGAAATCTCTCTGAATACCTCTTCAAGTCTGTCCAGTTAAAAAGTTTTAGAACTTGAGTTTTTGTTTGTGCTGTAGAGACTGGGGTGAGGGATTGCAGTTCATATCTCTGAAGACTGCATTTGCATGGTGCACAATCAATCTCAGTGATGTGACCAGAAATTCCCTTGTCCTCTGGAGGACACCCAGAGTGCACAGATATATTGCTATGCCAGTGCCTTAAAGGGGCATGAACACCTTGTAGTCAAGTATTTTTAGAGCTTAAAAGGTTCCTCTTTCATACACTCAGTTCATGCACATGAGAATACATAAATGCTGTGTGGAGACAGTTCAACATGAGGCTTTTATTTCAGCCTTAAATGGCACAAGTATCTTCCAGCTAAGCATGACTATGCTAAGAAATTCCTTTCTGCGTCTTAACTCCCAATATACTCTGAGAAATGTACTACTTCTTTGTTTTTCTGAATTGGAACTAATGGAACAGTGCAGCTGTGGGGGTGACTCAGCAGAATGGCTCTGCTTCTTCATGCACATGACATCCTGTGACAAGAAAGTCTCACATTTTCGAGATAAAAAATGTCTCATTTTCATGAATATCTTTCTCAAGGGGAGGTAAAATTATTTTGAAGAGGAAACAGTAAATCTGAGATTCCATTACACCAACCTGTCAAGACGGCAAACATGAAAATCAT